>JAGIQG010000010.1:33138628-33738628 GCA_024679065.1 Sphyrna mokarran | reverse complement strand
GCAATGTTCCTCCTGTGGGATGTTTGACACCATTATTATCCCAGCTGAGTATACCTGCAGGAAGTGCACTCAATTCTAGCTCCTTGAAGACCATATTAAGGATCTGGAGCTGGAACTGGATGAACTCAGGATCATTCAGGAGGCAGAGATAGTTACAGATAAAAGCTTTACCAGGAGTAAACCATGGGGTACAGATCTCTGGCACAAAATCTGTCCCTGTTGATCAGAAGGGAAGAGGAGAGAGGAATAGAGCATTAGTCATTGGGGACAGATAGATTCTGTGGGAACGAGAGAGATTCACGGTAGGTGTGCTGCTTCCAGGTCCATGATGTCTTTGATCGTGTTTTTGGGATCTTTGAGGGGAAGGGGGACCAGCTGCAAGTCGTGATCCACATTGGCACCAAAGACATAGGTATGAAAACAGATGAGGATGTAAAGCAGAAATTCAGGGAGTTAAGATAAAAGCTTAGAGCTAGAACAAACTGAGTTGTTGTCTCTTGTTTGTTACCCGTGCCACGTGTTGGCAAGGTAAGGAATAGGGAGAGAGAGCAGTTGAACATGTGGCTACAGGGCTGGTGCAGGAGGGAGGGATTCAGATACTTGTATAAATATGACTCATTCTGGAGTAGGTGGAATGGTCTATACCTGAACCAGAAAGTGAACCAATATCCTGGAGGGAGGCGGAGATATTTGCTAATGCTCTTTGGGAGAGTTTAAACTAATTCAGCAGGGGGATGGGACCTGATTGTAGTTCCAGTTTATAGGAGGTTGAGAGTAATGAGGTCATGAATAAGGTTTCAAGGTCGCAGGAGTGTACCAGCAGGCAGGGAGATAGTTTGAAGTGTGTCTACTCCAACTCCAGACCTTCCGGAATAAAGTGGGTGAACTTGCGGCATGTGTTGGTACCTGGGACTTCAATATTGTGGCTATTTTGGAGACATGATAGACAGGAATAGTTGTTGCAGGTTCTGGGTTTAGACGTTTCAGTAAGATCAGGGAACATGGTAAAAGAGGGGGAGGAATGGCATTGTTTTTCAAGGATAATATCACAGTGGCAGAAAGGACGTTTCATGAGGACTCGCCTACTGAGATAGTATGGGCTGAGATTAGAAACAGAAAAGGAGAGGCACTCTGTTGGAAGCTTTCTGTAAGTCTCCGAAAAGTTCCAGAGACATCGAGGAAAAGATTGCAAAGATGATTCTGGATAGGAGTGGAAGTAAAAGGGTAATTGTTATGGGGGACTTTAAGATTAGTCAAGGATAGTAGTGGAAAATTGTGTGTGGAGTCCGAAGAGATAGGAGAGGTGTTAAATGAATATTTTTCATCAGTATTCACCCAGAGAAAAGACAATGTTATCGAGAAGAATACTGAGATACAGGCTATTAGATGAGATGGAATTGAGATTCTTAAAGGAGGAGGTGTTAACAATTCTGGAAAGTGTGAAAATAGATGAGTCCCCTGCGCCGGAATAGATTTATCGTAGGATTCTCTAGGAAACTAGGGAAGAGATTGCAGAGCCTTTGGCTTTGATCTTTATGTTGTCATTGCCTGCAGTAATAGTGCTAGAAGACTGGAGGATAGCAAATGTTGTCCCCCTGTTCAAGAAGGGAAGTGGAGACAACCCTGGTAATTATAGCCTAACTTTCATTGTAAGCAAAGTTTTGGAAAGGATTATATGAGATAGGATTGAAAATCATCTAGAAAGGAATAATTTAATTAGGAATAGTCAACATGGTTTTGTGAAGGATAGGTTGTGCCTCGCAAACCTTGTTGAGTTCTTTGAGAAAGTGACCAAAGAGGCGGATGAGGGTAAGGCAGTTGATATGGTGTATATGGGTTTCAGTAAAACGTTTGATAAAATTCTCCATGGTAGACTATTGCAGAAAATATGGAGGCGTGGGATTGACGGTGATTTTGCAGTTTGGATCAGAAATTAGCTAGCTGCAAGAAGACAGAAGGTGGTATTTGATGGGAAATGTTCATCCTGGAGTTCAGTTATAATGGTACATTGCAAGGATCTGTTTTGGAGCCACTGCTGTTTGTCATTTTCACAAACAACCTGAATGACAACGTGGAAGAATGGGTTAGTAAATTTTCAGATGACATTAAAGTTGGTGAAGTTGTGGACAGTGCAGAAGGATGTTGCAGATTACAAAGGGACATAGATAAGTTGCAGAACTGGGCTGAGAGGTGACAAAATGGAGTTTAATGCGGAAAAGTGTGAGGTGATTCACTTTGATAGAAGTAACAGAAGTACAGAGTATTGGGCTAATGGTAAGATACTTGATAGTATGGACGAGCAGAGAGATCTCGGAGTATATGTGCCTAGATCTCTGAAGGTTGGCACCCAAGTTGATAGCGTTATTAAGAAGGAACATAGTGTGTTATCTTTTATTGGTAGAGGTATTGGGTTTAGGAGCCATGAGGTCATGTTGTAGCTGTACAAAACTCTGGTGTGGCTGCTCTTGGAGTATTGCATACAGTTCTGGTTGCTGCATTATAGGAAGGATGTGGAAGCATTGGAAAGGGTACAGAGGAGGTTTACCAGGATGTCACTTGTATGGTGGGAAGGTCTTACGAGGAAAGGCTGAGGGACTTGAAGCTGTTTTCATTTGAGAGAAGAAGGTTAAAAGGTGACTTTAATAGAGGCATACAAGATGATCAGAGGATTAGATAAGGTGGACAGTGAGAGCCTTTTTCCTTGGATGGTAATGGCAAGCATGAGAGGACATAGCTTTAAATTGAGGGGTGATAGATATAGGACAGATGTCAGAGGTAGGTTCTTTACTCAGAGAGTTGTAAGCACGTGGAATGCTCTTCCTGCAACAGTAGTGGACTCACCAACATTAAGAGCATTTAAATAGTCATTGGATAAACATAGGGATAATATTGGAATAACATAGGTTAGATGGGCTTTAGATTGGTTTCACAGTTCAGCGCAACATTGAGCACCAAAGGGCCTGTACTATGCTGTAATGTTGTATGTTCCATGTTCTGTCAATCAAAGTGGCCCAAAGGGTCAAGGCAGCAGTTGCAGCTCTTTTAATGTTAAAAAGGGAGTCTTCCCAATGTATCTGACTCCTGCTGTCAATCAAAGCACTTCATATAGATTTCAAAGCAGCTGAGCCTTATGAGAGAAAGCAAGGGGATTTCCCTGGTAAGATTTCCACATGTGTCATTTAATATTTGGAACTAATGGCATTCATTAGGACCTACTGGAATGCAGTGCTACGGTCATTTTAAAGGCTTCCATGTATCCAAGGGTGACAGCTATCAGTGACCAGGGCACTTCAAAGGTTTTAAAAGACAGATGCAACAATGAATATCTTTCCCAGAATGATATCTGAAATCACCATCCTGAGATTGAACACTAGAATGTCTCTGGTGGGGATGAAGAGTCTGGCTATATTGGGGATGGGCAGGGGGCTATAGAGAAAGAGTTTGATCATTTTGATGCCTGCATGGAGTGGGGAAGAGGGGATAAGTTGATCCATTTTCAGTGGATGGATGGGAAAATGCCATGTGTGCTGAGGGGTTGGGATTGCTGTTATTGTGAGAGGGAGTCACCATGTCTACTATAGGGGGAGGAAGGCTTGTCACTGTGCTGAGATCAGAGAGCTCTTTAAAAATCGAGCCCTGGTGAGCATAAAACTGGTCTGGCTGACATATTTCACATTACACCTTATTCTAAATGCTAAAAAGGGTGAATCTAACCTGACATGCGCTGCAAATACCCATAGGAAACATTCTGGTTTTCCCACTGGGGGAAAGCACTTAAAGTGCAGTCAAGTGAATCACACTCAGCTTGTTAGAGTATCAGGCTCTGACTGAAAATTGCCATGTATCTCTCCAGATACACTATCCAGATCTTCAGCCATTCTGACAAAGAAAATCAGGGGATGTAGTTTACATTATCGGGACCCCATCAGAACTGATATTAAACTCACCCCAGAAATTGCACCTTCCCACCACCACCACAAAGGTAATCAGGGGCTCTCCCTTCCAACAACAGAATTATCAGAGGCTTTTGCCCCCACTTAAAGTGCGCAATTATCGGGGAACATCCCCTCCCCATAATCATTATGGCAGTATGACTGCTGTTCCCCCCATCTTAATGCTCACTTCCCCTGTATCATTGCAAGGTGCCTCCCCCCTCCATGCCTGCACTACCCCCCTTAATGCCTGCTCCCCCTTCATTGCCAGTTTCCACTCACTTCACTGCAAGATCCCCCTTCAAAGGCCATTCTCCATCACTGCCTTGCATCCCCTTCAAAGGCCTCAGCACTCCACCTCCCTCCCACATCATACATAATCAAGCAACCTCCTCCTCCTCACTCAACGTTGCCTCCTGATACTGGCCAATTGCCAACCTGTGCCAGGAGCCATTGACTGGTATGCCCCTCTTACCCCTCAAGGGGTATAATTACTTCAGCTTCCCCAGCAGGAATCCCACTGTTTCCCATCTTCCTAAAGCTGTTGTGTGTCTTGCCAGCATCAGGTCATGTTGGCGAGGTTAGAATATTCAATAACAGTCTTAAATTTATTTAAATGAAAGGGTGAGAACCTTACTACCCAACAAGTGAAGAGTGGGAAAAATCAGGAAATGAGATTGTGTCAGCGTTAATCAGGTTTCCAAAACCCACGAGCTTTAGTGCCCACATCAGTATTCTCACAGGTGCAAAAATTGCCCCAGTATTCCAAATGTGGGGTCACCAAAACCCTGAACAGCTGTAACTAAACCTCTTTATTCTTGTACTTCAACCCCTTGCAATAAAGGTCAACAAGCAATTTGCTTTCCTAAATGGTTGCTGCAACGACATTATAACTTTCTTGAGTTTGCACAAGCACATCCAAGTCTCTTTGAACATCAAATCTTACAAGGTTTATACTTTTAAAAAAAAAATCTGTTTTTCTATTCTTATGACCAAAATGAATAATTTCACACTGCCCTACATTATACTCCAACTGCCTTCTTGTTGCAAAAGAAAGACAGGTTAAGTGAATGGGCAAGTCTCTTTTTTTCTTATCTCTGCCTGCAAAAGATGGTGGAAGTTTGGAATTTTCTTCACAAACAACAGTTGAAATTCAATCAATTGTCAATCTTAAACCTAAGATGAATAGGTCTTTGTTAACCAAGGGTAGTAAGTGATTTGGAAAAAAGATGGATATATGTTGTGAAGGAATCAATCAGTCATGATCTAATTGAATAACAGAACAAGCTCAAGTAGCTAACTGGCCTACTTCTGTCCCAATCTGCAATTGTACAAACTTGCTTAAAAGTGCTGGATTCTAGCAGTGAGGTGACAACAAGGGAACTCCACTACCTGCTCGCTCATCTTCAAATTGCATATAATCCTGCTGTAAAACTGCATCCCTTACTTGATCAAATTCCTGGATGATCCAAGATCCTGCCTAACAATTCTATGGATGTACCTTCACTGCACAGATTGCAGTGTTCAAAAATTCAGTTCACCATCACCTTCAAATGGTATTTAGAGATGAACAATAAATGCTGGCTTTACCAGCAAAAACATACCCTATAAATGAATTTTAAAAATGTATTCTGAAAAGACTCATTATACCTTAGACTAGAGATATGTTCTGCTAAAATTAGAACTAAAGTGTTTATGTCTGTTCCTCTATCCAATCAAAGCAATTATGATTAGAAGCCTTTCATCAGAACAAACTTGTGATCTGAGGAACCACTGAAACAAATGCACAAGTGAAAACTCCCAATCCCGAGTTAATGTATTAAAGAACTGCAGCTTAATAAAGATGGAGAAATCTCACACTCAACATTCTAAGCCAGAATTTTTTGATCTCACACATCCTTCTAGTACTGCCAGCGAGAATGGAGAATTTAGCACTGAGCCAAATCTCCGTTCATGGCAGCGGGACTGGAGAATCGCAACCGCAGTCAAGGTTGTTGAATTCCGCCCTAGAATGTGAAGAACCTGCTTCATGGTGATGGGCATATTCCCATGCATAGGCATATAATTTGTAGTGGGGAAGGAGAGGTAAAGGTAACGATGAGATCTCCCTTTGCTTAATGAGATCAAGCACAATTTAATCAATTAAATTGGACTCCAAAATATGTGAAGAGCTTAATGAAGTTTGCTGAAAAATGCACCAAGGCTTTGTGTTACAAATAATAATGTCAACAAAAGTGAAAATTAATTTAGATGTTACTGTCTAGTTCAGTTGACATGAAGGTGCCTCACACTGATGAAGGTAGCAGTAGAATGAGTTCATGGGGTTTTTTTTATGGACTGGAGAATATCCATTACAAAACTATGATTAAAATGACAAACAGAGGGTATGTTATGTACCATGATATAAAATGTAAAGTTGATTCAAAATGAAGGCAGGAATGTTTTTGAGGAAGAAATAGTCTCACTATCAATTAATTTTCAGCATTTTTGTTTACCACAATATTCACTTTGAATATTTTAGTATTACACTGCTTCGAGATAATCTATGCAAAATACAGAATCTGACCCTTTTAGATGCCAATGCACATTATTTCTGAGTATTTAAATTAAATCTCCCCAATAGTGCTCATTAGTAATAATTCTAAAGCCACTTTAAAACAATTTGCTTTACTGGCTGTAAGAATCAGACTGCAGCTTTAAATACCTCAGTGGTGGAAGTGCTAAGCTGTGCACCAATTAAATCTTCCCTTTTCCAGGGATTTTGGGATTAGGAAAGAGTATTGTCAATCAGATGTGTTATAATAGCATGTGCAGTAGTTATGGTTCAAGAGGTTTATCCTTACTCGAGCTCCTTGAGCGTTGCAGTGAGCTGCTTACTCCTGCCTGGTCTCTGTATCCAATTTCATTTAAATAATGTATATTGAGGCAAGCAAAATATTGTGCTTGGGACACTGATGCATTTTTGGACATGGATGCTTCATTGTGGGAGAATTTCAGAGCCTGTAAGATGACAATATTCTGAACTGGAAAAATGTCCCATTACCATTTCATTAAATGCTGTAAGTAGCAATGCTAATCTTGCTTGTCACTAAGCAATCATTGTATTTCATAATCTGTTTTATATTTTAATTATTGATGTGTAAAATAAAATCTCATTTAATAGTTAAGTAACAGTGTTCTAGTACCAGGAAAGGATTTAGTAAAATGTATAGCAGTTAAGCAGCAACATTATTCTGTATATATTCAATCTTTAATATCTTTGTTTATTTTCATATTCAATACTATTTGTGGTTACTGTAGTTTTTAATGCTTGGGATAGCTAAAAATGAGATATTTGGATGCTGATAAAATGATCAGAGATCTTCAGCAGTTTGTTTCCAGGTCCTCTAGTCAAATAAGAAAATTGATTCTGTAACGGAGCTTTTCAAAAAAAATCTGACATTCTTCATTCAAAGTTGTAGACTATAAATTGATTATGGAAATTTTATTGAGGATTTTAAAGTAAAGTCATGTTCAATGTCTTTGTTTCCTATTTTAACCAAAAGATTGTGGCTCTGGATTCAATTTGCTGCAGTGAAGTAAAAAGGTTTCTAAGTTTCTGGTCCACTGCATTGCTGATTTTACTATAGACTAACTTGAAGTGGGAATGTTTGGATGATATTAATCCAGATTTATATCAGTGAACAGTATTTTTTTATGCATATTTTGATGGCTCATGTTTTAAATTTCAGTTGAAGGTGACTAATGTCACATGTGAGTAAATTAAAGTCAATTCACAAAATAAAAATATACTGCACTCCCACTAACCCTTAAAACAAATCACTTCACACTCCAAAGTTTGAAAAGTAATTTCTGAAAAGGATGGTTCTCTAAAAACAAAACACAGAGGAGTAGAATGTGTAACCAGCAATTATTTTTGAAAGGAAACTGTTTTCTTGAAGGTTTCTTTGATATTAACACAATAACACAGAAGCTCCTGCTGTTGTACATAACGCAATGTTGCTAACTTGGCTGGAAATTGTAGCCTGTTAGGTCAGACTGAGAAATGGTGTGGTGCTCTGGAGATGAATAGAAACATAAAGGGGTGTAACCAGAGCAATACACACAGCAGCTACTAATAAGTAGGTATTTTCTTCAAAATGGACTGGTGTAGGTGACAAGTACTGTTTATTAAACTGGTCACAGTGAAGAGCTTTTTGGAGGAGGAAAAGTATCTGTAAGTGGATTTTTATAGAAGGATGTTATGTGGAACATGTTCAGAATTTCTGTTGGGTACAGGCAGAGGAAGTTGCTTCCAGGAATACTAAAACAGCAGGAGGCTGGCCTAGTCTATGAAGGTAAATGCTGGCACTGCAGGGTAGATCTCTGCTATTAGGATTTAATAGGCATCAGAACAGTATAATGGGAAAAAAAATTAAGCTCAATCATTTAAATAAAATCAGTGACTGTTTTAACCATCTTTAATTAGGTAACAATGCATGAGTATAAATGCCATATGAATGTTTTACAAATATAGATATTCAGGTTGCAGTTGGTATATATATATATATATATGGCTAATTACTAAAAAACTGAAAAATGGGTGCATCATCTTTTGATAGATGAATCATGAATAAATAGAAGTAAAATATATTGTGGAATATTTGTACAGTAGTATCAAATTGGAAGAATTTAGAATGCAAGCTAAACAGAGTAAATACAAATAAATGCAAAATTCTTTGATAGAAACTAGATCTTTCTTCACTTTTGAGATACATTCATACATCTGAAGTGTTTGGATAGCGATTTACAAAATATACTAACAGATGTTACACAGTGGTATTACCAGTATGTAACAACATGATTGTAGCAAGTACCGTTAATGTCAAACTGGTTTGTTAATGAGAAATGCAATTGTAAAATTAACAGCCGAATTATCATGGGAGGGAGACAGCATTATAGAGCTGTTTCTTAATAATCAAGTTCATGTGGATTATTGTAGTTATCCTGGCTGTTTCAGAAATAGCTACAGTTCAAATGTTCTGATCCAGATTGAAACCTCTATTTCTGACCTTGATCAGACAAAATAATACCCACTTGCTTTCCTCTGACTTTTCTGGGCAATTTTCTGATGGAGAATCCTTTCAAACTCATTCAGTGCAGGAAATCTTGTGGGGAGCAGCAAAGGGAATCTGAGCAGAAACCACGAGCTCTATTTACAGCATTAGCTGTCGTATTCTGGTAAGTAAAAAGTTTGTGTCCCAAAGCTTCTTTGTAAAGAGAGAAGGTAAGTGTGTCTGTGGATCAGATGGAGATCGTAGGGTAGGTGAGGTAAAGAGAAGGTTGGAAGGTGGGTAGGATGGTAGTTGGGTCAGGGGAGGATAGTCTGCGATAATTAGGGGAATTGGGGATCAGAGAGGTGAGTTGGGAGTTGGAGAAATGGTCTGTATGGTAGGGCGTGGTCAAGCAGTGGGGTAGTTGAGAGTCAGAGGGGTACTTAGAGAGGTTGGAGGATGGGGAGAAGTGTAGTCAGGTTTGAGGGGAAATTGAAGGATCGGTTGTACAGTTAAACAGAAATTAGACTAGGATTTTACTGCATAACATTTCCTGGGTATCTATTCTGGTAAGTAGAACAGTCCAACGTCTCTGGGTAGAATCTTATCACCATTCATGCTGGTGAAATTTTCCCATCTCGTTGCTGTGAACAGAAATTTGGCTGGCTGAATGCTCCAAACTCACTGCAGCAAGAGTGTGATGTGAAAGGCCAGTAAGATTGCACCGAGTGACTCTGACTCAGTATTAGAGGCTTTTTCGGAGGTTACTGGGGAGCCGAGGAATCACCCATTCAAACTTCCTGGGTAATTCCCATGGAGTCAGTGAATTGATACTTCCAAGAGATTTCTATGACAACTCTTGGATGTCCCCAACTACCTGGTGATCAGAAGATCTGGAGCCATATCTTTTAAATTCCAATTGTTAAGGCCAATTAGCAGCACAGGGATTGGGATATGTGTACCTCATTCATGTTGACTTTTCATTTCCATGGCAGCAGCACGTGCACTAATGCTAAAGATTTTGTTAAAATGTTGCGCACTAGTTGGACCCAATGCTTGTTCAAGCCTAATATGAATTAAGTATGGTCTGCATTTCTTATAACTAGTTTGTACCTCTTAATCGTGAGGTCCATTCTCACTGTATTAAGTACTGGAAGTGTATCAAAAACCTGTCTTGTACATTCTTCTCACAAGGGAGAAGGGGTGGCATTGGAGCAGTGAGAAATGGCTGGGAAGTAGTCGGTAGGTAAAAAGAAGTCAGAGCAATGGAGCAGCAGGCCAGGGAGACAGAGAATCTAGGTTCCCACATGCGATGCTTGAGACCTTAGTACAGAAGCGAAAGGACGTTAGAACTCACTTTTTCTGCAGATGGCATGGAAAAGCACTTGAGAATTAAGCAGATAGCTATGGAGATTAATGCCAGCAGCAGGCCCCGGGGACATGTAAACAGTGCCAAAAAAACATTCAATGACCCCACACCATCTGGCTACTAGGCAAATCACCAGCTTCACACTATTAGCAATTTCTAGGACTCAGGATCCATACCTAACATTTATATAATACACCTTGGTCTCAAACACTTACCACTACTACAAACTGACAAACATCAGAACATTAGAAGCAGGAGTATGAAATTCAACTGTTACGATAGTACTTATGATCATGGATGAACTCCTCTCACCCTCATCTCCACTTTCCTGCCCGTTCTCCATAACTCTTTCATCCAATAAGAACATGCATCTCTGAGCTTTCAGTTAAAATATGACAACTCCATAATCTTCCAAGGTACCTGCACCCCTCTAATTTTGGCCTCTAGTTGTTTCTTTATTGATGACTGTGCCTTTAGTTGCCAAATGTTACATGCAAGGATGAAATAGACATTAAACTTGTGTTCCTTTCCCTTACTGTCCATGATCAATGTTTTTGAAAAGGAGTATGTTGGTGTATGGTGGATAACCCCCACATACATAGTCAATTGAAATAACCAGCTGTAAGCTTTTCATGATTTAAATAAAACAATATTTGTTCACATGTTGAGTCTGAAAAGCCAATGCTATGCCTGTCACTCTTTCACTGCACATACACATGTGTGCACACATATACACACTTGGGATAGTTCACCTTTACAAATTAACCTAAAAGTTCTTCCTTATATTTTATGTGATTGCCTTGTCTTGTGGCAGACCTGGTAGAGAAAGGGCTCTTTACCATTCCCGAAGTGTTGTCATAGCAAAGTTGTTGTAGGCTTCCCCTGAAGAGATGGATTTTGAATCAGTCACAGAAATATCTTAGGTCTCTGAAAGGTTCCTAATTGGATGATCATAGGTAGAGTGCATCCCTTGAATGGATATACCATAACAGCACCATTTGTGGAATTCACACTTCCTATCTGCAGACTTCTCCAATATAGAAAACTGACAAACTTCCAGACTCTGGGAGGAATTTTCCCATCATGGTGAGTGAGGAACAGATCATGCAAAGGTCCATTGGCTTCAGGTGGGATTTTCCAGTTTTGCGACAAGTGGGGCTGGAAAATCCTGCTGCCAGTCTCCAAGATTGATACATAACAAACAGAGCTATAGAAACCATTTAATTCATAAGTAAGTGTCAATGGTCATGGTCCCTACCATTGTATGCAATGGATTCAAACTTCATATCATTCTGGGTGCACAAGAAATGTCTTGATTGGTCAGTTGATCAAACGCTGCAGCAACATCTATGCTTTAAACTGGAGATTGCATCATAGTCAGGTTTTCAAGGCTGTTCCTTTTCAATTCCACCAGTACAGTTTATAAATCTCTGACTGATATAGAAGTTATAAAAGTTACTTGACAGTAGTGATTGTAGCATTCTTTTAATGTCTATTTTTAATAAGAAATGGCATTTCCAGAAAGTTATTGTAATAACTCCATGGAAGTGAAAGTCGTGTTATCAAGTTACTTTATTTACACCATACACTTGGACACAGTCAGCTCTCCAGTTGCTCCCCGCTGAATGCAGGCTGGGAGGCTGACACACCAGCTTTAAATAGGGAGCATGAGGCTCCCTGATTTAACCATCAATTAGAACTTGTCACGTATTTATTTTCAATACCAACCGAATAAAATAACCTAAAGACAAATTAAAAGGGGCAACTCCCCAAAAGGAGGGGGAATAGCCTGAACGAAAAAGCGCAAAGGAAATTTAAAATGTGGTTATTAGGGTCAATAATACACCATGGAAGGCACCAACTGTGTCCATGAATATCACATGCTCACTCTCCAGGAATACCTGGCCGTGAGTAGAATAGCAAACAGTCAGGATGGATGACCCCGTCAATTGCCCGATGCCCAGATCAGGTAGTTCACACACTAAAAAGCTAACCTCATTAGCCTGGCTGAAGTCATCAGTTATAAACTGAGTGCAATCCAAATTGCAAAATGATGAACGTGAGATGCTGTCATTGGTCATTACACACTTCCATCGCAAGGAAAAGCAATGGATTCAGTGTGTCCATTCTAAGTGCACCTTCTCAGACATGCATCAAATACTTGGTAAAAGATCTTATGGAGAAGGATACAGTTGAGTTCAGGAACCAATTTGCCCTGCATCTGCGAGATCATAAACTTTTTCCTGAATGCAGCCAACAGTAATTGTGTAGTGAGGTGATTTTCATTATTTCACTTCCTGTGTTTGTCAAAATTCTTTGAGAGCATATTTTGTTGTGAAAGTGCTGCTCAATAAATATCCTTCCTGCCTGGTTCAAAAATCTCTATTCCCTTACAGCATCTAGTACCAGGTGAAACATCCAAAAAGGATAGCACTCAGCCAAAAGGCCTGTTTATGCTGTAGTGTTCTATGTTCTATAACTATAGCTGCAGAAAACAGATTCATGATTGTGGGATATACTTGAGGATTTAATCTTTCTGATATATAATCATACATGCCATATGGCCAACAATTTGAATACTGTGCAGGTTAGGTTGATTGGCCTTACTAAAGTTGCTCCTTAGTGTCCTAAGATACTTAGGTTAGAGGGATTAGCAAGTAATAATATGTAGGTATTTTTGTCCAGCCTCAGCGAAATCTCAGTGATTTTGTGGATTGCAGACTTGCCTCAATTGAGATGCATAAATGCAGGACTGTTTCCCACGTAGCCTCAATTTTTAGGTAGGCAAGAGGATTTCCCTTATGTGAGGGATGCCCAGAAATGAAAGGGTAGGAAGTAGAGGGATATCTGTATCAGAAGCTGCTCCTCTCCCCACTTCAAATCTGGTGGCCTTTGGACTCTCTGCCTCGTAGAACTCTCCCCCAGCACCACAATCACCCATTCCGTTCCCTTTCCATCCCTACCCTGGAACCTGTTAAACTTCTCTTCCCTCAACTCCTGATTCCAAGTCTTAGGCCCAGATCTTCCTGCAGTTCCCTTCCAATTCATTGTAGCTCTTATTACTGCAGGAATTGGAGAACTGCTGGTGAATCAGATTGGCTGTCAATTCTCTAAACCGAAATTTCCTCTAGAGTGAGGCTGGAGGTCCTGCCTGTAATAAGAACATAAGAACATAAGAACATAAGAACATAAGAACATAAGAACATAAGAACATAAGAACATAAGAACATAAGAACATAAGAACATAAGAACATAAGAACATAAGAACATAAGAAATAGGAGCAGGAGTAGGCCATCCAGCCCTTCGAGCCTGCCCTGCCATTCGACAAGATCATGGCTGATCTGAAGTGGATCAGTTCCACTTTCCCATTTTTCCACTTTCCCATAACCCTTGATTCCCTTGTCTATCAGAAACCTATCTACCTGTGACTTAAATATATTCAGCGAGGTAGCCTCCACCACTTCAATGGGCAGAGAATTCCAGAGATTCACCACCCTTTGAGTGAAGAATTTCCTCTTCAGCTCCGATCTAAACTGCCCGTTTCCACCACTGCACTCCCTCTCCATCCCCCACTTATTTTCAGGCTGTGCCCTCTAGTTCTGCTATCCTTTCTAAGCGGGAAGAATCTCTCTACCTCTATCTTGTCTAGTCCCTTCATTATCTTGTAAGTCTCCATAAGATCCCCCTCAGCTTCTAAACTCTAGCAAGTACAGACCCAGCTATTCAATCTCCCTTCATAGGCTAACCCCCTCATCTCTGGTATCAGCCTGGTGAACCTTCTCTGCACTCCCAAGGCCAATTTATCCTTTTGCAAATGTGGTGACCAAAACTGCACACAGTTCTCCAGTTGCAGCCTCACCAGTGCCCTGTTCAGCTGCAGCAAGACCTCCCTGCTTTTATATTCTATCACCCTCGCTATATTCCATTCACTTTCTTGATCAGCTGCTGCACCTGCAGACTGAGTTTTTGCAATTTGTGCACAAGGACCCCCAGGTCCCTCTGCACTGTAGCATGCTGCATCTTATCACTTTTTAAATAATAATCCCTCCTACTATTATTTTTACCAAAGTGGATAACTTCACATTTGCTAATGTTATACTCCATCTGCCAGGTCCTCGCCCACACATTCAGTTTGTCAAGACCTCTCTGCAGTCTTTCCATGCCTTCGATACAATTTGCTTCTCCACTCATCTTCATATCATCAGCAAATTTTGTTATCCTACCTAATTTAGTCGAGCATGAAGTGGCTGCAGTGCTTTTCAAGCCAAGGAATTCTTTAAGAAATTGAAGCTTACCTCAGGTCATTGGAATTATTAATGGTTTTTCATTTTTGATTTGATTTATTATTTTCATTTGTCTTCGTGTACAGTAAAAAGTATTTGCATGCTATACAGACAAAGCATACCGTTCATAGAGAAGGAAAGGAGAAGATATGGTGTTACAGTCATAGCTAAGGTGCAGAGAAAGATCAACTTAGTGGAAGGAAAGTCCATTCAAAAGTTTGATGGCAACAGAGAAGAAACTGTTTCTGAGACAGGTGATATGTGTCCTCAGAATTTTGTATTTTTTTTCCAAAAGAAGATGATGGAAGACAGCATGTTTGGGTGCATGGGCTCCTTGATTATACTGGCTGCTTTTCCAAGGCAGTGAGAAATGTAGACAGTGTCAATGGATGGAGGGCTGATTTCAGTGATGGACTGGTCTTCATTCATGACCCTTTGTAGTTTCTTGCAGTCTTGGACAGACAGGAGCCATACAAAGCTGTGATACATCCAGAAAAATGCTTTCTTTGATGCTTCTGTAGGTCAGAAGCGTCATTAATGATTGCATGATGTTCAATCACATTTGCAATTACACAGACTGAACCAATTCATGTTCAGAAAGACCTGGACAACATTCAAGCTTGGGCTAAAAGTGGCAATTAACATTTGTGCCACACAAGTGCCAGTTGATGGGCATCTCTAACAGTCTAAACCATCTCCCCTTGATGTTCAGTGCCATTACCATTGGTGAATCCCTCACTATCATCATCCTGGGGGGGTTACCACTAAGAGATGGAACTGGACAAGTCATATATATACTGTAGCTACAAGGGTGGGTCAAAAACTTGGAATTTTGCAGCGGGTAACTTGTCTCCTGACTTCCCAAAGCCTGTCTACCATCACAAAGACCCAAATCCAAAGTGTGACAGAATACTCTGCACTTTCCTGAATGAGTGCAGGTCCAACAACAGTAAGATGCTCAACACCATCCAAAACAAAGGAGCTGACTTTGTTGGCACCTCACTGCCACCTTAAAAATTCACTCCCTCTGCCACCAATATACAGTGGCATCAGTGTGTATCGTATATATGTATTGCAGTAACCCTTCACACAACAATACCTAAACCCACACATTCCACTATCTAGAAGCACATGGGCAGCTCATACATGGGAACACCATCGTCTGCAAGTTTTCCTTCAAGTTACACAGCATCCGGACTCAACTATATTGTTCTTCCACTATCACTGGGTCAAAAACATGGAACTTCCTTCCTAATGGTACCGTGGGTGTATTAACATAAAATGAACTGCAGTTGTTTAAGAAGGTGACTCACCACCACCTCCTCGAGTAATTCCAATTGAGCAACAAATGTTGCCTAACCAACACTGCTGGCATCCCGTAAAAGAATAAATTTTAAAAATCCATGAAAACACTTGCAGAACCACCATTTGATAGTCAACTTCCAGGACAGCATTGATAGAAGCCACTGAATGTCATGATGGAAATACAGACTGAGGTCATGGTATCAATGCTTGCTGCCATGCAAGTCCAGCCTAATACCAGACAAATTCAGGCCGCTGTCCTCATAATTGTAGAAACCTGTGCTCAAAGCTTTTCTTGGGCTCTTAAAGAAGTTCAGCAATCTGTTGATTAGCAGGATTGCTGTGAAGAACTACCTAGGAGAGAGAGAATTTTGCAGAATTCTGCTGAACTCTCTCAGGCTAACAGTATTCATACTCCCATTGATGCTACATTGCCAGTGTCCTTGATGATGCCTGTTATACCAGAGTGCTGCTGCTCAGCCTGACAGGATATAGCCTGAAGCTGGGTCCTAAGTCCAGGACTGTTCAAGAGTATCCTGCAAGACCCACTGTGAACTCACTCTATGAATGTTAGCAGCACTTCCCAGCCATTCTATAGCCACTGGGGTAGCAATGCTGAGGAGTAGTAGGGCCTGGGCAGGGGCAACAGCACTCTGGACTGACTGGTTGACAGACCACTGCAAAGACAATAGTGGAGGGCAGTGTGAATGTTGCCATGAGATTTGTGTAGCATAAAGTCATTACCACTCACCTCACTAATCCTAGTAACCTGTGAGAATCGATATCCTGCTGTTGTTTAGAGCTATACAGCAAAGTAGCATTTGAGTAAAGATACGAAAAAAGGGTCAGGAAAGGTCAGAGAAGCTAAGGTATCTTCAGGGAAAAAATAAAAAACTTAAAGCACTCCATTGAAATATGTGAAGTATTTTCAAAAAATGAGTTAGTAAGTGGAAGTAATGAACATATTTTCAACATGGAACTGTCTTTTATAGATTTCACACTTTAAAAAAATATTCTTTCACAGGACGTGGGTGTTGCCAACTAAGCTAGAATTTTTATTGCCCTTGCCTAATGTTCCTAAGCTAACGATGAGGCATCTTTTTAAACTACTCATAGTGCAGAGAATTCCAGGAATTTGACCCAGCGACGTTGAAGGAAAAGCAATGTATTTCCAAGTTAGGATGATAGGTGGTTTGAAGGACAATCTCCAGGTACTGGTGTTCCCTTGTCTTAGCCGCTGAGCAGAGACTGATAGCCAAGTTCCACACACGAGGATGGTCTTAACAGGGATCTTGGCTTCATGTCACTCTATCTGTAACCCCCATGACTTGCCTGGGTTAGCAAAAAACCTCACTTACTGTGCTGTCTGGAGACAATACATATCTCTGTAACCTCAGTGCTCAGTGTTCCTTTGTCAGCCACTTTAAGACTTGAATAGCAGGTTAGGTGTGAGGATTCACATTCTAATCAGCAATCTGTAAACTGTCCATGCTGATATGTATGCTTTTGGAGACAAGAACACTTCATTCGCCTGACGAAGGCACAAACGCCGAAAATTAGCAAGTTTACTATCGAATAAATCAGTTGGATTTAAAATTGGTGTTGTCAGACCTCTTACTGAGTTTACCCCAGTCCAACACAGGCATCTCTACACCCTCAGTAAATGTTGAAGCTGATGGATGGGGTGCCAATTAAGCAGGCTACTTTGTCTTAGATCAAGCTTCCTGAGTTGTTGGAGTGCTTTCATCTAGTCAAGTGCAGAATATTCCATCACACTCTTGACTCGTGCCTTGTAGCCACAGTATTTGTATAGCTTATCCAATTCAATTTCTGGTTAATGATAACCCCCAGGATGTTTATGGTGGGGTAATCCCACTGAGTTATATTCTCTTAGGTTGGACATGGTCATTGTCTGGACCCAGCCATCTTCAGTTGCTTCGTCTCCATCTTCATTGGCTTTTGTCCCATCACAACGTGAGAAGTGGGGTTGTTTGATAATGATCAGCACCATTCACCACTCTCCTCAGACACTGAAGCAGCCCATGTGCAAATGCAGCACGTACTGGTCAGGTTTGAGCTGACTGTGAAAGTAAGATTCATGCCACACAAGTGTCAGGCAATAACCTCCAACAAGAGAGAATTTAACTATCACCCTTTTACATTCAATGGCTTTACCATCACGGTCAACATCTTGTGTTTTGTCATTGATCAGAAACTCAACTTGACCAGTTATATAAATGCAGTGAGTATAAGAGCAGATCAGGGCTCAGGATTCTGCGATGAATAAAATATTTCCTGACTCTTCAAAGCTTGTCCACCTGTTCAAAGCACATGTCAGGAATGTGATGGAATACTCTTCACTTGCCTGGATGGAGGCAGCTCCAACAATGCTTCAGAAATATGATACCATCCAGAACAAAGCAGCCCACTTGACAATACCCCATCTACAAACATTCACTCCCTCCAATACTAGTACACATTGGCAGTAGTGTATATCATTTTATAAAATGTATTGCAGGAATCCTATGGTGAATAACTCATCTAGACATCTTTGACAGCACCTTCCAAACCTAATATAGCCAGTTTATATGCCTCGTAGTTTTCTTTACCTTAGACTGCTGATATCTAGTAGGAAGTGGGTGACAGACACAACTACCTTCAACTTTCCCTCTAGGTCACTCACTATCCTGACTTGGACTTATATCACCGTTCCCTCACACTTGCTGGATTAAAACCCTGGGACTCCCTCACTAACAGCACTATGGGTGTACCTACACCACAAGGACAGCAGCAGTTCAAAATGGCAGCTCACCACCATCTCTTCAAGAACAATAAACACCTATCTAGCTAGTGATACCCAGAGCCCATGAATGAATAAAATAAAGAGAAGAAATTTCAGTAAAAGTAAACCTGAAGGTGTATCAAGCTGAAGTTTATACTCAGTTGATGGGGAGATCATACTGGATATTATAACTGACTGGATTCCTACCAAACTGTATGTGGTTATAACAAGATGCAGGACAAACTAAGAGGTGCAGCGAACTGCAAAGAACATGAAACTGGGTATGGAAAATTAATGAGAGTGTGAACAGGCTATTTACAATTGGGGTTTTATCAAACTGAAGCAGAACATGAATAAATCATCGTACAAGTTGCCTTTTTGACATGTACAACAACCTTTCCCATTACACTTGAGAGATATTCACATGTTTCAACTTCGAGGTAAAAACTCGATGAAGGAAAATGTGCCATCTGCCAAGTACGTGACAAAAGAAGCATTTGTATTGGAGAAGTAAAACGTCAGCACTTGGCAGCTTCATTTTTATACTGTACTATTGAAGCTGTTTCAGTTGAGTAATTCTTTTCATACCATTCTTAGCTGAGTAATGTGCAGATATGATCAAAATTGAACTTATTTAAGTGACTGCTCATTGGATTGGAAACTAATTAAGTGAAAAGCAGTTCTATGTTGTTTAAGGATATAAGAACGTATTTTAAGATTTTCTTATTATTATTTTTGTATTATTATTATATATAGTAGATGTTTCAAGTTTGAAGTGTGATCTGAAATTTGGAATTTATGACCTAGTTGTAACTTCCTGCAGGATGTGCTATTCTCTGCAGTTCAATTCCCACAAGGACGCAAACTGCATCAGAGCAAAAATAGTAAAATACACCCTTGGAATAAAATTAAAATCAAATCTCATCAGAAGGAAAATGTTAGAATCTCCTATTAAAGACCTGATAATCAAGCTAGCATTGTAAGATATCCTGATGCAGCAAATTCTTAACTAATATTTCTAAACAATGAACAAAATAAAAAAAATTACTTGTAGCATCTATTCAATATTCTGACTGCAGAATTTAAGAGTAACTGGTTTTGTTTCATAATGAGGAATTTTAGTAGCAGGGAAAATAAAAGTTATGCAATCTTAGAAGGCAAATCTCCAACTTGGGAAAATGAAATCAAATAGAGTTTATAATTTGAAGATTCATTAAAATAAAATGCAGCTTTAGATGCTAACAATTTTAACAGGACCTTTCTAAATTAACATTTCCTTCCTTACTTAAATATTTCCTAACCGCTGACTGATTTGCAACAAAACCAAAATTACAGTCTGACACGTCCGCTTACTATTCATTTTTGGAAATTTGTATGCTAGATTCTCTTGTCAGTGGATTGTTGTCTTACCAATTAAACTAAGTTTCAGTGTATATTGTTCCACATGAATTCTCCCCTGCCAATGTTGTAATTCAAATTATTTTTATCTTGTCACTGATCTTATTCAACGCTATCAGTGGTTGGTTAACCAAATTATCCAGAAACATTTTCACTAGACTGCCTGTGACGAGATGCCGTATAAACCTGATCACAGCAACATTCACAAAATGTTCTTCTGCTTAAAACACAATGCAACACATATTACAATAAAGAACATGCACCGTTGATGGGATACAGTCTATTTTTCCAACCTGAGTGTCCATAATGACATTTTGATTTATCATAGAATCATAGAGTCGTACTCTACAGAAAGAGGCCCTTTGGCCCATCAAGTTTGCACCAAACACAATCCCACCCAGGCAGTACTCTCATATCTTCATATATTATACCCACTAATTCCTCTAACTTATGCATCCCTGGACACTAAGGGACAATTTCTTAGCATGGCCAATCAACCTAACCTGCACCTCTTTGGATTGTGGGAGGAAACTGGAGCACCCAGAGGATTTAATTTATTATTGTCACTTGTATTGGGATACAGTGAAAATTATTGTTTTTATATGCTATTACAAAGCATACGGTTTATAGAGTGTGAGAAGGAAAAGAGAGGATGCACAATGTATTGTTGCAGTCATAGCCAGGTGAAGAGAAGGACCAACTTATAAGAGATAAATAACAGTTTTAAAAGCATAGAACAAGAGAAAAATGATAGAATTAGAGGATATACAGGGGACAGCTCACAAGCTGTCACCACGTTTCAAGTGCCATCTTGAGTGATATAATGTGAAGTTAGTGGAATTCAGTCGAGAATGTATTTCTATTAAGTTAAATATGATCAAGTTGCATTGGATAAAAATTGGTCCTCACTATACCTATTTTCCAGGTTAAAAAATTGGTAAAAATTATTTTCTCGGGGTAAACTGAAGAAAATTATAAACAGAGACTAGATGGACTGGGTCTTTTTTCCTTGGAGCGCAGGAGGTTAAGGGTGATTTTATAGAGTTCTTTAAAATAATGAAGGGCATTGATAAGGTAGATAAGAACGTAAGAACATAAGATATAGGAGCAGGAGTAGACCATCTAGCCCTTCAAGCCTACCCTGCCATTCAATAAGATCATGGCTGATCTGAAGTGGATCAGTTCCACTTTCCCACTTTTTCCCCATAACCTTTAATTCTCTTGTCTATCAGAAATCTATCTGCCCATAACTTAAATATATTTAGTTCAATGGGCAGAGAATTCCAGAGATTCACCACCCTTTGAGTGAAGAAGTCCCTCCTCAACTCCAATCTAAACGGCCTCCCTCTTATTTTGAGGCTGTGCCCTCTAGTTCTGCTATCCTTTCTAAGTGGGAAGAAACTGTCTACCTCTTCCCTATCTAGCCCCTTCATTATCTTGTAAGTCTCTATAAGATCCTCCTCAGCCTTCTAAACTCTAACGAGTACAGACCCAGTCTATTCAATCTCTCTTCATAGGCTAACCCCCTCATCTCTAGTATCAGCCTGGTGAACCTTCTGTGTACTCCAAGGCCAATATATCCTTCCGCAAATGTGGTGACCAAATCTGCACACAGTACTCCAGTTGCAGCCTCACCAATGCCCTGTACAGTTGCAGAAAGACCTCCTTGTTTTTATATTCTATCCCCCTCGCTATAAAAGCCAACATTCCATTTGCCTTGATCACCTGCAGACTGGGTTTTTGTAATTCATGCACAAGGACCCTCAGGTCCCCCTGCACTGTAGTATGCTATAGCTTTTTGCTCTTTAATAAAAATCCCTCCTACTATTATTTCTACCGAAGTGGATAACCTCACATTTGCTAACATTATACTCCATCTGCCAGGTCCTCGCCCACTCACTCAGCCTATCCAGATCTCTGCAGACTTTCTGCGCCTTCCACGTAATTCGCTTTTCCACTCATCTTCATGTCATCAGCAAATTTTGTTACCCTACACTCAGCGCCCTCCTTCAGATTGCCTATGCAAATGGTAAACAGTTGAGGCCCCAACCCCGATCCCTGTGGCACTCCACTAGTCACCAACTGCCAACCAAAATAGCACTCAGATTCTAACTCTTTGCTTCCTGTCAGACAACCAATCCTCAATCCATGTTAACATCTTACCCCCAAGTCTGTGCACCCTAACTTTTTGCAGCAACCTTTTGTGAGGACCTCACCAAACGCCTTCTGGAAATCTAAAAACGTCACATCCAATGGTTCTCCTCTGTCTACCGCATTAGTCACATCCTCATAAAAATCCAATAAATTCGTTAAACACGGCTTCCCTTTCACAAATCTGTGCTGTGTCTGCTTGATCAAATTGTTCTTTTCTAGGTGTCTTGCTATTTTCCTTTGATGGATCCTCGTATTTTTCCAACTATGGATATTAAGCTAACCAGCCTATAATTCCCTGCCTTTTGTCTGCCAACTTTTTAAACAGTGGTGTAACTAGCCATTTTCCAATCTTCCGGTACTTCCCCAGAGTCCTGCGAATTTTGATAAATAATTACTAAGGCATCTGTTATCACCTCTGAAATTTCTTTCAGAACCCTGGGATGCATTCCATCTGGTTCTGGGATCAACATCTTTTTCTGAAGTTGGGTAGTCTAAAATTAGAGGGTATAGATTTAAGTTGAGAGAGAAGGGATACAAAAGGGTTCAGAGGTTGGTGAGCATCTGGAATGAGCTGCTAGAGGCATTGGTAGCGACGGGTACAATTTTGTTTTTTAAAAAGCATTTAGACAGTTACATGGGTAAGATGGGTTTAGTAGGATATGGGCCAAATGCAGGATTTGGGACTAATTTGGTGTTTTTAAAAAAAAAAAAAGGGTGCTATGGATAAGTTGGACTGAAGAACCTTTATCCATGCTCTATAACTCTAACTTCCTGGAATGGGGAAACTGAAGGCAATTGTAGCACAAATATTGTCACCTTGGCTAAGACAAGTTACCTCAGTATTAGAAGGGGATCAAAACTGGGAATTTTGTTGTCTATTTGGTTCACTTGCATTATGTTTGGTGAAGATCTATGACTTGAAAGCAGTACAATAAGTACAATTTGTAATTTCTTTAAAATGTGTATGGACCCTGTCATTGTTTTTGAAAATGTTGAAAATTGACTTTTAAGAGTTTGCATCAATAGTAAAGGAATCAATTGCAATGTTTCTGGATGATAGGAAATACTGATCCCTGTGACTTGGTGACACTTGATCTGAAAGTAGTTCCAACAGGAGGGAAGTTAAGACCAAAAGCAATGTGGCTGACAGATGCAAAAGTAGGACAAGAAGCAGAAGCAAAAGTGAAGATGATCAGTGCACAGATATAGGCATGAAGTAAAAACAGACTGAGACAGAAAGAACATAGATAATTATTGAGGAAAAGAAGCAAATCAGTGAGGAGGTCAGTCTTCTGTTCAGTTGATAGAAACTTTTGGAGATAGTGTGGAAGCTTGGCTAAACATTTCTAAAACCTGGAAAACAATGTAAATCGCTCTGAGATTCTGAAGAGCTGGGCATTTTCCCAGAAGTGGCCAATCAGTGAACCAAGGTATTATTGGTTAGTTGCTAGAAAAGGAACAGCATCTGAACTTTCATGACTCAAGAAAGAAAGGATCTGTGGAAGTGTGTCTTGTTGAGGAGAAGCGCACACTTGAAAGTCTGAGGTAAAAGTATTGTTGGGGTTAGGATTTCTAACTGATTATGTGAATAGCAGCATTTTGTGGAACTGTGTCGCTAGCTACATAATGTTTTGTGCCTTCCGCGAGTTCTGAGAATGCTTGTGGCTGTGTGAGATATATTTTTGCTGTGTTGACTATTTAAAATGAAATTTGCCATTTCATCCCATGAAGAGTCTTTTACCTGTTAACTCATGTCTAGCTTGAATTAGTTCTGATTCATGTTGAAATCTTGTTTGCAATTTCTTCACTTGAGAATTGTTTGGCAAATTTGGTTATTTTGGTTTACTGTTTTCCCCCCATGGGGATCATAATATTTTACTAAATATAGGGTGAAGGAAACACAAATTTCAAAAGAATAATTTACTATTTTGTTTATTTTGATCCATTTAATTATTTGATTGGCATAGAAGGATATGGGCCAAACCTGGGCAATTGGGAGTAGTTTGATGGTCAAAACTGGATGGCATGGAGAAGTTGGGCTGAAGGGTTTGTTTCCATGCTGTAAATATCTATGATTGCCTCTCAGAACTCTACATGATTTTCTGTCACTTGTTGTATCAATAGCATGTTGTAGACAACCACTTGAAAGGTTCATTATCTGACTCAGACACCAGCTGTGCCTTATCTCAAGCAGTTCTCTGGGTGCCAGAGACCATGGCTGACATTGCCTCCAACTGCTGCAGAGTGTCACCTGAGGTGCTCCCCAGAATATGACCCTGCACCTAATATAGACCCATGAGCCAGTACGTGTCTCTGCACTGGTGGAGGATGCAGTGATGGTCCTTCCTCTGATGCATCCTCTTCTGAGCTGACCAGGGAGCTGGGGCTTATGGTAGCTCTGGTGCTCTGTTGGGCCTACTGATGTCTGAAAGAGAGAAAAGATAGGTTCTTTTCATAACCAGACAGAATGCAACTTTGCATGTCACTAACTGTTAATATCAGGATGTGATCAACTCATGGAGATGTCACCCATCCTGACTTGCTGGGAGAGGCCTAACTCATAGGAATAATCTTAATTTTTACCTGTCAGCTTGATGGAATTCTTCGCAAACTGGGGCAGCTGCTGGACATCACACATTCCTCTTCCCATCTGGGATATCACCCTGCAGTCGTGGACAAACTTGAACTGCACGAAGATAAATAAAATAAATTTGGGGCAGTATAGTGGTTAACACAGCTGCCTCACAGCACCAGGGACCTAGGTTTTTCTGTGGAGTTTGCATGTTCTCCTGTGTCTGCGTGGGTATCCACCGGGTGTTCCGGTGTCTTCCCACAATCCAAAGATGTATGGGTTAGGTTGACCTTAGTGCTCAATTGACCCTAGTATCAGGATTAGTGGGGTAAATATGTGGGGTTACAGTGATAGGGCCTGAATGGGATTACAATTCTCAATGGACCAAATGGTCTCCTTTTGCATTGGAATGGAATGAGAAGAGATGGAGGAGAGGTTGGGAAGCATATAGCCCTGCTATGTGTTCAGAGCTCACCCCAGTAAGGGCTGAGAATAGAATTTGTGCAAATGACAGATGAAATGCTGGAGATGTTTTCCACATGTCCTGCAGCACCTCTCTTGGTGATGGAAGCAACGCGGCACAGGTCAATGGTGAGATCTTCTTTTCCCACTGTTGCCAATGGGGTTTCCTAAAGCTTGTAGTCCTCACTACCAGGGAACCCATAAGATTGGAAGATCCCTCCAATATGAATGGCCAGAAAATTACGTACATTGAAGGAGATCTTTAACTAGATGATACCATTATGAGATTGGAGTGAGCTAAAAGTTGATTTACCCTGGCAAAGTGGATTAGATCATTCTTGCTACACTGGATGCTGTTTCTGATCTTCCTTTTCACTGTTGCCCAGGTCAGAGAATTGATGTCCTTGAATAATGGATATCTTGATGTTTGCAGTCACCATGTATGAGAGTGTTGAGGAAATAATTGCTGAACTGGGATCATGCTTTATTTCCTTGATAACACAGTTTCAAGATGTCTCCTGATAACCAATGTGTGTATTTGGGTGGCATTTAACTATGGCACTTGTTAGACATTAGGCACTCGCAGAGCAGATGTATCAATATCCACTAGAAATGCATCATAAAACCCCTGCCACTGAACAGAAAATTCTGCGCATTATCTTCTTTTTCAATTGAAGGTCTTTGAATGTTACAAAAAAGAGGAAAAAAATTAGATTTTTCCCATTATTTGGATGCTTGAATTTGAAAGTGATTATTTCTGAAGTACAGTCACGATTGTGCTATAGGCAAAAATTGCAGAAAATATGGGCACAGTAAGATCCCACAAGCAACAATGAGATAAATGTCAAAGTCTGTTTTCATAGTACTTCTATGGGGATAAATGTTGGGAAAGGTAATGAAATTATTTCCATTTTCTTCAAATTGCACTATTAAAAAGATAGGGATTTAATTCATAACTCATCTCAAAGATGGTTGGGGCAGATCTTCCCACAAAAATTTGTGCTGAATTCTGTAAAACCTGGAGTAAATCCTGCTTTGTTTTCCAGCAGGAGTTTCAAAATGAATTTTCCACATTTTGCAATGCACAATGCATCGGCATGAATCATACAAAAAATCTGCAGGTGGAGCCTATTTCTATTGGAAAGGCCAGCAGCATAGTGCTGAGCAAGCTACCGCCACGTATGCACTGACCTGTCAGTATCAATCAGCACATATGCAGTAGCCTCACTCTGCCAGCCTCCCAGTTGAACATAAGAACTAAGAGCAGAAGTAGGCCATCTGGCCCCTCGAGCCTGCTCTTCCATTCAATAAGATTGTGGCTGATATCTTTGTGGACTCAACTCCACTTAACCGCCCGCTCACCATAATCCTTACTACTTTTACTGCTCAAAAATTTATATATCAGCTTAATCATTAACTGGTCCCAGGACCACAATCACTGCCCCTCTGACCCGAGCCCTGGACATTTCCAGATCAGCTTCGACCCCACCCCAGCAACTCCCAATTTCCGGATTCTAACTCCGACCAATAGCCAGCCCTGATCACTGACTTTCCTCCCTCTGGCACTAAGTCCAAGAAAGAAATCTCACAACACCAGCTTGGATGTTTATAAGATTTCTTTCTGTTTTACCCCTGTCCGATGCCAGCATTTCTACATCATGACTAAGCCCAGGTGTAGATTGGCAGCCGAACCCATCACCCCCACAAATCATGACCCCATTAGATTCCATCCCTTTGGCACTGCCCCATGCTGAACTGGCAGTGCCATGTGACCTCTGGCCATTGCCACTTTGCCCTTTAGGCAGTGCCTAGGGAGCACCCCTTCCCCTTACCCCTGACCCTCTGGGGGGGCCTGAATGGCCCATCCTTTCACTCCTGCGTGGTCAGGCCACCAGCTCCCTTAGATGGGGAGCTATTGTAAACCCTACTGGAGTGAACCACTCCTGATAGTGGTGGGGAGAGGCTAGCGGGCCTAGAGATTTCAGGCCCATTAATGATATGTAAAATAGAGTTAAATTCAATTTGAATAAATTATACAACCACATGTCAATTTCTGGCACACAGCTGACGGCACCAGAAATCCAGCGGGGGAGATGAACGAAGGCTGTGGCACTAAGTGGGAAACCTGCAAAATGGACTCCACTTGAATTTCCCGGTCTGATTTTCCCCTGGTATCTCCACCACAACCTCAGATGAAAACATGATCTCACCCTATATGACATGCTCAAGTTTCTTGTGGAAGTGCTTTGAATGATGGAATCATAGAATCACAGGCTGAACGGCCTCCTTCTGCACTATCAAGCCTGCACTGACAACAATCCCACCTAAGTCTTGTCCCCGCAACTCCTATGCATTTACCCTGGTAGTCTCTCTGACACTAAGGGGCAATTTAGCATGGCTAATCCACTTAATCTGCATATCTTTGGACTGTGGGATAAAACTGGAGCATCTAGAGGAAAATTACATAGTCATGGGGAGAATGTACAAACTCCATACAGACAGTGACCTGAGACCGGAATCAAACTCAGGTCCCTGGCACTATGAGGCAGCTTGAAGCCTCAATCTTTGAGTCAGAAGTAAGACAGTTACCACTGAGCTGACGTTTATACATATATTAATCTCTCTTCAATAACATTGAAGGCTAGCTTTAAACAGTGCTAGCTAGCTTTAAGCAGAGATTGGATTTCAGGTCTCCTGCTGGTGTGTGTAAGCAGCGAATGGTATAGTTAGCAGTGGCTGCACACCAACATTATTAAAATGTGCACACAGCAAAAATATGGGTGAGCTGCTTGCAATTCAATCAATAGATTGTTTCAATCAAATCTTAATCAATAGATGTTCAGCTAGGCTTGTGAACTAGATAGAATCCAGTAAATCTTTTCTGCACTCTTTCTAGTTTAATAATATCCTTTCTATAATAGGGTGATCAGAATTCCATACAATAATCCAAATGCGGCCTTACCAATGTCTTATATAACTTCAAGATGTCCCAACTCTGTATTCAATGTTCTGACCAATGAAACCAAGCACGCCTATTCCTCCTTCACCACTCTGTCCGTCTGTGTCTCCACTTTCAAGGAGCAATGAACATGTACCCCTAGGTCTCTTTGTTCTGTAACTTTCTCCAATGCCCTACTATTAACTGAGTAAGTCATGCCCTGGTTCAATCTACCAAATGCATCACCTCGCATTTGTCTAAATTAAACTCCAAATACCATTCGTCAGCCCACTGACTCTATTGTAACAAATTGTCCCTATATGGGAATCTTCCACAATAGGCATAGCCTAAAGTCATGGATATGTCATTAAGACGTTAGGACGGCGGCGCGGGCTTGTTGGGCCGAAGGGCCTGTTGCCCGTGCTGTGTTGCTCTTTGTTCTTTGTATTGATCAAGATCCCATTGCAACTGCAGATAACATTCTTCACTGTCCATTATGCCACAATTTTGCTGTCATCTGCAAACTTACTAACCATGCCCCTGTATTCTCATCCAAATCATTAATATAAATGACAAATAACAGTGGACGCAGCACTGATCCCTGAGGCACACCACTGGTTACAGACATCCAAGTTGAGAAACAACCATCTTCCAATTTTGTATCCATTTAGATACCTCTATCAATCCCATGAGATTTAACCTTATGCAACAACCTACCATGTAGTACCTTGTCAAAGACCTTGCTAAAGTCCATGTAGACAATATCAACTGCACTACCCTCATCTATTTTCTTGGTTACTCTTTCAAAAAACTTAACCAATTTTTCCACTCACAAAGCCAAAGCTGACTGTCCCCAATCAGTCTTTGCATCTCTAAATGCCTGTAGATCCTGTCTCCTAAAATACCTTTAGAACAATTTACCCACCACAGATATGAGGCTCACTGGCCTGTAGTTCCCAAGCTTTTCCCTGCAGCTCTTTTTAAACAAAGGCACAACATATGCCACTCTCCAATCTCCAGACACCTCACCCGTGACTATGGATGATTCAATTACGATTGTGTGGCTAAACATTTTCTCCTGCAATTGCTAGAAAGCAATTTTGAAGTTAACAAGGCGGCGGAGAGTTATCTCTATTTGTTTTCATACTGCAATGTAGATAAATTTTATGCACAGCATATATTATTAGAATATCATTGTCATGAAATATTATCCATGCATTATTAACAAGGCTACTGATATGTTAGTTTGATTTAAATGCTAATATTTATTGCAGATTTTATGGAATTGAGGGTATTCATTAATAAAAAATCAATTTTTCTGTTTCTAATTTAATTTGTAACTGTTATGACTTATCAATATTTGGTATATGAAAAAGTAAGATAAATGCACTAAGTTCCCCTTTCATTTAAAACAGAGAGCCAAAGGTTCAAATTAATGAATAATTGAAAATGATTCAGTTCATTTTATACTAACTATGTACATTCGACCACTGGGATGGTATGATTGCTGCAGTTTTACTGTATAATTATCTTTTACAAATGATAAATAGTTATCCAGGTGACCAGTCAAGTTTAATGTTGGACACCACGCAGATGTTCTGTTATGAAGCTGAGGAATGATGGAACATTATTCAGTGATTGATGGCACAAGCGGAAAGAATCTGTGGCAAGCTGGATGTTGTAGAGTTTGAAGTATGACAGATTGGTCCTGGTTACACCTGTTATCAGTGTGACAGAAAACACAAATTTAACCTTCTTCATACCAGCACATGACAAATGATCTACTCCCAAAGTGGAAGCAAAGTCGTGGGTTATCGGGGCCAATTCTAGTAAGTGTTTCTGTGATAGATAATGTCAGTAGCAGGCAAATACATCATATCCAATAGTCTGTACAGTGAAGTGATGGGAGCACTCCTGTTTAACCATCAGCTGTAAAGGATCTTCTCCTGCAGGATCGTCAATCCTTGTTAGGGGAGAGTGTGGAGAATGAGCCCTTCGGCTGCCATGCTAATTTGTCGGCAAGATCGGGCAAGCAGAGGTATGGTGTTCAAGTGGAGGATAATGGATTAGAGTCTGTTAAGGACCCCATTACATAGAACATAGAACATTACAGCACAAACAGGCCCTTTGGCCCACAAGTTGTGCCGATCATATCAGTACCTACCAGGCCATAGAACTATCTGTAACTCCCAATCCCATTAAATCCCATAAAAGATAAAATCTTTTAAGAAGTCTTTTAAAAGATCCCAGCAAGTTCACCTCTACCACTGCTGACAGCAGCCGATTCCATTCACTCACCACCCTCTGAGTGAAAAACTTACCTCTAACATCTCCTCTGTACTTGCCCCCCAGCACCTTAAACCTGTGTCCTCTTGTAGTGACCATTCCAGCCCTGGGAAATAGCCTCTGAGAATCCACCCTATCTATTCCTCTCAACACTTATAAACCTCTATCAGGTCACCTCTTAACCTTCATCTCTCCAGGGAGAAGAGACCTAGCTCCCTCAACCTATCTTCATAAGGCATGCCTTCTAATCCAGGCAATATCTTTGTAAATCTCCTCTGCACCCTCTCAATAGCTTCCACATCCTTCTCATAGTGAGGTGACCAGAACTGCACACAATACTCCAAGTGGGGTCTGACAAGGGTCTTATAAAGTTGCAGCATTACCTCCCAACTCCAAAACTCAATCCCTCAATTAATGAAGGCCGGTACACCATATGCTTTCTTGACCACATCCTCCACTTGCGGATTTAAGAGTCCTATGGACCCGGACCTCAAGATCCTTCTGCTCTTCAATGCTGCCAAGACTCCTACCCTTGATATTATATTCCTTATTCCCATTGGTCCTGCCAAAATGGACCACCACACATGTATCCATGCTGAAGTCCATCTGCCACTTCTCTGACCAGTCTTCCATCCTATCTATGTCTCGCTGCAACTTCAGACATCCCTCCAGACTATCCACAACACCACCAACCATCGTATCATTGGCGAACTTACTAACCCATCCCTCTACTTCCTCATCCTTGTCATTTATGAAAATGACAAACAGCAAGGATCCTAGAACAGATCCCTGGGGCACTCCACTGGTGACTGACCTCCATGCAGAAAAAGACCTTTCTACAACCACTCTCTGCCTTCTGCAGGCAAGCCAGTTCTGGATCCACAAGGCCAAAGCCCCTTGGATCCCATGCCCTCTCAACTTCTCAAGAAGTCTTGCATGGGGGACCTCATCAAACACCTTGGTGAAATCCATGTAAACCACATCCATTGCTCTTCCTTCGTCAATGTGTTCAGTCACATTTTCGAAGAACTCAACTAGGCTCGTAAGGCACAATCTGCCCTTAACAAAGCCATGTTGACTATCTCTGATCATGCTGAACTTCTTTAAGTGCTCATAAATCCTGTCGCTCAGAATCCTCTCCATCAACTTACCGACCACTGAGGTCAGACTCACTGGTCAGTAATTCCCCGGACTATCCTTGTTCCCTTTCTTGAAAATAGGCAGCACATCCGCAATCCTCCAATCTTTTGGAACCTCTCCCATCTCCATCGACGACGCAAAGATCATCGCCAGGGGCTCTGCAATCACTTCCCTCACCTCCCACAGTAACCTGGGGAACATCCCATCCAGACCTGGTGACTTATTTACCTTGATGGAATTTAACAGTTCCAACACATCCTCTTTCTTAATGTCCACATATTCAATCTTTTCAGTTTGCTGCAATCCTGCAATATAATCTCCCAGATTACTTTCCACTGAATACTGAGGCAAAGTACTTATTAAGCACCTCTGCCATTTCTTCTGGTTCCACACAGACTTTTCCCCCTTCACCTTTTATAGGTCCTATCCCTTCTCTTCTCATTCTTTTACTCTCTCATATTTGTAGGTCGCCTTGGGATTCTCTTTTAATCCTACAAGACAAAGCCTTCTCATGACCCCTTCTGGCTCTTCAAGGACCTCCCACATATTGCACTGGCTACAATACACTGGTCTCAGAGTCATAATTGTCCCTTTTCAGAAATACAGGAGGGAAAAAGGTAATTAAAAAAAACTTATAAACTTACCTTGCCTCACCCTTTTGCTTAAGCCCTGAGAGCCAAAGCCCTTACAGCTCACCAAAAAAAACAAAAACAAACTTACCTGCTCTTCCTGAGTCTCTCTTTTTTAGGTTAAAGGAGGGGGGAGGGTAGGATACTCTACCTATGTAGAGTCTCGGGATTCCTCAACAGTCCAATTTATGTTGAGGGAAAAAAAATTACCCAGGCCCCTTTGCAAAAGCTCCTTGTTTCCTGTTTTAAATTTAAAACAAAACCTCGAAGTTAGTTTAAAAAGAAAAATCCCTCTAGCTTACCTCAAGTTCTCCACTCAAAATACTTCCTCTCTGCTTTGCTTCCAAGGAACAATGAAGTCAACTGAATGAGACTGACTGGAGTTGCTTCAAAATCCCAACAAGTGATTTTTTTTTTTTTCCTCCTATTCCAATAATGGGGCTGGAACATGGGAACAGTTCGAGCTCTGTTTTCTAATTTAGTCTGAAAATCCAGCCACCTTATTGTGTTTGAAATGGTTGGACATGCAACTCTGTTGAAAAGTTTCCAATTAAAAACATCGAAAAAGTACCTTTTCTTTCTTTTTATCTTGCTGCTCTGGCTCCTTCATTCACTAGAGATCTGAGCCCTCCCTGGGAAACTTATCTCTCTCTAACTCAGGCTGGTAAGATTGCCTTTACTATGGCAACATGGAACTAACTGGTGGGCTACCCTGGGCCTGCACCTTGCTAGTCTGATGGAGCAGAGAAGGGCCACAGAATTGGCCAGGTCATCTCCTGTTCAGTTTTTTAAATCCTGCTGTTGTGGGGAAGTCTGTCCATATCTGAAAGCAAATGTTGCTACAGATGCAAAATAATCTTAATGCTGTATGTTTCTGAAGTACAGATTGCAATGAGGTTTATTTCAACCTTCAATATTCCATGGCCAGGCAACAGTTATAATTTGATGTTTTAGAACCTGGATCTCTGATAATTGTACATTGGGAGTGTTGCTGGAATCAGTTGCACTGGACAGAGCAGTGCATTATTACTAGGGGTAAAAAGGCATATCCAAAATTTTAGCATAAATGTGTTAAAATAACTGAAGCATTCATTATTTGAAAGTACTTTTCACTTAGTTCATCCAAGTTCTACAAACTAAAAATCAACCTTGCTGTGATAGTTTCCAATTGTGACAGTATTTTTTCCTTGTTTAGGTTGTTTCCAGCTCTGTAATGTTTTCCGAACACATGACATGGAAATCGACCAGTGTTTGTTGGAGTCACTCCCTTTAGGACAGCGGCAACGTTTGGTGAAACGCATGCGATGTGACCAGATAAAGGCCTACTATGAACGTGAAAAGCTTCTTCAGAAACAGGAGGGATTCAAATACAAGCACAAACACGGGAAGAAAAATAAGGTTCACTTCATCTCCTCAGACATAATACAGGAAGCCATTATACGGCATGATGATAAAGAAGGTAAAAAATTGTCTTAAAAAAAATCTCAAACCTGAGTTGTGGCTTCTAATTTTATGCAATATGAAGCTACTAAGATCCATCCCAAAGTTCGGCATTTAGACAAGTTTATTGTGCATATTTGCATATAAATATTGAAGGAAAATAAGTCTTTTTCTGCTTCCTGAACTTTGAAACATATACTTATATCAATGAAAAGATGTTGGTCTGGTGGTCATGTCCTGTGGGATCTTGATAGAGTGAATGTGAAGAGGATGTTTCCTCTTGTCAGAGGAAGCATTTTTCCTTGTTTATATGTCATTGAATTGGTGATCCAAGCCAGTTCAAACCCTCCCATGGCAGTTGATGGCAGAATTTAAATTCAATTAATAAGTATGCATTATAAAACTAGTCTCAGTAATGGTAACCCTCAGAACTATTATTGATTGCACATCTAGCACTAATTCCTTTTGTGGAAGGAAATGTCACCTTTACCCAGGATAGTCTATCTGTGATTCCAGACTCTCTCAAACGTATTTGACTCTTAATGGTGTTCTGAAATGACTCAGATTAAGGGCAAATATGAACAAGCAACAAGTGCTGGCCTTGCCAGTAATGCCCATACCCCATGAAAGAATAAATAAAAATGAATATGATGACACTATTACTTACTACTGTCAAGGATAGGTAGTTTCTGATCATCAAGTGTCCCTGTGGCTCTTACTTAAAGTTTGAGTTTCAATTGCTCTACTCAATGCCCACCTGAAGAATGAGTGGTGTTGAAAAATTGGAGTTGTGGGTGATGAGGTCAGAGAGTGCACCTTGTTTGCATTTAGAATACAAAAGTTGTGACAGTGCAATTTTCAGGCAGGTTGTTATTTACAACTGGGGGTCATACAATATTCTCTTGTTCACATACACCAATGTGATGAGCTGCTTAATCACTAATACTTGAAGGGACTCCTTCAAGGGTACTCCAAGAACAGAAATGCTTCTCAAGTCTGCAATAATATTGTGACCCATTGTCAGCCACTTAGTAAACAAACTCTCCAAACAAGCTACTTAACATGGGACTTTACTGTTTTCTCTTGTTTGCGGTTTCTTTGAGTCTCTATGCCTTTTCTGTTAAAGTTAGTCTCACCCTCCTCATTTCAAAGGAACTATTGAATAGCAGCAATTCAGATGAGATATACCATCTAACACCTTTGAAGTACAAGTTGGAACAAAAAAGTAAAATTTGTTTCTTTCCAACTTCAATAAAATTCAGTGAGTTGTCACAGATACTTTCTTAGCTTCCAACTGTCTCCTAGGTGACTACGCAAGAAGCTGCCCAATTGTCTAATAATTATGGCAGACACTTTTGAACTCATACTATATATTTTACTTTCTTCTTTCATTATCTATCGTGTAAGGTATCAGCACTAATACAGCGAGATATCAAAGTTAAATTGAAAATTTATTTATTAGTCACAAGTAAAACTTGCATTAAAACTGCAGTGAAGTTATTGTGAAATTTCTCTATTTGCCACACTCTGACGTCTATTTGGGTCAATGCACCTACCCGGCACCGTCTTTCAGGCGATGGGAGGAAAACCATGCAGACATGGGGAGAAGGTGCAAACTCCACACTTTCCCAAACTGGGAAACAAACCTGGGTCCCTGCGCTGTGAGGCAGCAATGCTAACTACTGTGCTGCCCAAGAATATATTTGGTACAACTACATTACGAACTATCTTCAAGTTCATAAGTAGCATAACAAAAAAATACATTAGTAGTATAACAGAGTCTACTCTAACCACTACATAGAAAAGACTAATAAATGGGAGAAAATCAGCTTTGATTTGAATTTTTTTAATACAGTGACTGAATGCTGGAGGATTTTTTAATTAATATTGTGCATATGAACTTTCAAAAGAAATTTGATAAAATAACATGTACCATGCTTGCTAAAAAATGAAGCTAATATTATATAGGGGAAGTTGCTGCATGGATATAAAATTGGCAAAGGATGGAAAGTAGAGTTGTGGTGAATGGCTGTTTTTCAGAACATTGTGTCCAATTCTGTATGCAGTTCAGGAAAGATATGAAGACTATAGAAGCTTCAGGAAGATTTACTGCAAGTTACTGGATTAAGTTGGGGTTATGCTCCTTTTGTCAAGGTGAAGAAGAAATTTGATGCCATTTGGATGGAGATGGAAGAAGATTGCAAACCTCAAACCTGAGAAAGTGTGGATCAAAGAATTAGGCATGGATATTGTTTTCAATGTTGGATACATGGCCTTTCTTTTCTGAGATAAATGGGTTTTAACACTATATATGATAGACATACCTACTCTGTAATCTATCATGAGTAGAGACTGTTCTATCTTGTCTCTCAGGTATCGGGCACCCGACTATCAGTGTCATTGATTCAGCAAGATCTACGTCACTCTCATTATCATAATTTTTTTAGTAACCCATTACACTATACCTCCTCTTTTTCCTTCAAAGTATACTACCAACCTCTATCCAACTACAACTCTCTTCCCACCCCAAGTTGCTATTATGAATGATTCAATCTCTGTGTTCTCAGATTCCTTGGAGATATATGGGTGGTTCTCTTTCCCCTGGAGGACAACATAATCAGCAAAACAGGACTACAGCTTTGCAGGACTATTGGTAATTGGGGGTGTAAACTGTAGGATTGAAGAAATGTAAGGATATAGTATAAGATTTTTGATGTATCTAAACTAAGATTTTTGGAGATCACTTGTTTAAAATAATCTCCTCCATTGTAAATCACATCAGGTTCTAGAGTCTTAGCCATATGGCAAGAAAGAACATTTCAATTGGTTAATTGAAGTGTTCTTTCTTGCCATATGGCTAAAACACCCCATCCCTTACCTTTCAACATTTCTATCTCCATCCTCTCTCTTGCTCTTCCCAAAATGGCTTCTCAAGATCCCTTTTTAATATCTTAACAAATTGAAAGCCCACTTGACCCAATTGTTGGAAAGTAGATAATTGGTCTATAACATGTCAGTAGAATTGATCCATTCGTTTCCAGCTAATCACGCATGTTGCTTCAGCTTTAAGACTGTTATTGTCTTGAGGCAGACTGAGTGTTGGCCAATGACTGGTTAGCATAGCTGTCTTTTAAAGTTGGGAACCTTTAAATAAGGGCCTATTCAGTCCCCCAGTCAAGATTAACAAGTCATGTTGCCTCTCTCTATTCTGTGGTCTGAGAAGTATACAAGGAGGGCAATTCTCTAGCTCTGTGCGCACAGGTACAAATCACGTTATAGTTGGAGAATCTCACAAGAGGGATCAAATTTGATTTGCACCAGGGGGAGCCTGCTAATGACATGAAAATTATTTGAAATGACTTGTGATCAGTTGCTCACCTGCCATGGGCAAGATCCCAACTTCCATGACAGCAGTAGGATCGATACGCAGCAGAAATCCCAATTTGGCCTGCTCACCTAATTCAACTGGCTATCAAGGTTCTTGGATGGAAGGGATGTACTTGGAAAATCCCAGCCTCGTCTTCCAATGGATCAATTGATGCTACAACAGCCTCTTCCTTGTGGCCATCTTCTGGACCAAATGGTCATCTTGTGGACAGTCACTATCTGTGGCAGTCCCTTCTCTATCTGTAACTTCTGGCCCAGCTTTTCAAAAGAACTGAGATCCACAACCTAACCATCTGTCTGGGATCTAGTAGATGGTGTCTCTGTGATGGAGTGAACCATTGTTCAATGAATACAACTCTTGAGCTGTTGTTGGATGAAAATCCGCTTGTCATACACATGACTTTGGGAATTCCTGTACGAAAAGCATCCTGTTGTCCAATTGCACATCATCATCTACATTTTCCAGAATATCCATTTGTATACAGGCATCTCCATACATTAATACTTTTCACTGTATATTAATACATGTAGTGATAAATCAAATCATTAAGGATATATTTTTGACTGTAAACAATATAGAGGGAGTCAATGATTTGTTGCTTCTGGTGGTAAAGCTTGATAATTAGCTGACCTTTATATTGGGAGTTTGTCTCACATGAAGCTTGCAATTTAATATCTAATGATACAAAGGTATTAATTAGAACTAATCCAGATGATCAACTTGTATTGTAGCACCACTCCAATGGCAATTTTAAAGTCTGTATCAAGGCTTTTAACCTCTACTGTAACAGACTAATAGTTTTGATCAAGATCATTTGCTTTCCCTAGAAACTGTAACGTTGGCTCAGTCAATATTTCCAGTTTCTTGGATGGTGTGCATTTCGTAAATATTTTCCTTTCTTCCTCTATTGAATTTGATGGACAGGCAGAGTTGCATAACGTGTCCTGTCTTTCCACAATGGAAACACAATATGTACTCTGCTGGGCAATCTTAGCACCTATGCCATTTTTTTGTACTGCAGTGTAAGCCCCTCAAGATGGCCGCCTGGTTTCCAGCAGTTTATCTCTTTTGGCAGATTTTTGAATGGATGGGGCTGCTGCTCTTGTCTCTGCTGAGCTAACAGGGTCATCTAGAGCCTTGGTGTATTGATAAATCATAGGCCAAACTGTTCAATATGGCTGTCTCATTAACTGAAGTATTTGATCAAATGTGAGGCCATCTTTCTTGTATGGAAAATTTAGAGTCATGGAGGCTTACAGCATGGAAACAATCTCTTTGGCCCAACTGGTTCATGCTGCCCTTTTTCCTTTAAAACCCTTAAGCTAATCAGAATTGCCCACATTTGGCCCATATCCCATTGTATCCATGTAACTATCTAAAAGCTTTTTAAAAGATAAAATTGTACCCTCCTCTATTGCTACCTCTGGCAGCTTACTCCAGACACTCACCACCCTCTGTGTGAAAAAAATTGCCCCTCTGGACACTCTTGTATCTCTCCCCTCTCACTTTAAACCTATGCGCTCTAGTTTTAGATTCTCCTACCTTTCAGAAAAGATATTGACTACCTACCTTGTCTGTGCTCCTCATTATTTTATAGGCCTCTATAAGGCCAGCCCTCAGCCTCCTCTGCTCCAGAGGAAAAAGTCCCCATCTAGTCAGTCTCTCCTTAACTCAATCCATCCCTGTAGCATCCTAGTAAATTTTTTCTACCCTTTTTCTAGTTTATTAATATCCTTTCTGTAATAGTGTGACCAGAATTGCGCACCGTATTCCAAGTGTGGCCTTACCAATGACTTGTACAGCTTCAACAAGATGTCCCAACTTCTGTATTCAATGTTCTGACTGATGCAATCAAGCATGCTGAATGCCTTCTTCACCCTCTGTCCACCTGTGACTCCACTTTCAAGAAGCTATGAACATATACCCCCAGATCTTGGGGTACAACTACATAGCTCTTTGAAAGTTGGCACCCAGGTTGATAAAGTTGTTAAGAAGGTGTATGGTGTGTTAGCTTTTGGCAGAGGGATTGAATTTAGGAGCTGTGAGGTTATGTTACAACTGTACAAAACTCTGGTGCAGCCGCACTTGAGTATTGCATACAGTTCTGGTTGCCGCATTATAAGAAAGATGTGGAAGCATTGGAAAGGGTGCAGAGGAGGTTTACCAGGATGTTGCCTGGTATGGTGGGAAGGCCTTATGAGGAAAGGCTGAGGGACCTGAGGTTATTTTCATTAGAGAGAAGAAGGTTACGCGGTGACCTAATTGAGGCGTATAAGATGATCAAGGGATTGGATAGGGTGGATAGTGAGAGCCTTTTTCCTCGGATGGTGATGACCAACACGAGGGGACATAACTTTAAATTAAGAGGTGGTAGTTATAGGACGGATGTCAGAGGCAGGTTCTTTACACAGAGGGTGGTGAGGGCGTGGAATGCCCTGCCTGTAGCAGTTGTGGACTCGCCTACTTTGGGGGCATTCAAATGTTCAGTGGATAGGCATATGGATGATATTGGAATAGTTTAGGTTAGAGGGTCCACTGGCTGGCACAACATCGAGGGCCGAAGGGCCTGTACTGCACTGTAACGTTCTACGTTCTATCTCTTTGTTCTGTAACTCTACCCAATGCCCTACCATTAACTAAGTCCTACGCTGGTTCAATCTACCAAAATGCATCACCTCGCATTTGTCTAAACTAAACTCCATCTTCCATTCATCAGCACACTGGCCCAATTGATCAAGATTTGATTTGAGAACCTTTCGTCATGGACTCTGACAGTGTAATCACAAAAAAGTTCATCTTTTAATGCACCATATTCACAAGGACTATCTAGATAACATAGGTTAGTGGGGAGTAATTGAGTGAGTTGCTTCGGTCTTTGGGATAATTACACACACACAATCATGAGGTTTTGCTTTATGCTCGAGCATATCAAAGGCTTTAAGGATAGTTTTGATATCTGCAGAAGTCTCTTCTCCCCCCTGTCTCAAGGACATCATAAGTGATTGGTCTTACGGTGTAACAGAATGAATTAACCTGATTATCTATTCTTTAGCATGGAAGCCAATGCTGCATAAAATGCTTTTTTCCATAACTCTCTCTTTTGGCCTCTCTGTGGGTTCTTGAGATTTTTGAGTGAGTGGATAGCAGCAGTGACTACTGATATCATTACCACTTTCCAGTCTGCCTCCTGCTTAAGTAGGTTTGCAGATTCTCATTTTGATCAAGTTTTTCTCCCAGTTTTGTGTTAAAAGAACAGTATAACACAGAAACAGGCCATTCAGCTTGTGCCGATCATGATGTGCTTGCCAGTTCATCCTCTGTAGTTTCTCTTACAATATTTCAAAACTGGTTGTTCCAACATAAGGTACGTCAAACTTACTCAATTTTCTTTTTCTGTTTAATCTATTTTATATTGGTGGCCCAGTGGTTAGCATTACTTTCTTACAGCACCAGGGACCTGGGTTCAATTCCTACCTTGGGTCACTGTGCAGAGTTTGCACATCATAGAATATAGAACATAGTGCAGTACAGGCCCTTCGACCCTCAATGTTGTGCCGAGCTATGTCCAAGCCAAAGATCAAGCTATCCAACTCCCTATAATTCTGGTGTGCTCCATGTGCCTATCCAATGACCACTTGAAAGTTCCAAATGTGTCCAACTCCACTATCACAGCATTCCACACCCTAACCATTCTCTGAGTAAAGAATCTACCTCAGATATCCCTCATATCTCTAACCATGAATCTTATAGTTATGCCCCCTAGTAATAGTTACATCCACTCAAGGAAATAGTCTCTGAACGTCCACCCTATCAATCCCTCTCATCATCTTATAAATTTCTATTAAAGAGAACATAGAACATAGAACATTACAGCGCACAACAGGCCCTTCTGCCTTCGATGTTGCGCCAACCATTATAAAAAGCAATGACCCTCCAAACTAAACCATTCCCTTCTCTTCCATAAACTTATCAACTAACCTCTTAAACGCCACCAAACTTGGCGCATCTACAACTGCGCAGGCAGGGCATTCCACTCCCTAACCACCCTCTGGGTAAAGAACCTACCTCTGATATCCGTCCTATAACTATCACCCCTTAATTTAAAGCTGTGTCCCCTCGTGCTAGCTTTCTCCATCCTAGGAAAAAGGCTATCACTGTCCACCCTATCTAAACCTCTAATCATCTTATATGTTTCAATAGGTCTCCTCTTAGCCGCCTTCTTTCTAACGAAAACAACCTCAAATCCCTCAGCCTCTCTTCATAAGACCTGCCCTCATACCAGGCAACATCCTGGTAAACCTCCTCTGTACCCTCTCCAATGCCTCCACATCTTTCTTATAATGTGGGGACCAGAACTGCACACAATACTCCAAGTGCGGCCGCACTAGAGTTTTGTACAGTTGCAACATGACGTTGCGGCTCCGAAATTCAATCCCCCTACCAATAAAAGCTAAGACTCCATATGCCTTCTTAACAACCTTATCGACTTGACTGCCTACTTTCAGGGATCTATGCACATACACACCAAGATCCCTCTGTTCATCAACACTATTAAGAATCCTACCATTAGCCCTATACTCTACACATTTATTATTCCTGCCAAAGTGCATTACCTCACACTTTTCCACATTAAACTCCATTTGCCACCTCTCGGCCCAGCTCTGCAACTTGTCCAGGTCTCTCTGCAAACTATAACACCCCTCTTCACTATCTACCAATCCACCGACTTTAGTGTCATCTGCAAATTTAATAATCCATCCTTCAATACCCTCTTCCAGATCATTTATAAAAATTACAAACAGCAGGGGCCCCAAAACAGACCCCTGAGGTACACCACTTGTCACCAAACTCCACGATGAATATCTCCCATCAACCACCACCTCTGTCTTCTATCTGCTAGCCAATTCCTAATCCAATTAGCTAAATCACCCTCTATCCCATACATCTGCATTTTCTGCAGAAGCCTTCCATGGGCCACCTTATCGAAAGCCTTACTAAAGTCCATATATACCACATCAACTGCCTTACCCCCATCCACCTCTTTGGTCACTTTTTCAAAAAACTCAATAAGGTTAGTAAGGCATGACCTACCCTTCACAAAACCATGCTGACTATCCCCAATCAATTCATTTCTCTCTAAATAACTATAAATCCTATCCCTAATAATTCTCTCCAATACTTTGCCCACAACAGAAGTAAGACTCACTGGCCTATAATTCCCTGGAAGGTCTCTCTTCCCCTTCTTGAACAATGGGACCACATTCGCTATCCTCCAGTCTTCCGGAACCATACCCGTAACCAACGACGACCTGAAGATCAGAGCCAGAGGCTCTGCAATCTCCTCTCTTGCCTCCCAGAGAATCCTAGGGTAAATCCCGTCCGGCCCAGGGGACTTATCCAACTTCAAACCCTCAAGAATATCTAGCACATCCTCCCTATCTACTTCAATACTTTCCAGTTTGCAACCCTGTACCTCAGTGTTCTCCACAACTACATTTACATCTCCCTGCGTGAATACCGAAGAGAAATATTTATTCAGTGCCTCTCCAATCTCTTCAGGCTCCACGCACAACTTCCCACTGCTGTCTATGACTGGCCCTAATCTTGTCCTAACCAATCTTCTATTCTTAACATATCTAAAGAAAGCTTTAGGATTCTCCTTAATCCTATCAGCCAAAGTCTTCTCGTGTCCTCTCTTAGCTCTCCTCAATTCACTCTTTAGCTCCCTCCTGGCTAATCTATAGCTATCCATTGCACTAACCGAGGCTTCAAGCCTCATCCTGACATAAGCCTCCTTTTTCCTTTTAACCAGCGAATCAACTTTTTTCGTACACCAAGGTTCCCTTACTCGACCATTTCCTCCTTGCCTGACAGGGACATACTTATCAAGGTCTCGCAGCAGCTGCTCCTTGAATAAGCTCCACATTTCAGATGTTCCCAAGTCCCTGTAATTTCCTAGTCCAATCTACGCACCCTAATTCTCTCCTTAGGGCCTTGTAATTACCCTTCCCCCAGCTTCATGCCTATCCCTAACCATCACTAAGGTGAACATAATCGAATTGTGGTCACTATCACCAAAATGTTCACCAACTTCCAAGTCTAACACCTGGTCTGGCTCATTGCCCAGCACCAAATCCAATGTAGCCTCACCTCTAGGTGGCCTATCTACATACTGAGTCAAAAAACCTTCCTGCACACTTTGTACGAAAACTGACCCCTCTAACGAGCTAGAGCTATAGCTATTCCAATCAATATTAGTAAAGTTAAAGTCCCCCATAACAATTACCCTATTACTTTCACTCCTGACCAGGATTGACTTTGCAATCCTTTCCTCTACCTCTCTAGAACTTTTAGGAGGTCTATAAAAGACTCCCAACAGGGTGACCTCTCCTTTCCTGTTTCTAATCTCAGCCCATACTACCTCAACAGACAAGTCCTCATCAAACTTCTTTTCTGTCACTGTGATACAGTCTTTGACTAATACTGCCACTCCTCCCCCCCCTTCTACCTCCTTCTCTACTCCGACTAAAGCATTTGAACCCCGGAACCTGCAACATCCATTCTTGTTCCTGCTCTAGCCAAGTCTCTGAAATGGCAGATTAAGTTGACTCTCATCCTCCTCTGCTCTAAAGGGAAAAGCCCCAGCTCTCTCAACCTTTCCTCGTAAGACCTACTCTCCATCCTGGTAAATCTTCTTTGCATTCTCTCTAATGCTTCCACATCCTTCTTATAGTGAGGTGACCAAACTTAACACAATATTCCAAATGTAGTCTCACCAATGTCTAGTATAGTTGCAGTATAACCTCATGGCTCTTAAACTCAAACCCGTGTAAATAAATGCTAACACAAAGCCTTCTTCACAACTCTATCCACTTGAGTGGCAACTTCAGATATCATTGGATATGAACCCCAAGATCTCTCTGTTCCTCCACATTTCTCAGAACCCTGCCATTGACCTTGTAATCTGCATTCAAGTTTGTCCTACCAAAATGAATCACCTCGCACTTATCAGGGCTAAACTCCATCCGCCACTTTCTAGCCCAGATCTACATCCTATCAATGTCTCTTTGCAGCCTGCAAGAGCCGTCCACCTCATCCACTACTCCACCAATCTTGGTGTCATCTGCAAATTTAAAACCTACTCTTCAGCCTCCTCTTCCAAATCATTGATCCCTGTGGTACATAGCTGGTAACTGGCCTCCAGTCTGAAAATTTTCCCTCCATCACCACTCTGTCTTTTATGAGATAGCCAGTTACTTATCCAATCAGCCAAATTTCCTTCTATCCCACACCTTACTTTCTTCATGAGCCTACCATGGGGAACCTTATCAAATGCCTTACTAAAATCCATGTATACAACGTCAACTGCTCTACCTTCATCTACATACTTAGTTACCTCCTCAAAGAATTTAATCAGATTACCCCCCACAAAACTGTGCTGATTATCCTGGATTAAGCTGCATCTTTCCAAATGGTCATAAATTCTGTCCCTCAGGACATTTTCCATTAACTTACCGACCACCGAAGTAAAACTAATTGGCCTATAATTACGAGGATTGTTCCTATTTCCTTTCTTGAAGACAGAATAACATTAGCCATTCTCCAGTCCTCTGGCACAATCCCTGTGGACAGTGAGGACCCAAGGATTGAAGCTAAAGACTCCGCAATCTCATTCCTTGTCTCCCAAAGTACCCATCTGGCCCAGGGGAACTTATTGACTCTCAAGTTTTTCAAAATTGCTCAGAACACCTACCTTCTCCATCCTGTCAGCCTGTATCACACTCATCCTCAAAAACATGGTCCCTCTTTTTAGTGACCACTAAAGAAGAGTATTCATTCAAAGTCTCACCTATCTCTTCTGACTCCATGCAAAGTTCCCACTACTATCCTTGTCTGGCCTTAACCTCACCCTGGTCATCCTTTTATTTCTCAGATAAGAGTAAAAAAACCTTGGGGTTTTCCTTGATCCAACCCGTCAAGAACTCCTCTTGCCCTGTGTCAATGTGGACTTCCTCCCACAGTCCTAAAGACGTGCTGGTTAGGTGCATTGGCCATGCTAAATTCCTTCTCGGTTTACCCAAACAGTGTTGAACTAGAGAATTTTCACAGTAAGTTTGTTGCAATGTTAATGTAAGCCAACTTGTGACACTAAAAAATAAACTCTATATTTTCTGTGAAATTTGATACTGCCTTCGATGGATTTTTAATGCTATTTCTCCTTCCACTTTTAAGCGTGGTATTTATAACTTCAAATAATGTGATTTTCAAATGTGTATTTGCTGAACTCGAATTTCTGGATGATTTCTATCCACATAATAACTGATTTGCACAGAATCAAAGCAAGCAACTCAAAAATAGAATTTGTGAGCATAACTGGGTTGCGGCCATTGCTATCTTGTATCCAAATATTGTGATCTATTACATTGAGATCATTTTGTCAGAAACAATCGCCATTCAAAGAAAATGGCAACCCTATCAGGTCGGAAGTGATTTTCTACCAATTGTGTTCATTTGGGTTGTTCGTTGATTTGCACCAAATTTCTTAGGCATCTTGGCACCTGTTTCATATGAATCCAATGATACCTGATTAACAGTGGCCTGTCTGTTGGAGCAATAGATTTGCTCTGCTGCTACAATTATCATAATTTTAAAACAAATAGAAATTCCTGCTTTTTATATAATACTTTTCATGACCATCGGCATTTTATAGCGAATGAAGTATTTCTGAAATGTCATCTGTTGTCATGTAGGAAAGAACTCAGTAAGAATTTAGCAACACCAATTTTTAATCCAACCGATTTATTTGATAGTAAAATTGCGAGCTTTCAACACTCTGTATCTTTCTCAGGCAAATGCATTTGCCTGATGAAGACACAGTGTTGAAAGCTCGCAATTTTACTATCAAATAAATCGGTTGGATTAAAAATTGGTGCTGCTAAATTCTTACTGAGCTCTTACCACCCCAATCCAACGCCGGCATCTTTACGTCATGTAGGAAATACAGCAGCCAATTTAGGCACAGCTAGCTCTCAAACAGCAACACAATCAGATCATCTGCATACTTGAAGTTGATCTGAGTGATAAATATTGGTCAGCATACAATTATAATACCCCTGGAATAGTGATATGGGGTGTTCCATGAAATGACAAATGTGGCCTCTGCTTAATATCTCATCTTAAATGTGGCACCTCTCTCAGTACTGTGGCAGCCTAGATTTCAATGCTTGGGTTCTGGAGTGGGATTTGAGTTCACAGCTCTCTGACTCAGAGGCGAGAATGCCATCAACTGCATCACAAAGTTTGAGGATGGATCATTTTCTCAAAATTTCACTCTTATTGTGGTTGCTATTGAGAAGTAACAAAGCCCATACACTCAATAATTAATTAAATTCAAATTACATATAAATGGAAAGTACAAGCTCTGCAATTAGGGATTTGATCATGCTGTTTATAATCTGAGATCCAATTTATGTCAGACCTTGAGCCAACAGGTTCTCATGTATACCATAGACATAGCCTGAAAATGGACTGCAACTAATTTATCTCTCAAGGCATTATGAAAACTTAAAATGTGGTTTAAAAAAATTTAGATATTAACTGGCAGAATATTACATTCTGCATCATGTTGAAGCTTCCACCATATTGTCAAATGGATGTGTGAAAGAAAATCCCTATGGCTTTGTAGGTCCCAGTTCCGATTCGACAATGATGATCCAACCAGCTGTCACACTTAAGCAGCCAGCGATTCTGGCTCTGACATCCTCAGCCATCTGTTCACAGCATCAATTCCACCAGACTCTTCCCACTACAATGAGAAGAATAAATATTGCATCAGTGACACTTGTAATTGAAATTACTGGCAATCACAAGAGTTGGCTAAATGTGTTTTAATGTTCTTTCTCAGTTTTTTAACCTTAATCTTTGGAAACCTTTGAAGCCATCTCCGTTTTAGTTAACAGTCTGATGGTGGACTGCCCTCATGAATAAACCTACAAAAACTGGTTATTTCACATTTAGAAGACACAATTCTTCAATACTATTTGTGTGTTGATTTATATAAAGTGATTATAATAAAATCCCCTCAACTGCAAAAATGTAAAAACCTATGCTGAAGATCATAGTTTCAAAGTACCTCATAATTAGATGCAATTGGGTTTGAACTCTCTTCAGTTTTCTTTTTTTCTCTTCAAAAAATGTGGATGGCAGCAGGCCTTTGGGTCCTGAACCAAGTTGTTCTCATGCAAGCTGGAAGATGTATCTTGGCTGGTTACTTTACCATATGTGTATCCAATAGTGACAAGGTTCTTTCGCAGCTCAATATTACAATAGATGATGTAAAGAGGAACACCAATTTAAGATAATTGGGTTAACAACCAGCAGTGCGATGAGAAATACTTCTGAATGCAGTGAATTGTTATTTTCTTAAAAAGGTGGTCAACAATTCAATAATATTTTTCAAAAAGGAATTTAATCTAGTCTAAAATGGAACAATTTTCAATTTTGTTGCTGTAGTAACTAGAATGTAATTTGCTTTAAGATAATGGCCTGGATCTTCCAGTCTCTAGATTTTTGGGACCAGGTACATGACCCAAAATATGCATGAGATCCCTGCAGAATCCTTAAAGCACTGAGGTCTGAGGAAAATCTCCACAAAGTTTGAACTTTCAATAGCAATTCCACAGCTTTCTAAGGCCCTCCAAAAAAGTTTCTGACTGAATTGGAGTTGGATTCTTTGGCTTGTTCTGACATGTATTCTATATAATCAAAGGTGAAAGGCAGAAGCTCTGGGGAAGGAGTATTAGGAAGCAAGAAGAATTTTAGAAAGCAAGAGGGGTGATGGTCAAGGGGTGTTTTTTCAGAGTGGGAGGCTGTCCTGTGGGGTCCCACAGGGATTTGTGTTGAGGCCCTTTCTGTTAATGCTTTATATTAATGATTTAGACTTGAATATAGGAGGGTTGATCAGTAGGGTAACAGATGTTTTGAAATTGGGCGCTAAATAGCGAGGCAGATAGCTTTAAATTACAGGAGCATATAGACAGGCTGATCAGCAGCAAAATCAGTCCAGGTAAATGTGAGGTGATGCACTGGAGCAGAGCAAACAAAAAAAAAAGAAATGCATGGATGAATGGCGGGGCCCTTGGAAACACCAAAGATCGGAGGAACTCGAGTATGTCAGTTCCTTAAAGTAACACAAGTGGATGAAGAAAGCATATGATATACTTTTGGCACGATTGCTAGTGCTGCTGCCTCCCAGTGCCATTGTCTGTGCAGAGTTTGCACTTTCTCCCAGTGTCTATGTGGGTTTCCTCTGGGTGCTTTGATTTCTTCCCATAGTCTGAAAGACTATGCTGGTTAGGTGCCTTGGCCATGCTAAATTCTCCCTCCGTGTACCTGAAAAGGCACCAGACTGTGGTGACTAGGGGATTTTCACCATAACTTCATTGCAGTGTTAATGTAAGCTACTTGTGACACTAATAAATGAACTTTAAACTTTTCAGCAACTTGTCTACATATTCACTGTTCAATTGTCTGTTAGGGGATCTTTAGCATACTTAGCATACTTATCTTTAGCAATGTGATTGTCCATTCTTTTGTTCCTCAGAATGCATTGTCTGGGAAGATAGTGGAGGCCAGAAACCTTTCAAAAATATTTGGATGAGCCCTTGAAACATCATATATTTCAAGAATATGGGACAAGTGCTGGAAATTGGGATTTGTGCGACTTTAGTTGCTGTTATTATTGGTGCAGACTAATGAGCTGAAGGACTTTTTCTGCGCTGTTTAACTCTGACTAGTTTCAACCCATACAACCTCATAAAGTTCCCTCTTGTGTACTGACTCTTCTATAGCTGCATGTATTGTGACACTTTTTAAAATCACCGTCTCTATCCCATCTGAAAACCCTGACAGGATAGCTCCTCTTTAAACCACATTATAATAATAGCTATGATATATCATAACCTCTATACGTCTGTAGCCTTTTTGTAATTTTGTGCTGTCAAATGCTTCCTATAAATGCACTTGGAAAATGCCATTTGTTCTTCAAACCTCTGCACTTCCAATTTTTTGCATGCATTAACAATCAAATTAAAAGTTATGCATCTGAATTCTCGCAAGGGATCCTGAGTGTGACAGTAAGCATATGCAGGGTTGGAATGTTTCATTATCCAATGATTGTTTCTTTTAGGCACTAACTAAAAAGCGCTCACTATAAATCTAGATATGTTAGAGTTTTTCAGATAAAGCTGGACTGTATGATGCATGATTCATGCTTTCATGGTAGAAATGAGAAACAACATTTAAACTTCCAAGAATTGCATTTACAAAAGCTAGGATTCTCATATGGATGTTTGGAAACTGATGTTGGTAATTGAATTAAAACTCATTCATTTTGGGATCCTCTTATTTGGAGCTTCCATACCATGGTTTAATTGGAAGTCCACTCCTGGTTCAAGTGGTGATTCACTCAAATTTTAAGCATATAGGCTCTGCTCTTATCATACAAATAAGGTGTTGACATGGATTGTCCAGTTAAACTTCTAAGTCAGTGATGTTCCCAGAATCATGATCATAGAAAGCCCTTGTTGTTGACAGTGCTGTTGAATTTCAGAAGAATATATTTGGCCTTTTTCATGTTGAAGATGGCCATTGCCTAAGAGTTGCATTTGAACATATCTGCTGTATGTTGGTCTAAGACTGGATGATGTCAGGATGAAGGCTTTTCCTTTAGGACATTGAGCTGTTTAACTATCAGCCAATTTTTGAATGAAGCTTTATGAACTTTATGGTATTGTTAGAAACAATGGGAGAGTAGTTACCATCTAGCGGATGATTTATCTCTCACTTCATGTCTCAATCATACCATTGTCGATTTCTATTGTTATTTATTTGTTCATAGGGCTCAGCATCCCAACAAAAGCATTTAGGTCTGCTTTGAATACTAACATTGAAGTCTGATTAGGTGAGGTTGCAATTTTAACTCTAGCCTGAATCTGGAAATAATCTTGTCTTTCCTGGCAGAGTAGAATTGGAAATTGCCATTCAAAGCATTTTGAGTTTTTTTATGCTACCAGTAGGAGCAGGAACAAGCCATTCATAGAATTCTTATAATCACACTTGTCGGAGTAACAGCTGATAGGTGTGTGCAGTATTGTATAGACCTATAGCTACATGTTAATGAGAGCTGCAGCTAAATTCACCTTGGACTCGTACTGATGTAAGGAGGAAACTGACTTGTGATTTCCTGCTAGTAACTCAGGTAGAGTTAAAATTAACTATATCACATCGTTTCTTGCCATTAGGATTCTTAATTAAGAATGCAAACTGATAATCATCTTGAATAACATTAAAAGTAACGTTACATATGTAAGTTTCTAATGCTGTATTTTTACTTACACACCCAATGGCTATGGCAGGCAAAGATGCTACTGATATAAAGGAAGCTTTTGGCATTTTCCTACATTGAAATCACCATACTTGTTCACACAATTGGACCATTTGCTGAATTCAGTTGCACTCAAGCTGGGCAGTTGAACTTATGCCAAGTGAGTTTGTGTTTTTTATTAGAACCGAGAAAGTAAAATCAATGAGTGGCACAAGTGCAAACATTAGAAGCTGTTAAATGTATAAGTACTTCCATCATGTTCAGCATGAAATGTTAGAAGTGACAAAGTGCATTAGAAAGTAGCCTTGTTCATACTACTGCAAAAAGGAATGCTTCACAAGAGGTGCAAGTTGGTGAATAGTTATCAGTGAGTGATAGGAGAGGAAAATTCAGTCCTTTTCTGAATAAATCCCAAGTGAAGAGAAAAGCTGAGATAGAGTAATAGGAGAGAAGATATGACAAGTCAATCAGTAGTTTGTTGAGAGTGAATATTGTCTTTGAGACAGTAGAAGGAAAGAATGTTTGTTTGTTTGTTTGTTTGTTTGTTTGTGGAAGGAAAGACTTGTTGTGATAAGTTTACCTACCATGCAGCTTCAGTGTTTTAACACGAAGGGCCCTATTTTACCAGGTTTATTCTAAATGCTGGGCAGAATGAAACTGGGAGTGTTTCAGATACCCCATACATACTCTGCCTGCAAAAATATCAACGATTCCGAATCGTGCAGCACAGGCTTGTGGGTGGGGCTGGCGCCTCTATTTTAAAAAAAAAGCCTGCTGCTCCCCTGCCGGGCTGGATAATGCTTCCTACTGGCCCCCACAGAGGCTGATCACTGCCCCCACCTTTGCCTCTCACTGATCTCGAGCAGAATGCCAGCAGATGACACACACACACACACACACACACACCCACACACACACACACACACCACACACACACACCACCACACACACCACACACACACACACACACACAACACACACACACCAACACGCAGAGTAGCAGCGGACCCCCTTTCCTCCCTACTGATCTTAGGCAGAGATATCCCCCTCTATCTTGAGCAAATGATTCCCCCCGCCCCAAACCCGGAACCTCCTGCACGACGCTACCATCTCCGATGGCTGTGTGACTCCTCCTTCTCTCTCCCCAATCATAGAGATACTGATCCACCTCCCCCACCCCCTCTCCTTCTCTCACCTCTCCATCAGCACACCTGCAAGTGCTCACGTGCTTTCCCCTCAATGCTAACGAGTAGACTCGTTAACTTACTGGAATGCTCTGCAGCTGATCCGCCCTAACAAGGCAGAGAAAACCCAAAGATGACAGGCAGGCAGTGCAGGAAAAAAATGGGCATTCAACCAGTCCCCCAATTTTACTGGGGACGACCGAGGGAGACTGCCTGAGCGGCAGGGGTGAGGTGGGACATGCAACCTCTTCCCCCCAGGAAGTTCCAGGAACTCTGCTCCCTCTTTCTCCTGTGTTTCCTCCTCTGCTGCCAGGTAAATGGTGGACACCTTCTTCCTCTCATGGTTGCCTCCCTTTATTCCTGCAAGTGGTAAGACCTGAAACTCCTGTGCCAGCAATTCTTCCTCCTGTCCCTCCTCCTCAGCCCCAGCAGCAACCAAAAGAACAGCAAGATCAATCGGTTGAATTGCCATCTCATCACTCTGAAGGGGGTGACGGGTATTGGAAATGAAGAGGTACACATTTAGAAGTTAAGGAACTCTGCTTGCCCCTAACCTAGCAACAGTCACTGTCCATACTACCCATTCCCCTACACACGTTTCCCAGAATCATAGCTCCGAGAAAAGTTCAGAGGCTGCAGCAGGGTTTTGGCACATCCTTGAGCTGGCAGAGTGCAATAGTCAACGCTGAGACTCAGGTCCATGCTGTAAATCAGACATCTTGCTGAGCAACAGCCCCACCCCCAACACATAGCCGCAGAGCCACCACTGACCTGAGAAACAAATGGCCGCATCAAAAGAACTCCCATAAGCAGCAGAGAACTGTCGAACGCTCGGTACTTGTGTCCTCACTAACCCTCAATGATGAAGTGCAAGAGTCAGACTTTTATGGAGCATGTCCATTTTGTGCTGATTTCTGATGGGTGAGCACTATGGTAAAGGGGACATGCCGGTAAAGTTGGGTGTGCAGCCCATTCGTAAATTGAAATGCGTGCAAATGTATTTAAATGGCTGTCGTGACCATTTTGAGCACAATCTCGATTATGGCTAATTTTGGGCATTGGTAAAGGGGGAACCGGCGCAGAGGTGGGTGAGGATCACGCTTCTTGCCTCATGCCCAACTTTACCAAGTTTTTGCATCTGAAAACTTGTGCAACCTGATTGTAAAATAGGGCCCGAAGATTTGAAGTTGAAGGTTGGCAAACTCATTTATGTCTGAAGTTTGATACAATGCCAAATGATTAGAAACCCAATAATTAATTGGAGTTCAAGAAAAACCAAAATATATTTCAAGGAAGCATTTTGCAATTTTCAAAGAAATACTTGACAGGACTCCCCAACCCTATAAGCTCAAGCTGTGTTGAGGAGAATTATTTTCTGTTTTAATGATAAATCTCTATGATGCCCATATCCACATTTATTTTTGAAAAATGACAGAATAATTCTTCCACTTGCTCTGCATTCTACCCATTAATGTCAGTGTGGATATTTGGCAAGAGATCCGGTAAACCAGAGAAAGTTCTTAAATACATTTGGAATGGAGTATTTGAAATGGAGAGATTTGTTTTAATTATGTATGTTCCCAGCACCGAGCCTCTGTTCCTCCTCTACACAGAAGAATTTATGATATCTGCTACCACAAATTCCATCTATTAATTTATAATGGGTGAGAAATTATAGGAGGGCAGTAGGTGGTATTGCAATGGTCAAGGCACCATGAAAGTTGTGGTGATATTATGCTTTTAAAAAATGTTATGTCATGTTTCTGGTGAAAGGAGTGTTTGTGCTTCAGCTCTAATTACGGTGCAGATTATCTACAATTGACAGCTCATTTGCTGAGCATGCAGAAGATTAATTGCCCCTTAATATTAGAGCATTTTAATCTAGGCTAATGCACTATTGTCATTAAAGTATAGAACCTAGAAGGTAGGAGCATGAGGATGCCATTTGGACTTTCGAGTCTGCTCCACCATTTATTACGATCATGGTCGATCATCCAACTCAGTAGCTGAATCCTGCTTTATCCCCATAACCTTCGATCCCATTCACCCTAAGTGCTCTATTCAGCTGCTTCTTGAATACATACAATAAATATTCTTAAAGTTGTTCCCTGGGGAATCGGAATAAGGTTTGATTGCATTGATTGACAAGAAGAAAATCATGAGTGAATGGAGCTGGCTTACTGAGAGGAAAAAAAACAGAAGGCAGTAATCTCAGGTGTCTGCAAAAGACAAGACGTGTTTTTTTTCTGTCTCTCTCTGTTTGGGACATCCAATCAGAATATGATATTCGTGATAAACAGTAGGTCCCTAGGGAGTATTAAGGAAGAAGTGCATAGATCCCTGAAGGTGGCAGCACAGCTAGATTGAGTGTTGGAGAAGGCATATGGAATGCTTGCCTTCATTAGTTGTGGCATAGAATGTAGGAGCAGGGAGGTCTTGATATGACTTTAAAGCATTGGTTAGGTCACAGATGGAATATTGTGTGTAGTTCTGGTCACTACATTATCAAAAGGATTTGATTGCAATGGAAAGGATGCAGAGGAGATTCACAAAGATTTTGCCTGAGGTGGAAAGTTCCAGCTATGAAGAGAAACTGGATAGACTAGGTTTGATCTCCCTCAAACAGAGGGCGGATCTGATAGAAATGCACAAAAATGTGGGGAACATAGATTAGATCATAAAAATGTAGTGTTACACTCCAAGGACAAAGAAAATTACAGCACAGGAAGAGCCCTTTCAGCCCTCCAAACTTGTACCGACCATGCTGCCTGACTTAACTAAAACCCCTCACCCTTCTGGGGACCATATCCCTCTATTCCTGTCTCATTCATGAATGTGTCAAGGCGCCCCTTAGAAGTCACTACCGTATCAGCTTCCACTACCTCCCCCAGCAACGAGTTTCAAGCATCCATAACTTTCTGTGTAAAAAATGTGCCTCATAGCTAGCGTGAAGAGAAAGATCAATTTAATGTAAGGTAGGCCCATTCAAAAGTCTGACAGTAGCAGGGAAGAAACTATTCTTTAGGTGGTTGATAAATGATACAGAAAAAGATAGAGTTCTGTATCTTTTTCCCAACAGAAGAAGGTGGAAGAGAGAATATCCGTTGTGCGTGGGATCCTTAATTATACTGGCTGCTTTGCCTCTCCAAATCCCCCTGCAGCATCATTGCAACCTTATCACAACTCACACTTCCACCTAGTTCTGTGCCATCTCCAAACTTGGAAACATTATCCTTAATCCCCACACCCAAATCATTGATATATATTATAAATAACTGGAGACCAGGCAACCACAGCCTGCCAACCTGAAAATGACTTATTTATTCATAGAACATAGAACATTACAGCACAGTATAGGCCCTTCAGCCCTCAGTGTCCAATCCCAAGATCAAACTATCCCACTCCGTATAATTCTAGTGTACCTACTCAATAGCTGTTTGAAAGTTCCTAAAGTGTCCAACTCCACTTTCATAGCAGTGGTCTATTCCACATTCCAACCACACTGAGTCAAGAATCTACCTTGGACATCCTTCCTATATGCCCTCTCATGAACCTTATAGTTATGCCCCCTAGTAACAGCTACATCCAGCTGAGGAAATAGTCTTTGCATGTCCATTTTATAAATCCCTCTCATAGAACATAGAACATAATCATAATCATCATCTTATAAACTTCTGTTAAGTCGCCTCTCATCCTCCTACGCTCTAAAGAGAAAAGCCCAGCTCCCTCAACCTTTCCTCATAAGACCTACTCTCCAAACCAGGCAGCATCCTGGTAAATCTCCTCTGCACTCTCTCCAATGCTTCCACATCTTTCTAATAGTGAGGTGACCAGAACCAAACACAATATTGCAACTGTGGTCTCACCAACGTCTGGTATAGTTGTATCATAACCACATGGCTCTTAAACTCAAAGCCCCTGTTAATAAACGTTAACATACTATAAGCCTTCTTCATGGTTCTATCCACTTGAGTGGCAACCTTCAGAGATCTATAGAAATGAACCCCAAGATCTCTCTGTTCCTCCACATTCCTCAGAACCCTGGCGTTGACCCTGTAATCCACATTCAAGTTTGTCCTACCAAAATGAATCACATCACACCCATCAGGATTAAACTCCACCTGCCACTTCTCAGCCCAGCTCTGTATCCTATCAATGGCTCTTTGCAGCCTACAAGAGCCCTCTACCTCATCCACTACTCCACCAATCTTGCTGTCATCGGCAAATTTGTTAACTCACCTTTCAGCCCCCTTTTCCGAGTCATTGATAAAAATCACAAATAGCAGAGGACCCAGCACTGACCCTTGTGGTACATGACTGGTAACTGGCCTCCAGTCTGAAAATTTTCTTTCCAACACCACATCTGGCTTCTATGAGACAGCCAATTACTTATCCAATCAGCCAAATTTCCTTCTATCCCACACATCCTTATCTTCTCCATGAGCCTTCCATAGAGAACCTTATCAAACGCCTTACTAAAATCCATGTATTCCTGCTCTGTTTTCTGTTTGTTAGTAAGTTCTTCAACTACGCCAGTACATTCTCTGCAATTCCATTTGTTCTAATGTTGTTCACTAATGACTTGTGTGGGATCTTATCGAAAGTTTTCTGAAAGTCTTAATCAATCACAATCACTAGTTTCCCTTTTTCCTGTTCAGCAAATAGCATCCTCAAAAAACTTCAATGAGTTTGTTAAATATGATTTCCTTTTGTAAATCCATGTTGACTCTGCCCAATCCTGCCAATATTTTCTAAGTGTCTAGTTATACCATTCTTCATTATAGATCCAAAATTTACCCCACCATTGATGACAGGCTAATAGGTTAGAAGAAGAAGAGCCTGCGCCGCACCCCGATGTTCCCAACTCTGCCCGTGATCCCTGTCTATGTTTATAGATCTATGGATTAAAAACAAAATTTGAGACAATTTAGGGAGAATTTGTTTTACCAATTAGCCTAAGAGCACATCTTTGGGATGTGGGAGGAAACTGGAGCACCGGAGAAAACCCACGCAAGCACGGGGAGAATGCGCAAACTCCCATAGACACAGGCCCAAATCCATGTATCTGCACAGCACAGCGATAGTCACTGAGCTGTCATGTTGCCCATCAAATGGTCCAGGTCAAGCGTACACTAATGACATGAAGCACTAGGATACTCTCAAAAAAAATCCAAGAGCAGCCTTCTCACGACCCATCGCGTGTATGCCCCTCGTTAGACAACAAGGTGGACCAAAACATCTGTAGGATAAAAACAAGTACATCAATATCATCATCTATTTACACACTTCTCAGGGAACTCCCAAGGCTCATGATGCCTATTTTAAATCAGATTTCTATACCCCTCCATTCCCATTCTGTTCAAGTGCCCATCTAAGTATTTCTTAAATAACTCCAGAGTGCCTGCCTCCATCACTTTACTTGGCAGTGCATTCCATTCCCCCACCACCCTCTGTGAAAAAACTCCCTCTAGCATCCAAATTATACCTTACCCCCCCTCACCCTAAGCCCGTGACTCCTCGTGCTGCTCAAGTCCATCCTAGGAAAAAGCTTAACCCTGTTTACTTTATCTATACCCCTCATAATCTTGTACACCTCTATTAGATCTCCTCTAAGTCTACGTCTTTCTAAAGAAAACAGTCCCAATTTGCCTAATCTCTCCTCGTAATTCAGACCTTCCATACCAGGCAACATCCTGGTAAACCTCCTCTGCACTCTCTCCAGAGTCTCCACGTCCTTCCAGTAGTAAGGCTACCAGAACTGGACGCAGTATTCCAAATGAGGTCTAACCAACGTTTTATACAACTGCAACATTAAAGGCCAGCTCTTGTACTCTATACCCCTTCCTATAAAGGCTAGCATACCATATGCTTTCTTCACAACCTTCTCCACTTGCTCTGCCACCTTCAGAGACTTGTTCACCTGCACCCCCAGGTCCCTCTGCATTTCTATACTCTTAATAGGTCTACCCTTTATCATATACCTCCCCCCTACATTCTTTCTCCCAAAATGCATCACCTCACATTTATCAGGATTGAATTCCATCTGCCATCTATCTGCCCAAGCTACCACCCTATCTATGTCCTGCTGCATCGCCTACAATGCTCCTCACTGTCCGCAAGTCCAGCCATCTTTGTATCATTTGCAAACTTGCTGATCACTCCACTTGCTTCCTCTTCCAAGTCATTTATATATATATTACAAATAGAAGAGGTCCCAGTACCGAGCCCTGCGGCACACCACTAGTGACCGACCTCTAGCTAGAAAAATACCCTTCCACTATTACTCTGTCTCCTATTAATAAGCCAGTTACTTATCCATCTAGCTACCTGTCCTTGTATCCCATGAGCCAGTTCCTTATTTTTTTTTTTCTCTCCCTCTTTTCCTGGAAAGTGAGGTTGCATTTTCCACCTTCAAATCTGCAAGAACCATTCCAGCATCAATAGTATTTTGAAAGATGACACCCAATGCATCTAATATCTCTGCAACTCCTCTGTCAACACTCATAGATGTTGGGCCAAGGGATTTATTTACTCTAATTAACTTCTGCAGTATGATTTTTCACTCACAATATCTTGACACTCCTCTTAGTTTAATTAGCTCCTTAGCTCTCCATTATTTCTGGGAGGTTTTTGGCATTTTCTTCTGTGAAGACAGATGCAAAGGGCTGGGTGGGATTTTCTGTTCTCATTTTTGGGTGTCAGAAGCAGCAGTGGAAGTGGGAAATCCAGCAGAAGCCCCAAAATACAATTTAAGCTGGTGAGATTTCCCATAGAGATTGTAACAAGAATCTGTTCACTGTTGGGATCCCCTCTTAGAGTACATTTAAATGCTATTATTAGGCCTTTATGGCTGATATCCTCCTCCCCTCCCTCACGAGATTGTCCATTCACAGGTGAGGGCATGTCAGTATGAATCACAATGGGTCTTGATGATTATTATCCTTGTTACAATCACCCCTAATTTCCCAATTTTATATTGTGATTTACATTACTACTACCTTTTGGTGGCCTATAAGTAAGTCTCACCAATGTTTTCTGCCCTTCCATTTTTTAGTTCCACTCAAACAGATTCTCTGGGTGGACTTTTGTTATTTGCACAAAATGCTAGCTGATGTGGGAAAGCCAGCTTGCAGTTACACAGCTGTTTTCTCTTGCCACATTTTGCAGCACTCTGTGCTGAGGAAATCTCTTGGCGTAAGCCACACCCATCACACTGGCAAAGCAGGGCCTAAACCGGAAGGGCACCCGATTTGTGATTAAAAGAAATGCACCTCCTTCAACATGCATAAGGGGACACCTCCCTCCCACCTCCAATATACACAAGGTAAATTCCCCTCTTTTTTTTTTCCCCACTGTCCCCTCCCTTCCAACGTGTGCTATCAATGGGTTCCCTTCATCTAGATCACGTTTTGCAAAAACAGTTATAAACCTCGCTGATGTAACATTAAGGAGAGATCCAAACGTGAGGGCGGGAAGTGGCACGATGTGACGGGAATATCCTTTAATTATATTTATAGAAATAAAGTTCACTGCCTTCTTGGGCAGGAATAGAACATAGAACATAGAACAATACAGCACAGAACAGGCCCTTCGGCCCTCGATGTTGTGCCGACCAAAATAAAAAGCAATGCCACTCCTAACTAAACCATTCCCTTCTCATCCATATACTTATCAACTAACCTCTTAAACGCCACCAAACTTGGCTCATCTACAACAGCTGCAGGCAGGGCATTCCACTCCCTAATCACTCTTTGAGTAAAGAACCTACCTCTGATATCCGTCCTATAACTCATACCCCTTAATTTAAAGCTGTGTCCCCTCGTGCTAGTTTTCTCCATCCTAGAAAAAGGCTATCACTGTCCACCCTATCTAAACCTCTAATCATCTTATATGCTTCAATAAGATCCCCTCTTAGCTGCCTCCTTTCTAACGAAAACAACCTCAAATCCTTCACCTCTCTTCATAGGACCTGCCCTCCATACCAGGCAACATCCTGGTAAACCTCCTCTGTACCCTCTCCAATGCCTCCACATCTTTCTTATAATGTGGGGACCAGAACTGCACACAATACTCCAAGTGCGGCGCACTAGAGTTTTGTACAGTTGCAACATGATGCTGCGGCTCCTAAATTCAATCCCCCTACCAATAAAATCTAAGACTCCATATGCCTTCTTAACAACTTTATCCACTTGACTGCCTACTTTCAGGGATCTATTGACACATACACCAAGATCCTTCTGTTCCTCAACATATTAAGAGCCCTACCATTAGCCCTATACTCTACACATTTATTGTTCCTGCCAAAGTGCATTACCTCACACTTTTTCACATTAAACTCCATTTGCCACCTCTCGGCCCAGCTCTGCAACTTGTCCAAGTCTCTCTGCAAACTATAACACCCCCTCTTCACTATCTACCACTCCACCGACTTTAGTGTCATCTGCAAATTTACTAATCCATCCTTCAATACCCTCCTCCAGATCATTTATAAAAATTACAAACAGCAGGGGCCCCAAAACAGACCCCTGAGGTACACCACTTGTCACCGAACTCCACGAAGAATATCTCCCATCAACCACCACCCTCTGTCTTCTATCTGCTAGCCAATTCCTAACCCAATTAGCTAAATCACCCTCTATCCCATACATCTGCATTTTCTGCAGAAGTCTTCCATGGCCACCTTATCAAACGCCTTACTAAAGTCCATATATACCACATCAACCGCCTTACCCCCATCCACCTCCTTAGTCACTTTTTCAACAAACTCAATGAGGTTAGTAAGGCACGACCTACCCTTCACAAAACCATGCTGACTATCCCAATCAATTCATTTCTCTCTAAATAACTATAAATCCTATCCCTAATAATTCTCTCCAATACTTTGCCCACAACAGAAGTAAGACTCACTGGCCTATAATTCCCTGGAAGGTCTCTCTTCCCCTTCTTAAACAATGTGACCACATTCGCTATCCTCCAGTCCTCCGGAACCACACCCGTAACCAACGAGGACCTGAAGATCAGAGCCAGAGGCTCTGCAATCTCCTCTCTTGCCTCCCAGAGAATCCTAGGGTAAATCCCGTCCGGCCCAGGGGACTTATCCAACTTCAAACCCTCGAGAATTTCTAACAAATCCTCCCTATCTACTACAATACTCCCCAATTTGCAACCCTGTACCTCAGTGCTCTCCACAGCTACATTTCCAGCACTCTGCGTGACTACCGAAGAGAAATATTTATTCAGTGCCTCACCAATCTCTTCAGGCTCCACGCACAACTTCCCACTGCTGTCTATGACTGGCCCTAATCTTGCCCTAACCAATCTTCTATTCTTAACATATCGAAAGAAAGCTTTAGGATTCTCCTTAATCTTATCAGCCAACATCTTCTCGTGTCCCCTCTTAGCTCTCCTCACTTCACTTTTTACCTCCTTCCTAGCTAATCTATAGCTATCCATTGCACTACCTGAGCCTTCAAGCCTCATCCTGACATAAGCCTCCTTTTTCTTCTTAACCAGCAAATCAACTTTTTTCGTACACCAAGGCTCTCTTACTCGGCCATTTCCTCCCTGCCTGACAGGGACATACTTATCAAGGACTCGCAGCAGCTGCTCCTTGAATAAGCACCACATTCCAGATGTTCCCAGTCACTGTAGTTTCCTAGTCCAATCTATGCACCCTAATTCTCTCCTGATGGCCTCATAATTACCCTTCCCCCAGCTATAACTACTGCCCCCAGCTTCATGCCTATCCCTATCCATCACTAAGGTGAACGTAACCGAATTGTGTCACTATCACCAAAATGTTCACTAACTTCCAAGCCTAACACCTGGTCTGGCTCATTGCCCAGCACCAAATCCAATGTATCCAATCTTGTTATGTCAACAGAAAGGAGTAGGGAAAATCAGAAAATTTGATCTTAAAGGTGAGATTCCTGTTTTCCAAGTCTCTTGAGATTTTTGTGCTTGTGACGAATGTCGGTGCAAAATTGCTACATGTGTCTTGATCTTCAGAAATAAGACCATCTCACAGTATTAATGCTCTCCTTTAATTAATAGAGCTATCACACCACCTTAACCAGCATCCTAAATTTTGCATACTCTTGGATATTCAGTACTCTGCTTTGGTTTCCTTGCAGCCGTGTTTCTTTAATGGCTGTCAGGTCATACATCTTTTCAATTTGAGCTGACAGTTCATCTGTTATATCATAAATGCTGCAGGCATTCAGATATAGAGGCCGTTATTCTTTTTTTAAACTGGTTTTGTAAACTCTGACCCTATCTGCTGGCATACTCTTAATTTTTCAATTGCTGTTCCTTTCTGTCATGCTCTAATTAACATGACCTTCATTGCCCAAAGGGAAAAAAAACAGTTCAGACCAGTATTCTTATTTCTTGTTTTAGTGGTGTTCCATTTTAAAGTATACCTGACCAATATTCTATTTTCCTGCTTTTTTTCTTCTGGGTGCCTTGTCATTTCCCTTCAATTTACTCAGTCTCCCCTTACATAATCCCTCCTTCCCTCTATTTACCTTAAAGCTTCCTCAACCTCCCAAGTTATATAACTTGTTAGAGAACTGGCTTGAACGTAGTTCAGGTGATTCTATCTCAAAGTATAGCCTCCACTTTCTCCAGAACTAGTGTCAGTGTCCCATGAATGGAACTCACTTCTCTTCCACCAGTCTTTGAGCCATGCTTTAATCTCTCTCATTTTATTTACCCTATGTCAATATGCACTGGGTTTAAAAAATAATCCAGAAATTATTACCTTTTATGTTCAGCATTTTAATTCAGTGCCTAGCTACTCAATGTAGAATCTCTTGCCTAATTCTACCTGTGTCATTGGTACCTGTATGGACCACAGCTGGATTTATCTCACCCACCACAGCTTTCTCTCTGGCCCTAAGCAGATATTCCAAACTCTGGCACTTGTTAGATAATATAGTCTTCTGGATTCTCACTTTCAGCTACAGAGAACAGTGTTCATCCCCCCCCCCCCCCCCCCCCCCCCCCGCCCCCGACCGTCTTTTAACTTTATCTACTTGAATGGCTCATCCACAATGCAGCCCTCATCTTTGTCCGTACAAGTCGCAAGAACTTCAAATGTTATTGTTGAATTGCAAAGGCTGTGGCTTCTCCACTCCTACCCTCTTGATCCTCTTATCTGCCTATCTGGCATTCACACTATCCTGTCGCTGACCACTAGCTAAATCAGATGATAGCTAAGAAGTATGATTGTCTTCTGAAAACAAAGTATTAAGTAATTTTCCTCCTCCCTAAGGCATCCTAATATCTGCAATTCAGCCTCCAGCACAGTAATTCCAAGCCAAGGCTCCTCTAGATACAGATACCAGAAATTTGGTTGCCATGAGCGTAGTGGTATCCGAAAGCTCCCACATGCTGCAGCTGTGATGAATTACTGTGCTGCCACCTTTATTGTGTGAATTAAATTGATCCTAATTAATTCATAACTTCTCTCTCACCTACCTTCCTCACTCACCAAACTCCCAGTCTGACACTCAGTGCACTCGAGCAGCATTCAGAAGCTCCTGTACTTACTGTTGTGGGTTGGGTGGGAGGGGGTGCTGGTGAGGGTTACTTCAAAGAGCTCTGAGGTCACGTCTTATGACCTATTCATAAACAGAAAGGTATTTTGATTTGATTTATGAGCACTTGATTTATGTGTTCCCCAGTCTCTTTAAAGTTGGAGATAACTAGTTTAAATCTTTACGAGGAAATCCCAGGTGCAGCATATTGCCAAGGGATAGGTTGTTGAGGTTATTTTTGAGTTTAGGTTTTAAGTTTGGTCAGCCTAAGAGCAACTATGGGACAAGCAGAGAGAATTTAAAGTAAAGTTTATTTATTCATCACAAACAGGCTTACATAAGAACATAAGAAATAGGAGCAGGAGTAGGCCATACAGTCCCTCGAGCCTGCGCCGCCATTCAATAAGATCATGGCTGATCTGCAATCGTTCAGTACCACTTTTCTGCTTTCTCCCTGTAACCCTTAATTCTTTTGTCAATTAAAACCCTATCCACCCTTGACTTGAACGTATTCAACGAGGAAGCCTCCATCACCTCATCAGGCAGAGAATTCCAAAGATTCACCACCCTCTGTGTGAAGAAACCCCTCCGCAACTCCGATGTGAACTGCTCTCCCCTAATCTTGAGGCTGTGCCCTCTAGTCCTACTATCTTTGTTAGGGAAGAGTCTTTCAACTTCTATCTTATCCATCCCCTTCATTATCTTGTACGTTTCTATAAGATCCCCTCTCAGCCTTCTAAACTCCAAATAGTACAAACCTAGCCTATTCAGTCTCTCCTCATAATCCAACAGCCTCATCTCTGGTATCAGCCTAGTAAACCTAATGCTCCAATGAAGTTACTGTGAGAATCCCCTAGTTGCCACACTCCGGTACTTGTTTGGGTACATAACGTGAGAATTTAGTGTGGCCAATGCTTTCAGAGGAAACTGAAGCTTTCAAAGGAAACCCACGCAGATACAGGGAGAATGTGCAATCTTTGCACAGACAGTGACTCAAACCAGCAACAGCAATAATCAAACAAGTTAGTTAAATACCATTTTCTTTTTAAGAAATCTGATCTTTAAGAAGTCTGACTTTTCCTGACTAATCCACATTTGTCCAAGTGATGGTTAATATTGTGTTTATGAGAAACTTTCCCACCACCATTGCTGGGTTTATACTTGCATCCCTTTCAACAAAGCATATGATATTTGCAATTTTTTTTCTGATACCCTTTTTAACCTAACAGGGATTGAAAGATTATGTCCAGTTGCTCCACAATTTTTACACCTGTGTCTCTCAAGTGTCCTCTGATGCTCCATATATATCAGTCCTTCATGCCATTTTGTACAGCAGAGTTGAGGTTAGGAACTAACTTCGTGGCACATCACCAAATTGAACAAAAAAATTGCAGGACCAGCTGAGATTGGGGTGAACAGTTTAGAAACTAAGATTGAACCAATATTCCATCATTGAATATGTTGTTAAAATATTAATATGTTTAAATAAATGCACTCTAAATCTAATTAGCATATCAGTATTAATGAAAACACTATTTGCTTCTAAAGTGGTGAGAAATGTTTTTGTTTCTCGTGCTAACATTTTGTTATTCTTATTATTAATGCAGTATTGAAGCTGCTGAAGGATGGTGCTGACCCTAACACATTGATCTCCTCGGGAGGCTCGCTGCTCCATCTGGTAAGAACAGCCATGATATGCCATTATTCATTAGATACTATCAGGACATATGGACACAGCTCACTCATAGCAGAATTTACATCCTTAACACATACATATTAAATAAGTGGATATAATTAATAGTAATTGTTAGGATGTGTGAGAGTTAAAATTATTTTTCTTTTATCCATGGCAGCAGATTTTGTCGATCGTTTGTTATTTTAGATTTCAGTGCTGCATCTGGATTTGGTCCCCACACTCTTTCCCCTGTCATAGTTATTGTTCTTTGTACAGCGTGCCACAAAGATCATTTTGATACATTTTTGGGACTGGAACCTCCCATAGGCTATCTGAAATTCTTCTTGGGCCATTTTCATGAGGAACCATCTGAACCAAAATTCTTAAAATATTTCATAACTACCATCATTTTCAGGTTTTTTATGATCACAAACATTTATACGATGCTTTCAATATAGAAAAATATCCAAAGGTGCTTCAAAAAGGCATAGTAAGAAAAATGAATGACCAATAAATTGGAGATTATTAGAAAGGGTAATCAAAAACCTGATAAACATCATTAAAGAGAGTTTTAAGGGAGAACAGGCAGGTGAAAAAGTGGAGGGATTAGCTACGTGACTCATGGCACAATTGCTAATGATGTAGAGATGCTTGCGTTGGACTGGGGTAAACACAGTAAGAAGTCTGACAACACCAGTTTTAAATCCAACCAATTTATTTGATAGTAAACTCGTAAGCTTTCGGCTCTATGGCCTTCGTCAGGCGATGAGGTGTTCTGGTCTCCAATAGCACACATATCAGCACAGACACTCTACAGATTACTGAACACCTTTACTGAACACATGATTACAGTAATCTGTAAACTGTCTGTGGTGATGTGTGCTATTGAGGTGTTCTGGTCTCCATTCACCTGACAAAGGCCATAGAGCCGAAAGCTTACGAGTTTACTATCAAATAAATTGGTTGGATTTAAAACTGATGTTGTCAGACTTCTTACAATCGCTAATGACAGGATGATGAGAAGCAAAGATGAGTCAAAGACAAAGTCAGAGGTACAGAGCATTCTGAAGAAGGGAGCTCTAAGGTTGGTTGAGATTATAGAAATGGGTAGAGTGACCATTGTTGCCTCGAACTCAGACGAACTGACAAAGATACTCAAACTCTTGAATTATTACACAACAATCTCCTTTATAGTACTCTACCAAGTTACCACAAATGTATCAAACTATGAAACTTCAGAACAACAGGCATCAGGTTCATTATACACAAAGTATTCAACCTCTATCTTTACTACTTTACGCAAAGTATTCACAAGATATCAAAATTTCATAAAGCATAAACTCATAATTTGGACTTACCTGTGGTAAGACAAACTGATCAGGTTCCCTCCCAGATGGCTTTGCTGTAGTTCCCAGATGCAGCGTCTTGCTGCTTGGCACAGACATGGTGGACTCAAGAGCCTCATTCTGCACAATAACTTTTCTAAGGTTCTATTGTTTGCATTGTTCTTATGATTGTCCCAGATCAGAGAAGGGTTTGAAAGTAACTGGTAAGCAAGGGAAAGTCTTAAAAAATCCATATACTTTTCAGATGAAGAAATAGTTTTAAAGTTGGGTTATTGCTGCCGATATTTCCCTATTTCATCTTCGTATACAGATCTTGCCAGCACTTAACAACATGCTATCAGTCACTCCAAATGTGCCTTAACCAGGGTTTTATATAGCTGGAAAATGATTTTCTAACTCCTGTAAATGCTCTAGCTGATGAAGGCAGCATGTCATATGCTGCCTTAATCACCTCGGCCACCTGTGTTGCCACTTGTAGAGAACTGTGGACCTTCATGCCCAGATCCTAAGGGCGTTTACCAGGATGCTGCCTGGTATGGAAAGTCTGAGTTACGAGGAGAGGTTAGGCAAATTGGGACTGTTTTCCTTAGAAAGACGTAGACTTAGAGGAGATCTAATAGAGGTGTACAAGATTATGAGGGGTATAGAGAGAGTAAACAGGGTTAAGCTTTTTCCTAGGATGGACTCAAATAGCACGAGGGGTCATGGGCTTAGGGCAGGGGGGTAAGGTATAATTTGGATGCTAGAGGGAGTTTTTTCACACAGAGGGTAGTGGGGGTATGGAATGTGCTGCCAAGTAAAGTGGCGGAGGCAGGTACTCTGGAGTTATTTAAGAGATACTTAGAACATAAAACATTACAGCGCAGTACAGGCCCTTCGGCCCTCGATGTTGTGCCGGCTAGTGGACCCTCTAACCTAAACTATTCCAATATCATCCATATGCCTATCCACCGAACATTTGAATGCCCCCAAAGTAGGCGAGTCCACAACTGCTGCAGGCAGGGCATTCCACGCCCTCACCACCCTCTGTGTAAAGAACCTGCCTCTGACATCCGTCCTATAACTACCACCTCTTAATTTAAAGTTATGTCCCCTCGTGTTGGTCATCACCATCTGAGGAAAAAGGCTCTCACTATCCACCCTATCCAGTCCTTTGATCATCTTATACGCCTCAATTAGGTCACCGCGTAACCTTCTTCTCTCTAATGAAAATAACCTCAGGTCCCTCAGCCTTTCCTCATAAGGCCTTCCCACCATACCAGGCAACATCCTGGTAAACCTCCTCTGCACCCTTTCCAATGCTTCCACATCTTTCTTATAATGCGGCGACCAGAACTGTACGCAATACTCCAAGTGCGGCCGCACCAGAGTTTTGTACAGTTGTAACATAACCTCACGGCTCCTAAATTCAATCCCTCTACCAATAAAAGCTAACACACCGTACGCCTTCTTAACAACTTTATCAACCTGGGTGCCAACTTTCAAAGAGCTATGTACTTGTACCCCAAGATCCCTCTGCTCGACAACACTATTAAGGGTCCTTCCATTAGCCCTATATTTCATATGCCTGTTATTCCTACCAAAGTGAATCACCTCACACTTATCCGTATTGAATTCCATTTGCCACCTCACGGCCCAGCTCTGCAACCTATCTATGTCCCTCTGCAAACTGTTACATCCAACCTCGCTATCTACAACTCCCCCCACTTTGGTATCGTCAGCAAATTTAGTAATCCAACCCTCTACACCCTCATCTAGGTCATTTATGAAAATAACAAACAGCAGTGGCCCCAAAACAGATCCTTGAGGTACACCACTTGTAACTGCACTCCAGGTTGAATATTTCCCATCAACCACCACCCCAGATGGGCACATGAACAGAATGGGAATGGAGGGGTATAGAAAACTGATTTAAAATAGGCATCGTGAGCCTTGGGAGTCCCTGGGAAGTATGTAAATTGATGATATTGATGTACTTGTTTTTATCCTACAGGTGCTTTGGTCCACCTTGTTGTCTAACGAGGGGCATACACGCAATGGGTCGTGAGAGGGCTGCTCTTGGATTTTTTTTGAGAGTATCCTAGTGCTTCACGTCATTAGTGTATGCTTGACCTGGACCATTTGATGGGCAACACGACAGCTCAGTGACTATTGCTGTGCTGTGCAGATACATGGATTTGGGCCTATGTCTGTGGGAGTTTGCGTATTCTCCCCATGCTTGTGTGGGTTTTCTCTGGTTTCCTCCGACATTCCAAAGATGTGCTCTTAGGCTAATTGGCAAAACAAATTCTCCCTAAATTGTCTCAAATTTGGTTTCTAATCCATAGATCTATAAACACGGACAGGGATCGCGGGTAGAGGTGGGAACATCGGGCTGGCGGCGTGGGCTGGTTGGGCCGAAGGGCCTGTTTCCCATGCTGTTTTGTTCTTCATTTTTTTTTTGTTTTTGTCCTCAGGGTTCTGCCATTTACAGTATAATTCAAACCTAAATTTGATCCTCCCAAATATATCACCTGACATTGGCCTGGATTAAACACTATCTGCCATTTTTGTGCCAGGTCTCCAATCTATCTACATCCTGTTGTATCCTCTGACAATCTTCAGCATGATCAGCAATATTTCTGGTCCATTTCTACTTGGGAGTTACAAGTTAATCACATATTGTGGATCTGAAGCATTATATCAAACAGATTCCCTTCCCTAAAAGAATTCATTGATGAATGAGTAATGTTTTATAACAATACTTATAGATCCCTTTATTCTCCCTGAAAGTAGTCCAAAAATGATCAGATTTGCTGAATTCAATTTCACAATTTGTCATGGCCATATTTGAAATCAAAGGCAAGATGTTACAGATGCTGGAAATCTGAAATAAAAATTGAAAGTTCTTGAAAAACTCAATAGGCCTAGCAGCAAGTGTCGAGAGAAACCCAGAAGTAACACTTTAAATGTAATATGACTCTTTGGAACTGACAGGAGATGCAAATGTGATTGTTTTTATTCTGTTGAAAAAGGAGAGAGAGTTTGGCGGAACAAAAGGAATGTCAGAGATAGGTGAGAGAGATTAAATGACACGAAAACAAAAGGAGTCATACTGGTTATAGTAAAGCGACAATAACAGGAGCGGTAAGCGTTAATGGCAGAATAACGAGTACCATGCCGAGCCCAAAATTAGTTTACTTGAATTGGAACAAAGGGAATAAAACAGTTGTTCTGTATCAGAGGAGAAAAAGGTCAGAGGGCACAGTGAACACATGACAAGAGGTGGAGAGGAAATATTTGGAAAGGCACCTATGCCCATCTTGGAACTTGTATTCCTTAACACCTGAAAGGAAAACATTTTTTAAGGTGTCAAATGAGATGAATGAAATAAAACTTGAGACAGAATAATTTTGGGATAGGGTGAGTTAGTTCTGCTAGCAAGGGTGATCAAGTGTGTACGTGTGGAGGTGCATGGGTTTGATGTGGATCTCAGGATGCAGCCAGAAGAGTAGTCCAAGGAATATTGTACATCTTTAAGATGCATGTAATCCTGAGTGGACTCAAAAAAACTGAGGATAGTATTTCAGTTGGAATTTACATGGAATGAGTTGAAGTTGGACACCAAGGAAGGAGATGCAGTTGTGATGGTGTGTTTTGGTAAATGTCTTATCAAACACCAAAATGGAAAGTAGAAATAAATGAAGGCAAAGAAGGTAACAGATAAATCAAAAACCCATAGGAGAGAGAGCAGAACTTCTTCAAGATAGCTATTCCTGGAAGAGGAGTGGCAATGAATTAAACATTAAAACAAAAGTGAAAAACTGGAAATCTGCAATACAAACAGGAAGCAGCATTTGTATTTCTTCTCCCATTATTGAGGAGATGGCATTGTGAGCAGTAATAAAGTATGTTAAATTGAAAGAACTACAAGTAAAGTACTCCAAGAACTCTTGTTAGCTGGACAAATGGCTTGGATGGAACCTTTCAAGTGGATAGCTTGCTGAGCATGGGGACTTAATTTGGTGGGAGGACAAAAATAAGTTCTCCAATGGCTGGATGAGCTTTAGCAATTAAGTTCCTGGATTTTGAAGATGGATCTAGGTTCCCAGTGAACAATGTTAGGAAGTCTTAAAGCATGCTTATTAAAATGCCACATTGCTGGAATCAAATTCCACACCTCCACCCCCCCAATTCCAAATTAAGTTCCCCACCAGTGAGAAAAGCCATCAAATTCATGAGTACACATGAATGGCTTGCAACAAGCAAGGTAGACTTCTTCCATGACTTATGGATTTTTGGAGTTGTATTGTTGTCTTTAGGGAGCATCCATATATACTAGCCGATGCTTGAGATGAGATGGTGGCAATGCAAGTTGTGTGGAGGATGATCAAGAAGGACTGGAAAGAATAGAGGGAAAGGTTGGAGTAGTGACCAAGCAAAGATGAAAGGGAAAATGCAGATGCCTGGGTGCCTCTTTAGATATGGTGTCTGCACCTTCAACCCCATTGAGCTTACAGCAGGTTCAGCGACTTCCTGCTTCCCACTGCAAGAATTGATAAGTTCCTCATGGATATATATGTAATGAGATGAAAAGGCATAATAACTCAGCAACTATCACCTTCAGTAAATGAATTAAAGTGAATTTTACAACTTCATATTCCTGGCATGGAGATTAAGATTAACAAATACCTCAGGTTTTTGAATCTAATGGAATGATTAAATTCTCTACCTGCACTTTACTGTGTGTGAATCTCTGCACTGGCAAAATACAAAATTTGGCCAATAGCATCAACCAAGCTTAAGAATTATCATCTTCGCTGCATCTGAGGGCAGTGGATCTGACTCCTCCACACGGCCTCTGGAGTAAAGGTTCCACAAACACAAAAGGAATGTCAGAGATAGGTTAGAGAGTGAGAGAGATTAAATGACACAAAAACAAAAGGAGTCATACTGGTTATAGTAAAGTGACAATAAAAGGAGCAGTACAATATAAGGGGTAGGAGTCTTAGCTGTGTTGTAGAGCAGAAGGATCTCGGGGTCCGGGTCCATAGGACTCTTAAATCGGCCTCGCAGGTGGAGGAAGTGGTCAAGAAGGCATATTATGTACTGGCCTTCATTAATCGAGGAATAGAGTTTGAGTCAGGAGGTAATGATGCAGCTCTATAGGACTCTTGTCAGACCCCAGTTGGAGTATTGTGCGCAGTTCTGGTCGCCTCATTATAGGAAGGATATAGAGGCTATTGAGATGGTTCAGAGGAGATTTACAAGGATGCTGCCTGGATTGGGAGGCAGGCCTTAGGTTGAGGGAGCTGGGACTCTTCTCACTGGAGAGACGTAGGTTGAGAGGCGACCTGTTAGAGGTTTATAAAATGTTGAAAGGAATAGATAGGGTGGACTCTCAGACTATTTCCCCGAGTGGAAATGGTCAATACAGGAGGACATAGATTTAAGGTGCTGGGAAGCAAATACAAAGGAGATGTCAGGGGTAGGTTTTTCACTCGGTGGTGAGTGAATGGAACCAACTGCCGTCGGAGGTTGAGGTAAACTCCCTGGAGTCTTTTAAGAGACTTCTGGATGAGTATATGGAAAAGAATAGGATAGGGGGTTATAGATAGGTCTGTGGATTGGTAGACGTGATCGGCGCAACTCATGGGCCAAAGGGCCTGTTTGTGCTGTATTGTTCTATGTTCTAAACTCCCACTACCTGGAGAAATTCAGGTCAATTTGCTCAATTCAGAAAGAAATGGGGGAAATATCTCAAGGAAATATAATTAGACAGTTCATTAAAAAAAGTTTTCTCATTGATATCATTCAAATTTAGATAATCTTTGAAGGGAGCCTAATTGCTGACATTTAGCTTCAATGAGATTGGCACAATAAATATTCAATCATACATCACACTTCTCTTACATAGTGGAGGTTATGTGGATGGTTTATCTACTGAGTGGTTTTTTTTGGTAACACTGCCGTGAAACATTTTCTTGCCATCGGTAACAGCTGTCACGTTCACGTTTGAGACAGATGGAGCATAAGTCTCTCTCCCTGGGCTCAGATCCTATTAATTTAAAATGCCAGTACAATTATAAAAGAAACTAAGGCAAGAAATATGTTTTCAATCACTCATCATCAGGTTCTGGTCCTTTTTTATTTTCTCACCCCTCTTCCAGACATTAGCCATGTTTTTCCCACTCTGGCTGCGCTTTTTCCAATCAGCCTAACTCTTGGATTCCTAACGTTGTATTCTCTTATGTTATCCTTGACCTATTTCTCCACCTTTTACAACAGACTTATTTGTATTGTTATTGTTACCTTTGTTTCAAGCCACTGACTCTACTGCCATTTCATGCCAATTTGTGATAATCTATTTCCTAACTTACACCTCTTTGATCATAGAATCACTAGAATGCAAAAAGACTGATTCGGCCCATCAAGTCTGCATCATTTTTCTGAAACAGCTTCTTACCTATTCCCTCTCCTCTGCCTTATCTATGTAACCCCACACATTGTCATGACAAATCCACCTAACCTGCACATTTTTGGACACAAAGGGGAAATTTAGCATGGCTGATCCTCCTAACCTGCATATCTTTGGATTGTGGGAAGAAACTGGAAAACCCAGAGGAAACCCACACAGACACAGGAGAATATGCAAACTCTACACAAAAAGTCACCCAAGGCTGGAATTGAACCTGAGTCCCTGGTGCTATGAGACAGCATGCTAACCACTGTGTCATCGTGCTGCCCACAGTGTTTTGTGTGAGTTGATGACAGTTTTGCGTGCAAAACATTGGGAAAGATACAATGACTTCAGATGAAATATAGTGCAGTTTCACACTAGAACCAAGTGTTTAAGTTATGAGGAGTAATTCCATAAACTAGTCTAGTAATTGCATAAATTCAGTTGATTTGTATTTCATGGACACTCATTAAAACTACTGTTGGAATCCCATCAGGGCTTCCAATCTTGCAGCACACCAACGGGAAATCATGTCAGCATCAAGTCTTTTTGATAATAGTTGGCATGAAAAAGCGGCCCTCAGTTTGCCGGAGAATGCAACACGTGATATCTACCTACCATAGTGCTGTGCTGCTCCATGTGTGCTCTTCCACACAGACCAGTCTGACTACCATCTCCTGCTGAGCTTGTCTTCACTAGCAACTTTGAGCAATACAGTACCAGAGCTGGGAAGTACAGGAGTCTTACCCTCTAACTCCTCACCTTTCCTTGCCTTGTGCCAGATCCTCTCATCAGTGTCTATCTGGCCAACACAATGCTGCGGGACATGCAGTCAGCATAGTAAAAGTCTGAAGTTTGACCAGGAGTGGGTACAATATGAGCAGTGGGGTTGTGGAAGATCAAAGGCAAGGGACGGGCAATGTGGAAGGAGGGCTGTACAAAGGGGGTATGCGAAGGGCAAGCACAATGGGGGCAATCTGGTAGAACTGTTCTGCAAGAAGTAGGGTAGGTGAATGTCAAGAGTTCACAATGGCAGCGATCCAGGTTGAATTCCGGGTTTGGATGTCTGTATGGTGTTTGTATGTTTTCCAGCATCTGCGTAGGTTTCCTCCTGGTTCTTCAGTTTTCTCACACAGTCCAAAGGCAAAGGGGTAGATGAAGAGGATGAACAATGGATGACAAAAGGGAAGACCAAGGGGAAGGAAGCTAGCCCCTCGGGGCTGCATGATACACAGACAAACAAGGAACACATTCTGAGTGAGACATAGTCTAGTTCAAAGATTGATAAAGTATTCACTCAGCTAATTGGTAGTTAACTCTCAAACACTTGAAGACTGCTTACAGCCTCGATAGGTGATGATTGATGTTGAAGTCAGCTTCACAGCTCACACAGAATCATAGAATCCCAATGGTGCAGGAGGAGACCATTTGGCCCATTAAGTCCTATACCTGTAACCCTGCTAATCTCCCTGACACAAAGGGCAATTTAGCATGGCCAATCCACCTAACCCAGGCCATCAGGAGGAAACCTATTCAGACACTGGGAGAGCATATAAACTCCACACACTCACCAAACCTGGAATTAAATCTGAATCCCTGGCACTGTGAGGCCACAGCGCTAACCACTGTGCCACCCTTAGCTCTATTTAAGAAAGGATCTATTGGAAGCTCTTGATTGTGCATAAAATCTGCCGATCAGTGGGAGACAGCACATCTTGAGTGAGAGGGCCAGATGAGTGTGGTTATCAGGAAATTTGGTGCAGAGAGGAAAATATATTTTTTACTTTTTTGGCTTTAACTTTTTAGTAATAGTGGTCTTGCCCTGCTGCAGGAGTATGGGCTAAAAGGGACAGAGCTGATTTGCAGTGAGTAAGGTTGAGTAAGTATTTATCACTTTCATTGCTTCTAATTTATCAAATCTTTGTTGTGGTTTTATAGTTTGCAGTTGCTGTGTTCTGTAGTAGCGAGGACTGGGGAAGAAGGGTCCTACAGAAATGATATTAAATCTTCCAAAAGATTGAATTTAAAATGATATGTCATGGCAGGAGTGCTCAAAGCCATGGTATGTTCCTCACATTCTATGTGAGAAACCAGAAACACCTCTGGTGTCTTGGCGCAGCATGTGTGCAAGAAGTGTCTCCAGATGCAGCTCATAGAAGCCCGGTTCGGAGCTGGAATAGTGGATGGAGACACTGGAGCATTCATGAAGTGGAGAGTGTTGTTGTTAATACATATAGAGTGGTGGTCACACTAAATGTTATGACTCCACAGGCAGGAAGGGAATGGGTGACCACCAGGCAGAGCAAGAGGCCTTGGTAGGCAGTGCAGGAATCTCCTGCAGCCATTCCCCTGCAAAATGCATATACTGCTTTGGATATTGTTGAGGGGAAGGCCTCTTGGAAAAAGTAGCAACGACCCAATTTGTTGTACAATAGTTGGTTCTATTGCACAGTGGAGGGGCAAAAAGTTTAAAATTAACAAATTGGTGCAGTATAAAAAGTGTAGATGAAGAAAGATATAAATATTACTAACATGCTGCATTCTCCTTTTAAACAGTGTGCCCGGTATGACAACGTCTTTGCTGCGGAGATTCTGACAGAAAGGGGAGTAAACGTTAATCGGCAAGATGAGGATTTATGGACTGCGCTGCACGTAGCGTGTGCTTGTGATAATCCTGATATTGTTTTGCTTCTCATGTTGGTGAGTACAGAATGCAGACATAATCAAACTGCATTAATATCAATGCCTCCAGTGAAAGGGATAGAGGATGTCAAGGTTTGCTTGAAGGCTTCCATCTGAGCTGTACCTTCCGACAGCCTCATCCCTCATTGGTAATAAAGCGATTAGATTTCACACAACAACCTCCCTTTCCCAAATAACGTACTGAAGATTGGGGCTCCAAGGATGAGGGTAAATAACTGAAAGCCTTTTTTGCTGTAGCCTTTAGAATATAGAACATAGAAAACCTACAGCACAAACAGACTCTTTGGCCCACAAGTTGCACTGATCATATCCCTAAACACTATTTCTATGTTCTTACTAGGCCTACCTATAACCCTCAATCCTATTAAATCCTTTCTGCATCAAGCTCAAAATTAAAACTTAATTCTTGGCAATTTAGGCAGGCAAACAGAGAGTTGAAGGAAAAAGACTCTGCTTTTAAATAATTTCCTCACAACTATGCAAGTTTTCCTGTTTAGACATTTATCTACTCGGACTCTGGGCTCAGATTTACTTGCACAGTATGCGCCCCACCACCAGAACCAAAAGGTGGAGAACTGCATGCTTTGGCAAGTGAGGAGTTGATGAGGGGAATGTAGTTCACATGGTATACAAGAAATTTGATGAAGTGCCACCAAATAAGTTGGCAGAAAAGGTGAAGCCCATGAAATAAAAGGAATAATGCTAGCTTGGGTATGAATTGGCTATGTGATAGGAAGCAGAGTTGTGGTAAATGGTTGCTATTCAAATTGGAAGGAGGAATACTATTTGGTTGCCAAGAATCATTACTTTTCTTGATCTATATTAATGATTAACCTAGACTTTGATATGTAATGAATGAGTTCGAAATTTGCAGATGACACAAAATCTGAAAGTATTGTGAACTGAGAGGATGGTGCTAAACTTCAAGAGGATGTTGACAGGCATGTGGAATGAGCAGACGCTTGGCAGATGAAATTTGATTCAGAGAAATATGAAGTGATGTATATTGGTAGAAAGTACAAGGAGGGAGAAAAATACAATGGGATAATTCCAAAAGGAGCAAAGAAATAAGAGAAATCTGGAGGTATATACACACAAATAATTGAAGATGACAGGGCAGACTGAGAAACTAATTCAAAGGCAAATGGGATCCTGGACTTTATATATAACCAGATGAAATCAAAGTTCTCAGCCAAGGGCTCAATTTCTGCCCCGTCTTGTAGTACTTGTAGAGGAATTCATCAGGTGAATGAGGCTGCAGGAATTCTTCCACAAACCCCAAGAGGCCAACAGCAAATACAATGAGACAGCCAATGATCCAGAACAGCTGGCATAGAGATCTGCAGTGCAGCAACCGAAGAGGAAAACGTCAAATTGGACTCCTCTGGAAGACCGCTGCCCTCAACTTAATATGTATGCCCAAGCTGTCAAGAGGTGCATCAACACCACATTCATCAGCTGCACTCACAAAATAGTTCCGAACATCATCCATGCACAACGCAACGCCATCCACAGTCTCAAGACCAACCACAACATGTCATCAAACTAGTAAAAGAGGGGCCATCGTCATACTGAACAGAATGGATTGCTGCAAAGAAGTGTACCAACAACAAGGAACACTACAGACAGTTACCTGCAGGTCCAAGTAAATAACATACTGGTCAACTCAACAGACTGCTCAAGAGCTTTGATCTGGATCTTCAGAGCACCCTCCATGCTCTCATCCCACGTACTCCCTGCTTTGGAGATCTCTACTGCCTTCCGAAGATACACAAGGTAAACACACATGGCCATCCCATCATATCGGGCAATGGGACCCTGTGCGAGAATCTCTTAGGCTTCATCGATGGCATCCTAAAATCCAATGTACAAAGAACCTCCAGTTTTTGTCGCAAGAGTATGGATTTCCTCCTGAAACTCAGTACTCAGTTGAACAAGGAGCACTCCTCGCCACAATAGATGTCTCAGCATCCCCAGAGAGAGAGAGCTCAACACTGAAAACACATTATAACATCCCCCACAACGATGGCATTGCTGCAACTGCCTCAGTGCGGACAACTGCCAATTTCCAATTTTACAACTCGTCCACTTTATCCTGGACCACAATGTCTTCACTTTCAACAACCAGTTCATCATCCAGACACACAGAACAGCCATGGGGAATAAATTCGCACCTCCAATACGCCAACATCTTCATGCACAGGTTCAAACAAGACTCTTCATTGCACAGGACCTTCAATTGATGCTATATACCAGATACATTGATGACATTTTCTCCCTTTGGACTCATGGCGAACAATAACTATATGATGACATTAACAAATTCCATTCCACCATCAGACTCACTATGGACTATTCTCCAGAATTGGTTGCGTTCTTGGACAAATGCATTTCCATCAAGGACATTCACCTCTGCACTTCACGCTGGCAAGCCTATGGATAACTTCATGATGCTCCACTTCTCCAGCTTCCACCCTAAACTTGTTAAAGAAGCCATCCCGTATGGACAAGCCCTCCGTAGACACAGAATTTGCTCAGATGAGGAGGATCGCAATAGACACGTCCAGGCACTGAAAATGCCCTCGTAAGAGCAGAATATTGCGCTCCACTCATCGACAGTTCCGATGCGCCACAGTGAAAAACTTCACTGACTTTCTCAGAAGACAAATACAGGACACGGTGGACAGAGTACCCTTCATTGTCCAGTACTTCTCTGGAGTGGAGGAGCTATGACACCTTCTCCAGAGCCTTCAACATGTCATTGATAAAGTCGAACATCTCACCAAGGCCATCCTCACACCTCCACTTCTTGCCTTCAAACAACTGCACAATTTTAAACAGACTATTGTCTGCAGCAAACTACCCATCCTTCAGGAGAACAGTGACCATGACACCACACAACCCTATCATAGCAACATCTACAAGACATGTCAGATCATCGACATGGATGCCATCATCACCTCATGTGAGAATACCATCTATCAGGTACATGGTACGTGCACTTGCAACTTGGCCAATGTTGTCTACCTGACATGCTGCTGGAAAGGATGACCCTAGGCATGGTATATTGGGGAGACCATGCAGACACTACAACAATGGATGAATGAACACCACTCAACAATCACCAGGTAGGAGTGTTCTCTTCCTGTTGGGGAACACTTCAGCTGTCATGAGCATTTGGCCTCTGATCTTCAGGTAAGTGTTCTTCGAGGTGGCCTTCAGGACACACAACAGCACAGAGTTGCTAAGCAGAGACTGATAGCCAAGTTCTGCACACATGAGGATGGCCTCAACTTGGATCTTGAGTTCATATCACACCATCTGTAACTATCTCATTAACTGTCCCAGCTGGAGACATTTCACATCTCTTTAACGTGTGCTTAAACCCGGTCTCCACTCACATTGTCAGTACCTTTAAGACTTGATCACCTGTAGAGACTCACATCCTAACCATTATTTTGTAAATTGAGTTTGTGTCTTTCTATGCCCTGTTTATGAACAGAACTCCCACTTACCTGATGAAGGAGCAGTACCCTGAAAGTGGCTTTTGCTACCAAATGAGCTTTTTAGACTTTAACCTGATGTTGTGAGACTTCATACTGCGTTTATAAATAAAGGCAGAGTGCAAAGATTATGATGAACCATTGCAAAGCACTGGTTCCAACTCAACTGGAATATTGTGTTCAATTCTGGGTATCACATTTTGGGAAGGATGTGAAAGCATTAGAGAAAGTGCAGATAAAATTACAAGAATGGTTTTAACGATAAGAAGCTTCAGTAATGTGAATAGATTGAAGAAGCCAAGACACTCCTTTAAGAGAAGGCTTAGGAGATTTGACAGAAAAGTTTAAAATAATGAGGGATCTGGACAAACTAGACAGAGAGAATAGCACCAATTGGAGGAAGATGAATGCACTTCTTGAACATGTGAAAGAGGCAGATTTGATCTGGGAACTTGGAAAAAAAACTTTCATAAACACCTGAAGAGAAAAAAAAGGGTTCTCATCTATGAGTGAGTGAGTAGGACTATTCTTGCAGAGATCTGACAGTCTTGATGGGCCAAATGACTTTTTCTGTTCTGTAACCATTCTATGATTCTAGTTAGCCTATACTCTCTACTGGCTCCATTGGAGTTTCTAGAAATGCTTAGTGGTTGGCAGAATGGTTTAAAGTTGGTAAAATTAATAGGAAATAGTACTGCCCTTGGAGAAGCTTTGGTTTTGACATCCAAAAATTCTGATCAGATCACTTGCTCCTTATCATGGGTGTTAAGATTTACAGTCACTTTGGAGTTTCAACATGAGATGAGTTGGACAAAGCCAGTAAAGAATAAGACAAGATGCTGACAAGAGGAAAAAGGGCTTTCAGCTTAGGGTTCTTTGAGAGCAGTTCTCTTAGATCAGCATAGGCCAGAAACAGTTTGTGTGTCATGCAAACTTTAACATGGAGGTGCTCGTAAAATTCTGCTCATTCTTGGAAGCAGGCCATTAGCCTCAAAACAGAGAAAATCTGGCATGGCCAGTGATAGTGAAGGAGTTCATTTTCTGACCAGGGAGAAACAGACAAAACATGAACATGGTCTTACTTGGATATTAATCTTTTCCATGATGCAGGCTGACATTGATTATGTACACAATGCTTTGCAGGTTTATATCTAAATGCTAAAATGCACCCACAGATGTTCCACTTGCTGCTGAATATGAAGTTGTTTTGTGATCGTGTTTAGCAGATCACACCAGTCTAAATCCATTATCCTGACACAAATCATGCTACTTTCATTCTGCAGTAATTCACAGTGCTCTTGAGCATTCCACTATTTCATATAAAAGTTGTTCGCTCACTTGGTGCCTATTTTATATGCTTTATTCTCTAGTACTGCTATGAATTGATCATGCAGTGGCTGCAATATGGCTGGTGCTGAGCTGTTGGCTTTCACTAATGGAGACTGCAGAAGCCTTTACAGGATGTTGGCAAGCAGCTCTGGGCATAGAAAGTCTAGCTTCAGATTGTACCACTTTGGCATATATGGCAGTAGTCAGGGCTGGCTGGTTGAGAGATAACAGTAAAGACACTGGCAAAATGGGAGTAGCAGAAGCATAACTGTGATTAAGCCCCATCTCTCAAAATGACAGCATGAAACATGTCCATTTGCTTTTTTTTTTTATGAAGTACCATACGACTTAAGGAGAAAATCTGCCTATTTCACGCTGGTTTTCGGTCAGAACCTGACACTTGGCCATTTTTTTGGTAACATTTCTCCCAAAGCCTCACACTGAAACACGTGTTTATCCTTTGTGATTCTTCACACATTTGTGTGATCAAATCCTTTTCCAGAAGTTTTGTCCTGACCATGGATAATTGTGTATGCATTCATCTAATATAACTGTTTAAAGGATGAGTTACCTTGTGTGACTATATGTACATGCTGTACGTTACTGTCAGGAAAAGACCATTCCATGCGTCAAATCGATGAAGTCTTCTTCAAAGATCTACACAACTTTGCAAAAAGGTTTCACTTAAAGCACAGTTGCATTTCTTCCCTCAGGCTGGATATTGTGTTGTGGACTAGCTGATAATACAATCCTGAATCAGATCCTCAAATGTTTGATATGATTGGTTAGGGACCAATAACTTTTTGTCTGAAATAAAAAGTTTGAGAGTCTAGGCACTTGCTCAGAAAATAAAGTAACAAAGTTCCACAGGTTTTGAACAAACAATAAACTTTGCCATACAAGATCAGAGAGATGAAACAATTTACAATATTTATTTTGAGTTAGTATGACATGTGTGAATTAATAGAAAAACTGTGATCAAACTTACTACACTGCATGATAAATGGCAGATGCAACCAAGTCAGATTTCTCAATGATCCAGTAAATATTAAGTCAGTCAATCTTATTGGAACTCTATCTCTCCCTTTCTCTCTGAAAGGATTCTAGTTTTCAACTTGAAGGTGTCATCTTGGAATTCTCTCCAAAGGTTGCTCTGACTTGGAGTGTCTCAAACATGGTGCAACTTGCAGGTTTTAGTCTTCTGAAACTTTGTTCTCCTGGATTTCTGAACCTACACTCCAGCCCTACTCAAAGCACAACTTCAGTTCTTTAGCCATACCAAGGAGCATACCACTGCTCCAAAAGGGTACCTTCATCCTAATGGCCTATACTAGGAATTCACCAAACTTTTTAGATCTACAGTGCTTCATTTGAGCTCCAATTCTTATAGTCTGCCAACTGCAGGCCTTTTTTACTGCTTAGAACCTCTTTCATTGTCTCTCTCTCTTTTTACCTGGAACCTCACTTTAATCTAATCTACAACTCTCTTTGGGACCTCTCCTGTCCCCACTCCCTGTTGCCTGCTTCAAGCTCCTTCTCTGATTATGGTGCCCAGTGTCTGAGAGACAAAGTCCAATTTTTATACTGTTTCTTTTTGTGCAGCCTCACCGGGCCTGTCCTCAGCCTGAAGCACTGCAAAATTCTGGATTGTACATGTGTTGCCTGGTTCTGGCCCATGCATGTGCAAAATTCCTGAAGTCTGTCAGGATTTGGATCCTGACTTCTACCTGACAAGAATGTAAGTTGACTTTTGTAACAATGAGCCTTTCCACAATTTGCAGATATCTGACTGTGAATGGGTATTTGTTGATGAGATTAAGATCTTCATCCATAATCTTTGCACTTGAACCATACGGGCAAACTGTGTCTGCAACTTGGGTCTAAATTTGCATTGTTGTGTAACCTCTTTGTGAATGATAGTCCAAATCCAACCTGCCAGTGTTGTGGCTTATTCCAAGTTAAAGCATGCTTCTTAATTCATGGATTGGAGTCTTTTCAAATAAATTGGTCAGTTTAGTTCATTAGTTAGTATATTAAATTTACATATAGAAACAAAATCTCTTAGAACTGTCACATATTGTTTTATAGGTCCTCTATTTCCCTGGTATCTCTGATGCAGAGTATATTGTTGGGCCATTACATATTTCTTTAATTCACAGTATTTCTCAATGGCACATAATTGCTTTATCAAACACAGACACATTTTCTGTGAGCTGCTTGAATATTCACCAGCCTTCTGCTCCAAGGCAACTTACAATTATTATTATCTTGAAAATTGCTGTTACATCTAGCTGATCTATCCCTGTAGCAAGTGGAGGATCTTCAGGTGTTGTTGGAGCTGCTAAAGTTAAACATTTCTCACCCATCTCCAGACAATTTTTGTTACAAATTTGCTAGTTGGCTGTATATCTTGTTTATTGTAAAGCAATGCAAAGATACTCTGGATTAAATCCAAATGGTTTATTTACGGAACTTTCGAACATCTCAAAACTCGCAGTAGTTTCACCACATGCATATTTGCATCTCAGATTCCAGACTCTTTCTGAAATACTGTTTGTGTCATTTGCAATTTAACTTGCTAGCTCCATTCACAAACTTAAGCAATCTAGCTAATGCAAAAAAATTAGTTACCAGACTAGCATAATCAAAAATAGATTAAACAAACCATTCAACATGACAAGCAGTTAAGTCGTAAAATAAAAGCAATGTATTGCTGATACTGTAAATCTGAACTAAATACAGAAAATTCTGGGGGGAAAAAAGCAGGAGTTCTGGCAGAATCTGTGGAGAGAAAAACAGAGTTAGCATTTTGAGTCCCTCTGGGACTCACTGAAACTGCCAGGCTGTGTTTCTTTAGTTTCAACAGGTTTGGGGTTTAAATAAATTCACAATTTCACAGTTCTATAGATATTCTCTGGCCTTAAAGTATTAAAAACTACTCTAATAATTTGTTACTCCCACATTAGGTTAATGGCTTTGTTGCAGCCAAAATTGAGTCAATTTGGATTTAGCACTGAATTCAGAATGCTCTATAGGGCTCAGGTTTTCCTTATATGTGAATCATCTCATTCTCTTTACTTCCACTGCAAAATGGGATCTGTGAGAAATGAAGACACACCTTCCAGATCCAACCCCTGCCTGACATTTGTAAAGACCCATGACTCTGAAATTCCAGACCAATACATCTGCCTTAAATTTTAACAAAGACTGTTTTCATTCTCAATTATCAATGCACAGCTTTATAATGGCAGCAGCAAGCTCTCCAAAAGTTTAACAAATATATGTATACACAAATAAGTTTTACTCAAATTGTCAGCGGTACTTTTTTGTTAGGTTAATTTCTATGGTCATCTCACTCCACTATCTCTACCCATCAAGTAATGCATTAATAAAACACTGTGGCTGACAATTAGATTAGTTTTCTGATATCAGCACTCACAATATGGAGCAGACTTATTGCATGGCCTTTTCCTCTTAAACTTCAACTTTCACTGCTTATTAAGTGTGTCATCATACTGGATTAGGATCTTTTTGGGAACACTCATGCAAAAAAAAAAAAAATTTTCTGAAATACAATGCAAACATTTTTTGTTACTGTACTGCAATCAGATATTTTACAGCACATAAGGTATGGCAGCTCATGTACATGAAGTAACATGTAAAAGGAAGGACATTGACTGCAAAGTTTTACTTGTCTTAAAGATGGTAAAATACATAACTGCAAGCATATTAAAGCAATGCAAAATGTATTCAATGTTGAGTGTTCAGTGTCCTTCATGGCATGAAGTTATCTGTGCAGTTTTTATAGTGGAAAGCAGAATTTGTTTAGCTCTGCAATTCAATTGAAGAAGAATCACAGGTATTTTACAATGAGAAGAAATGAATGCAATGATTAGAAAACTACAGCCAATGTCTTGATCAGATTTTCCTTAATAGTTTCCAAATTCATAGATCCACAGAATCCCAACAGTGCAAGAACAGGTCATTCAGCACCGATTCTCCAAAGAGCATCATTACTCAACCTGTAACTGAGCACCTTTACTATGGCTAATTCACCTATCCTATGCATCATCATAGTTCTCCTTTGGTCTTCTGTTCAAGAAGGGCTGAAGGGACAGTCTGGAAAATTACAGATCTGTAAGCCAACTTAGATACTCGCATCTAGAAGAGAATAGGCTTTAGCGACAGGCAACTTAATTTTCCAAAAGCGATGTTGTGTCTCACACCTTGATTGAGTTTTTTAAGGAAGTGACAAGAAAAACTGACCAGGGCAGGGCAGTGGACATTGTATACATGGACTTTAGTAAAGCATTCAATAAGATTCCTCATGACAGACTGATACAGAAGGTGAAGTCATATGTGATCTGAGATAAGCTGGTAAGATGGATACAAAACTGGCCTGGGCGTAGAAAGCAAAGAGTAGCAGTGGAAGGGAAATACTTTTCTAACTGGAGATCTATGACAAGCAGTGTTCCACAAGGATCAGTTGTAAGTAGTCTGATCAATAAATTTACAGATGATACTAAAATTGGAGGTGTAGCAGATTGTCAGATTTATGGTAGGATATAAACCAGCTGGAGACCTGAGCCAGAAGATGCAGATAGAATTTAATCTGGACAAATGTGAGGTAATATGATTTGGAAGGTCCACTGCAGAAGAAAAGTATAGAGTAAGTGGTACAGCCTTTAGAAATATTAGCATATAGAGCGACCTAGGCATTCAGATGTACAGTTCCCTGAAGGTTGCAATTTGGGTGGTCAAGAAGGCATATAGCATGCTGGCCTTCAACAGCCAGGGTGTTGAGTATAGGAATTGGAAAATCATGTTGCAGCTGTATAAGGCTTTGGTTAGGCTGCATTTGGCATATTGTGCACAGTTCTAGTTGCCACACTATCAGAAGGATGTTGATGAATTGGAAAGGGTGAAGAAGAGATTTGCCAGGATGTTGCCTGGTTTGGAGGATACGGACTGTGAAGAAAGGTTGAACAAACTTGGATTGTTTTCACTGAAATTTTGGATGATGAGGGGAGACCTGATAGGGAGGTTTACAAAATTTATGACAGGCTTGGATAGTCAGAGTTTTTCCCAGCATCAAAGGGGCAATTACTCAGGGACACAGGTTGAAAGCGAGAGGGGGAAAGTTTAAAAGAGATATAAGCGACACGATTTTCACATCAAGGATGGTGAATGAGTGGGATGTGCTGCTGGAGGAAGTGCTTGAAGCAGATTCTATAACAATGTTCAAGAGGCATCTGGATAAATACCTGAATAGGCAGGGAATAGAGAGGTATGTATCATGTAGAGACAAGAAAATATTAGATTAGTGAGACATCTGCATTGGCACAGATTTGTTGGGCTGAAGGCGTGTTCCTGTGTTCTAATGTTCTTTGTTCTCTATTGCCACAATATTATATTCCTGTATGATGTTACAATGCAGAGGTTGACCCCTTTTTAGAAGTAAAGCCGAATCCCCCAAACAGGGGGATTCGGCTCATAATCTGTTAAGTGTATGGGGAAATGTGAACTGTTTTTCGGTGATGTTTAGTAGGTAACTAAAAGAAATGCCTGACACTCACTTTAAAATAAATACTTAACCATTTATTCATTTAATTACAGGGAACATTAACTAAACAAGTAATATATCAAATAAAACCAGATTTTAATGGTATGTTGAAATGAATACAATACAATAAATAATAGAAATCAGTCACTCTCAAAAATACACCAGGTTTGTGGCTTTCGGAATATTTTGGATTTCTTCTGTTGAATCCTCTGTCTGAGAGTTCTTTCTGATTTGGTACCTTTTGCTAGTTAGATGGAGTGTTGCTTTAAGGGATATCTGAAGCTGGCAGAGCTAAGGACTGTTCCCTTCCTCTTGAGGCTTAAGAGGTGGCAGTTCTTCAGTTGCTCCTTTGTTTCTTCCCCGCATTCTCTGAATATTGTGACAACCCATCAATATTTCTACAATAGGATTGGTCTGATGTTTCAACATCATCAAATTCAAAATTATAAGCTCCTGGTAGCTGAGTGCCTGCTTAAAATTGCTGGGGCTAAATTTAAAAAAAACTACTGCTTGACTTTTTGATACAGTCCAAGTTGAAACATTTGTATGTATTTTGCATTTTAAACCTCCAAACACTGAAATAAAACACCAGCTTTTAAAGGGATCACAATGTTTTTTCCCCTGTAGCATTCTTACAATTTTTTTTGCATCTTTACCAACATCAAATTCTCAAACTCTGCTTCGCAACTGTGGCTATATTCAGCTCACCAACTACAGTTGCTGCTAGTGTTTTGTATCTATATACAGATGCATTTATATGTGTACTGGAGACCTACCTAATTTTGACACTGCATTACCTCTTAGTCTCACCCCACCTAATATCTCATTTTTTTTTCTCACCCTGGTGCTATCTTCCCTTCTCAATCCTTCAAGCACCTGATTTCTCCTTTCTAATGCTACAGCCCTATGCCCATTCCCCCGCTAAGTTGGTTTAAACCCAACAGCAGTAGTAAATGGCTTCACAAGGAAGTTGATCCTGGCTCTGAGCTGCAACCTGTCCAGTTTGTTTAGGTCCAACTTCCCCCAGAAACAGTCCGAGAAATCTAAAGACATCCTTACTGCATCATCTCTGCAACCTCAGTTCATCATTTGGGGATGAAACGGTGGGTGCAGTCATTAGCACTGCTGCCTCAAAGCCAGCGATTTGGGTTCAGTTCTGGCCTTGGGAGCCTGTTGGTGTGGAGTTTGTACATTTGCTAATTATCTGTGTAGGTTTCCTCTTGGTGCTACAATTTCCTCCCATTGTACTGAGATGTGTGGATTAGGTTGATTGGCCATTGTAAATTGACCCTAGTGTCAGGGGATTAGCAAAGTAAATATATATTGTTATAGGAATAGGGCCTGGGTGGGATTGTGGTCAGTATGAACTTGATGAGCCTAATTGCTTCCTTTTGCAGTGTAGGGATTTGATGATTCTATCTGCCCTCTCCTCCTGTTTCAAAACTCATTGGCAAGTAGCAGAAGGAGTGATCCAAAGATTTCTATCTTTGATGTCCTATTTCTTTGTCTCCATCTTAAATCTCCAAAATCTGACAGCTGGACCTCATCCTTCTTTCTACCTATATTGCTGTTACTGATAATGATCTGATATTGATCATGATTTCTGGCTGTTGCTGCCTCATACAGCCCTCCTAGAATGCTCTGTATTCGCTCATTGACCCTGAGGGTAAAATGCCAACCTGAATTGCTTCTGCAATTACACCTTTAAATATATTATTATTGCTTTCTAAAGCTTCCTCCTGTCCCACCATACAGTTAAACCACCCATGGTGCCATGGGCACGGCTCTAACTGCTGTCATTAGAGAAACTGGATTTATCTTTGCACGCTTTTTTGAACAAAGTTCTCCAGTTTCTAGGGCTAATCCCTGTGCTTAAGGAAGGCTGAAAAATGATGGTTAGCACCCTGCAATTTCCATGTTTCTCCATTTACTTGGATGCATCATATGCAGTCCTGATGTCTTGACTTTAAATACAGCCAGCCTATCCAAAACCTCCACCTGATCAATTTTAAATTCTTTGAATGTTTTTCATATTGGGCGGGATAGCATCTTTTCCCTTGGTAAGGGCAGATGCAAGATAGTCATTTAAAACCTCAGCTGTGCTCTTTTTCTCCATGTTTAAAACCCATTTTTGCTCCTGGATCAGCCTTAGCCCTCCTCTTATCTCTGTTTTACTTTTTTATATATCGACAGAAGACCTTAGGATTCCCTTCTATTTTGGTAACCAGTATTTTTTCATGGTCCTTCCTTTCTCCTTTTATTTGCTTTTTCACTTTCCCTCTGAACTTTCTATATTCAGCTGGTTCTCAATTGTATTTGTCCCTGATATTGGTCATAATCCTTCTTTTTCATTTCTATCTCTTTTTTGCCACCCAGGATTTCTGGATTTGCTTGCCTGACCTTAATCCTTTCAAGAAAATACATGCTGACTGCCTGAACTATCTCCTCTTTGAAGGTAGCCCAGTATCTGGATACCATTTTTCCTGTCAACCTTCCACTCCAATTTATTCAACCCAGTTCCATTCTTGCCGCATTGAACTTAGCTCACTCTCCTCTTCCTCTTGCCTGCACTGCAACACTGCATCCCGCCTCCTCCCCCCAAGTTAATTATTTTTACTCTGGACTATTCCTTGTAATTTTCCAGAGTTAGCCTAAACCTTATGGGACAAAAATCATTGCCCTTAATCCTCTTGACCCACCTCATTGCCAAGAACCAAATCCAATAGTGCCTTCTTTCTTATTGAACTGGAAACACACTGCTGTTGAACATTTTCCTGAATGTATTCTAGGAACCCTTGGCCCTATCTGCCCCTTACACTACTGCTACCCCAGTCTAAATTCAGATTGTTAAAGTCCTTATTACAACCACTGTATATCGTTTTGATTAATAAGTTTACAGATGGCATAAAAATTGGCAGAGTTGCAGATAATGACAGGATGTAGAGGAATAACAGCTGGAGTAAAATCAGGACAAATGTGAAGTGATACATTTTGGAAAACTATATAGGAAATAGCAGAACCCTCAGGAGCATTGATAGAGGGATTTGGGTGCACAGATCAGTGAAAGTGGCAATGTATTTGGATAAGATGGTCATGAAGGCATACAGCATGCTTGCCTTTATCAGCCAGGGCATTGAGTATAAAAGTTGGCAAGTCGTGTTACAACTGTATAAAAGTTAGTTGGGCTGCATTTGGAGCTGTGCATGCAGTTCTGATCACCACATCACCAGAAGGATATGAATGCTTTGGAGAAGATGCAAATGACTGTAACTCAGAAGGTCTAGAGGATTTTAGATATGAGAGGTTGGATAAACTTGGATTGTTTTCACTGGAAAGACAGAGGCTGAGAAGGTCTACAAATTTGAGAGGCATAGATAGGGTGGGTAGTCAGAGGCTTTTTCCCACGCTGGAAAGATCAATTGCAAAAGGACACAGGTTCAAAGTGAGAGGGGGAAAGTTTATAGGAGACATGCAAGGCAAGTTTTTCAGAGGGTTATGGGTGGCAAGAATGAACGGCCAATGGAGATGGTGGAGCAGGCCTGTTAGCAAATTTCAAAGCATATCTTGATAGACACACGAATGGGAGGTGAACAAAGAGATAGAAACCGCATATGGGTAATAAGTAGTCAATCTAAATAAGGATTCGGAATTAGTTCAGGCTTGGTATGTCAGAGCCTTGTGCTGTACTATTCTTTTGCATTTTTTGGAATTTCCTTGTAAATTTGTTCCTCTACATCCTTCCCATTAGTTATTTGCCCATAAGCAACACCAACAATGTAATTGCAGTTTTTTTTTGTTCCTTAGCTCTATCCAAATAGACTTTGTTCTTGATCTCACTGGGACATTCTCTTTCATCAGTACTTCATTGGTCTTAATACCCCTATCTTTTCCCTCATTTTCACTTATCTTTCGGAACATCTTCTATCCAGGAATATTTTACACCATGTCCAGGCTTTCTTTGAGCCAGGTCTCCTAAAGTTGCAGGATAAGTCACACTTGTAACTCATTAATTTTATTTACCACATCTATGCTCAGTAACCTTGATTTATATTTCATTACTTCCTACCTTAATCTGTTCCCATCAGGTTTTTTTTTTGAAAGTCCTGAGGGTCAGTAAGTCCCCTGGGCCAGATGGGATACATCCTAGGATACTTTGGGAGGCACGGGATGAGATTGAGGAGCCTTTAGCTTTGACCTTTCCGTCCTCACTGTCCACAAGGATTGTGCCAGAGGACTGGAGAGTGACTAATGTTGTCCTGCCTTCCAGAAAGGAAATAGGAATGACCCTGATAATTATAGGCCAGTTAGTCTTACTTCAGTGGTTGATAAGTTAATGGAAAGGGTCCTGAGAGATAGGATTTATGACCATTTGGAAAGATGCAGTTTAATCTGGGACAGTCAGCATGGTTTTGTGAGGGGTAAGTCGTGCCTCACAAATTTGATTGAATTCCTTGAGGAGGTAACTAAGTATGTAGATGAAGGTAGAGCAGTTGATGTTGTGTAGAATGATTTTAGTATGGTGTTTGATAAGGTTGCCTATAGTAGGTTTATGAAGAAGATAAGAAGATAAGGCTAGAAGGAAATTTGGCCGATTGGATAAGTAACTGGCTGTCTCTTTGAAGTCATGATGTGGAGATGCCGGCATTGGACTGGGGTAAACACAATAAGAAGTCTGACAACACCAGGTTTAAGTCCAACTGATTTATTTGATAGTAAACTCAGAAGCTTTTGAGTTCCCCTCTTCGTCAGGTGAGTGAAGAGGTCTGGCCTCAGACAGTACACCTAAGATTCACATTCTAATCAGTAATCTATAACCTGTGTGTACTGTTATATGTACTGTCTGAGGCCAGACCTCTTCGTTCACCTGACGAAGAGGGGAACCTCGAAAGCTTGAGTTTACTATCAAATAAATAGGTTGGATTTAAACCTCATGTTGTCAGACTTCTTACTGTGTCTCTTAGAAGACAGAAGGTGGTGGTGGAAGGAAAATTTTCAGACTGAAGCCAGTTATCAGCAATGTACCACAGGGGCCAGTGCTGGATTTTCTATTATTTGTGATTTTTATCAATGACTTGGAAAAGGCGCTGAAGAGTGGGTTAGTAAATTTGCTGAAAACACCAAGATTGGTAGTGTAGCGGATGAGGTGGAAAGCTCTTGCAGGCTGCCAAGAGACATTAATGGGATACAGAGCTGGGCTGAAAAGTCGCAGATGGAGTTTAACCTGATAAGTCCGAGGTGATTCATTTTAGTAGGACAAACTTAAATGCGGATTACAGGGTCAATGGCAGGGTTCTGAGGAATGTGGAAGAACAGAGAGATCTTGGGGTTCATATTACATAGATCTCTGAAAATTGCCACTCAAATGGGCAGAGCTGTGAAGAAGGCTTACAGTGTGTTTGCGTTCATTAACAGGGGTTTTGAGTTTAAGAGCCATGGGGTTATGCTGCAACTATACCAGACGTTGGTGAGACCACATTTGGAATATTGTGTTCAGCTCTGGTCACCTCACTATAAGCAGGATGTGGAAGCATTGGAGAGAGTGCAGGGGGAATTTATCAGAATGCTGCCAGGTTTGGAGGGTAGGTCTTACGAGGAAAGATTGAGGAGTTGAGCTTTTCTCTTTAGAGCAGAGGAGGATGAGAGGTGACTTAATAGAGGCTTATAAGATGATGAGGGGGATTGATAGAGTGGATGTGCGGAAGCTATTTCCTCGGCTGGATGTAGCTGTTACTAGGGGGCATAACTATAAAGTTCATGAGGGGAGTATAGGAGGGATATCTGAAGTAGATTCTTCACTCAGACTGGTTGGGGAGTGGAATACACTGCCTGCTGTGATAATGGAGTTGGACACTTAAGGAACTTAGCGGTTATTGGATAGGCACATGGAGCACACCAGAATGAGATGGAGCGGGATAGCTTGATCTTGGATTTGAGCATAGCTCAACACAACATTGAGGGCTGAAGAGCCTATACTGTGCTGTACTTTTCTATGTTCAATCAAATTACTAATAAAATATTTTATTCAAAAGAATTCTTATTTTCAGCTTTGTAGTTAGAGCATCAATCAGGAGTAACCTGTGTTACTGTAATATATTGCATTGACACATCATGACAGACAGATGTGCTCTACTGAGTGTTTCACTTGGTTATCTATGCAAAAGCTCTCTTATGGGTGAGATACAGGATGTCTTCTCTTGTCCTTACCCAACAGGGCAGGCGGTGCCCTTACAGATAAACCTGCAACTTGGTGAAAAGTCAAGAGCATCAATGTAACCTGAGCTACTGTGTCCCAGAATAATATCTGGACCATAAATTGTTGGTTAGGTAATAGGATCTATTTTTGTCAGATTGATGTGGTGTGGTGATGAGGGGAAAAGTGCACTCCAAATGCATACCATACTTCATCCACAGGGGAAATCTCTTCAATTCTGCGTGCTGTAATGGGGTGGAGATGCCAGCATTGGACTAGGATAAGCATAGTAAGAACCCTCTCAATACCAGGTTAAAGTCCAATAGGGCATATATAGATATAAAGTCAATTTACAAGACAAGGGTTGGAATGCAAGTCTTTCAACCATTCAAGCTTGCATTCCAATCATTATCTTGTAAATTGAGTTTGTGCCCATATATATATGTATATGCCCTGTTTGTGAAGACAACCCCCACTCACCTGTTGAAGGGGCAATACTCTGAAAGCTCGTGGCTTGTGCTATCAAATAAACCTGTTGGACTTTAATCTGATGTTGTGAGACTTCTTACAGTGTAACAGGCTGTTACAGTGACAGAGGTCTGCAATGGTCTGTACCTTTGTTATTGTGTCTTAGACCCCAAGTCTACATCAGACATAAATGAAAAAGAAACTCCATCCTTTCACCTGACAAAGGGCTGCATTATGGGTGGTGTTGTTTTTGAAATATAAAACTGAGGTCCCAGCCTGCTTATTCCATCAGAGTGTCTGTGTCTTCCTCACAAAGTCTATGTTTCTGAATATTATTTCAATTACTAAAAAAGCATGTCAGTTTTATGGAATTTTACATTTGAAATATAAAGTTAGAAACAGAATTACCAGTAGTGTGCAGTTTATTCTAAATCCCCATGGATGGGTTTATCATACTTGGATTGCAGCATTATCATCTTCTTGCAGCACACAATGCAGGCAAAATATTGGAGTAATCTTTTACTCACACTATTTTTCTTAAATATAAACCAAAATTGTAATGAAATGTTGAGTTAGTGGTACAGCCCAATTAAGAAAGCAACACATATCCCACTTGCCCTCATTTGCTAATTTGTTTTTACAATATTACTGGGGCCATTTTCACCCGCACTGCCTTGGCCATTAATATTGTGGGGAATGCAACATTGTGGAATGCAGCTGACTTTCATCCCACTGTTTTAATGGAACAAAACACAGACAATTTTTAGAGTAGGTTGCCAATCAGATCCTCGATCATCATTCAGGAGGAGAAAGCCAAAGCTGCCAGATATGAAATTCAACAAAGTTTGAATCATAGCTAATTATTGAGTTAATATGAATTAAAAGGTCACACCTTTTAAAATGGGTTAGCAAAATATCAGGGGTGCCAAATGTAATTCAAGATTAAAGACTGATTTAACTTCTCTCACCTGCACTGAGCAATATATGGACGGGTAGTGAACTGGAGAGGGGACAGGGTATGTAGTCCTTACATTACAGCGGTGTCTATATGACAAAATAAAATTACATTAGTAAGGTGCTTTGGGATATCCCAAACTTGTGAAAGGCACATTTTCAATGCAGGTGTTGTTTTTTTTTTCTTAAATGCAACTTGTATTGATGTGTGGGTTGTGGAATGCTTCAGGGCTGTAACTGAAATGAAAATGGTTTAATCGAGCTCAGAGCTAGACAGTGTTTTTGTAAGTTGAGTTTTTTTTTAATCACAGTCCAACTGTCATTGCCAATTTGAAGGCTGATTGTTGTGAACTGTTTTTGGAAACAAATCAATCATCTGTTTTTGGCTGTAATTCTCTGCAGGTAACATTGTAACACTCTGTTGGCTGCGATTTCCAGGCACGTTCACCATGGCTCCAATCCTGTTAAAGCTGCAGCTTCTGGCATGAGGCCAAAAACAGCACTCACGCTACTGGGAACTCTGAATACAATCATCCTGGGTGGATCCTTCCTGTTGGGGTGATCAGGCTTACACCCTGCAAGGGCAAGAACCCGAGTTAAATCAATTTCAATCTCATAGGAGAGGTAGCCTTCAAGAGAGATGTTGAGCGGTTCGGGTTGGGCTGGGGTGGCCAAGTTGTGGGTCGTGATTGGATGCTGTTACCTTGAAGTCTGGTGTCTTTCACGTTCAAAATCTGATCTTGGAAAGCATTTTATACGGGGTGACACAGTAACACAGTGGTTGGCATACTGCTTCACAACTCCAGGGACCTGGGTTTGATTCCAGCTTGTGTGACCGTCTGTGTGGAGTTTGCACATTCTTCTTATGTCTGCATGGGTTTCCTCTGGTTGCTCTGGTTTCCTCCCATAGCCCAAAGACTTAGGGTTAGGTTGATTGGCTATGCTAAAATTGCCCTTGGTGTTGTGAGATGCATAGGTTAAAGAGATTAGTGGGTAAATATGAAGGGATACGGGAGTAGGGCCTGGGTGGGATTATGGTCAGTGCAGACTTGATGGGCCAACTGGCTTCTTATTGTACTGCAAGGATCCTATGATTCTATGATCTCACTACATTTGAAGAGACTCTATGGTTAAAAAAAAAAATGTGCTATTGCTTCATTGATCCTTTTGACGTTACTTGTTTATGCAACATTTCATGCCTCATCGATTTTCAATCAGCTCTGTGGTTGCACATCCGAGATCTAGCTTCACTTAGTACAATTATCTCAACGTTAAGAGGTTTGTTTGAATAGGAGTAGGAGGGTATCCACTCCCAATGGCCATGAAATTCACGGCTGCCCTAAGGTTCTATGCAACTGGGTCATTCCAGGGCTTGACTGGTGATTTTGTGCAGGATTTCAGCCCACAAGTGCACCCAAGAGGTCATTGATGCTCTGAATGCCTGAGCCTCCAATTACATCCACTTTGACCTTGACCCAGCTCACTAAGATGCCTGGACTGCAGAATTTGCAAACATTGCTGGAATGTCTCAGTTCAGGAGGCCATCAATGGATCACATGTCACCTTGTGAGCACACAGCATCAACCATAAGGGGTTCCACACCTTGAATGTCCAACTTGGCTGTGACCACTGACTGATCATCTTGCAAGTGTATGACTGGTTCCCAGGAAATGTGCATGACAGCTTCATACTGAGACAATCATAGTGCCCTGGGTCTTTGAGGACCATCCCAAGCAGCGGTAATAGCTCATGAAATGAAGGCCTACTTGATAAGGCCATGGCTGAAGTTGCGAGAGTGGAGGCCCAAGACTTTATATAATCCCTTCAGTGCAGAGAGAGACCATTTGGTCCATTGAGTTTTACGATTCTACAACAGAATATCTTGGTCTAGCCCATCCATTGTCCTACTCTTATAACCTCAAGATTTACCCCTCTAATCCACCTAACCTGCACATCTTTGGACTGTGGGAGAAAACCAAAGCACCTAGAGGAAACCCATGCAGACATGGGGAGAATGTACAATAGTCACCTAATTGAATCTAGGTCCCTAGAACTGTGTGACAGCAGTGTTGACCACTATGCTACTGTCTTAATACAACGTCACCCCTTATAACTGCTCTAATGAGGCTCACAAAGGCACCCCAGACAGTATTCGAGCAGTGCATATGACTACTAAAGATGCTTCTTCACCACATTGACTGCACCAGCAATGCTCTTTAACATAACCCTAGAGGGTATCCTGCATTTCCTCTGCAACCTCGTGCAGTAGCAGGTTGACATGCAGAAGTAGGAAGAAGAGAAGCATGCCACTTCCTATGACAAGGAGGGTCCATGTGAAAGGAGGCCAGATGGCAATAAGGAAAACCCTCATATCCTCATGGATTGCGGCTTGGTTTCAACCAGCTCCACAGCACCCTTCTCTCCCACAATCTTCAGTAAGGCCTTTGACAAGATCCCTCATGGTAGGTGCAGAAGATGAAGTCGCATGGGATCAGAGGTGAGCTGGCAAAGTGGATATACAACTGGCTCAATCAAAGAAGACAGAGGGTGGCAGTGGAAGGATGTGTTTCTGAATGGAAGGCCGTGATAAGTAGCTTTCCTCAAGGATCAGTGCTGGGGATCTTTGTGTTTGTAATATATATATATTAACGATTTGGAGGAAAATGTAATTAGTTTGATTAAGTTTGCGGACGATACAAAAGTGATGATCCTCTGATGAGGATCATCAGAGGATACAACAGGATATAGATAGGTTGGAGGCTTGGGCAGAGAGATGGCAGATGGAGTTTAATCCAGACAAATGTGAGGTAATGCATTTTGGCAGAATCTTTAAGAGTATTAATAGGCAGAGGGATCTGGGCATACAGGTATACTGTTCACTGAAAGTGGCAATGCAGGTAAAGAAGGTAGTCAAGAAGGCATATGGCATATTTGCCTTCATCAACCAGTGTATTGAGTTTAAAAATTAGCAAGTCATGTTGCAGTGTTATAGAACTTTAGTGAGGCCGCACTTGGAATATAGCGTTCAATTCTGGTCGCCATGTTACCAGAAGGATGTGGAGGCTTTGGGAAGGGTACAGAAAAGATTTACCAGGATGTTGTCTGGTATGGAGGGCATTAGCTGTAAGGAGAGATTGGAGAAACTTGGTTTGTTCCCACTGGAGCGATGGAGGTTGAGGGGAGACCTGATAGAAGTCTTCAAGATTATGAAAGGCATGGACAGAGTGGATAGTCAGAAGCTTTTTCCCAGATTGGAAGAGTCAATTACTAGGGGTCACAGGTTTAAGGTGTGAGGGGCATGCTTTAAAGGAGATGTACAAGGCAGATTTTTTTTTACACAGAGAATAGTGGATGTCTGGAACTCATTGCCAGAGATGGTAGTGGACATAGTAATGACTCTTAAGGGATGTCTTGACAAGTACATGGAAAGGATGGGAATAGAAAGATATAGTCCCTGGAAGGGTAAGGGGTTTTAGTTCAGCGGGCCACATGGTCTGTACAGGCTTGGAGGGCCTGCGCTGTGCTTTAATTCCTGTGCTGTAATTTTCTTTGTTTTTTATTCATTGTTCTATCCCAATTTACCATTGAGAAGGTGGTAGTTCTTTACCTTAGATATAAAGCCAACCAAGATTGTTTTCCCCTTGTTCCTATTGAATTCAATTATGCTTATGCTCCTTAATGTCAAGGACATTCATTCTCACCTCACATCTTGAATTTGGCTGCTTTTTCCATATTTGGACAGGGACTTATATTGCCAAGTGGTCTTAGCAGAAACCAAACTGAGCATTGGTGAGCAAATTGTTGGTTGGTAAATGTCACTTGACACATTATCGACAATACATTCCTCCATGTTACTGATGAGTGAGTGTGGATGCATGGGGCAATAACTAGCTTGATTGAATTTAGCCTGTTTTTGTGGTGAGGATATACCTGAAGAATTTTCTGCATTGTCAGATGGAAGCCAGAGAGTTGATGTTTTGGAGCAGCTTAGTTAGCGATGTGGCTGGAGACCAGGACCACAGGCAAGATCCTGTCAAGATCCATAATCTATTCTGCATCCAGTGCATTCAGCCATTTTCTAATATCATATGAAATGAACTAATTTGGCAAAGAACTGTTTTTTGTGATGCTGAAGACCTTAGGAGGAGACCAAGATAGATCATCCACTTCACAGTATTGAAGATGGTTGCAAATATTTCAATCTAGTCTTTTGGACTGACATGTTGGTTCCTTCATCATTGAAGATGGAGATGTTTATCCAGCCTTTTCCCCCATTGGTTGTCTAATTGGTCACCATCTTTTATGACTAGATCTGGCAGTTGAATACAATTCATACCCTGTCGATTGGTTGTGAAGTTGCTTTGTCCTGTCTATTGTATACTGCTTAGCAATCATGAACTCCTGTCAGAAGCTTTTTCCCAGGCTGGAAGAATCAATTACTAGGGGGCAGAGGTTTAAGGTGCAAAGGGCAATGTTTAAAAGAGATGTAAGAAGCAAGTTTTTTTTTTACACAGAGGGTGAGAGTGCCTGGAACTTGCTGCCTAGGGAGATAGTGGAAGTAAATACAATAGTGAGTTTTAAGGGGTGTCTGTGTGGGAATAGGATGGGAATAGAGGGATATGGTCCCCCAGAAGGGTAGGAGATTTTAATTCAGTTGGGCAGCATGATCATTGCAGGCTTGGAGGGCTAAAGGCCCTGTTCCTATGCTGTAATTTTCTTTGTTCTAACCTTCCCAAACCTCTGCTCCATTCCTCACAAACCTTCACAGATCAACAACCCCCGCCTGCTTGATATCTCACCATGGTGATGGGCCTGGACTGGCCATGGGAGTGATTCAATTGTCAATGCAAGAGGATATTGAGGACTTACTGTGAGGAAAGCTGAGATTTTCCTCGGGATCTGATTACTGTCTGACTGCTGATTGCACACTAACTGCTGGGTTCATGTCTGAGTGAGTGTGGGGGGAGGGGGGAACACATTCCTTTATCCAAGGCGGAGAAGGCGGAGAGGGACAAAGTTAAGGGTTCAATGAATGATAAGACAGTCATTCCAGGATATCTGACACGAAGGGTCTCTTGGGATTCGAAATGTTTTGATTCCTTGAAGGCCCCCAGCAGTTTCTCAGTTTTAATGGAGAAATGAACTCTCCCTGTGGAAAGGGATCAAAGTGTAAAGATGCCGGCGTTGGATTGGAGTGGTAAGAACTCAGTAAGAATTTAGCAACACCAATTATTAATCCAACCGATTTATTTGATAGTAAAATAGCGAGCTTTCAACACTCCCGTGTCTTCATCAGGGCACTTGCCTGATGAAGACACGGGAGTGTTGAAAGCTCGCTATTTTACTATCAAATAAATCGGTTGGATTAATAATTGGTGTTGCTAAATTCTTACTGAAAGGGATCAAAGACAGGCATTGCAGTTTTGAGGTGAAATATTTTTTTAAATGGTGAACCGTGACAATGTTACATTATCAACACCTCTATGAACAATATCTAACTTCACTTGTGCCCATCTCTGTGTTCCTACAACTTATTAATCTTGTTTGACCCGCCACTATATCTATGTTTGCCCAGAATGCACATCAGATATGGAGATAGCCTGCTGCCTTCTGCTTCCTGGGGCCTATGATGCCCTTGGTGCACTTCCTCTAGAGAGCCTGGGCCTGTTGGGACCCAACTGATTTTTTAGTGTCACTGGTGTTTCCTGCTGCCCCTGACTTGCACCAGTATCAGGAAGGTGGGGACTGAGCAGGGCTGGGGAATATCAGAGTCTCCTTGCTGGAAGGCTCTGTGATGGGTTCCAAGGTTCCCTCCTCCCTCAGGTGCTTGAGGGCCCGTGGGCTACTCCATAGGATGAAGGAACTGCTGGAATGAGCTTTAGAAGCCTGTGCATTACCTGGTGCTGCCAGTCCTGGAAGCTCAATACTGCTTCCTGGTGTTGAAGCCCTTCATGATGATGATGCATATCCGGGCCATGCTCTCAAGACCCTCAGAGACTGATCCATGCCTTTAACTGTAGCACTCATTGCCTGGAAGTCCTGCCTCAGGCTCTCCATTGTGATCAACATTCTTGTAGTGTTGGTATTGGTGTCTCTCAATGCCAGCAACATCTCCTGTGACTGAAAGCTTTAGAATTCATGAACAGGCTGGGAATAGGTGGATACAGGTGGTTGGCCTATATAGAACAACTTGATCGGCACAGACGTGATGGGCCAAAGGGCCTTTTCCTGTGGTGTACTGTTCTTTGTTCTTTAAGTCTCCCATCAGTCTTGCAGTTGCAGGAACGTTGCTGACAATATTTTGTCATCCTCCTGGCTGGACTGGAACTAAGTGCTGAAGGACCCTGTGGCTACAGTGCCCCAGACTGGGTAAATAGGACCTAGTGAGTCAGGTTTGGTGTGTTTCATGTTGCGCAGCACTGAGTGGGGTTGGATCAGGATGGCATTGGCACGGATGCCTGGCATGACACACTTGTCAGTTTTGGGGAAGTTCTGTTCTATGAGTAGTGAATAATCTAAATGTTCTAGTAGTTCATAGAATCCCTAAATGCAGAAGGAGACCATTCAGCCCACCGAGTCTGCACCAACTCTCCAACAGAGCAACTTACACTGGCCCACCCCCTTTCCTGCCCCCTAAATCCCACACATTTACCCACTAACTCTCCTAACCTACATATCCTCTGACATTAAGGATACTTTTTATTGCGGCCAATGCACCTAGACTGCACATCTTTGGGCTATGGGAGGAAATCAGAGCACCTGGAGGAAACCCGTACTAACACAGTGAGATGTGCAAACTCTGCACAAACAGTGACCCAAGCCGAGAATCAAACCTGGATCCTTGGAGCTGTGAGACAGCAGTACTAACCACTGTTTGCATGAGTATGGTAAGTTAGCGGACAGGATATTTATCCATTTTAAACTACTTATTATAGCAATAGGCTAGCAATAGGATACATTACCAGTTGATGTGGTGACTATGCATGCCTTTGAGAGGGCGTTTGATCCTTTGGGGAGAGGCAATGTCAAGACAAAACTATATATATGTGAATTAATAGTTAATATACAGATGGTCAATGTGATCTGCTGGATTAGTTTTGAATGTCGGGATGGGGGGAGGGTGGAAAGAAATCATTTTGTGGTATATTTCCCTTATTTTATCTTTCTGCTGCCTTTCCCTGCAGATGATTTAGCTTTGGGATGAGAAGGAGGTTAAGTAGGAAGTTTTGAATTCTGATGTGCCTGTCAAAATGTGCATGTGGGAAGCTCAGTGGATGAACTGATCTGTTCCTGCCTGTCATTTTTCTGCACTTATGAATCACAATGGTTGAAAGGTGATAAGACAACTTAGCCTAGTAACTTCAGTGTTATAGAAATCCTGTACCTGCTTTGTATGAGCCCATCTAACAAAGAGAAAATCCATCTGCTGCTGCTACTCGATTCAGTTACACGTGTGAAACTGAAGAGAGGTGAAGAAGTGCAGCGCTTACAGTGTCAAGTTTCACACATCAGGTACACAAATTGAAAACTTGAGTGATCCCCTTTAACCACACTAATTATCTTCCACACAATTAGAAAATCTCTCCAGGAGGGTTCAAGATAAAAGAAATGCGCAGCAAACAATCTAAGAGACATATTACTCTACCAGACTTGCAAGCTGGTGCTAAGAACACAAGAGCTGCTGCAGCTCTGTGCCAGAATTCTGCATCAGACTGAAGGCGGTTTGTGTCTTCTCTTGGAACTCACTGCAAGGCCACTATGAGCAGAATTTTAAATGCTGGGTCAACCATCTGAACCAGAATGACAGGGGCTATGGGAAATGTGTAATTTATTCATCAGTAGACTTGTACAACATTTGCAGGATTTTCTGTGCCATCAATGAGAGAACTGCCCTGGTTATTTACTTTGGCCTGCACCCTGTACAATTTCAGACATGTTTAAAGATCCTAACAAGGAAAGTTAGCAAAGAAAGTTCTAACAAAGGAAGCAATAAAAGCATGACTTTTATCTAATATTTGTGCAGCCTAAATCAAGAGAATGAGCAGTGACTTTGCAGAGGGGGAGGTCAGGGAGCAGGATGATATAAAGCAGTCAGGTCCAGATGATGCGCATGCCAGGAACCGAGAAAAAAGAGCAAGTGACAAAGATCAAGTGTCAAGAATTTAAATGAAGAGATATATTACCAAACAAAGCAGAAGGACCTTGAAAGAAACTAAGCAACAAAGATTTAATTCCTAGAAAACTATATAGAAAGAGAAATGGCAGAGGTCAAAAGGTGATAAAAGCATGGAAGAGCAATGGGAGTGATTTTATTCTAGAGTGAACTTCTCCCATTGGAAATCAAAATCAGTGGGAAGTAGATGTTGAAATTCCCAGTAAGCACTCCCACTGAGCACAATGCTGCAGCAGCACTCAATTTTGGAAAATTACTCATTTGTTTTATGTGGGGGCTGGGACTGGGTGGAAACCAAGGTTTTAAAAATTCAAATATTTATATATGGAGGAAAAAGAGAAAAATATAACAATTTCGGGTGGAATTTTATCTGAGGTGTGTCATTCCTGACAACTGAAAAAGATGTGGATGCCACTGCCACTGTTTTGTTTCTTGCTGGTTCCCACATGATAACAATTAAAGTTGGAAGTATCATCATGGGCACAGGAGAAAAGTGTGGTGATGCAGCGGGGAACATTTTCCCTGGTGAAATCTGCTGTCAGCTCCTGATGCTGCAGCAGCAATGGGTGGGCTGGAAAGGACAAACAAAGTTCTGTGCCGAGGCCAAAACTTCCTGGCCTAACTCCATTGTCATCAACATAGATTTATTGAGAGCTCAAAAGTTGGCATGGGTGTTCTTCAAATTTAACTTTCACTTGTCAAATTTCACATTACATTGATTTCCTTTTGTTAGTGTGCATCATCATTAACTGTTGAGACTAGCTTAATCAGTGAGCTAAATGTATTGCATGTCTAATGGCTGATAGTTATGGGGGGTGGAGGCGGCATTACAGACATTTCTTTAACATGGAAGAAAAGTTGTTGGAGAGGCGGAGGTTGCGATCTTACCAGACTCACCATCAATCAGCATGATGAGCTGGTAAGATCGTGAGAGAAAAATTGGGTTTACGCATGGTTTCTCATCTCATGTGATCTTACCACCGTTGATCTGCTGGCATAATTGGCGTGAGCCTGATTTAAATGTTTAAATTCACATTTAAATATTTTGCGTGAGCCCGGGCCCAGCAACGCGGAGCAGATGTGATGGCCTCACTCATGGGAAAAGAAGCCACTGAAGCCTCCCCCACCCCTCCACTTCGGGTGGTCAGGACAGGCAGTGTAAACCTTTCCCCTACCTGTGGGGAGGTAACATATGGTGGGGAAGTGCTAAGGGATGGGGCGTAAGATTAGGGAGGGTGAGGCCTAAGGGGCAGAGATCAGGGTACATGTGCAGTAACTCTCTCCAGCAGCGTTTCTCAACATGAATAGCTACCATCTACTCCCCCTACTGGTGGGAATCATACTTTGCTTCATTCCTTTTACCTTAAGTGTTGTAAGATTTTTTTCTCTCTGAAGAAAAGGGTCTGAAACTGCTCTTTTCATTCTCTGTGCTTGGAATGTTTTTAGTAAGATGACCTCATTGTGTTTTGCTTTCACTGTTTCTTGAATGTTCATGCCAATGTGCAGTAATGTACTTCCTATTCTGTGGGACACGGCTGAACTTGTAGATGTGCCTACAATCCCTACTGCAAAGGACACTAGAGAGGAATTTCTACTGGCCTTCACAATGAGTGAAAATGCTAATGCTGGTAGAAAATCCTTCAAGACATTGGGAACGGGAATCTCCCTGTGAGAACTCATTCTCTAGTTTTCCCCTGCTCCTAATTGATGATGCAATGAAGTTCCCACCTAAGAAACTGCCTTGTATACATCTAAATAAAAGTAAATGTATGTAAAGGATTTCTCCACCATATGTTTCCCTCACTTCTACAAACGTGAAGCAGTTGAAGGTAGCCTGCCTGAGGCACAAAGGTAAGTACAGCCCTCAAGGAGACAAACATCCCTGGGCACTATGCTTACAGTGCCTGGATGGCAGTGTTGTAGACTGTGTGCCAGAGGTGGGTCCTCTGGGAAATCCCATTGAGGGAGGGGAAATTTCCCTTGTGCACATGTGGAAAGAGTTGCTCCGATGCTTGTTGTTGGTGGTGAGTTTCCCTGATGCTTATGGGAAGGTCCTCTGTGAGGGATGGGGGTAAGTTTATTTCTAATGCAGATTTGGTGCCCTTTTAAGTGCCACCATGATCACTATGGAGCTGACATTGTTGGCTCCAACCAGCCTTGACCCACCAGAGTGACAGTGGAAACCATGCCCTCAGATATTTTGTGTATAGAGTATCAGAGAATCTGGAGAGAAAACACATCTGTGCACCAGGAGGGTAACACACCAGTTTTCTCACCAAAACCCATACTCGAACAAACTATCAGAAGAATTGCAGTGGCACAGCTGCCTCACAGCACCAGGATCCTGGATTTGATTCTGGTCTCAGGTCACTTTCTGTGAAGTTTGCACACTCTCTCCATGTCTGCATGGGATTCCTCTGGGTGTCCCAGTTTCTTCCCATAGTCCAATGATATGCAAGTTAGGTGGAATGGTCATTCTAAATTGCCCCTTAGTCTCCCAAGATATATGGGTTAGGGGTATTAGTTGGGTAGATAATGTGGAGTTATGGGGATGGAGCCTGGGTGAGATACTCTGTTAGAGAGTCAGTGCAGACCCGATGGACTGATTGGCCTCCTCCTATGATTCTGTTCTATGATTCATTATCCGAGATCACTCTCTGTTGAGATAAAAGAAGAATTATACCTGCACTGAAGGGCCTGTACAAAGTCCAGCTAGCCAATAACTTGATATGGACATGCGTTTGGAGAGTACTGACATTGCTTTTTAGGCCCCTTATTTTCATACCTTCATTCACTGCCCACTTTACTCAGGACACCAGCCATTCCCTTTACTGTTCCTACATATCCCTTGAACCCACTTGCTGTCTATCTTTGGTTACTCTTTGCACTTCTCCTTGTTCCTGACCCCATACAAAATCCAACTCCCTCACCCTGGGTCACCTTCACTAAATCCAAGCCTCCTTGAAAGCTGCCATTCTCCTGCTTTCTGCTTTCCTTTCCTTACTCCATACAGTTCAAAAATGAATACTGCTGACTTCAGACTCCACTACACAAAGCTAAATGTTGCATATCATCTTTAAATGAAAGCAAACCTGGTGCCACTAGATTCTCTTGTGCCATTGACTTTATCTTGAATTGAGACATAACTTTAAAAAGTTTAATGCTGATGAGGATTCCTAACTTAAAAATGGATTATTTCTAATACTTGTGTGGTAGGGGCCATGTTGGGATGTGGGTGTTGGGTTTGGGGGGATTTGAAGAAACCCCAATACTTGTTTAGTGGAGTTTTATTTCAGTATTGATCGGGGGTCCCCTTTAAAAATGTTGCCCTGATCTCTGTGTAGCTGACCTTGCCAGCTCTATCAAGCCCTACCAGATGGATGCCAGAAAACATAGAACATAGAACATAGAACATAGAACATAGAACAATACAGCACAGAACAGGCCCTTCGGCCTTCGATGTTGTGCCGACCAAAATAAAAAGCAATGCCCCTCCTAACTAAACCATTCCCTTCTCATCCATATACTTATCAACTAACCTCTTAAACGCCACCAAACTTGGCGCATCTACAACAGCTGCAGGCAGGGCATTCCACTCCCTAATCACTCTTTGAGTAAAGAACCTACCTCTGATATCCGTCCTATAACTCATACCCCTTAATTTAAAGTTGTGTCCCCTCGTGCTAGCTTTCTCCATCCTAGGAAAAAGGCTATCACTGTCCACCCTATCCAAACCTCTAATCATCTTATATGCTTCAATAAGATCCCCCCTTAGCCGCCTCCTTTCTAACGAAAACATGTGCCCTGATATTTTAATAAAGAGAAACATAAGAAATAGAAGCTGGAATAGACCATTCGGCCCATCAAGCCTGTCAAAGTAGCTCAAGACCTGAAGAGATGTATGACGGTTCTCTGTCAGCCTGGCATATTTGAAAAGTTATCGGAAAATTCAGCCCATCATTTCAGGCCCACAATTTTCTGTATACATAAAATGAATGCATGGAAAATCATGCAGACTGAGAGTCAGACAAACTGGGTTAGCAATCAGTTTTCTCACACATGCTGGTGGTTTGAAACTTTGTATTGAGATACTTAATAGTAACATTTGGCTTGTTACCACATGTTTGATGTAAGCATTAGCTCCATCACATAGATTTCACTCCAGAGAGTTGTATCAAGAACATGATTGTAGTTGTCACTTTAACAGCCTGACTAAAGATAGCTGGTGCTGAGCAGCTGGTGAGTGGAACAAATACACAGCAATATGAATCTACATAATTTTAGACACACAAGTTGATTTTCTGAGCTTTTGCTTCTAATGTAGATTTTCAGCGGCTAGCCATGCACAACAGGAGGACAAGAGAGAAAATTGTTGGAAATTAGGCAAAGCGTATCCGTAATATGCAGTCATGTATATGCATGGTCCTATATATGATTGCTGGTAATGATTTTTATTTGAATCACTTATCTGTAATGAATATATTATATTCCAAAGAAGGCATGACAAATGATTTCAGATGTTGCAAATTTTTGCAACTGGCTGTACACAAATTAAACATCAGAAACTTGCAGCAACACTTAGCAAGGTATAATTCCTTCCTCACACACACTGCCAAAAACAAGAATGATTAATTGGTTAGACATTGGTGTTCTTGTGCTTTTCCTGTTTACAGAATGGCTACCACCTTCATTCCATATAAGTGTCTGAACAACAAACAAATTCAAACCATATAAAGTGCTTTGAGATATCCTGGGAGCTATGATAAGGGGCTGTAAAATAGCAAGTTATTTTTCTAATAAATAAATTTATTGAAATTTTTTAAATATTGGTTTCGAAAAATATTCAAAGCTATCCAGAACTTAGTCATGAATCGTAATGAGACTGAAAAAAGAAATATCTGAACATTTGTAAAGAAGGGTGCAATTATATTCTTTTATTAGTCCTTGCTGAAATTCTCTGAAATTTTCTGCAACAGAGTGATGCACAACACTGAGTCTAATCCATGCAGCCATTTTATATGACTTCCTTGTCAGCTTTTCACCTGAAGACTGAGTCAACATATTCCATACTTAAGCAAGTAAACATTCATTCTGCCTAGAAAATAATTGTGAGCAGACAATTTAACTCTTTGTTTGTCACAATAAAACCTAATCCACACACAGGTATTTGTAAAATTGATAGAAATCAGAAGTTCTGACTGATTTATTTCTTTCCTCTTCATCCAAAGGGCATGTTGGATCATTGCAAGCCTCTTATATCAGCCAGGTTGAGTTCAGCTAAGTAAACACCAATAAAGACCAAACCTGCTGAATTACATGGCATGTTTCAGATTTGAACATGCATTTACCTACAGACTCATTAGTTAACTTCTTGTCTTTATTGACATGTGAGTTATGAGTTCAAATATTGGAACAGGATGGCCATCATTCAGTAAAATGGGAATGCACTTATTGATTGAATTATCATTGGAATATGATATTAATATTTTGGGTAACAGAGCATTTGGGTTCTGAAGCATACTTTTGCTGGGATTGTAAAAGAAATTACTTCAATTATTAATTATTGGCCGTTAAATTACAAAAATGATTTTCTTCTCATTCCAAGCAATGATGCAACTTTCTTCCCTATTGTTAAAAATACCAAATGTGAAATGTGTAATCTTTTTTTTGTTTCAGTATATAGAACATAGAACATAGAATATTACAGCACAGAACAGGCCCTTCGGCCTTCGATGTTGTGCCGACCAAAATAAAAAGCAATGCCCCTCCAAAAAGTTATATTTTTTCTTTTTGATTTGACTCTGAATCACTTTTTTCTCCAAGATTCCTCTGGTTCTTTCTCAATATAGACCAATTTTTCAAGAGAAATCAGACAGCCATTCATTGCTAACCCAGATATCCTATTGTCTCCATCATGCTATTGTCAAAAAAGTTAGATGGTCTTGTTTTCTATGCTCAACAAGATATCCTGTCAATCAAAGCAGTCCAGAGACAGGTAGAACCGTTGAATTCCTACAGTACAGAAAGAGGCCATTTAGACCTGAAAGTCTGCATTGACTCTCAAAAAGAGCATTCCATCCAGGTCATCTCTCCACCCTATCCCGTTGCATTTTGCATTTACCATGGCTAATCCACTTAACTCACTATTTTGGCTATGGGAGGAAAGGATGTGGTTGCACTGAAGGGGGTGCAGAGAAGATTCACCAGGATGCTCCCTGAGATGGAATATTTAAGTTATGAAGAGAGGTTGGGTAGGTTTTTGTCATTTTTGTTGGAGCAGAGAAGACTGAGGGGCAACCTGATCGAGGTATACAAGATTATGAGGGAGCTGACAGAATGGATAAGGAGCAGCTGTTTCCCTTAGTTGAGTGGCATGGTGGCACGATGGTTAGAACTGCTACCTCACAGCGCCAGGGACCTAGATTTGATTTTTGGCTTTATTCATTGTCTGTGTTGGAGTTTGCACTTTCTTCCCATGCCTCCAGGTGCACTGGTTTCATCCCACAGTCTAAAAATGTGCGGGTTAAGTTAATTGGCCATGTTAAATTGACCCTTAACATCAGAAGAACTAGCTAGGATAAATAAGAGGGAATTGGGATTTGGGTGGGATTGGTGTCGGTGCAGACTCGATGGGCTGAATAGCCTCCCTCTGCACTGTCGGGATTCTATGATTCAAGAAGGGTCAGTCACATAAGTTCAAAATGAGGGATAGGAGGTTTATGGGGGATGTGAGGGAAAGCTTTTTTATCCAGAGTGTAGCGATGGTCTGGAATGCACTGCCTGAGGTGCTTTGTCTCACGTCCCTTAAATAGTAGCTGGATGAGCATTGGGCAAGTCATGACATTCAGGACTATGGGCCAAGTGCTGGCAGGTGGGATTAGGTGGAAATTCAGGTGTTTCTAGTGTCAGTGGAATGCAATGGGCAGAAAGGACTCTTCTGCACTGAATGATTCTATAAAACTGGGATATCTGGAGTAATTAAGTGAAGATATGCAAAGAATGTGCAAACTTCACCCTAGGCCAGAGTTAAATACAGGTCCCTGGTGCTTTGAGGAAGCAGTGCTAACCACTGTGCTAGAAGTTTTACAAATTACTAGCAGCTCAAGAAAAAAGAGCCATCATCAACTTCCTTGTCCAACTAGGATATAATCAATATTGCTAGCAATATTCATGTCCTGAAGATGAATTAACAATAACATGCTATGTCTTATAGGAATAACTAATCTAGTTTTCCAGGTGTGGAGGGCGGTCAGTTTCTGGCATGCAGAAACTGCTGTCACCAGCAGCATTAATGCTAACCGTACCCAAAAATATACAAAATGAGTCAAACATTTCCCTGAATCAGCTAGACACTCAATGGTTAAAGGAAGAGACAAATCCCATAAAGTGCACTTTGATAAGTGCCTAGTGTAATTCTCGTCATATATAATCATTTTTTATTTCTATATTTGTTTGGAATATTTGATGTCTGTATTTTTTATATTTGAGTTGTGCTTCAGGGTCACTTTGCTATCATGGACTGGAGCCATAAATGCCAAATGTGTGTCATAGTCAGATGTTACCCCACTGAAACAGAAAGTCTATTTGTTTCTGATTCTTATAATGATCCAGTTCAACCTTACGGATCATATTTATTTGACATGCATACAATTGAGCTCAATCATATGTGATGTAACATCAATTATTGAGCAGCGTGTCTTATGCATGCTGCTCCTGCTTTGAGAGGTCTGACCCATTTCTACTGACTAGTTTCTATTCTTGGGCTGCTTTAAGTTCAAGTTTGAATAATAATTTGCCAATTGCAGTGCCATAATTGCTTGCCAAAAACACAGACCTTTTAATAAGTTAAACTGCTGCTTCACCTTTACTGCCAATTCTGAAAAAAGGTACTAATTTTTTTTCCGCTTTATATTACAGGAAGGTACAGAGAGATGGAGCTTAATAACAATCTCTGATTCTCCCAGATACAAAAGTATCCATGTATATTGAAAAATTAGACAATGTCACAAATGCACTTGTTTTATTAATGTATCATGTTTTCCTTGATGTACCACATATACTAACACTACATATGCTTTATATTGAAGTGACACCTGTAAACATATTAATGGATTTTTTTAACTCCATAAATGATGCCCTTCTTTCTCAATTTGGGAGAATTTTACCTTGCCATCAGTTAAGGATCTTGATGCAAAAACAATTAGCTGTCCTATGCTATCTTCCATTCTGAGAGAAAACTGTCCCATGCCAACTGGCGAAGTACCACAAATTAGAATTATTCTCCTTTTACATCAGAATGGATTTGCAAATCTGAAGATGGCAAAGCAAATTTAAGTCTCAAAAACTTTTTGTAATCTGCACCAATACCGACGTTGATTTTTTTAAAAAAACAGGTATAACAATACCAGTATTGTTGATCGATTTGGTTTCAACTGGCCTTAATAATTAACCATGCCCAAAAGAAATTTCAGTTCTGGCACATTTCTAGGTGCTGGTCCTCTCGTTATAGCTTTACTTTTTCTCAAGAGGGTGTAGCCCCTTGATATCAACTTTAAATCCAAGGTAAGTGACCTTGAGGGCCTGGAAGGCGATTTCTCTCTTTTAGTATGCATTACCACCTCTTTGAATTTCTGAAGTACCTTCTTAAGGTTTGCTAAATGCTCTTCTGGGGAACCTCCTATTCTTAAGACATCATTCAGGTTAAAAAAAACTTTCCATAATGCATTGAAAACAACATATGAAGGGACACTTAAAGGTACTCTGGATGTAGTGAAGTAAACCCTTGTGGGTACTAATTGTTAAAAATTTTCTTGAATTCTTGTCCAATTCTATTTGGTAATAGGCATGGCTCATGTCTAGTTGTATATTTGCTCGGTCTCCCATTAGCTTTGCATATAGGTGCTCAATTTTTGGAATTAGATGTCTGCACATCTTAGCTCCTTGATTGATAATTAATTGTAGTCCTCACAAATATAGAGAACCTGTTCAATTTCAGTATGGGTATGATGCAGGCAGCCCATTCAGAAAACTGTACTGGTGTAATGATGCATAATTTTTCAAAATGCTTTTGTCTCAATTTTTTGATTCAAAGCATATGGCACAGGTGGGCTCTAAAGAATTTTGGGGTACTATCCAAATTGATGCAGATTTTAGCCCTGACTCTCAATATTCTGCCTGATTCATTTTGGAAAAACCTTGAGTTTTGTTTTAAACTTATTGTAAACTACAATCCAATATATTGAAGAAATCTAGCCAAATTTAACTTTATTTGACACAACTAATATTGTCCCATGAGACTAAGCCCCTCACTCTTTGAAACAGTGATCAGGCAGCATTATTCCAGCCTTGGTGACTGTGGAGTTTGCACATTTTCCTCGTGTGTGTGAGTCTGTTTTCCCTATTCGTCCAAAAACTTGCTGGTTAAATACATTGGCCATGCTAAATTGTCCCTCAATGTCCTAAGATGTGTAGAATTAGTGGGGTTACAGGGATAGGGCAGGAGTGTGCCTGAGAAAGGTACTCTGTCGGAGAATTGGCACAGACTTGATAAGCTGAATAGCCCCCTTCTGATATTCTATGATTTATTGATGCTTGAGTAGAGTGGTGCTGATTAGTGACTGATGTGGATGCAGTTCCCAAAATTTTAAGGGTTCCCTCCATATGTGTGGCCAATCTAACTTTGACTTGCTTCACTTTGGGGGTTGAGATTAAAATTAATCTGATCGCAGCCTTTCATTGCCAAAGATGAGTTTCTGATCACTTATTCATGCCATCACCAAGACCTTATATTTCCAAAGAATATAACACAAGAACCAGTCAATAAAATTATGGTTGATCATACTGTGGCCTTGATGTCCCTCAGCTTTGAATATGATTAATGACTCAGTCTACACTGCTCTCTGTAGAAGAGAATTCTGAAAATTTATGACTCTCTGGGAGAAGAAATTCCTCCACATTTTATGTGTGAAAATATTTTTTGTCTAATGGTGGTGATGGACATTTCTGGTGGCACCATTGCTGCTGGTCAAAATGTGTGGACCTGCACCTGAGTGTTTACTTGGAGCCTCACTAATTATGCAAGAGCAAGCATCTCACCGAATCACACGTCAGGAGTTGATTCATCCACTTGCCATGAATCGGCAAGTTTAGGTGTCTGACTGTCAGATTTAAATACTGGTACAGGAATGATTGATGATGCATTATTTTGATTGTCACAGCCATTCAACCTTAATATGACAAAAACTGCTATTTATAACATACCTTTCATGTTAGGACATCTCAAAAGTATTTGCCCTCATATTTTACGCCACTAGCTTCTACATTCAATAGATAATCTTCTGCCATTTCTGGTGTGATACCATCATGAATGCATCTTCTTTCCTTTCCTTTCAGCCTTCTGAAGGAGCATTTCTTTTGTGACACCTCGGTTCACTTGTCAATCATCCCCAATTCTCCTTCTCACAGCATCTTCATGTTAAAGCATGAGCGATGCAACAAATACTTCTTTACCTCTATTCCCACCACCTAAGGTCTTCTTCCCGATGATTCAATGATTTACTTGTACTTCTTTCAAATTAGTGTTCTATATTTTTTGCTCACGATGCTCCCTTCTTTACACTGGAGAAACGAAATACAATTAGAAGACCTCTTTGCATAACTCTTCCATTCCATCTACAAGCCTGATGCTGAACTTCTGGTCACTTATCAGTAGTTGTGATGCTGTTTCCATGTACTTCCTTACCTTCTCCTTTCAACAGAGGTGAATACAATTTTATCTCTTAAAAAACATTTGGACATTTACTTGGGTAAGATTGGTACGGAGGAATATGGACAATTGGGACTAGATTAGTAAAACCGGGGCAGCATGGAAAAGTTGAACCAAAGGGTCAACTTCTATGACAATGTCTCTAAGCATGGCTGACCAGGAGTGTCTCCTGCTTTTACTATCTACCATTAGTATGTTGGAAGGGTTTTGCAGGATGATAGCCACGTTATGAATGCGTCCTTCTTTGGATGTAAACCCTGAGCCTCTGGCTATATGGGGACACTAGCCACTATGTGATTCGGACTCACGTTGGGACAGTAGAGCATAAAAAACTTTTTAAAAAGTAATTCATCCATAACTTTTGTTGAAAAATAAGTCAGTTCGCTACAAAGCAACAGAAGTGTCAATCATGCAGGCTGTTTAAAGTATCAATAACAAAACATCATAAGCTCTTGAACCCACATAACCTTGTATGAATAAACATTGTGAAATTGACCACAGAGATTATGTAGCCTGAGCTATGAAGCAACATTTTTTTCAAGGGTGCAGGTATATCAACAGGAGTAATAGAAGTCTAGTCTCTCAACCTAGTCTCATTATGCATTATTAGCAACAGGGATATGTGGGCCCTGAGGCAAAATGGGGGGAGGAGGGACATAGCGTGAAATAGGGAGCATAAGGAGCCATATGGGTGAGAGGAAGGACATGGTTTGGTATTGGGGATTTGAGGGATCATGGGGCATAGGTTGGGGAGATCCTTAACATAGAGTGCACAAAGAGTCATGGGGTCCGGTGGAGGGACACAATTTGGCATCGAGGGCACCCAACTTTTGACCTCTTGCCCAGGTCAGTTGACAACTCCAACCCGCACCCTCCATCTACCCAACAATGAAAATCCTGTCTGTGCGGAAACTCTCTCTCAAGGTAAGTGGACCAAGCTGCCAGTTTCCCAGCTATTGCTGCCATCTAGGCAGCAGTCTCAGGATACAAGGATATTGAAGTGAGGAGAAGCTTATTTGTTCAGAGGGTTATGAATCTTTAGAATTGTCAACACAAAGAACTATGTGATGCTGAGTTGATAAATATATTCAGAACTGAGATCAATAGATTTTTGGATGTTAAGGAAATCAAGGAATGGAGATGGTGGAAGACTGGAGCTGATGTAATGATTCAACCATGACCATTTTGAGCGGGACAGCAGGCTGCAAGGCTCTATGGACTATTCTACTTCAATTAATTTCTGACCCTGCATTTCTAGCATGGAGCTCTACCCAAACTAATGTTCCTCCGTACGATAGGTTACTGACTGGCATTTGAATACCCCAACATTGCAAGTTGCATAATTCTTTGCAATGTTATGGAAGCACTATCACCTTAAGTCATGTATTACCCTGACTTGGATATATATAGCTTCTCCTCGAACAGAGTTAAAACCTTAGAAAATTCTGCAGGATACTGTCATCACAAAATCTTCCATGAGTCAAGAGGAAAGCTCGTGACTGTCATCTTAGAACAACTAAAGTTATTGTTGCCCACATCTCAAGAACAGACTTGAGAAGATAAAGAGGGAATGAGTCATAACCTAACAACAACTTGCATTTATATCTCATCTTTAACAGAGAAAAACATCCCCCAGCATTCCATAGAGATTTCATGAAAAAAAAGTCTATCAAAGGGAAAAATGAAGAGAGTTGGTCAAAATTGTTGATTCAAAGGAGGATCCTTAAAGGAAGAGATATAGAAGGAGATGAAGAGGTGTTGGAAAAGGAATTCCACTGGTCAGTGGAAAAATTAGAGATAGAAAAGGGAAAGAAAGAAGATTGAATTCTGAAATGAATTGTTAAAAATGTGTTTACAAAATAGAATATATCATTAAATTAACTAATGAGAAAAGCTTATAGCTGTAAAAGCTGTCCAAGTATTAAAAGTATTGTCATCCAGAGATGTATCATAATGTTTTATATGTATTTAATATTTTTTTCCTCAGGCTGGAGCCAATGTATTATTGCAAGATATCAATGGAAATATTGCACTGGATTATACAATGGAAGGCACAGAATCAAGTTCCATCCTTCTCAGACATCTTGAAGATAATGGTACATAATGAATGCATTGATTTACGAACACTTAAATCCTCAAATTAATTTTCTGTTTGGAATTTTTTTTGCTATTTGTGTGGTGTATTTTTTTCTCTATTTATTTTGCTCAATAAAGTTTCAAATCTAGATATAGTAAACCAATCAGGATATATGATTTTCATAAGCAAGAATCCCCTGAGTTCCAGGCTAATCAAAAATGTTCCCTAGTTCCTGGCGCAGATTGTCCTAGCCCTTCAATTCAATTCAGCTTTATTGTCATTGTATAGTATACAAATACAATGAAAAGTGAGCTTGCAGAATCTTATAGCAGAACACAAATGAATGCACGAAAGCACATTGATTCATGTTATCTGTGTTCGGATTCTGTTGTATGTTTGTCTGTTTAACACCTGTAAGTTAATGCTGTCCATGATTAAATATACAAAACAAAAATGAGGGGGAGTATATGAAGGTTGATGGAACTCAAGTCAAAAACAATTGATAAGATCAGCGATTTGTAGAATTGTATTAGTTTAGCCAAAACAAGATAAATACAAACATCAGCATTATTAATAATTACCTAGTTGGATAAACATCTAATAAATGCAAGATAATTTTCAGATTGTTAACATGAAAATTCCTTGCTGTATGCTTAATGTTTGTGAAGCTAAGCAGTGTTAGCTTTGAGAAACTTGCTTTTCCTTTCAGACATGCAGTGTTACTATCGCGTACTGCCAGCTTAGGTATAACACAACTAGATGCATTGTGAAGCAGTCCTGATTGCGCTATTTCTTACCCTACCATGTACGACATAGCCAATTACTGCTCAGTTAGGGATGATTTTTGTTACTAGTCGATATCAACTAGGAATTGAGGGGTCAGGTTTTACAGTCAGTAGTGAAGCAAAGATGTGGCACAGTAGTTAGCACTGCTGCCTCATAGTGAATAATTCGTGGCTTGAATCATTGCCTGTTTGCAGTTTGCATATTCTCCCTGTGTCTGTGTGTGTTTTCTCTGGGTGTTCCAGTTTCCTCCCATAGTCCACAGATGGTGAGTTAGGTGGATTGGCCATGCGAAATTACCCCTTAGTGTCAGGGGGGCTAGCTGCAGTAAACACATGGGGTTATGGCAATAGAGTCTGAGTGGTCAGATCAGACTTGATGGGCCGAATGGCCTCCTTTTGCACTTCTGGATTCTATGATTCTATGCTTTCCACTTGTTGAGAAATTTAGTGGAAATTTCAGCTCGCTCATGTGCAGTGATACTGCAACTGATGGGCTTTCCCAGGGTAGACTAGTAGTGGTGTCATCAAGCATACTTCCAAAGATTTTCACACACACCAAAATGAAAACTAATAGCACTAAAATAAAATCACTTTTAAAATGTTTACATAATGCAAACTGAAATTGGAATTTATAGACCTGGTGAAAGTAGAAGTTTAAAAATTCTGAAAAGGTGTTTTTAAATTCAAACAATTTAGCTTTAAAAATCCATCTAGTAACATTTAGCAGCACCCTATGATTATAAAATTACTTTTTTAGGATTAGTTGTGTGGTTCAATAAGTTTTATTAATCACAGTGTCATTGAAAATTCAGTTACACCTGATTTGTTAGGTTTCATGTTTTAAAATGTTTCAAAAACAATGTGGGATTGTTTTTGCATTTGAAATTTGCATTAATTTCAATGATTGCTGTTCACAGAGGAGTCAACAGCGCAACCGATTTCTGAGCGCTGAGTGAGAGATCGGAACTTCACCACTTCAAAGAATCATAGAATCCTCATGGTATAAAGGAGACCATTCAGCCCATCAAGCCAGTACCAACCACAATCCCACCCAAACACTATCCCATAGCCCTCATTTGCCCTGCTAATTCTGCTAATCTCCCTGATACTAGGTTCAATTTAGCAAGGCCAATCCACCTCACCTGCACATCTTTGGACTGTGGGATGAAACTGGAGCATCTGGAGGAAACCCACACAAACGCAGCAGGGAATTAAAACAATGCAAATTTTGCATATCCCTCTTCAGCATGCATCTTCCTCTAACATGTTTCTATTATCAGCTTTCAAAAGCTTCCATCTAAAAGTTATGCAGCTTTTTCAGCCCAGTTAGCCTGTGTTGATATTTATCTATCGTATAGCAGTACTGCTAATTCCACATGGTACCTTGTTCTATTTAAAGTTTATTATTTATTAATTTATTACAAGTAGCCTTGCAGTAAAATTGCAATGAAGTTACTGTGAAAATCACTCTGGTTCCTGTTCTGGTATAGTGAGGGAGAATTTAGCATGGCCAATGAACCTAACCAAAAACATCTTTTGAACTGTAGGATGAAGCAGAAGCACCCAGAGGAAGCCCATGCAGACGTGGGGAAAATATGCGAATGCACATGCAGACAGTGACCCAAGCTGGGAATCGAACCCAGCATTGTGAGGCAGCAGTGCTAACTACTGTGCCTTCATGCTGCCCTATTTATCTCCCTTTCTTTCAGCTATCTATCTCATGCAGCCATAAAAGTTGACATGACAGGGTGGGAGAATAAGAAACCTTACCAGTTCCTGGGGCAGACAACTTTGTTGCTGCTATCTATGTGCCCTCAGGAAATTGATGCAAGAGTGTATCCCTATGAAAATGAAATTTTTCCGCATGGTCTTGGCATCAATTCTTCATTCCAGTAGATTTTGCACAATTTCATAACTCCATGCAAAAATGTTTCTTCTGCTGTATGTCTGAATTCTCCTAGATGTGTAGATATCCCTTATCTCAGGCCCCAAATTACCAGAAATAGTCTGTTTCTAATTTATTTTGTCTTTTTTTTATAATTTTACATATCCCTAAGAAATTATGGAATACAGGCAGTTCTTGGACAAAGAATTTAATTGGATCCTGAAAAATGCGTCATAAGGCAAAATATTGCAAGTTAAATTGATTTTCCTGTAAGAAAAATGTTATAAATAGGGGATTGGTATCTGAACCCTAATTTCACTGCAAAATAATGTTTCCTTTCCATCAACTTGTGACACGATGAACAGAGGTTTAGGATTGCCTCCTCATTTGATGATTTGTAATTTTGAAGAGAAAAACCAGTTTACATTGAGTGTTAAATAAGTTCAAGTTTTCTGCAAAACAAGCTGCCAACACACCTGTTTCTGCTTAATCAGTTGGTTTTAAACTGGGGCTTTTATCACTTTAAAGTTTGTGAGAATTAATTTGTTCATCCTGAAGTTTGAAAGATGAAATATTAAGGAAAATTATTGTTGGTAAAGACCAACTGTCCATTGGCATAGAATCATATAGGATCATTAAAGGGATCATTAAAGTGGCTATTCAGCCTATCGACTCGACATTGACTCTCTGACAGAGTATCTTATCCACTTCCTCTCCTGCCCTAATCCCGTAATCCCTCACATTTACCATGGCCAATAATACTAACCTGCACATATTTGTACTTTATGTTGTCATAAAGTTGAAACCAGCATTGTTTTTGATTTGATTTATTATATCGTGGCACACTGGTTAGCACTGCTGCCTCACAGCACCAGGGACCTGGGTTCAAATCCTGTCTGTGTAGAATTTGTTCATTCTCCCTGTGTCTACATGGATTTCCTCTGGGGGGTCCAGTTTCCTCCCACAGTCCAAAGATGTGCAGGTTAGGTGAATTGGCCATGTTAAATTCTCCCTCAGTATACCTGAACAGTCACTGGAGTGTGGCGACTAGGGGATTTTCACAGTAATTTCATTGTAATTTAAATGTAAGCCTACTTGTGACTAATAAATAAACATTACTTTTTGCTTTTCCTGACTTTATTATTATTATCCCGTGTATTGGGATACAATGAAAAGTGTTGTATCTTGTGTGGTGTACAAAGTGTACATGGGGGAGAAGTAAAGAGAGGGTGCAGAATGCAGTGTTATAGTCAAAGCCAGGGTATCATAAAAAGTAAACTTAATCTCAGGCAAGCCCATTCAAAAGTTTAATGGCAGCAGGGAGGAGCTGTTCTTGAGTCAGTTGGTATGTGACTTCAAACTTTTTTCTGATAGAAGAAGAAAGAAGAGAGTATCTGGGGTGTATGGGGTCCTTGATTATGCTGGGTGCTTTTCCGAGGCATTGGGAAATGTTGACTGAGTCAATGGATGGGAGGCTGGTTTGCATGATGAATTGGGCTACATTTATGACCCTTTTTAGTTTCTTGCGGTCTTGGGCAGAACAGGAGTCAAACCAAGCTGTGATACAACCAGAAAGGATGCTTTCAATCCGTAAAAATTGGTGGAAGTTGTAGCGAACATGCTGAATTTCCATAGGTTCCTGAGAAAGTAGAGGTGTTGATGAGCTTTCTTAACTATAGCATCAGTGTGGAGGGACCAGGATAGAGTTTTGGTGATCTGTTCACCTAGAAACTTGAAGCTTTCAACAGTTTCCAATTCATCCTCATTGATGTAGTTGGGGCATGTCCTCCACTGTCCTTCCTGAAGTCAATGACTATCTCGCTCATTTTATTGACATTGAAGGAGAGATTATTGTCATTGAACCAGTTCACCAAATTCTCTATCTCTTTCCTATACTCTGTCTCGTCATTGTTTGAGATCCAATTCACGATGATGGTTTCATCAACAAACTTGAGAATCGAATAGGAGGGGAACAGCCACACAGCCATAGGTGTACAAAGACTATATAGGGCTGAGAACACAGCCTTGTGGGGCACCAGAGTTAAGGATAATCATGCAGGAGCTATTGTTGCCTATAGCCGAAACAGTATAAATTTTGAAATGTTGTAACTGCCTTTCATTGTAGTTTGAATGTTGTAAAGTCAATGACTTCTTGTGATCTCCTTTGTTCTAACAAAACATCCCTAATTTTTAAATTCTCCTAAAATTATTCTATGTTCCCAACATGCGGGAAAATGGGAGTAACACCCCTTAATTTTTTGGGGGGTGATTTCTAGAATGAATCTCTGATGCTCTGAGCACCGTAGAGTGCTGTAGTGTGATTTGCTCAGAAAAGTAATGGGTGGGACCTATTCATAGATCGAGAGACCGGCAGCATAGCATTGAGCAGGCCATTACACATGTGTTGATCTGTCAGTGCAGAGATTGGCACATGTGCGCTGATCCTGCGTTGCTGGCCTTCTGACTTCCCCTCCCCCAATTGCTGACCTCTCTGGGCCAGCTCCAAAACCCCCCATGTGGATGACCAGCCCCGATCACCTTTTCCTTCCCTCTCCAAATCATCCCAAGTGGAGTGGCAGTGGGTCCACCCACCCTCACTGATCGCTCTCCTCTTGGCATTGCCTGTGCCCAGTGTGAGGGACCAGGACAGTGCCAGTTTTCCTTTTGGACAGTACCATGGTGCCAGGCTGGCATTGCCCAAGGGGCATCTTCCCTTAGCCCTGACCTCCTTGAGATGCCTCTGTTCTCTCCAGTGGAGTCGGGCCACCTGTTGCCCGTTAGTGGAGAACAGGAGTAAATCCTGCTGAAGGGAACCACTCCTAGACAGGCGGGGGAGACACTAGCGGGCCTGGAGACTTCAGTCCCAGGCTGACTAATGAAATGTAAATGGAGATTCCCACATTGCAATCAACTCTATGTTGATTTCTGGTGTGAAGCTGATTATGCTAGAAATCTTAGTTGCCTAGGCCATGGTACCCATCGGGAAGCTTGTGAAATGGCCTCTGGTGGTGTCTCCTGGCCCACTGCACTGCTCTAGTTTCCTGACAGAGTCCCAAGATTTGCAAATTAGGTGAGTCAACATTACTAAATTCTGGGGTATGAGGATAGGGTAGTAGGTGAAGCTGTGGGGAATCCTATTTTGGAGAGTTGGTGCAGGCACAATGGGCCAAGTGGCCACTTTCTCCATTGTAGGGATTCTCGGCTGTTGGAGCTGCACTCGTCCAGGCAAGTAGAGATTATTCCATCCCACTCCTCACTTGTGCCTTTCAGATGGTGGACAAATTTTAGGCTCAGGAAGTGAGTTCCTTGTTGTACGATTTCTAGCCTCTGACCTGTTTTTGTAGCCACAGTACTTGTATAGAACATAGAACACTACAGCACAAACAGGCCCTTCGGCCCACAACTTGCACCGATCATATCCATACCTACCAGGCCATAGAACTATCTGTAACTCCCAATCTCATTAAATCCCATGTACTCATCCAGAAAACCCCAGCGAGTTCCCATCTACCACCACCAACAGCAGCTGACTCCACTCACTCACCACCCTCTGAATGAAAAACTTACTCCTGCCACCTCCTTAGCACTTTAAACTTGTGTCCTCTTGTAACAATCATTTCAGCCCTGGGAAATAGCCCCCAAGAATCCACCCTATCTATACCTCTCAACATTTTCTGAACCTCTATTGGGTCGCCTCTCAACATTCTACTCTCCAGGAAAAAGAGACCTAGCTCCCTCAACCTATCTTCATAAGGCATATCTCCCTATCCAGGCATCATCCTTGTAAATCCCCTCTGTACCCTCTCAACAGCTTCCACATTCTACTGATCCAGTTCATTTTCTGGTCAATGGTGAATGCTTCCATTATACATTTTGCAGCAATGCATTTATATATTGTCATGCATGATTTCAAGCTGTCCCAAAGTGCTTTTTAGCATTTGAAGTAGAGTTGCTGTTAGAATGAAAAGAAATGTTGTTGTAACTTTGTGCAGTGCAAGCTGCCATAAATGTCAGTATCGCAGATCCAAAATTATTATCGTATTTGTACAATTCTGAATATCCAACTGTGACTGGAATCTTATACTCTTACAGGTAGCGAGCTCAGAGAGGGAAAGGCATTTGCCTAAGCAGGATAGTGGACTTTCTTGTTTTCCTACCTCTGCCAGAATTAGGTTCTGTGAAGGAATGCCCATGGTCAACTTTCTCATCCTGCCACCAACCGAGCTCCTTAAATTGCTAATTAATGACCAATTAATGGCTTCATCCTACCATTGCTGATATTAATCAGCAGCAGGCTGTCTGCATAGCAGATAAAACTGTGCTGCTAGCTTCTCACCTCTGGTCAGGAGGGTGGGAGTTGGGGTCCTTTGATCAAAGGCACTGACTGCCTGATTGAGGGGCTGAATGTAGGGATGTATGGTCTGCTAAGACCCACACCCCCTGTCCTTGCTGTTGAATTCATGCAACCCAATCCCTGTGACCCTGACACCCCTCCCCCTGCCCTCTTTACTTACCTGTGATCTTGCTCACTCTGTGATCCTTGGACTGCAGTGCCTGTCCTTCCAGCAGTAGGCACAGCCTCCCTAGTGGCATTCCTGACCACAGGAGTTGCCAGCCTCTGATTTCAAGGTAAGGCCAGCTGCTGGCCTTGCCACTGCTTGATTGATATGTGGGTCAACAGGCCTTCTGAAAAAGAGAAAGCACAGATCTCTTACTGGCTTTGCAGCCAGCAGGTGATTCCCCTGATGCCTCAACGTGATTCCAGCTCCAAACTCTGCACCCTGATTTAATTTTACTGTTGTTGTATAAATCACCCTTAATTTCTTAATATTGGTTTTCTGTAATGGCGTTTAAGTAATTGGAGCTGTATAGTCTAATTGAATTTCACACTAATTGTTCATTATTCTTAATCTCTTCTAATTATGTTGGTCATTAGTAAATGAATGTAATCGCAATGGGAAAATCTAGTATGAACAAACTTCATTGTTCATTCATTGGAGGCAGATGCAGAAAGGGCTGCTCTCACATTTTTGCTGCAAATAGAAATTACACAGAATATGCAGAAGAATTTGGATTTGAATTCAAAATTTGGAGTGACTCAAGTAAGATCTTTTTATATCTACTGAATATCTATATGACATACGAGGGAATATTGGGATTTGGTGAACTAGCAAAAAGTCTTGTAATTTATCTGACTTTTGCCACAGTTTAAAAATATCAGCCAATATTCTGCTTTTCTACCCAGTATCTTTCAAATTCATTTTTGAATTTGACAGCACAATACACCTACACTGCCACTTTGGAAAGCAAATCTATTTGCAGGTTTTTTGTAAATTATTTATGTTTAAATTTTATGCTCTGCCTCTTCTGAGCTTGAGTTAATGTTCTTTACAGATTTTGGCCAAGTTAATGATGTGTTAAGCTGAGTAAGGAGGCATTTAAAACTGATGGGTGGACTATATTCCAGATTCTCATCCTGATTGTCGTTTACATATAAACATTTAAATTAGAAGCAGGAGTAGGGCATTCAGCCCCTTGTATGTGCTCTGCCATTCATTTTGATCATTGAATTCAATGTCCTGATTCCCCCCTTCCTTTCATATCTGTTGATCCCTTTAGCCTCAAGAGCTAAAACTAATTTCTTCTTGAAATTAGACAATCTTTGGGCCTCAACCATCTTCTAGGTAGTGAATTCCACACATTTGCCACCCTCTGGGTGAATAAATTTCTCCTCATCACTGTTCTTATCCTTAAATATGACCTAGTTCTGGTCTCCCCTACCATTGGGAACATTCTTTCTGAATCTACCTGTCTAACCTGTTACAATTTTATGAATTTCTATAAGATCCCCTCTCACTCTTCTAAACTCCAATGAATATAATCCTCATATGACAGGCCTACCATCTCAGGAATCAGACTCATAAGCCTTTCCTGTACTCCCTTGATATAAGTAGCATATGATAGCATATAATAGCAATGTTTACTTATTGAAACTTCCCCTGTTCACTTGTTGACAGCCAAAGAAATTTCAATGTCTTTTACTTCCCTTTGAAATTTAACAGTTGAAAATAACATTATGTCCGAATGAAAATTCTAAATTGGCCCCATTGCCACTTTGACCACCTTTTTACAGTTAATAATCTAGTATAGTTGGCTTTCCTTTTATGTTAACTTCTTATTTTTACCGTGATAAGGATTGTTTTCTGTCAAACTATTTCTTGCGTTCAGACAATTTCTCCCATTTTACCCTCAAAGTTTTCTTACTAATGTTTTTTCATTTCATATGTAGATACAGAACCATTGAAGAAAATGAAATTTAGATTTGACACTTTTGTAGCATCACATTCATTTTGTTGATTCAATTTAGTTCCATAATTTTCAAATGGAAAACATAAATCCTTGCTGGGGCCGTGAATATTTATCACAGTTGGCTTGCTTGAAGAATGTTACTGACTTTTATACTGAGTACATTACCGGATGACATACTCTGTGAATACTAAACTTGTGTCAATTGGTGCTCTCATTGCTGTTATGTTTTGTTTTCTAACATTTGAACGTAAATGCTCCACTCACATTGTGATTAGTAAACTCAAACGTGGACTATTTGTTCTGAAAATTAAGTCGCACATATATAATCTTGGAAATCTTTAGTAATGCTTCTTACTTGAATAACTTCACACTGCAGACTAATTTAAGACTAAAATCATGATATATTACATAATTTCCTATTTGATAATGTACAGGGTGGCATAGTGGTTAGTGCTGCTGTCTTACATCACTTGGGTTCGATTCCTGGCTTGGGTCACTGTCTGTGTGGAGCCTGCACTTTCTCCTCATATCTGCGTAGATTTCCTCCAGGTGTTCTGGTTTCTTCCCACAATCCAAAAGATATGCTGGTTAGGTGCACTAGTCACGCTAAATCCTCCCTCAATGTACCCCAACAGGCGCCAGAGCATGGAGACTCGGAAATTTTCACAAGACCTTCATTGCAGTGTTAATGTAAGCCAGTTGTGACTAATGAATAAACATAGATCGTAATTAACTAATCAAAGGTATACAATAAGTTACATTCAGTGAGGTTTGTGTAGTTCTTTACATGAGCTATTTAATTTCACTTCAGTCAGTTTTTCATAGAATTCTGATATTTAAATCCATCCGTTTACCATGGATGGTATAAAGCATACAGCTGTCACATCAAATAGGTGAGGAAAGTGACGGTTTGAACTGATCCTGCAATAAAGATTGTGGGATGTAGTAAACACACAGGAAGGATGTGACAAGTATTAACTTAATTGGTATGCCATTGAATTTTAGCTTTTGAAGAAAACTCAATTCTCAAATCAGTGCTATATATATCTTTCAGGAGATGAGCTATTCTGTTTCAATTGGCATGAATTTCCAAACAAAAAAGAATGGGCTGGAATTCTGCACATTTTTTTAAGTGTCAATTTCAGTGATAAAACTGGAGACAATCCCACCAGCATTGTCGCTGTATCTGTAGTCACTTTGAAAAAAAAATTGTCTTGAGTTTCATCTTGACTCTGATTTGCTCACCCCAAAATGATTTTACCTCAGCAATCAGTGGGAGGGATGTGGTGGGGAGGGGGGTGCTTTCCCTTTAAATGCTTCCCCTGCATTTGTTCCAAATCCAATTAGGAGCTGTGGCCGCCAGGAGACAATCCCATCTTTCTCGGAGGGAGAGCTCACCAAGATGCAAGATGGGGTGGAGCAGAGGCATGATATCTTCTATCCTTGCACAGGTAGATAGCCTGCCAGCAAGGTGGCTAACCCTACCTGGGAGGTAGTGTCAGCACTAGTGAGCACCAGCTCTTTGCAGAAGAGAACACTGATCCTGTGCAGGAAGAAGATGAACAATCTTCTTTATACAGCCAGGATAAATCACTGTTTTCTTACGTCCACCTGCACCGCTTAATACACCCATCACACTTCCATGGTGACCTCACTCCCAGCCACCTTACAAGGTCATTGTTCTACCTGAAGAGTTGTGGTAGTCCTCCATTTCTGCCTCATATAGTTCCTCATGCCTTTTTAGTGCCAGATTATGGAGCACACCAAGAAGATGTATGATGTCTTCTACGAGTTATACTGGAGGAACCCAACTGGTTCAGGCACTGGAGCTGCATCTGTTTGACCAGAACACACGTAAACACGTGAGCCTCATTATATTGAGTCTCTTTGGGTGTTTATGGCCTTTGCACAAATGTCATTAGCCACCTGCTGAGTGGATACCCCTTGTCCCCAAAGATTCATGAAGAGGATGTGAAGATTGTGCTGGACAAAATATACACCACTACGAATAGCTTTGAGATTAAATATCCCAAGCCCTTGTTCATCGTGGCCAGGGATTTCTATCAGGCCAAGCTCAAATGCGTACTACCAGGTTTCCACTGAAACATCTCCTGCTCCCCAGAGGCCCAAACATCCTAGACCACTGCTACACAAATATCAAATATGCCTATCGCTCTATTGACCACCCACACTTTGGCAAATCAGACCACAAGGCTGTGCTCCTGGGTCCCAGCTTACAAGCAAAAACTGAAGTGGGAGAATCCATCGAAGAGTCAGGCAATATTGATCTGAGGAATCAGATGATACCCTATGGGACTGCTTGGAGTTAGTGGACTGTCCATATTTAAAAACTCTGTGACCAGCCTGAACAAGTACACCATTACAGTAACTGATTTCATCAGTAAGTGTGTAGAAGACTGTGTGCCAAAGAAGAAAACCTGTGTGTTCCCCAACTTGAAACCATGGATGAACAGAGATACCCACTGCCTGCTGAAATCCAGGTCTGAGGCGTTCAAGTCAGGCGACACTGAGCTAAGGCGATATGATCTAAGGAGATCCATCAAAGTTGCCAAAAGACAGGATTGGACCAAGCTAGATGAGCCACACAGAACCCCATCAACTATGCAAGGTCTACAAGACATAACAGGCTACTAAAAGAAAGCATGTAAAATTGCCAGTTCCAATTTCTCTTCCTGATGAGCTCGATGCATTCTTCATCCGTTTTGAGCAAGAAGTCAACTAGAGCATGCCCTCTACCTTGGAAGTCCAGAATGAACTTGTGTCTGCATCACCACTGCAACTGTCAGAGCAGCTTTACTGGAGATCAACCCATGGAAAGCAACTGACCTGGATGGGGTAGCCGAACGTACATTTAGATCGTGGGGAGATCAGTTGGTGGATATATTCACTGACATCTTCAACCTCTCTTCGCAACAATTTGTTGTCCCTATTTTCTTCAAGATGACCGTTATCACAGTACCTAAGAAGAGGTAAGCAATATGCCTCAATGACTATTGGCCAGTAGCTCTGACATTCATCATTATTCTTCGAAGGGTTAGTCATGGCATGAATCAATTCCAGTCTCCCGGACGAGCTGGATCCACTATAGTTTGCCTATTGCCACAACAGATCCACAACAGACACCATTTCCCTGGTCCTGCATTCAACCCTGGAACATCTAGATGACAAGAAACCTGTGTCAGATTCCTATTTATTGACTACAGCTCAGACTTCAACACTATTATTCCTACAAAACTCATCTCCAAACTCTGTGGCCTGGACCTCAGCACCTCCCTCTGTGGCTAGATCCTGAACTTCCTAATTCAAGACCACAATCAGTAAGGATAGGCAACAACACCACCTTTATGATAATCCTCAATACAGATGCCCACAGATGTCCTTAGCCCCCTACTATACTCCTCATACACCTATGACTGTGCAGCCAAATTCCCCTCCAATTCAATTTTCAAGTTTGCTGACGACACAACCCTAATAGAACATAGAACATAGAACATTACAGCACAGAACAGGCCTTCGATGTTGCGCCAACCAATATAAAAAGCAATGCCCCTCCAAACTAAACCATTCCCTTCTCTTCCATATACTTATCAACTAACCTCTTAAACGCCACCAAACTTGGCGCATCTACAACTGCTGCAGGCAGGGCATTCCACTCCCGAACCACCCTTTGGGTAAAGAACCTACCTCTGATATCCGTCCTATAACTATCACCCCTTAATTTAAAGCTGTGTCCCCTCGTGCTAGCTTTTTCCATCCTAGGAAAAAGGCTATCACTGTCCACCCTATCTAAACCTCTAATCATCTTATATGTTTCGATCAGGTCTCCTCTTAGCCGCCTCCTTTCTAACGAAAACAACCTCAAATCCCTCAGCCTCTCTTCATAAGACCTGCCCTCCATACCAGGCAACATCCTGGTAAACCTCCTCTGTACCCTCTCCAATGCCTCCACATCTTTCTTATAATGTGGGGACCAGAACTGCACACAATACTCCAAGTGCGGCCGCACTAGAGTTTTGTACAGTTGCAACATGACGTTGCGGCTCCGAAATTCAATCCCTCTACCAATAAAAGCCAAGACTCCATATGCCTTCCTAACAACCTTCTCGACCTGACTGCCTACTTTCAGGGATCTATGCACATACACACCAAGATCCCTCTGTTCATCTAGACTACTAAGAATCCTACCATTTGCCCTATACTCTACACATTTATTATTTCTGCCATAGTGCATTACCTCACACTTTTCCGTATTAAGCTCCATTTGCCACCTCTCGGCCCAGCTCTGCAACTTGTCCAAGTCCCTCTGCAAACTATAACACCCCTCTTCACTATCTACCACTCCACCGACTTTAGTGTCATCTGCAAATTTACTAATCCATCCTTCAATACCCTCATCCAGATCATTTATAAAAATTACAAACAGCAGGGGCCCCAAAACAGACCCCTGAGGTACACCACTTGTCACCGAACTCCAAGATGAATATCTCCCATCAACCACCACCCTCTGTCTTCTATCTGCTAGCCAATTCCTAACCCAATTAGCTAAATCACCCTCTATCCCATACATCTGCATTTTCTGCAGAAGTCTTCCATGGGCCACCTTATCGAACGCCTTACTAAAGTCCATATATACCACATCAACCGCCTTACCCCCATCCACCTCTTTAGTCACTTTTTCAAAAAACTCAATGAGGTTAGTAAGGCACGACCTACCCTTCACAAAACCATGCTGACTATCCCCAATCAATTCATTTCTCTCTAAATAACTATAAATCCTATCCCTAATAATTCTCTCCAATACTTTGCCCACAACAGAAGTAAGACTCACTGGCCTATAATTCCCTGGAAGGTCTCTCTTCCCCTTCTTGAACAACGGGACCACATTCGCTATCCTCCAGTCCTCCGGAACCACACCCGTAACCAACGACGACCTGAAGATCAGAGCCAGAGGCTCTGCAATCTCCTCTCTTGCCTCCCAGAGAATGGATCAGATCGCAAACAATGACGAGGCAGAGGACACGAATGAGATGGAGAATCTGGTGAACTGGTGTAGGAACAATAATCTCTTCCTCCATGTCAACAAGACAAAGCAGATTGTTATCAACTTCAGGAAGTGTAAAGGAGAACGTGTCATGTCTACATTAAAGGGGATGAAATAGAGTCGAGAGCTTCAAGTTTTTAGGTGTCCAGGTAATTAACAACCTGTCCTTGTTCCCCCCCTCATACCGACACTATAGTTAAGAAAGCCCATCAATGCCTCTATTTTCTCAGAAGACTAGCATGTCAGCTATGACTCTCACCAACTTTTATAGATGTACCATAGAAAGCATTCTTTCTGGTTGTATCCCACCTTGGTATGGCTCCTGCTCTGTCCCAAGACCACAAGAAACTACAAAACCACATTGTGGATGTAGCCCAATCAATCATGCAAACCAGCCTCCTACCATTGACTGTCTACACTTCCTGCTGCCTCAGCAAAGTAGCCAGCACAATTAAAGATCCCATGCCCCCCAGACATTCTCTGTTCCACCTTTTCCCTTCGGGGAAAAAGATCAAAAATCTGAGGTCATGCACCAACTGACTCAACAGCTTCTTTCCTGTTGCTGTCAAACATTTGAATGGACTTATCTTGCATTAAATTGATCTTTCTCTACACACTAGCTATGGCTGAAACACTACATTCGGCATTCTCTCATTTCCTTTTCTATGAACAGTATGTTTTGTCTGTATAGCATGCAAGAAACAATATTTTTCACTGTACATTAGTACATTTGGCAATAATAAATCAAATCAAAAAATCCCTCCAGCTACTGCTTTCCCTCAAAGACAGCCAGATTTGAGAGCATCCAAGAACGTAGCTATATGGCACCTCCTGGGGAAAGGGCACAGATCAACATAATGCATATTGCATTGACACAGACAATGTGCACATTGAGGGAATAAATGGTAACCCTTGCCATGGGGATCACAGAGCCTGTTATGTGGAATCAATCAGATTCTGCATTTGGAGCAGGCTAATTATGCAGAAAAACCCTATGGCCCTGGCATCCTAGCTAGCCTGGTTCTAGTCAAAGTTAATGCACTTATGTGTGACGGACTGGGAAATGCTACAGAGGCTACCAATGCGACATGAAATGAGCTGTTGGCATTAAAATTCAGTGCAGCTGTGATCTACAGGGCCACAGGCAATGGGTGACCTCCAAGTTTAATCTTCCCTCAAACGTCAATTCCTTCAACCTCCAGAATCTATCTGGTGAACCTTCTCTGAACTGCCTCCAATGTGACCACATCCTTCCTCAAATAAGGAGACCATAACTGGATGCAGTACTCCAGATGTGGGCTCACCAATACCCTATACAATTACAACAACACTTCTCTACTCTTACACTCCAGTCCCTTTGCAATAAATGCCAACATCTCATTTGTCTTTTTTATGTGCTGCACCTGTATCCCGACTTTCTGCAATTCACGCCTCTGCCCAGATGCATTTTTTCTTTCTTTTTGATACTTTATTCCTAATCCAAAAGCCAATTAAGTTCAAACAGAGTCTCCTGATGAGGGACAAACCAGATCTAAGCTGGCAAGACAGGATACACACTCCACCTTGGGCTCAACCAAACAAGATTCAAGTTGTCAGGATGAGGTATTACATTCCCTCCCAGGCTCAATCTGATGTTCTTCTTAGCCAAAAGACCCAGATGGCTTCAAAAAAATTGCATCAGGCAAAGCCTTTAGTTTAACCTCATTGGCTACCCTGGATGCCTATACTTGATCTTAGCCAAAAGGCCAAGAAGTGATGCACTTTGAATCTACTTTCCATTTCAGTAATAATTTGCCTTTCTGTTTTTTTTCTGCCAAAATGGATAACCTCACACTTATCCACATTAAACTCCATCTGCCAGATTTTGGCCCATTCTGCTAGCCCATCCATGATCATCTGTGAAATCTTTACATCCTCTTCATTGCCTGTTTTCCTACCTATTTTAGTAACATCCATAAATTTTGCTATGTTACTCTCTGTCCCTGCCTGCCGATCATTTATATAGATTATAAACAGTTGAGGCCTGAGGACTGACCTCTGCAGTACCTACTAATTACATTTTGCCAGCCAGAGAATGACCCATTTATCCTGACCCTCTGCTTTGTCAGTCAACTAATCTTCAATCCAATCTAACACTCTGCTCCCAATTCCCTGTAATCTCACTTTCTAGATCAGTCTTTTATACGGCACCTTATTAAACACCTCTAGAAATCTAGATATACCACATCCACATGTTCCCCACTATCCACCTTTCTGGTTATGTCCTCAAACAACTCAAGCAAGCTTGTCAAGTACGACTTACCCTTCATGAAACCGTGCTGACAGTGATGGATTGAGCTTTATCTTTCCAAATGCTCATTCATCTCCTCCTTAATGATTGATTCCAGCAACTTCCTCATCACAGAAGTCAATCTAACTGTCCTATAGTTCCCTACTTTTTGCCTCTCTCTCTTTTTAAATAGGGACATCACATTCCTGTCATTTTTTCCCCACCTTGGATCTGCCAGCAAGAACTTGGGAGAATTCCACTACCTTCACTTCTTCTCTAAAGTCAGAACATTTTTATTTTGGCAATTAATGAATTAATTTGGTAATTTTCAGTTGCAATGGAAATTACAGTAGCCTGTTAATGCATATTTGGAGAAAATTTTGAATCTATTGTGTTAATTGGTCTTTGGACCATCTTTATTAATATTAGTCTTATGACAGTGTTACAGCCCATTTCCAATAAAATTGTTATACAAACATTTATATTATGATGCAAACATGAAGCTAATGATTAAAGCAATTAAAACCAAAGTTGGAATTCATTTGAAGAATACTGTCAGTCCAACTAATGTAATGACTTCAACATCATACTATTTTCAGTTTCTATCAAAAAGTATCAATGTTTATCTGCTTCAGTTGTTTTTGAAAAAGTAAAATCCATCTGGAAAATATAATGTAGCTTTAAAATGCTGCAAGATTATTTATGAAATGTTTGACAATCTGCCAATAAAACTTCAGTAGAATAGAAATTACATTCATGGTATTGAGTTGATAATGAAAGATATTTTGCTATGTTGTCTTTATAACTTGGAACGACAAAACAGATCGAGTTGCCAATCCTGGTTGGATTCGTTCTGGGAGATTTTTTCACTTGAGTGTCTGCCCAGTCCAAGGACAGGCTATCCACTCCCCCATCCTGCAGCGCACAGCAATGCCACATTGATTGGAATGCAGTTTCATTATTTGGATGATTATTGACTGCTTTTTTGTTAAAATATTCCTTGATTTTCTGTAGAATTACATAGTTTACAGCATAAAAACAAGCAACTTGACCCAGAAGTCCATGTTGGCAATTATACTGTACATAATCCTCCTATCATCTCTTCTAACCTAATCAACTTGTTTCTATTACTTTGTCACTTACCATGGTTACCTGGCTTGCTGTTAAACATTGGCCAGAATTCAGCACCGAAGGGAACTTATGGTCTTTTTGGCAGTAGACACCAACTGCAGATTTCCTGGTGGCATGGGGGTGAAAACAGTAGGAAATTCCACTGATACTGGCAAGACCAGAAAATCCTGCTATTTGCGACCAGAGCACCATCTCTTGCCATGAGAAGCAGAGTAAGAAGTCTCACAACACTAGGTTAAAGTCCAATAGGTTTATTTGGTAGCATGAACCACTAGTTTTCCGAACGCTACCTCTTCATCGGGTGACATGGAATGTAAAAGATACAAACTCAATTTACAAAATAATGGTTGGAATGTGAGTATTCACAAGTAATCAAATATTAAAGGTACTGGCAGTGTAAGTGGCGAGAGGGTTAAGCACAGGTTAAAGAGATGTGTATTGTCTCCAGCCGGGACAGTTAGTGAGATTTTGCAAGCCCAGGAAAGTTATGGGGGTTACAGATAATGTGATTATGAACCCAAGATTCTGGTTAAAGCCATCTTCATGTGCAGAACTTGGCTATCGTTCTCTGTTCAGTGACTCTGCATTGTCGTGTGTCATGAAGCCCCCCTTGGAGAACGCTTACCTGAAGGTCAGAGGCCGAATGCCTGTGACCGCTGAAGTGTTCCCCAACAGGGAGAGAACAGTCTTGCCTGGTGAATGGTATTCATTCATCCATTGTTGTCGCATCTGCATGGTCTCCCCAAAGGGCGATAGCCAAGTTCCGCACATACGAGGACAGCGTTAACTGGGATCTTGGGTTCATGTCACATTATCTGTAACCCCCACGATTTGCCTGGACTTGCAAAATCTCACTAACTGTCCTGGCTTGAGACAATACACACCTCTTTAACCTGTGCTTAACCCTATCTCCACTCACATTGTCTGTACCTTTAAGACCTGATTACCTATAAAGACTCACATTCCAATCATTATTTTGTAAATTGATTTTGTGCATTTATATGCCCTGTTTGTGAACAGAACTCCAATCACCTGATGAAGCGGCAGTTCTCTGAAAGCTAGTGGTTTGTGCTACCAAATAAACCTGTTGGATTTTAACCTGGTGTTGTGAGACTTCTTATTGTGTTTACCCCAGTACAACGCCAGCATCATGAGAAACAGACGCAGGTAGGTCAGAGAATTCTGCTTGTTATTTAGTTTAACGACATTTTGTGGTAGCGTGTTTACATTTTTACTATTCATACTGTTGGGTAAAGATGTCCTTCCTGAATTTATTATCATACATTAATCCCTGAAAGTAGGCAGTCAGGTCGAGAAGGTTGTTAGGAAGGCATATGGAGTCTTGGCTTTTATTGGTAGAGGGATTGAATTTCGGAGCCGCAATGTCATGTTGCAACTGTACAAAACTCTAGTGCGGTCGCACTTGGAGTATTGTGTGCAGTTCTGGTCCCCACATTATCAGAAAGATGTGGAGGCATTGGAGAGGGTACAGAGGAGGTTTACCAGGATGTTGCCTGTATGGAGGGCAGGTCTTATGAAGAGAGGCTGAGGGATTTGAGGTTGTTTTCGTTAGAAAGGAGGCGGCTAAGAGGGGACCTAATCGAAACATATAAGATGATTAGAGGTTTAGATAGGGTGGACAGTGATAGCCTTTTTCCTAGGATGGAAAAAGCTAGCACGAGGGGACACAGCTTTAAATTAAGGGTGATAGTTATAGGACGGATATCAGAGGTAGGTTCTTTACCCAAAGGGTGGTTCGGGAGTGGAATGCCCTGCCTGCAGCAGTTGTGGATGCGCCAAGTTTGGTGGTGTTTAAGAGGTTAGTTGATAAGTATATGGAAGAGAAGGGAATGGTTTAGTTTGGAAGGGCATTGCTTTTTATATTGGTCGGCGCAACATCAAAGGCCGAAGGGCCTGTTCTGTGCTGTAATGTTCTATGTTCTATGTTCTATACTTATGAATGACTGTCTTGTATTTTGACCCCTGGTATTGGAATCCCCACAAGGAGAAATATTGGTTGCAATTTCACTCAAAATGTGTTTGCCCTACTTGTACAGCACTTTTTAATAAGTACATGCTCTCAATTTCAATGTCATCTTTTTTGCACTTGGTCTAGAATCTCCTTTGATAATACAAAGAATACCCCAGGCAAGGTCCAACCAAGATTCTACAGAATATCTTCTCTGCTTAATAATCTACTCCTGTTCATTTTTTTTATGTTTTTATGTTGTTTTTAATTCTACTTGTCAAAAAATTAAACTTCAAGTTTTTTGCATTGGGTTGGAGATGGGCAGGGCCTAAAGAGCACCCCAATCTCAAAAAGCTAAATTGAGGACATCCTCCCTGTCCCCAAGAACATTGGGAATCCCCTGCTTTCCACCACCCCCCAACCTCCCAACCCCCCACCCCCTAAATTTGGCACTGCCCAGCCATGTTTCTGATCACCTGGGGGCTTCGGTGGCCTCCAAGCACTTCATAGTGCCCATCATGTCTGGTCTCCATTTGTAGAGATAAGTAATGATTGACATCGGGTTCGCACTGTACTCAGGAGTCAGAGAATCCTGGGAACAGATTGAACCCAGTTTGAAACTGACAACATCAATTTAAATATGCTAATCCGGTCCCCGCCCTCACTGGGTTATGATAATCGCAAAAGGGATTCTTGCTGCCATTAAATGCGCTTGACCCCTCGTCTACAGTTCTCTGACCTCACATGACCACTATGCAATCTGCGCCTGTGTGCATGGGTCCAGGAAATTACCCCCTCAGTGTCAAATTTTGTTTGGCAAAGCTCCAAGAAAGTATCTTGGTATATTTTATTATAACAAAGGAGCCATATAAATGCATGTTATTGTTTAGTAATTCTCTTGAAACTTACCTTTGTCTTACAATAAGATCCCAGGGAGCATTTTTTTTCTCAATTTATGCTGTTGTGTTGCAGAATATTCCAGCTATTCATGTTGAATTCACATGTTACTACAGGTGTTGATGCAAATTCCTTACGGCAGATGAAGTTGCAACGTCCTTCAAAAATGTTGGCAGATGTTAAGAATCTCCTGGCAACTGGTGGAAATATCAATCAAATGAATGATGAAGGAGTCACATTGGTAAGATCTGCTTTAATCCAGTTTAGTCCATCAAACTTGACTGACGTTTTTACATGTCCGTTTGTGATCTATTATTGACAAAACAACACTTTAATACATGCACTGTTCAAAAATAAAGCTTTGGTGCACTAATGCTTGGTGGATACTTAGTTATCCAGAGAGGATTATCATAAGTTATATCATGCAGAAGAGGTCCATTGACCCATCGAATCTGCACCAACACAGATTTCACAAATTTTATAGATTTCACAGTTCATTGCTGCTGTTTGCATTATCCTTGGGGCTAACTGGGAAAGTTCTTGGTATGGAAAACTGCGTACAATTCAGTAAATCCAATAACTTTTTTGGATTTAGTTCCATGCCACTAAGCATGTCAAAAAAATTTGGCAGAATACTTTGTGTTATCTGTGTTACCTGTGTTACTTGTGGCTCTGATCTTCAGGTCCTCGTTGGTTACGGGTGTGGTTCCGGAGGACTGGAGGATAGCGAATGTGGTCCCATTGTTTAAGAAGGGGAAGAGAGACCTTCCTGGGAATTATATGCCAGTGAGTCTTACTTCTGTTGTGGGCAAGGTATTGGAGAGAATTATTAGGGATAGGATTTATAGTTATTTAGAGAGAAATGAATTGATTGGGGATAGTCAGCATAGTTTCGTGAAGGGTAGGTCATGCCTTACTAACCTCATTGAGTTTTTTGAGAAAGTGACCATAGAGGTGGATGGGGGTAAGGCGGTTGATGTAGTATATATGGACTTTAGTAAGGCTTTTGATAAGGTGGCCCATGGAAGACTTCTACAGAAAATGCAGATGTGTGGAATAGAGGTGATTTAGCTAATTGGATTAGAAATTGGCTGGCAGATAGAAGACAGAGGGTGGTGGTTGATGGGAGATATTCATCGTGGATTTCGGTGACAAGTGGTGTACCTCAGGGGTCTGTTTTGGGGCCCCTGCTGTTTGTAATTTTTATAAATGATCTGGATGAGGGTATTGAAGGATGGATTAGTAAATTTGCAGATGACACTAAAGTCGGTGGAGTGGTAGATAGTGAGAGGGGTGTTATAGTTTGCAGAGGGACTTGGACAAGTTGCAGAGCTGGGCCGAGAGGTGGCAAATGGAGTTTAATGTGGTAAAGTGTGAGGTAATGCACTTTGGCAGGAACAATAAATGTGTAGAGTATAGGGCTAATGGTAGGGCTCTTAATAGTGTTGAGGAACAGAAGGATCTTGGTGTATGTTTCAATAGATCCCTGAAAGTAGGCAGTCAAGTGGATAAAGTTGTTAAGAAGGCTTATGGAGTCTTAGCTTTTATTGGTAGGGGGATTGAATTTAGGAGCCGCAGCATCATGTTGCAGCTGTACAAAACTCTAGTGCGGCCGCACTTTGAGTATTGTGTGCAGTTCTGGTCGCCACATTATAAGAAAGATGTGGAGGCATTGGAGAGGGTACAGAGGAGGTTTACCAGGATGTTGCCTGGTATGGAGGGCAGGTCCTATGAAGAGAGGTTGAAGGAGTTGAGTTTGTTTTCGTTAGAAAGGAGGCGGCTAAGAGGGGATCTTATTGAAGCATATAAGATGATTAGAGGTTTAGATAGGGTGGACAGTGATAGCCTTTTTCCTAGGATGGAGAAAGCTAGCACGAGTGGACACAGCTTTAAATTAAGGGGTATGAGTTATAGGACGGATATCAGAGGTAGGTTCTTTACTCAAAAGAGTGATTAGGGAGTGGAATGCCCTGCCTGCAGCTGTTGTAGATGCGCCAAGTTTGGTGGCGTTTAAGAGGTTAATTGATAGTATATGGAAGAGAAGGGAATGGTTTAGTTTGGAGGGGCATTGCTTTTTATTTTGGTCGGCACAACATCGAAGGCCGAAGGGCCTGTTCTGTGCTGTATTGTTCTATGTTCTATGTTCTATGTTCTATGTTATGCTGCATTGGTGCAATGAAATCCTTTTCCCTTCCATTTTAAAGTTAACTTATATGTGTGGTGTGTATGAAGAAGAGGGTTTTGAAGTTTTATCTATTTCTTCAATAATCTCCCTTGAATTAATTTGCATGGAGTTCCACTTCAGATTGATGTGTTGGAGTGTCCACTGTTGTTCCCAGTTTATATTATTGATTTAGACTTTGCAATGCAAAATGCGATTCCTAATTTTGTGAATGACACCAAATTTGGGAGGCACAGAAATTTGTGTGGGAGGAGTCATCAATATTTTGATGGCTGACAACAAATTATGGAATATTTAGAGTCCAAGATGAAAGAAGCACAAATATCTCAGAGGGTTGTAGAGCTGGAGAAGAGTGCACAGATAGGGAGGGGCAAAACATAAAGGGATTTGAAAAATAGAATATTAATTTTAAATTTAAGGCATTGCTTAGCCAGGAGCCAATGTCTGTCAGTAAGCATGGGATGATGGATGAACAAGTCTGGTGTGAATCAGTACAGGCAGCAGAGTTTGGATAACCTCAAATTTATCAAGTATAGAAAGTAGGAGGCCAGCAAGGTTTGTGCTGGAGCACTTAAGCATAGAGGTAACAAATTTATGAATGAAAGTTCCAGCAGCAGAACTGAGGCAATAGCAGTGCTGGGTTCGAGTGATCCCAATGATTACACTGTTTAATGGTTTATAGCATTCAAAAAAAATTTCATTTTCAATTCAAATTGAGTTTAAATTTATTATTATATTTTTAAAGCAGTGATAAAACCTGAAATTCAAAGTTGCTCCCCAGCTCCCTGAATTTAACAAGCTGCTCTAGGATAGTTCAACTGAAAGGAAATGAATTATCATTCATTCTACTGGAATGAGATTTCTAAAATTCTTTGCATTCATTTAGGCATTGATGATCTTCAGATTATGTTGGCACTGGCTTTGAAATCATCAAGGTAACTAAAAATGTCCATAGCAATTGATGCCTCCAGTCATGCTGTAGTTTCCCATCATCTGGTTGGTTAGGATGATTGGCCAAGCAAAATCATCCTTTAGTGTCCTGGATGTGCAGCTTAGAGGGATTAGCTGGTAGGGATAGGGGGATAGGCACTGGGTGGGATTGTTGTTGGTGGGCTGAATGGCTTCTTTCTGCACTGTTAGGTTTCTACGATTCCTAAAATTTTATGAAAGATTGTGTGCACGTAACTGTAAGTAAAATAGCATTTTACTTACAAAAAAAAAGTAAGCTCAGGAACTACAAGCTGTTATAACCCCTCCCAAACTTCCTAAACATGCCCACTAAACATAAAGTCCCTCCCTAAACATTTTTTTTTAAAAAAAGAAAGATGGATTAATCCCCTCTCTCCCCACCCGCCCGTTATTCTACTGCAAATCTAAACCAAGATTAAATTAAAAATTATACACACGTACACACACACACACAGACACACAGTCCCATCGCAATTTTAGTAGAATCATCTCAGGCTCCTCAAACACAGGGATCCCGATCATATAAGGAAAATATCCAAGTTCACTTGGGGAAGAATTTCACACTCACTCCGTCCATCAATTAAACTACAAGAGACCGGACTGACCCGTTCCACTTTGAATCCAACCCTTCTGGAGTTATTTAAGAAATACTTAGATGGACACATGAACAGGATGGAGGGGGAGAGAAAACTGATTTAAAATAGGGATCATGAGCCTTGGGAGTCCCTGGGAAGTGTGTAAATAGAAGATGATATTGATGTACTTGTTTTTATTCTACAGGCGCTTTGGTCCACCTTGTTGTTTAACGAGGGGCATACACGTGATGGGTCATGAGAGGACTGCTCTTGGATCTTTTTCGAGAGTATCCTACTGCTTCGTTAGTCGTTAGTGTATGCTTGACCTGGACCATCTGATGGGCAACACGACAGCGCAGTGACTATAGCTGTGCTGTGCAGATGCATGGATTTGGGCCTGTGTCTGTGGGAGTTTGCGCATTCTCCCCATGCTTGCGTGGGTTTTCTCCAGGTGCTCCGGTTTCCTCCCACATCCCAAAGATGTGCTCTTAGGCTAATTGGCAAAACAAATTCTCCCTAAATTGTCTCAAATTTGGTTTTTAATCCATTAGATCTATAAACGTGGACAGGGATCGCGGGTAGAGGTGGGAACATTGGGGTGGTGGTGTGGGGTCGTTGGGCCGAAGGGCCTGTTTCCCGTGCTGTTTTGTTCTTTGTTCTTTTTTTTGTTCTTTATTTTTTGCAAGGAGCATCCATTTTCAGTCAATTTATTTACTTTGTAGCCGAGTCCCTGGTATTCTTTTTCCAACAATTATGTACCCATGTTTTGCATTTATGTAAGACTTCATAGTTACCTTTTTGGCTTTCGTATTTTGTTTATTAATGTATTAATTTCTTACTGACTGTTGCAGTTACACATGGCATGTGCTAGTGGCTATAAAGATGTCTCCGCCCTACTCTTAGAGAACAATGCTGACACTGATATCCCTGATAACTGTTACTGGACACCACTTCACCTAGCTGCAAAGTATGGACAGGTAAATAAAAGTCTTAACTTTGTCTTGTTTCACTCTCTCACCAGAATTATCAGATTCTTTTCATGGGAATTTGTGATTGTTTTTTACCTGCAAAGTTGGAAATTTTATAATTCCTGGGGAAAGCAAGTAAATGCTCAGAGTCTTATAATGATCAGGAAAATAACTCACACAGGTGATTTTACCAATAAAATTCTAACTGCTGAACAAGCGTGAAAACAAGACAGAATTGCGCCTATTTTTTTGAGCAAGTTCACAAATGCAATTCTTCTATTTGTAATACATATAAATGACTTGGAAGAGGGAGTAAGTGGAGTGTTCAGCAAGTTTGCAGACGATACAAAGATGGCTGGACTTGCGGATAGTGAGGAGCATTGTCAGGCGATGCAGCAGGACATAGATGGGCTGGTAGCTTGGGCAGACAGATGGCAGATGGAATTCCTGATAAATGTGAGGTGATGCATTTCGGGAGAAAGAATGTAGGGGGTAGGTATATGATAAAGGGTAGACCTATTAAGAGTATAGAAATGCAGAGGGACCTGGGGGTGCAGGTGAATAAGTCTCTGAAGGTGGCAGAGCAGGTGGAGAAGGTTGTGAAGAAAGCATATAGTATGTTAGCCTTTATAGAAAGGGGTATAGAGTACAAGAGCTGGCCTTTAATGTTGCAGTTGTATAAAACGTTGGTTAGACCTCATTTGGAATACTGCGTCCAGTTCTGGTCACCTTACCACTGGAAGGACGTGGAGACTCTGGAGAGAGCGCAGAGGAGGTTTACCAGGATGCTGCCTGGTATGGAAGGTCTGAGTTACGAGGAGAGATTAGGCAAATTGGGACTGTTTTCCTTAGAAAGACGTAGACTTAGAGGAGATCTGATAGAGGGGTACAAGATTATGAAGGGGATAGATAGAGTAAACAGGGTTAAGCTTTTTCCTAGGATGGACTCAAATAGCATGAGGGGTCACGAGCTTAGGGTGAGGGGGGTAAGGTATAATTTGGATGCTAGAGGGAGTTTTTTCACACAGAGGGTGGTGGGGGTATGGAATGTGCTACCAAATAAAGTGGTGGAGGCAGGTACTCTGGAGTTACTTAAGAAATACTTAGATGGGCACATGAACAGAATGGGAATGGAGGGGTATAGAAAACTGATTTAAAATAGGGATCATGAGCCTTGGGAGTCCCGGGGAAGTGTGTAAATAGATGATGATATTGATGTACTTGTTTTTATCCTACAGGTGCTTTGGTCCACCTTGTTGTCTAACGAGGGGCATACACGCGATGGGTCGTGAGAGGGCTGCTCTTAGATTTTTCGAGAGTATCCTAGTGCTTCACGTTGTTAATGTATGCCTGACCTGGACCATTTGATGGGCAACACGACAGCTCAGTGACTATCACTGTGCTGTGCAGATACATGGATTTGGGCCTGTGTCTGTGAGACTTTGCGCATTCTCCCTGTGCTTGCGTGGGTTTTCTCCGGGTGCTCCGGTTTCCTCCCACATCCCAAAGATGTGCTCTTAGGCTAATTGGCAAAACAAATTCTCCCTAAATTGTCTCAAATTTGGTTTTTAATCCATCGATCTATAAACATGGACAGGGATCTCGGGTAGTGGTGGGAACATCGGAGTGGCGGTGCGGGCTCGTTGGGCCGAAGGGCCTGTTTCCCGTACTGTTTTGTTCTTTGTTCTTTGCAATCTTATGACACTTGAAAAAGAAATTGAGGCAAATCCAGAAGGGAGAGTGGGATGCCGGCTGCTGAGCTCTGGGATGCCATTGCACTGGTGCCCTGGTTTGCCAGTGATCCACTAATCCCTCTAACCTATGCATCTCATGACCTAAGGGACAATTTGTACCATGGCCAAATTCGGATGTCCCGAAGCATGGTACGTTGGGGAGACCATGCAGACACTACGACAGCGGATATGAAATGAGCATCGCTCAACAATCACCAGGCAAAACAGTTCCCTTCCTGTGGGCGAACACTTCAGCAGTCATGGGCATTCGGCCTCCGACCTGCGGGTAAATGTTCTTCAAGGGGGTCTTCGTGACACACGGCAGCGCAGAGTTGCTGAGCAGAGACTGATAGCCAAGTTCCGCACACATGAGGACGGTCTTAACAGGGATCTTGGCTTCATCTGTAACCCCCGTAACTTGCCTGGATTAGCAAAAAACCTCACTTACTGTGCTGTCTGGAGAAAATACACAATTCTCTAACCAATGCTCAGGATTCCCTTCACACACATTGTTAGCCACTTTAACACTTGAATAGCAGGTTAGATGTAAGGATTTGCATTCTAATCAGCAATCTGTAACTGTCTGTGTGGATATGAGTGCCTCTGCAGATCAGAACACTGCATTTGCCTGACGAAGGCGCATAGCGTCGAAAGCTCGCGGATTTACTATCAAATAAATTGGTTGGATTCAAAATTGGTGTTGTAAAACTTTACTGAGTTTACCCCAGTCCAACACCGGCATCTCTACATCATACTAACCTAGCCAGCAATTCCCACATCCCATGAATTAATACAAGAAAAAAATTTACACCACACATATACATTGAAAGAGAGACTCTCGAATACACTGACTACTTCCTATACCTTGGCAGCCAAAAAATCACCACTGAAGAGAGGATCCAACACCCCGTCTTCTGAGCATTTCCAGCCTTCTGTGAACTACGGGAGTGAATGTTTGACAATAAACCCCTCTGCAAGCCAGAGCAGTTGTCATCCCCGCACTTCTGTACTGCAATGTTAGCTGGACTGTGTATAAATGACACACAACAGCACTAGTGAAATGCCATTATGAGTGTTTGACCTGCTCTTATAGTCACTGTATTTATTTGCTGAGTTCAGTTCAGTTTCTGGTGAATGGTAACCGACAGGATATTGATCACAGGAGGTTCAATGATGCATGTAGTCAAACTGAACATTAGTGAGCAGCATACTCTAAGCAAGTGCTGCTTGATGGCATTGTTGCTGACCTCTTTCATCATTTCAAGAGACTGTGGGCCAATAATTAGCCAGGTTGAGTTTGTCCAGTTTTTTGTTTACAGGAAGTACCTGGGCAGTTTTCCACATTTCCAGATAGATTCCAATGTTGGAACAACTCAGCTAGTTCTTGAGCACAGCTCTTCAGTACTACTGCCAGAATATTGTCAGGGCCCAAAAGCCATTGCACTATCCAGTACCTTCAGCTGCTGTTTGTTATCAATAGTGAAACAAATTGAATGAAGACTGGCAACTGTCATGCTGGAGACCTCTGAATGAGGATCATTCACTTGGATTGTTGCAGATGTTTCAGTCTAATTTCTTGTACTTATATGCTGGGCTCACCCATCATTGAGCAAGGGATACTTGTGAATCCTTCTACTCTAATGAGTTCAATTGTCTACCACCAGTCATAACTGGATGTGGCAGTGCTTATGCCGTTTGACATACGCATAGTCTTATGTTGAAACTTCAGAAGGTTGACACCTCATTTTTGGGGATGCCTAGTTCTGCTCCTGGCATGTCCTCCTGCATCTTCATTGAAACAGGATTGATCCCTTGGCTTGGTGGTAATGGTAGAGTGGAGTATATGCCAGGCAGTGAGGTTACAGATTGTGGTTAAATGCAATTCAGCTGAGTCTCATGCATTCCCAGTTTTAAGCTGCATGTTCTGTTTAAATGTATCCCATTTAACATGGTGGTATTGCCACACAACATGATGGAGCGTATCCATAAGGACTGTACAATAGTCACTTCAATTGGTACTGTCATGGGAAAATGCATCAGTGACAGGCAGGTTGGTGTGGATGAGGTTAAGTACGCATTTCCCTCACACCTGTTGCAGACCCACTCTGGTAGCTATTTCCTTTTGGACTTGATTAACTCAGTCTATGATGATACTACTGAGTTACTGTTGGTGGTGGTGAATTCTTCTATCCAGAGTACATTCTGCATCCTTGTCACCCTCATTGTCACCCAGGTGATGTTCAACATGGAGTCATCAGCTGGAGGAGGGAAGTATGAACAGCATACTTTAAACAATTGCTGCTTGATGGCATTGTTGATGACCCCTTCCATCATTTCAAGAGTAGACTGTAGGTTAGTAATTAGCCAGGTTGACTTTGTCCAGTTTCTTATGGTAATAGACCAGAGGTTTTCTTGCCCATGTTTGACCTGGCGCCCTGATTCTTTATGGAGTCCAGAGTTGATGTTAAGTTCTCCCAGGGCAACATCCATCTGGAAGTTAACCACTGCTCTTTCACTTAGAACCATAAAACACTACACAGAAACAGGCCTTTTTGCCCTTCTTCCTGTGTCGAACTATTTTTCTGCCCAATCCCACTGACCTGCACCTGGACCATATCCCTCCACACCCCTCTCACCAGTGTGCCTGTCCAAGTTTTTCTTAAATTTTAAAAGTGAGCCCACTTAAATGTTAAAAGTGAGGTGGGTTGTCCTGCCAGTAAGACAAGACACACCTAGTGATGGTGTTTGAGACATCATCTATAAGGTATGATTCTGCAAGTATGAGTGTACCAGGTGGTTGTTTGACTAGTCTGTGAGACAACTCTCCTAAATTTGTCACTTTACACCAGAGGTTAGTAAGGAATACTTTGCAGGTCGATGTAGCTGAGTTGGATATATTGTTTCCGGTGCTTAGGTCAATGCTCTGTGGTCCATCTGATTTCAGTCCTTTTGTACGTTTTTGTGGTTTGATATATCTTAGTAGCTTCCCAAGCTATTTCAGAGCATATGTAAGAGTCAATCACATTGCTGTGGGTCTGGAGTCACTTGATGGCCAGACCAGGTAAGGATGGCAGATTTTTTTCTTCTCAAGGGCATTAATGAACCAGATGGTTTTTTTACAATGTTATGGAAAGTTTACCACTTCAGAATCAGACTTGGAGGTTTCAACAATACAGTTTTATTTTGGACAGGGAGCTTTGGGAGAAAGCACTGGTACTCCACAGTTTTTGGTAGCTACCTTCTCAACTGCATAATGGTAGTTGATCATTTTTATACCTTTTAGACAAATGGCAGCGCAGATATTAGCAGTTAACACATCACTACAAATTAAATAGGCAGATAGAGATATCGATACTTAACGCATCGGTGACAGTGCTGGGCTATGTCTCTTCCCATTTCTTTCCACTACCATTTCCTTCCTGTACTGGTTATCATCGCCTCTGTATTTGAGAATCCATGGTATAGTTCCAATAGGATGTATTGTATGCAGTCTGGTGCTATAATCTTATTCCCCTCATCTCCAAATGTTATCAGTCCCTTTGATCGCTCCCTGTACTTCTCACTTCTCCTTTTCCATTATTGAGATATCCTCATGAAAGTTTCGAATATTTGTTTTGTCTCCTGTTCTGTTGCAGCTAATGGCAGCTTGCCAACTGTCTCCTATTCTAAGGCTAACTGTGCTGCTCAATCTGCAGCTTTGTTCCCTTTGAAATTTAACCAGTCTGGGTTATCTCTTCCTGGTTCTTTCTGGTGCGCTTTAATTTTGACTACTGCAGCTTCAAGGTTTTTTGCTAGCTTTCAACAACACCTTAATTCTTTGTTGGGGTTTAATAGGAGTTCCTCTCATAGCTATGGAACCCCTTTCTTCCCATGCTGTCATGTAATTATATATGACTCCGAACCCATATCGACTATCTGTGTATATGTTTACTGTTTTGCCTTCAGATAACTCTAATGCCTGTGTAATTGCCACTAGTTCTGCCACTTGTGTGGACAGACCTCTGTCAATCCTTTCTGACCTTACGGTCTCTAATTTGTCATTTACTACAGCCCACCCTGCAGAATAGAACCCTCTCTCATTATTACAATGGGTGTGGAAATCTTTATTGGAATCTGGAAATCCTAGTCCAGGGGCTGATATTAGTTCTGCTTTTGGTTTGTTGCAAGCCTTTTCCTGCTCAAGTCTCCATTCTATGGGATTTAAAGCTGTTTTTCCCCTTTGACTAGTCTTTGTGTAGGTTCTGCTAATTTCGCGAATCCCGGGATAAAACTTTGGCTATTGTTAAACAGTCCCAGCACTTTCCTGACCCTTCTTATAGCAAAGGGTCATGGCATTTTGTTGTATCGCCTTCTTTCAGTCAGTTGACATTTCTTTGAGCCCTTGGAATATAAGGTGTCCTAGGTACAGGACCTGTGTTTTCCCGATTTGTGCTTGTTAGGAGCTTACCTTTAACCCTGAGGTTTTTAGTTGGTTTAGTACTAGATATAATGCTTCTTGATGTCCTGACTTGGATTCTGAAGCTATTAAGATATCATCTACATATTGTAGGATCATGCAATCATCTGGCAGTTCTATTCTGTTCAGGATGTCACTCATTACTCGATGGAATATAGCAGACCTATTGTGGAATCCCTGTGGTAGTTGTGTCCAAGTGTATTGTTTGTCTCCCACTGTAAAGGGGAATTTCTCTTGGGATTTGGGATCTAAAAGTAGGGACCAGAATCCATTGGCTATATCCAATACTGTCAATATTATGTGCTCCTGTGACAGTCCATTCAGGATTGTCGAGGGGCTTGCTACAATGGGGTGCAACTTGGATGTGACTTTGAGTCCGGTGTGATCTATCATGAGCCTATAGCTTCCATCAGGTTTGCTTGTAGTTTCTCTCAGAATTCCTTTTTCCACTAACCCTTTACCTATTTCCACTACAGCTTTCTCTGCCTCTGGTTTTATTGGGTATTGGCAGTGGGGCTTGTGCTCTGTCCAGGTACTTTTATTGAGTCCATTTTAGTTGAGCAGGTATTCAACTTTGTTTTAGCCCATACTCTGGAGACAGAAACACAGATGGCTCTGAACCCTCCTGTCTCTAATTCCCAATTTCTGGTGGTGACTGTGGCCACCTTGATAGATTTGAGGTGACTTGTGAGTTTCTCTATTCAAAGAACAAAAAACAAAACAGCACGGGAAACAGGCCCTTCGGCCCAACGAGCCCGCGCCCCCACCACGATGTTCCCACCTCTACCCGAGATCCATGTCCATGTTTATAGATCTATGGGTTAAAAACCAAATTTGAGACAATTTAGGGAGAATTTGTTCTGCCAATTAGCCTAAGAGCACATCTTTGGGATGTGGGAGGAAACCGGAGCACCCGGAGAAAACCCACACAAGCACTGGGAGAATGCGCAAACTCCCACAGACACAGGCCCAAATCCATGTATCTGCACAGCACAGCGATAGTCACTGAGCTGTCGTGTTGCCCATCAAATGGTCCAGGTCAAGCGTACACTAACAACGTGAAGCACTAGGATACTCTTGGAAAAAAAATCCAAGAGCAGCCCTCTCACGACCCATCGCGTGTATGCCCCTCGTTAGACAACAAGGTGGACCAAAGCACCTGTAGGATAGAAACAAGTACATCAATATCATCATCTATTTACACACTTCCCAGGGACTCCCAAGGCTCATGATCCCTATTTTAAATCAGTTTTTCTATACCCCTCCATTCCCATTCTGTTCATGTGCCCATCTAAGTATTTCTTAAATAACTCCAGAGTACCTGCCTGCACCACTTTACTTGGCAGCACATTCCATACCCCCACCACCCTCTGTGTGAAAAAACTCCCTCTAGCATCCAAATTATACCATACCCCCCTCACCATAAGCCCATGACCCCTCGTGCTATTTGAGTCCATCCTGGGAAAAAGCTTAACCCTGTTTACTCTATCTATACCCCTCATAATCTTGTACACCTCTATTAGATCTCCTCTAAGTCTACGTCTTTCTAAGGAAAACAGTCCCAATTTGCCTAACATCTCCTTGTAACTCAGACCTTCCATACCAGGCAGCATCCTGGTAAACCTCCTCTGCACTCTCTCCAGAGTCTCCACGTCCTTTCCGGTAGTAGGGTGGCCAGAACTGTACGCAGTATTCCAAATGAGGTCTAACGAACGTTTTATACAACTGCAACATTAAAGGCCAGCTCTTGTCCTCTATACCCCTTCCTATAGAGGCTAGCATACTATATGCTTTCTTCACAACCTTCTCCACTTGCTCTGCCACCTTCAGAGACTTGTTCATCTGCACCCCCAGGTCCCTCTGCATTTCTATACTCTTAATAGGTCTACCCTTTATCATATACCTCCCCCCTACATTCTTTCTCCCGAAATGCATCACCTCACATTTATCAGGATTGAATTTCATCTGCCATCTATCTGCCCAAGCTACCAGCCTATCTATGTCCTGCTGCATCGCCTGACAATGCTCCTCACTATCCGCAAGTCCAGCCATCTTTGTATCGTCTGCAAACTTGCTGATCACTCCACTTACTCCCTGTTTCAAGTCATTTATATATATTACAAATAGAAGAGGTCCCAGTACCGAGCCCTGCGGCACACCATTAGTGACTGACCTCCAGCTAGAGAAACACCCTTCCACTATTACTCTCTGTCTCCTATTACTAAGCCAGTTACTTATCCATCTAGCTACCTGTCCTTGTATCCCATTTGACCTTCTTGACTAACCTCCCATGAGGGACTTTGTCAAACGCCTTACTAAAATCCATATAGACAACATCAACGGCTCGCCCTTCGTCCACCGTTTCGTCACCTCCTCAAAAAATTCTACCGGATTTGTAATTTTCTACACATGTAGAAAATTCTAATTTTCCGACCGTCCTGTTTGAGCCAAATTAATTCTCCCTTTCCATAGTCTATCAAAATCTCATTCTTTCATTAAATCATTTCCCATTATTGTACCCTCATTATTTTTACACACGTAAAACCTCATTGGTATATACAAATTATTTATTTCTACTAACGCTCAGATAGGCAAGTGGTTTGTTCTATCCCGGTTAAGTAAATCATTTTACTTGTTGTGGGTAAGGGAAGGTTGGTGACAGACATGGATGTTCCTGTGTATCAGCACCTCACTTTGCCTGCCCCTATTAGTGCAGACATATAAATCCTTCCATCTTTCTTACCCTTGTGAATGGAGGCTGCAGACCGTCAATCTTGCTGACCTTGGGAGTTCTTTGGTTCCTCTAGTTCTGCTGTGGTCACGGATCGGGTTGGGGGTCTCCCATGTTTATCCCAACGCACTGCTTCTGTGTGTCCATATTTATTACAGTGACTACAATGTTTCCCACTGCTCCCAAATCTGTTTCCTTTCCTTGAGACCCCACACTTCCTTGCAAAATGCTCTTGTCAGCACAGTTGTGGCAAGTAAGTTTAGATTTAGTTCCATTTCCGTTTAGTTTCGTAAGCAGCTACTCTTTCTTGCCTTACTCTTGTCTGGGATTTCTCCTTTCCGCCTCCGGTATGCCCCTAGCCAATTCTACCAATTCATTGCAATCTTGGGACATAATCACTACCATTTTTAGGATGATTTGGTGAGCACTGAAGAGTTTGTCTTTGAAAGCCTGGATGAACATTCGCTCCCCACACCTAGGTTTCCTTGCCCTGAGCATTCTTGATATACTTGGGACAACCGTTCTCTATAGTCAGAAGCTCCTTTCCCCTTGAGCTGCTTGGTTGTGGTAATTCTGCTCCAGTTAGTCAGAGCATTCCCTATAACTCTCTGGATTTCTGTCTTAAACTTGGTGAAGGGTGCCTGTTAGGCATCTATTTCTACTGTTAGGGCAACTACATGTGACCACCGTCCCCCACTATAATCCTGCGCTGGAAGATCGACAGATCCACCTGCTACCTGCCTCCACTTGTCCACTGTACAAGCTGCCCTGACCAGTTGGTGTATGTCTCTCAGGTGTAATTGGTGTCCTACCCAAATTGTATCTAATTCTTCCCAGAATTTACTGTTTGTGCTTCTAGGTTGTAACTTACCCAGGGAAGTCACTATCTGCTACCTCTCACCTGGGGTGAATGTTTATAATTTGCTTTTGGCTGCGCATCTGTTCCCCCTCGGGTTACTGGTGCTAAGTTGTGTTCTAGCGCTTCCCACTCCTCTGGAGGAGCAGTTGGTCCCTGTCATATGGATTCATAAGGAGGTAGAGAAATAGTTTCCCCTCTCATTGATTCTCTTCTAGCAACTGGTTTCGTTTCTCAGTTCCCTTACTCTGGATTCTAACTCTCGAATCTTTTCTTTATCTTCACTCCACGTTTTGGTAGAGGTGACTACTTGCTGAAATAGTTCACCTAACTGATGTACTAATAATACCCCTGTCTTCTTTGTCTTGTTTCTCTTTTCTCCATCTATCCACTTTCTCTGCTGTTCTAAGATCTGAGAGGCATCCTAGCCATCCCTTTGCATCCTCTTTATTAACACTTGCCTGTCTGTAATGTACACTTGCAGGAGAGAACCTCCAGATCCCTTAACTTCTTTATCTACCATCTTGCAGACTTCACCACCTGCAGTCACTATTGCCTTCTTGGCAGCATGTTTTAGATACAGATTAGTCCCTAGTAAAGTGAGCTCTCTACCACAGGGACTTTACTATCCCCGGCCACTATTGCTACTCTAGCATCATGTTTCATTACAGTCTCAATTTTAATTTATACTCACAGTTTCCACTATTACCGCCTCAGCAATGTGTTTCTTCACCGGAGTCCGACTTTAGGTCAGAGTTGATCAGCTCCTTTTCCCCAACGCTTTTACGACATTGACAGTCCAGTCCCAACCATACAAACTTTCATGCAAACTTGGCATTTGTTCGCCACTACGTAGTTTGATGTTAACAACCTTTGTCGCTTGTGCTTCACAATCCTAAGTGCCCTTGGTGCTTCCATGTCCACTTCAGGATCCTGATCTTTGTGTGGGAGATTTTCCCTCTTAACAACTGGCGTAAGGCTGCGTGTTTGAGACAGGCACTTCCTTGTCCTCTTGTTAGTTATCGCAAGTAACAGTTACTTATCACTATCAGCAGTTAGTACTTACCACTATACCATATACAAACAATATTTATCATTATAAATACCCCTTAATTTTAGAACATAGAACATAGAACATTACAGCACAGAACAGGCCCTTCGGCCTTCGATGTTGCGCCGACCAATATAAAAAGCAATGCCCCTCCAAACTAAACCATTCCCTTCTCTTCCATATACTTATCAACTAACCTCTTAAACGCCACCAAACTTGGCGCATCTACAACTGCTGCAGGCAGGGCATTCCACTCCCGAACCACCCTTTGGGTAAAGAACCTACCTCTGATATCCGTCCTATAACTATCACCCCTTAATTTAAAGCTGTGTCCCCTCGTGCTAGCTTTCTCCATCCTAGGAAAAAGGCTATCACTGTCCACCCTATCTAAACCTCTAATCATCTTATATGTTTCAATAAGGTCTCCTCTTAGCCGCCTTCTTTCTAACGAAAACAACCTCAAATCCCTCAGCCTCTCTTCATAAGACCTGCCCTCCATACCAGGCAACATCCTGGTAAACCTCCTCTGTACCCTCTCCAATGCCTCCACATCTTTCTTATAATGCGGGGACCAGAACTGCACACAATACTCCAAGTGCGGCCGCACTAGAGTTTTGTACAGTTGCAACATGACGTTGCGGCTCCGAAATTCAATCCCCCTACCAATAAAAGCTAAGACTCCATATGCCTTCTTAACAACCTTCTCGACTTGACTGCCTACTTTCAGGGATCTATGCACATATACACCAAGATCCCTCTGTTCATCAAGACTACTAAGAATCCTACCATTAGCCCTATACTCTACACATTTATTATTTCTGCCATAGTGCATTACCTCACACTTTTCCACATTAAACTCCATTTGCCACCTCTCGGCCCAGCTCTCCAACTTGTCCAAGTCCCTCTGCAAACTATAACACCCCTCTTCACTATCTATCACTCCACTGACTTTAGTGTCATCTCCAAATTTACTAATCCATCCTTCAATACCCTCATCCAGATCATTTATAAAAATTACAAACAGCAGGGGCCCCAAAACAGACCCCTGAGGTACACCACTTGTCACCGAACTCCACGATGAATATCTCCCATCAACCACCACCCTCTGTCTCCTATCTGCTAGCCAATTCCTAACCCAATTAGCTAAATCACCCTCTATCCCATACATCTGCATTTTCTGCAGAAGTCTTCCACGGGCCACCTTATCAAACGCCTTACTAAAGTCCATATATACCACATCAACCGCCTTACCCCCATCCACCTCTTTGGTCACTTTTTCAAAAAACTCAATGAGGTTAGTAAGGCACGACCTACCCTTCACAAAACCATGCTGACTATCCCCAATCAATTCATTTCTCTCTAAATAACTATAAATCCTATCCCTAATTATTCTCTCCAATACTTTGTCCACAACAGAAGTAAGACTCACTGGCCTATAATTCCCTGGAAGGTCTCTCTTCCCCTTCTTGAACAATGGGACCACATTCGCTATCCTCCAGTCTTCCGGAACCATACCCGTAACCAACGACGACCTGAAGATCAGAGCCAGAGGCTCTGCAATCGCCTCTCTTGCCTCCCAGAGAATCCTAGGGTAAATCCCGTCCGGCCCAGGGGACTTATCCAACTTCAAACCCTCGAGAATATCTAGCACATCCTCCCTATCTACTTCAATACTTTCCAGTTTGCAACCCTGTACCTCAGTGTTCTCCATAACTACATTTACATCACCCTGCGTGAATACCGAAGAGAAATATTTATTCAGTACCTCTCCAATCTCTTCTTCTATTCTTAACATATCTAAAGAAAGCTTTAGGATTCTCCTTAATCCTATCAGCCAAAGTCTTCTCGTGTCCTCTCTTAGCTCTCCTCAATTCACTCTTTAGCTCCCTCCTGGCTAATCTATAGCTATCCATTGCACTAACCGAGCCTTCAAGCCTCATCCTGACATAAGCCTCCTTTTTCCTTTTAACCAGCAAATCAACTTTTTTCGTACACCAAGGTTCTCTTACTCGACCATTTCCTCCTTGCCTGACAGGGACATACTTATCAAGGACTCGCAGCAGCTGCTCCTTGAATAAGCTCCACATTCCAGATGTTCCCAGTCCCTGTAGTTTCCTAGTCCAATCTATGCACCCTAATTCTCTCCTGATGGCCTCATAATTACCCTTCCCCCAGCTATAACTACTGCCCCCAGCTTCATGCCTATCCCTATCCATCACTAAGGTGAACGTAACCGAATTGTGGTCACTATCACCAAAATGTTCACTAACTTCCAAGCCTAACACCTGGTCTGGCTCATTGCCCAGCACCAAATCCAATGTAGCCTCACCTCTAGTTGGCCTATCCACATACTGAGTCAAAAAACCTTCCTTCCAAAAAACCAACACTTTGTACGAAAACTGACCCCTCTAACGAGCTATAGCTATTCCAATCAATATTAGTAAAGTTAAAGTCCCCTATAACAATTACCCTATTACTTTCACTCCTGACCAGAATTGACTTTGCAATCCTTTCCTCAACCTCTCTAGAACTTTTAGGAGGTCTATAAAAGACTCCCAATCGGGTGACCTCTCCTTTCCTGTTTCTAATCTCAGCCCAAACTACCTCAACAGACAAGTCCTCATCAAACTTCTTTTCTGTCACTGTGATACAGTCTTTGACTAATAATGCCACTCCTCCCCCCCTTCTACCTCTTTCTCTACTCCGACTAAAGCATTTGAACCCCGGAACCTGCAACATCCATTCTTGTCCCTGCCCTACCCAAGTCTCTGAAATGGCCACAACATCGAAGTTCCAGGTACTGGTCCAAGCTGCAAGTTCCTCCCCCTTATTGCGAATACTCCTTGCATTAAAGTATACACATTTCAAACCATGCCCTACCCCACCCGTATGCTGCTGTGTTTTACAGCTTTCCTCTATGACCCCCTTACTCTCATCCCTCTTAGCACCCCAACTACTTAGGATCCCACCCCCCCCGAATCAGTTTAAAGCCCCCTGCATAGCCTTAGCAAATTTTCCCCCCAAGATATTAGTTCCCCTCTGGTTCAGGTGTAGACCATCTCTCTTGTAGAGGACCCACCTATCCCAGAATGAGTCCCAATTGTTCATTTTAAAATGAACAATTTTAAAGTGAAATTTTAAAATGAACAACTTTCATTTTAAAAGTCCCAATTTTAACCCCTTTTAAACTATATCATTGACCTCATCTGAATCCCACAGATTCAATGATCTTTACCCTGGCTTTCTGATTGTGACCAATCAATTGAAACTGACCAACAATGAGATCCTAGCTCTCTGCGCCAATTGTTGTGGGAAATTTAGACCCTTCGGATCAGATTTGGAGATTTCAACAATACAGTTTTATTTCGGACATGAAGCTTCAGGAGAAAGCATGGTACTCCACAATACTTGTGGAGCTACCTTGCCCAGCTACCTTCTCAACTACACAATGGTAGTTGATCATTTTTATACCTTTCATACAATAGGCAGTACAGACATTAGCAGTTAACACATCGTTACAAGTTAAGTCGGCACATATGGATATCAATAGTTAACACATCATTACAAGCAGATAGGTATGGGTAGTTAACATTTCATTGTTCATAGAATGGATACATTTATGCAGCTATGTCCTCTATCAATGTCTGGTTTTGATCTATTCAGTGACTAATTTTGTAACATTTATGTTCCCATCCGTAACTGACCTCAGACTCATTGTTCTGGGTCTGCCCTTAAGACACCTAAAGGTGTCTCAAGCTCTGACCAGTTTCCTGCAGCATTTTGGATCCTACATATTTTAACTTCTAAGTAACTGTCTGTGCTGAAAGCCAGTGATTGTTAATGTCCCTTCCCAGGTAACTATTTTGTGTCCATCACTTTAATTCCCCCACAGCAACGACAATGTTCTATTTGTGTCACTCTCCACTCCCTCCATTTGCTTTCTTAAGTATTCTAATTTACACCTTCTAGATCACACCTAATTTTAGAGGAAATATATGAATGCTTGTTTTGTTCACACAGGTCCCAGATTCCCTGTGGGAAGCACCACACTGAAGTAGTTTTCTAATATCACACATCGCTGTGCAAAAGACACTGGCCAAATATAAGTGCGATGAAGGGCTGTTCACCACTAAATTTAGGTCATATTAATTAAGTTAATCAGAAAAAGAATATTCCAGAAAGAAAAATTAAAATAAGCAAAATACTGTGGATATTGGAATCCATAATAAAAGCAGAGAATACCGTAAAATCTCATCTGGCAGCATCTCTAGGAAGTCTCATAGCACCAGGTTAAAGTCCAACATGTTTATTTGGTCGCAAAAGCTAGTAACTTTTGGAACACTAGCTGCTCTTCGTCGACGAAGGGGTAGCCAGTGCTTCGAAAACTGGTGACTTTTGCTACCAAATAAACCTGTTGGACTTTAACCTGGTGTTGTGAGACTTCTCAGTGTCCAACACTGGCACCTCCACAGCATCTCTAAGGACAGAAAACAGAGATAATGGGCATGATTCTCCGGCCATGCCTCAAAACCAGAGAATCCCATTTGAGGTCAATGAACCTTTGGCTGTCTCCCCTCCACCCCTCTTCCCCACAAAAATACAGGCATAACGGGGATATTCATGTGGATATCCATAACCACACCTTTTATTTATAGGAAGTGAGACAAATTAAAAGAGAAATTATTTGATGATGGAACAAGTCCTGCCAGGCAGAGGAGAGTGATGGTAGACAGGGATTGTTTGGGGCCTCTGCTCAGCGAAGAAGCAGAGAGCCCTCAAATCCTTCTGTTGGGGGATGGAGGTGCAGAAGTAGTGGACATCCATAATAAAGAGGAGGCAGTTTGGGCCAGGAAACTGGAAATTGTGGATATGACGTAGCGCAACAGAGGAATCATGAATTCAGTGGGAAGAGACTGGACAAGGGAGAGAGGATGGAGTCAAGATAGGAATAAATTAGTTTCTTGAGGCAGGCACAGGCTGATACAATGGATCTACCAGGGCAGCCCTGTTTTCAGATTTTGGGAAGGAGGCAGAAGTTGTCTGTGCAAGGTTGGAGGACTGAGGTTGGAAGCTCTGGAGAAATATCTCCAGAGTGATAAAGTCAGTGACCATTGTCAAAACAATGGTTTGATATTTGGTGCTAGAGTCATAGTCCTTGAGTAGGCAGGAGGAAGCTGGCATCATGCCGCTGTGAGATGGAATATCATTGTAACATCATTCAAACATGATTGTAAAGCCACCATAATAATAGGTTTCATCATAGAAATTCAGATAACATAGCTGTGAACATCCCTTGACAGGAGACTCTGCCAGTAATCCCAAGATGATCTTGATGCACTGAACCATTTAGTCAGGTTTACCTCAAAATAGAAGTACTCGATCATTTGAATGAGGACAACATTCCTGAAACTGCTTAATAGTTGTCTGCTGACAGTTCTCAACGCAAGAATCAAGAGCAGGTGGCTGGCCAGAAGGTGCCTAGGTAGAGGGAGAGTACAGGACGCAGGTAAAACGATCCATTGATAGTGAGAAAAACTCCTGCTGAAAGGATGAGCACAGAGATCAAGACAAAAGAAGAAGTGTTCAGCATCATGCTGAGCTTGAAATTCATTGAGGTGGGAATGAAGGGGAAGAAACTGAGTCCTTTGCTGAATACAGAATATTCAGCATCAGAGAGAGACAAGTTGGAGGCATATGGCAAAGGATGGGATTGGAGTCAGAGGATGAAAAAGTATGGAGGGTTCCAAACGGGTATTGGTGTCAGTAAATTATTGGAATTGCATGTTATCTGAAAATGATGTGTGGTTTAGCACTTGGATGGGACTCTTTGTCAATGATCAAAATGTCAGGTTGGAGAAAACTGAATGAGAAGAGAGAGGAAATCAATGTACAGGCATCAAGAACTAAATCATGCTATATTCTTTCCAAAGAGACAGCTGGGATCATTTTAACTTCTTTTTCCTATTGCAGGTTCAATATCGGAAGATTGTGAACTGAAGTCACTGAAAAAATAAATAAGACAAAGTGCAAAGAGTTTGCCACTTCATTACCACTACTGATTTGATTGGTCATAGAAACATAGAACCCTATAGTGCAGAAAGAGGCCCTTCGACCCATCGAGTCTGCACCAAACACAATCCCACCCAGGCCCTACCCCCATATTATACACACTAATCCCTCTAACCTACACATCCCTAGATACTAAGGGGCAATTTCTTAACATGGCCAATCAACCTAACTCTCACATCTTTTGACTGTGGGAGGAAACCCACACAGACACAAGGAGAATGTGCAAACTCCACACAGACAGTGACTCGAGCTGGGAATCGAACCCAGGACTCTGGAGCTGTGAAGCAGCAGTGCTAACCACTGTGTTATTGTGCCGCCCATAGTCGTGAAAATTAAGATGTCATATTTTGAGGAGAAACCTCACAAGACAATAACTTTAGGTAGATTTTATTAGCCCTTCTTCACTGAGATGACCTGCAAGTTGAGATTTTTATGGTATGCATGTTTGTGGCATAGAAGTCATTTAAAATACGTTGCATAAATATTAATTAGAGAGACCAGTTGTGAGTTTGTATTTTCATGTTAAACATTTTGTTGAATTCAGCATCACCAACATATGGATGCTGGAGGGAGAACTGTGCAGACTCAGAAGAATGGTGCCAGAGCTTTAAGAATTAAAATGTAAGGACAGATTACATAAACATGGCTTTTTTGCCTTGGGTTTAAAAGGTTAAAGGGGTAAACAAATCAAAGTATTTAAAATTATTCAGCAAGATGGGTACAGAGAAACTATTGTCTCTCATGGAAAAGTCCAGTGCAAGAAAATGTAAACTTAAAGTTAAATCGAGACCATTCAGAGTGAAATCAGGAAATATGCTTTTACACACAGTGCTGTTGAATCTGAAACTTGTTTTCCAAAAAAGCTGTGGATGATATGCCACTTGCAATCTTCAGGATTGAAATTATTAGACCTTTATTAGCACAGGATAGTGAGTGAAGTGGAACAGATGTTAGTAAATCAAATTGACGGATGGATTGGCCATGATCAAATTAATTAGACTTGAGGGGCTGAATGGCCTACTCCTCTTCCTTTACTAAAAAGATGATCAATGTATGTTTTGTTCCTATTTTAACAACAGCTGGATGTATTGAATAAAATAGACATGTAAAAATGAATAACAAAATGTGAAAATTATTTTGCTTCCTCTGCAGATTGCTATTGTGAAATTGCTTTTGAAGCATCAAGCCAATCCTAATCTTCTTAACTGTAATGAGGAGAAGCCTTCAGGTTCGTAAATCTGAATCACTGAATTTGATAACTGAGCGATGACCGTAAATTAACCTCATAATAAGATGTAACCTGTTATACAAATATACAAATCTCACAGATACACATGTACAACAAACTGTATTTCTTTTAAGGCTTGACTGTAATAAAGTGCCCCAAGGTGCTTCAGAGAAACATTATAAAAATGGCCTGGGGCTTCCATGGATTGGAAATCATGGTCAGATTGCTACTAACTCTGTTCTATCTACACAAGTCTGCAGTTGTCTGTTTCTCACCCAGATGTCTAACCCAGTCTGGTGAGAAATATGCAGCACCCGGAATCCTTTTGTGCAGAGCAGGATTTTTGGGGAAGTGAAACCATGACCCCTTTTAATGGCATTAATCAGGGGTGGCGTAGTCAATGGGTAAGTGGGGCGGGGAGTTGTTGCAAGAGTGGTCGAGGGATGAGGGATGGTCAGGTAATTGGGGTAAAGTGAGGGCATTGTGAGGGCCTGAGAGATATTCGGGGACTTGATAGGGGTGCTTAAATGAATGCTTAAGTGTTTGTTGTAGTTGGTTGATTGGAAAGCATATAAAATTCTCAACTAAGTTGCTGAGATAAGAAGTTTAAAAAAAATGCAAACTGCATTTCAGCAATACCTGATTGATTTGTAATCACCTTGGGAAATTAGATGTGAATTTGCAGCATAACCGATTTCCAAAATGCAATCTATGTTAATATGAAAGCAACTGGACATGCAACATAAAACAATGGTCCCAACAGTAGACAGCACAGAACTGTCAAAACATAATAGTCTTCAATTAATATAAATGTCGACATTGCTACATGAGAATTGAGGTTTTATGATTTAAGCATGTTTTCTGTACGTTTTCTCATGACAAACACAGCTCCTATAGCTGACCATGTCATTTATCCTGAACTCCTAGAATTCTGATGAGAAGTAATTGACCTAAAATGGCAACTGTTTCCGTCTACAGATGCTGAGTTTTTTTTTCTCTGTTTTATGTCATTTATGTATTCAGTTTTTTGGATAGAGTAGCAACAACTAACAGGATTTGGAAGTCCATATACACAATGTCAACCACAGTGCAGGTTCACAGAATTCTTAGTGTGGAAGGAGGCCATTTGGCTCATCATGTCTACACCTACTCTCTGATCAATTCACTTAGTGTTATTCTTCTGCCTTTCTCCCTTTTTAGCACGCATATTCTACCTCTTCAAATAACAGTTTAATTCCCATTTGTATGCCTTGATTGATCCTGCTTCCCTATTAGAACATAGCACATTACAATGCAGAACAGGCCCTTCGGTCCTCGATGTTGCACCGACCAATTAGGAACAAGCAGTGACCGTCTAACCTAAACCATTCCCTTTTCATCCATAAACTTATCTACTAACCTCTTAAACGCCACCAAACTTGGCGCATCTACAACTGACGCAGGCAGGGCATTCCATACCCTTACCACCCTCTGGGTAAAGAACCTACCTCTGACATCCGTCCTATAACTACCACCCCTTAATTTAAAGCTGTGTCCCCTCGTGCTAGCTTTCTCCATCCTAGGAAAAAGGCTATCACTGTCCACCCTATCTAAACCTCTAATCATCTTATATGTTTCAATAAGGTCTCCTCTTAGCCGCCTTCTTTCTAACGAAAACAACCTCAAATCCCTCAGCCTCTCTTCATAAGACCTGCCCTCCATACCAGGCAACATCCTGGTAAACCTCCTCTGTACCCTCTCCAATGCCTCCACATCTTTCTTATAATGTGGGGACCAGAACTGCACACAATACTCCAAGTGCGGCCGCACTAGAGTTTTGTACAGTTGCAACATGACGTTGCGGCTCCGAAATTCAATCCCCCTACCAATAAAAGCTAAGACTCCGTATGCCTTCTTAACAACCTTATCGACTTGATTGCCAACTTTCAGGGATCTATGCACACATACACCAAGATCCCTCTGTTCATCAACACTATTAAGAGTCCTACCATTAGCCCTATACTCTACACATTTGTTATTCCTGCCAAAGTGAATTACCTCACACTTTTCCACATTAAACTCCATTTGCCACCTCTCGGCCCAGCTCTGCAACTTGTCCAAGTCTCTCTGCAAACTATAACACCCCTCTTCACTATCTACCACTCCTCCGACTTTGGTGTCATCCGCAAATTTACTAATCCATCCTTCAATACCCTCATCCAGATCATTTATAAAAATTACAAACAGCAGGGGCCCCAAAACAGATCCGTGAGGTACACCACTAGTAACTGAACTCTACGATGAATATCTCCCAGCAACAACCACCCTCTGTCTTCTATCTGCTAGCCAATTCCTAATCCAATTAGCTAAATCACCCTCTATCCCATACATCTGCATTTTCTGCAGAAGCCTTCCATGGGACACCTTATCGAACGCCTTACTAAAGTCCATATATACCACATCAACTGCCTTACCCCCATCCACCTCTTTGGTCACTTTTTCAAAAAACTCAATAAGGTTAGTAAGGCACGACCTACCCTTCACAAAACCATGCTGACTATCCCCAATCAATTCATTTCTCTCTAAATAACTATAAATCCTATCCCTAATAATTCTCTCCAATACTTTGCCCACAACAGAAGTAAGACTCACCGGCCTATAATTCCCCGGAAAGTCTCTATTCCCCTTCTTGAACAATGGGACCACATTCGCTATCCTCCAGTCTTCCGGCACTATACCCGTAACCAACCACGACCTGAAGATCAGAGCCAGAGGCTCTGCAATCTCCTCTCTCACCTCCCAGAGAATCCTAGGGTAAATCACGTCCGGCCCAGGGGACTTATCTAACTTCAAACCCTCAAGAATATCTAGCACATCCTCCTTATCTACTTCAATACTTTCCAGTTTGCAACCCTGTATCCCAGTGTTCTCCACAACTACATTTACATCTCCCTGCGTGAATACCGAAGAGAAATATTTGTTCAGTGCCTCTCCAATCTCTTCAGGCTCCACGCACAACTTCCCACTGCTGTCTATGACTGGCCCTAATCTTGCCCTAACCAATCTTCTATTCTTAACATATCTAAAGAAAGCTTTAGGATTCTCCTTGATCCTATCAGCCAAAGTCTTCTCGTGTCCCCTTTTAGCTCTCCTCAACTCACTCTTTAGCTCCCTCCTGGCTAATCTATAGCTATCCATTGCACTAACTGAGCCTTCAAGCCTCATCCTGACATAAGCCTCCTTTTTCCTTTTAACCAGCGAATTAACTTTTTTAGTACACCATGGTTCCCTTACTCGACCATTTCCTCCTTGCCTGACAGGGACATACTTATCAAGGACTCGCAGTAGCTGCTCCTTGAATAAGCTCCACATTCCAGATGTTCCCAGTCCCTGTAGCTTCCTAGTCCAATCTATGCACCCTAATTCCCTCCTTATGGCCTCATAATTACCCTTCCCCCAGCTATAACTACTGTCCCCAGCTTCATGCCTATCCCTATCCATCACTAAGGTGAACGTAACCAAATTGTGGTCAGTATCATCAAAATATTCATCAACTTCCAAGTCTAACACCTGGTCTGGCTCATTGCCCAGCACCAAATCCAATGTAGCCTCACCTCTAGTTGGCGAGAATGCACTATTAGGCAGTGCATTCCAGATTTTAACCACTAACTGAGTGAGAAAGGTTTTTCTCAGATCACTTTTGCCCTATTTACAAGTGATGTCAAATCTGTGATCTGTCATTCTCGATCCTTTCATGAGTGTCAATAGTTTGTCCCTATCTACTCTGTCCAGACCCATCATGATTTCAAATACCTCTATCAAATCATTTCTCAGCTTTCTCTTCTCCAAAGAAAACAGTCCTAACTTCTCCAATCTGCCTTCATACCTGAAGTTTCTCATCCCTAGAACCATGTTCATGAATCTTATCTGCACTGTCTTCAGTCCCTTCCTGAAGTGCAACAATTATTGTTTCTAGCAGTTCCCTCATCACTGACGTTAAACTGACTAGCCTGTAAATGCTGGGTTTATCTTTATTTTTGAACCAACTTTATGTTTGCAAAACTAAATGCAATCCTCCAGCTGAGACCAAACAAGTTCACATAAGCTGTTTGCTCTTCTACTCAATGCCTCTGTTTATATGGCTGAGGTTACTGTATGCATTTTTAACCATTCTCTTAACCTGTCATGCCATCTTCAATAACATCACTATTCTCCACACAATTCAGAATGCTTCCAAATTTTGAACATTTTTTTAATTCATTCATGGGACACGGGCATTGCTGGCTGGCCAGCATTTATTGCCCATCCCTAGTTGCTCTTGAGAAGGTGCTGGTGAGCTGCTTTCTTGAAATGCTGCAATCCACGTGCTATGGATTGATTAACAATACCATTCAGGAGGGAATTCTGGGATTTTGACCCAGTGACTGCAAAGGAACGGTGATATATTTCCAAGTCAGATGGTGAGTAGTTTGTAGGGGAACTTATTTGTGGTATTCCTATGTATCTGCTGCCCAAGTCCTTCTAGATGGAAGTGGTTGTGGGTTTGGAAGATACTATTTAAAGATCTTTGGTGATTTGCTACAGTATATCTTGTAGCTAGTACACACTGCTGCTATTGAACGTCAGTGATGGAGGAAGTGGATTTGATGACAATCAGGCAGGCTGTTTTGTCCTGAATGATATCAAGCTTTTTGAGAATTATTGGAGCTACACCCAAACCTTGGCAAATGTGAAGTATTCCATCACACTCCTGACTTGTGCCTTGTGGATGATGGACCGTCTCTGGGGAGTCAGGGAGCAAGTTACTCACCACAGTATTCCTAGCTTCTGATCTGCTGTTGTAGCCACTATGTGATGAGTCTGGTTGCGTTTCTGGTCAATGGTAATTCTAATGGTAACCATGGATGTTAAGTCATTCAAGGCCTGGACCATTAATATGGATCAGAAAAAGCAAAGGTCCCAACATTGATTCCTAGGAAACTCTACTGCAAACCATCTCTCGAGCCAAAAAATCTATTCACCACGACTCACTGTTTCCTTTTTACTCAGCCAATTTTGTATCTATGTTGCTATTTCTTCTTATATTCCATGAGCTATAATTTTGTTCTCAAGTCTGTTGTGTGGCACTGTATCAGACACCTTTTGAAATCCACGTACATTGCATCAACTGCATTGCCCTCTATTACCTCTTCAAAAAAAAGTGCCAGCAAATTAGTTCAATATGGTTTTTGCTTAAGAAATCAATGTTGACTTCCCTTAATTAACCTGCATTTGTCCATGTGATTATTAATCATATCTCTAATTATTGTTCCTTGTATTTTCCTCACCACTGAAGTTAAACTGATAAGCTATAGATACTGGGCTTAATGCATCCATTTTTGAACAAAGGTGTAACATTCGCAGTTGTCTCGACCTCTGGCACCACCTTGAGTCTGTGGAAGAGTGAAAAGTTATTGTCAGTCCCTCATTACTTTGCACTTTGACTTCCCTCAACTGTTGGTGGTGCCTTTTTAACCTTCAATACAGATAACCTATCCAAAATCAGCTCCTTAACTATTTTAAACTCTTCTAGTGTCTGAATTATGTACTCGCTTATCATGGTCTGGGTAGCATATCCTTCCTTGGTAAAGACAGATGCTAAATATTAATATCTCAGCTGCCCTAGCTTTGCCTTCATGTGAAAATCCTCTTTTTGGTTCCTCATCAGCCCTACTCATCCTATGGTTGCCTTTTTAATATTTATATGCATATAGAAGATTTTGACATTCCATTTTATGGTGGCTGCAAGTCTTTCTTTTCATGCTTCCATTTTCCTTCGCTTATTTGCTCTTTCACCTCTTCCCTTATCCATTCTGCCTGGTTTTCAGTTGTGTTTTCTCTCTCACATCAGTTATAATCACACTTTTTCTTTATCTTAATTCTAATCTCTTCTGTCACCAAGGGAGCTCTGAATTTCTTTGCCATTCCTTCTCTTTCAAGAGAATATTCTTTAACTGTGTTTGAACATTTTCTTCTTTGAAGCTAGCAGTTCAGCTGCAATTTACCAACTCATCAAAAACTCGATCAAGTTAGTGAAACCTACAGGGCAATTCTCTCTCCCTGCTGCGCTAATTTATTAGCACAACAGGCTGGGAGATTTCAGCAGGGCCAAATTAGCACAATCCACACTGGGTGTCTGGCCCCAAGCGCCTCTCTTAGCATCAGATTTCTGATGAAGTCAGCTTCATGCTGAAAATAGCCGCGGAGCTCAATTAGATATGCAGGAGGGACTTTAATATTCTTTAAATATGATTAGTTGGCTCGGTACTGAAATCCTTTTTCTCATGACTCACAGCCTCCCCAACCCACCCAAAGCTAGAGATGGTTCATTCCTAGATGGAGTTTAGAGTAGCTCCTCACTTGCAGGGAGCTAGCAGCCCAACTCTGCTGGAGTGAAGGAGAGACAATCGGAGCCCCCCAGAGGGTCGGGTAGTGGGGGATTAGCAGTGCCAGCCTAAGGGGGTCTCGCTTCCATTCTGGAGATAGGATCATTGGGGAAGGAAGGAGACCAGCAATCAGGGTGATCTGGGCTTGTGGGGCAGGACTGTGGTGGGGAGGGAGATTGTTCTGCAGAGGGGGCACGCAGATCATGGCTGGGCCCAGGCACGTTTGCTGACCATCGAGCAGGAGGCTGGCAGACAGGGGTCACTGTGCATGTGCCAATCTTAGCGTTGAGAAATTGGTGCACGTGCAGTGACCCACTCAGTGCTATGCTGCCAGCGTCTCGGATGGGAATAGGCCCCATCCCTGGTTTTCAGTGTGATTTATGTAGTGCACTTTGCAGTGCACAGAGTGTGGGAGATTCATTTCGAAAAGCCAATGCAATTTACTCCAGTTTTCACGCAAATTCAGCATTTTGAATTTTTTGTGGAGAGTCACCCCCATGATTTTCCTTTAAGAAATCCATGCTGACTTCCCTTAGTCAATTCACATTTGTCCAAGTGACTGTTAATTTTGCCCCAGATTGCAAAAGCTTGCCCATGATGAGCTTAAATTGTCTAGCATGTAACTGGGTTCTTCTCCTTGCATTCTTTTTTAAGATATATAACTTGCAATTTTTCAGTCCTCTTGAATCATTCCTGTATCTAAGGACATTGTTGTGGCCAGTGCCTGGGCACTTTTCAACTTTGTTTTACTCAGCATCTTTGGATACTTCCATTGATTCTGCTGACTTATCATCTTTAAGTGAAGCCAGCTTTTTTAGTACCTCCTCCTCAAAGTTTCATCTTTGAGGAGGAGGTACTTCCAATATTCAAATTAACTCATTCTTCTCTACGGCTTTGGTAGCATCATCTTCTTTGGTAAAGACAGGTGAAAAGTACTTTTTTAGAACCTTCACACATCACACACAGCCTGTCGAATGAAAATGATACAACAAGGAGCAAAGAGTGAAAACATAGGTACCCTGATGCAATAAAGACAAAATGAGAAGAAACCTGCAACACATATCAAAGCCAACACAAAGGATTTTTACATTTATATTAGGATAGAGTGGATGGTCAGAGGCAAAATTGGCTCCTTAAACTCATAATAGTAATGGTCAATTGGAATAAGGAAATGGCAGATATACGAACATAGGAAAAACATAAGAAATGGCAGATATGCTGGATAATTACTTTACATCAGTATTTACTGTAGACAAAATTAATGTCAATAAGATAATGGTAATAAGGAAATTAATGACTTTAAACAGTGACAAATCCCCAGAACAAAGGTCTCCGTTCTAGGATTTTAAACTACCTCGGTCAGAACTTTCCAAAGTCCTCTTAATTTAAAACATTTGACACAGTAGTTAACACTGCTGCCTCATAGTGCCAATGAGCCTGATTCAACTCTGGCCTTGGGTCACTGCGTAGAGTTTGCATATTCTTCCCATGTCTGCAAAAGTTTTCCTTTGGGTGTTCCGGTTTCCTCCCACAGTCCAAAATTGTGCAGGTTAGGTGGATTGACCATGCTAAATTGCCCCTTAACATCTTGAGATGTGCAAGTTAGGGAATCAGCCATGGCAAATAGGCCAGGCTACAGGGATAGGTCATAGAAGTATACAGCATGGAAACAGGCTCTTCGATTCAACTTGGGATTCAGATCCTTCAGGAAGGACAGGGAGGGAGGCAAAAGAGGTGGTGGAGTGGCACTGTTGATCAGGGACAGTGTCATGGCTGCAGAGAAGGTGGATACCGAGGAGGGAATGTCTACGGAGTCTCTGTGGGTGGAAGTTAGGAATAGCAAAGGGTCGGTGACGTTGCTGGGTGTATTCTATAGGCCGCCCAATAGTGACAGGGAAGTTGAGGTGCAGATAGGGAAACAGATACTGGAGAGATGTAGAAATAACAGAGTTGTTGTGATGGGAGACTTCAATTTCCCAAACATCGACTGGAATATCCCAAGGGTAAGGGGTTTGGATGGGGAGGAGTTTGTTAGGTGTGTTCAGGAGGGTTTCCTGACACAGCACGTGGACAAGCCTACGAGAGGAGAGGCTGTACTGGACCTGGTACTAGCTAATGAACCAGGACAGGTGATGGATCTCTCGGTAGGAGAACATCTTGGGGATGGAGATCATAATTCTATCTCCTTCACCCTTGCATTGGAAAAGGATAGGATCAGGCAGGCTAGGAAGGTGTTTGTCTGGAATAAGGGGAAATATGAAGACATCAGGCAGATGTTGGGGTGAATAAACTGGAAGGAGGTGTTCTTGGGGAAAAGCACAGAAGGAAGGTGGCAGATATTCAAGGAATGCTTGTCTGGAGCTTTGCACAACAACGTTCCGGTGAGACAAGGAGGTTTTGGTAGGACGCGGGAACCGTGGTGCACGAAGGCTGTGGTGAACATAGTCAGGAAGAAAAGAAAGGTGTATAAAAGGTTCAAAGAGCTAGAAGATGTTGGGGATCTAGAGAAGTATAAGGCTTATAGAAGAGAGCTTAAAAAGAAAATTAGGAGAGCCAGAAGGGGTCATGAGAAGGCCTTGGCTGGTAGGATTAAGGAGAATCCCAAGGCCTTCTACAAATATGTGAAAAGTAAAAGGATGAGAAGAGAAGGGATAGGACCTATAAAAGGTGAAGGGGGAAAAGTCTGTATGGAACCGGAAGAAATGGCAGAGGTGCTTAATGAGTACTTTGCCTCAGTATTCACGGTGGAAAGTGATCTGGGAGGATGCACTACAAGTTTGCGGCAGACTGAAAAGATTGAGTATGTAGATATTAAGGAAGCGGATGTGTTAGAACTTTTAAATGCTATCAAGATAGACAAGTCTCCGGGACCAGATGGGATGTACCCCAGGTTATTGTGGGAGGTGAGGGATGTCATTGCAGAGCCCCTGGCGATGATCTTTGCGTCGTCGATGGAGACGGGAGAGGTTCTGGAGGATTGGAGGATTGCGGATGTGGTCCCTATTTTCAAGAAAGGGAACAGGGATAGTCCTGGAAATTACCGACCGGTGAGTCTGACCTCAGTGGTTGGTAAGCTGATGGAGAGGCTTCTGAGGGACAAGATTTACGAGCATTTGGAGAAGTTTAGGTTGATTAGAAATAGTCAGCATGGTTTTGTAAAAGGCAGGTCGTGCCTTACGAGCTTAATTGAGTTCTTCGAAAATGTGACTGAACACATTGACGAAGGAAGAGCAGTGGACGTGGTGTACATGGACTTCAGCAAGGCATTTGACAAGGTCCCACATGCAAGACTTCTTGAGAAGGTGAGAGGCCATGGGATCCAAGGGGCTTTGGCCTTGTGGATCCAGAACTGGCTTGCCTGCAGAAGGCAGAGGGTGGTTGTGGATGGCTCTTTTTCTGCATGGAGGTCGGTCACCAGTGGAGTGCCCCAGGGATCTGTTCTAGGACCCTTGCTGTTTGTCATTTTCATAAATGACCTGGATGAGGAAGTGGAGGGATGGGTGAGTAAGTTCGCCGATGACACGAAGGTCGGTGGTGTTGTGGATGGTCTGGAGGGATGTCAGAAGTTGCAGCATGACATCGACAGGATGCAAGACTGGGCGGAGAAGTGGCAGATGGACTTCAACGCGGATAAATGTGTTGTGGTCCATTTTGGCAGATCCAACGGGATGAATGAGTACACTATCAAAGGTAGGAGTCTTAGCTGTGTGGAAGAGCAGAGGGATCTTGGGGTCCAGGTCCATAAGACTCTCAAATCGGCCTCCCAGGTGGAGGATGTGGTTAAGAAAGCTTACGGTGTACTGGCCTTCATTCATCGAGGGATTGAGTTCAGGAGTCAGGAGGTAATGCTGCAGCTTTATAGGACCCTTGTCAGACCACACTTGGAGTACTGTGCACAGTTCTGGTCGCCTCACTATAGGAAGGACGTGGAAGCTATTGAAAGGGTGCAGAGGAGATTTACAAGGATGTTGCCTGGATTGGGAGGCATGCCTTATGAAGACAGGTTGAGGGAGCTGGGACTGTTCTCCCTGGAGAGACGAAGGTTGAGAGGCGACCTGATAGAGGTTTACAAGATGTTGAGAGGAATAGATAGGGTGGACTCTCAGAGACTATTTCCCAGGGCTGAAATGGTCGCGACGAGAGGGCACAGATTTAAGGTGCAGGGAAGCAAGTACAGAGGGGATGCTAGGGGAAAGTTTTTCACTCAGAGGGTGGTGAGTGAATGGAATCGGCTGCCGTCGGTGGTGGTCGAGGCGAACTCGCTGGGGTCTTTTAAAAGACTTCTGGATGAGTATATGGGATCCAATGGGATTGGGGGTTATAGATGGGTCTATGGCTGGGTAGGTTTTGATGTGTTCGGCACAACTTGTGGGCCGAAGGGCCTGTTTGTGCTGTAGTGTTCTATGTTCTATGTTTGTCCATGCAGCCTTTTTTTTAAACCCATAAGCTAGTTCTAATTGCCTGCATTTGGCCCATATGCCTCTATACCCATCTTACCCATGTAACTGTCTAAACTCTTTTTAAAAGACAAAATTGTACTCGCCTCTATTACTATCTCTGGCAGCTTGTTCCAGACATTCATCACCCTCTGAAAAAATTGCCCTTCAGAACATTTTTGAACCTCTGCCCTCTAACCTTAAACCTATGCCCTCTAGTTATAGAAAAAAATATTGATTTTCATATCTGATCTACACGTCTCATTATTTTATAGACCTCTATATGATCACTTCTCAGCCTTCTATGCTCCAGAGAAAAGAGTCCCAGTTTATCAAGCCTCTCCTTATAACTTAAACCAAATTTAGTAGCATCCTAGTAAATCTCTTCTGCACTCTTTCTAGTTTAGTAATATCCTTTCTATAAGAGGATGACTAGAACTGTGCACAGTATTCAAAGTGTGGTTGTACCAATATCTTGTACAACTTCAACAAGACGTTTCAACTCCTGTAATCAGTTTTCTGACCAATGAAACCAAGCATGTTGAATGCCTTCTTCACCACTCTGTCCATCTATGACTCCACTTTTAAGGATCTATGAACCTGTACCCATAGGTCTCTTTGTTTGTTACTCTCCCAACACCTTACCATTAACGGAGTAGCCCTCCCCTGGTTCAATCTTTCAAAATGCATTACCTCACATTTATCTAAATGAAACTCCATCTGCCATTCGTTAGCCTCCTGGCCAATTGATCAAGACCCTATTGTAATCAGAGATAATCTTCTTTATTGTCTATATGCCACCAATTTTGGTGTCATCTGCAAACTTCTTAATCGTGCCTCCTATATTCTCATCCAAATCATTGATATAAATGACAAGTAACAGTGGACAAGTAACACTGATCCCTGAGACACACTGCTGGTCACAGATCTCCAGTTTGGAAAACAGCCCTCTACAACCACCATCAAGCCAGTTTGATATCCACTTAGCTACCTCATCTTGGATATCTTGAGATTTACCTAATGCAATAACCTATCATACGATACTTTGTCAAAGGCATTGCCAAAGTCCATGTAGATAACATCAAATCTGGCCTCATCTACCGTATTAGTTACTCCTTCAAAAATCACAATCAAATTTGTGAGACGTGATTTTCCACTCATAAAATGATGCTGGCAGTCCATAATCAGTCCTTGTGTCTCTAAATGCCTGTACATCCTGTCTCAAAATATCTTTCAACAACTTATCCAGCACAGATGTGAGGCTCATTGGCCTGTGGTTCCCAGCAGCCCTTTTTTAAACAAAGATACAACATTTGCCACCTACCAGTCTTCAGGTACCTCACCTGTGAGTAAGAATGATTCAGATAAGGTGGGAGGAAAGGACCTGGATGGAATGCTCTTTCAGAGAATCGTTACAAACCTGATGGGCTGAAAGGCCTGTTTCTGCACTGTAGGGATTCTATGATTCAATGATTTTTAATTTGCGTTTGTAGAGGGTAGGTATTGCCTGATGAATCTAATCATGTTTTGAAGGGGTGACTGAACAGGGAAATGTCAATGGGTGTTACTTATATGTACTTACAGCAGAAAACATTTGTTAATATCCATGGCCAGAATTTTATGTAAAAAGTTCAGATGCATGCCTGAACTAGAAGCGCATAAAACCGTGTGAGAAATGTTGGGCAACTGCCCTGATATTTCAGTTGGCGGATGTACACACAAGTCAAAAGCGCAATCAAGAAGACAATTTAAGTTAATTGAATAAATATGGACTGGGATTTTATGTTGCCCAACTACCTTTATGGTTGATGATGTAGAGATGACGGCATTGGACTGGGGTAGTAAGAACTCAGTAAGAATTTAGCAACACCAATTTTAAATCCAACCGATTTATTTGATAGTAAAATTGCGAGCTTTCAACACTGTGTCTTCGTCAGGCAAATGCAGTGTCCTGGTCTGCAATAGCACACATCAGCACAGACAGTCACAGATTGCTGATTAGAATGTGAATCCTTACATCTAACCTGCTATTCAAGTGTTAAAGTGGCTAACAATGTGTGTGAAGGGAATCCTGAGCATTGGTTCGAGAATTGTGTATTTTCTCCAGACAGCACAGTAAGTGAGGTTTTTTGCTAATCCAGGCAAGTTACGGGGGGTTACAGATAGTGTGACATGAAGCCAAGATCCCTGTTAAGACCGTCCTCATGTGTGCGGAACTTGGCTATAAGTCTCTGCTCAGCAACTCTGCGCTGTCGTGTGTCACAAAGGCCCCCTTGAAGAACATTTACCCGCAGGTCTGAGGCCAAATGCCCATGACTGCTGAAGTGTTCGCCCACAGGAAGGGAACTGTTTTGCCTGGTGATTGTTGAGCGATGCTCATTCATCTGCTGTCGTACTGTCTGCATGGTCTCCCCAATGTACCATGCTTCGGGACATCCTTTCTTGCAACGTATTAGGTAGACAACGTTGGCCGAGTTGCAAGAGTATGTACCGTGTACCTGGTGAATGTTATCCTCACGTTTGATGATGTCGTCCATGTCTATGATCTGGCATGTCTTGCAGAGGTTGCTGTGGCAGGGTTGTGTGGTATTGTGGTCACTATTCTCCTGAAGGTTGGGTAGTTTGCTGCGAACAATGATCTGTTTGAGGTTGTGCGGTTGTCTGAAAGCAAGAAGTGGCGGGGTGGGGATGGCCCTAGCGAGATGTTCATCGTCATCAATGATATGTTGAAGACTCCGGAGAAGATGTCGTAGCTTCTCCTCTCCGGGGAAGTACTGGACAACAAAGGGTACTCTGTCCACCTTGTCCCGTGTTCGTCTTCTGAGGAGGTCAGTGCGGTTTATCGCTGTGGCACGTTGGAACTGTCGATTGATGAGTCGAGCGCCATATCCTGTTCTCACGAGTGCATCCTTCAGTGTCTGGAGGTGTCTGTCACGATCCTCCTCATCTGAGCAAATTCTGTGTATACGGAGGGCTTGTCCATAGGGATGGCTTCTTTAACGTGTCTAGGGTGGAAGCTGGAGAAGTGGAGCATTGTGAGGTTGTCCGTCGGTTTGCGGTACAGTGAGGTGCTGAGGTGACCGTCCTTGATGGAGATGCTTTTGTCCAAGAATGCAACTGATTCTGGAGAATAGTCCATGGTGAGTCTGATGGTGGGATGGAACTTGTTGATATCATCATACAGTTTTTTCAATGATTGTTCACCATGAGTCCAAAGGAAAAAGATGTCATCAATGTATCTAGTATATAACCTTGGTTGAAGATCTCGTGTGGTGAAGAAGTCTTGTTCGAACCTGTGCATGAAGATGTTGGCATACTGAGGTGCAAATTTGGTCCCCATGGCTGTTCCGTGTGTCTGGATGAAAAGCTGATTGTTGAAGGGGAAGACATTGTGGTCCAAGATGAAGCGGATGAGTTGTAAAATTGCATCCGGAAACTGGCAGTTGTTGGCATTGAGTACTGAGGCAGTTGCAGCAATACCATCGTCGTGGGAGATGTTGGTGTAGAGCGCCGAGACATCCATTGTGACAAGGAGTGTCCCTGGTTCTACTGCTCCATGTGTGCTGAGTTTCTGTAGGAAGTCCGTAGTGTCAAGACAAAAGCTGGGGGTTCTTTGTACAATGGGTTTCAGGATGCCCTCGATATAGCTGGAGAGGTTCTCACACAGGGTCCCATTGCCCGATCCGATGGGCGACTGGGTATGTTTGCCTTGTATATCTTTGGGAGGCAGTAGAGATCTCCAATGTGGGGAGTACGTGGAATGAGAGCCCGGAGGGTGTTCTGAAGGTCCGGATCAAAGGTTTTGATCAGAGTGTTGAGTTGACGAGTGTGTTCTTTGGTCGGATCTGCTGGTAACTGTCTGTAGTGTTTCTCATTGTTTAGTTGTCGGTACACTTCTTCACAGTAGTCCGTTCTGTTCAGTATGACGGTGGTGCCTCCTTTGTCTGCTGGTTTGATGACAATGTTGCGGTTGGTCTTGAGAGCACGGATGGCCTTGCATTGTGCTTGGGTAATGTTCGGGACTGTCTTGCAAGTGCGGTTGATGAATCTGGTGTTCACGCACCTCCTGATGGCTTGGGCATACATGTCCAGTCAGGGGCAGCGGCCTTCCGAAGGAGTCCAATTGGATTCATTCCTCTTCGGTTGCTGCACTGCGGATCCCTCTGTCGGCTGTTCTGGTTCATTAGCTGTCTCATTGAGTTTGCTATTGGCCTCTTGGGGTTTGTAGAAGAACTCACGTAGCCTCATTTGCCTGATGAATTCCTCTGTGTCCGCTGCGAGACTGATGGGGTCCATTTTGGTGGTGGGACAGAAATTGAGCCCTCAGCTGAGAACTTCGATTTCCTCTGATTGAAGTGTGTAGTCCGACAAGTTGACAATAGACCTCCCTGCGGTAGTGTTGTTTTCTACCATGGTGCCAAGGGAGGTTTGATTGTTGCTGGTGGCGATGCCGAGTTTTTCAAGTTTCCTGCTCTTGGTGTGCATGTAAATGATGTAGTTTCTTCATCTCATCTGCTTGGCAAAGTTTCGCAGCTGATCTGCGTCCTGAGCGCAAGTTGAGAATATGTATTCCATTTTACTTTCCAGGGTACGGTGTTTGCTATAGAGCTGGTGTATGAGGTGATTGAGGAGTGTGAGAGAGGTGCGACAGCAAAGCCTCTCAGCATAGTCCGTGTTATAGGTTGACCTGAGTAGGTTCATGATCTGTAGTCCCTTTGGTATCCTGTCTGCTTTCTTGCATCTCTGTAGAAACTTGATGTCTGTGTCGATATGCGCAATCCTCTTGGAGATCCTCTCCACTTGGACTACAGATCACAAACCCACTCAGGTCAACCTATAACACGGACTATGCTGAGAGTCTTTGCCGTTGCACCTCTCTGACACTCCTCAATCACCTCATACACCAGCTCTATAGCAAACGCCGCACCCTGGAAAGTAAAATGGAATACATATTCTCAACTTGCACTCAGGACGCAGACCAGCTGCGAAACTTTGCCAAGCAGATGAGACGAAGAAACTACACCATTTACATGCACACCAAGAACAGGAAACTTGAAAAACTCGGCATCGCCACAAGCAACAACCACAACCTCCCTTGGCACCACAACACTCCATTGTTAACTTATCGGACTACACACTTCAATCAGAGGAAATCGAAGTTCTCAGCTGAGGGCTCAATTTCTGTCCCACCACCAAAATGGACCCCATCAGTCTCGCAGCGGACACAGAGGAATTCATCAGGCAAATGAGGCTGCGTGAGATCTTCCACAAACCCCAAGAGGCCAATAGCAAACTCAATGAGACAGCTAATGAACCAGAACAGCCGACAGAGGGATCCGCAGTGCAGCAACCGAAGAGGAATGAATCCAATTGGACTCCTTCGGAAGGCCGTTGCCCCTGACTGGACATGTATGCCCAAGCGGTCAGGAGGTGCATGAACACCAGATTCATCAACCGCACTTACAAGACAGTCCTGAACATCACCCAAGCACAACGCAAGGCCATCCGTGCTCTCAAGACGAACCGCAACATTGTCATCAAACCAGCAGACAAAGGAGGCACCACCGTCATACTGAACAGAACGGACTACTGTGAAGAAGTGTACCGACAACTAAACAATGTGAAACACTACAGACAGTTACCAGCAGATCCAACCAAAGAACACACTCGTCAACTCAACACTCTGATCAAAACCTTTGATCCGGACCTTCAGAACACCCTCCGGACTGTCATTCCATGTACTCCCCGCATTGGAGATCTCTACTGCCTCCCAAAGATACACAAGGCAAACATAACCGCCCGTCCCATTGTATCGGGCAATGGGACCCTGTGTGAGAACCTCTCCAGCTATATCGAGGGCATCCTGAAACCCATTGTACAAAGAACCCCCAGCTTTTGTCTTGACACTACGGACTTCCTACAGAAACTCAGCACACATGGAGCAGTAGAAACAGGGACACTCCTTGTCACAATGGATGTCTTGGCGCTCTACACCAACATCCCCCACGACGATGGTATTGCTGCAACTGCCTCAGTACTCAATGCCAACAACTGTCAGTTTCCAGATGCAATTTTACAACTCATCCACTTCATCTTGGACCACAATGTCTTCACCTTCAACAATCAGCTTTTCATCCAGACACACGGAACAGCCATGGGGACCACATTCGCACCTCAGTATGACAACATCTTCATGCACAGGTTCGAACAAGACTTCTTCACCACACGAGATCTTCAACCAAGGTTATATACTAGATACATTGATGACATCTTTTTCCTTTGGACTCATGGTGAACAATCATTGAAACAACTGTATGATGATCTCAACAAGTTCCATCCCATCATCAGACTCAGCATGGACTATTCTCCAGAATCAGTTGCATTCTTGGACACACGCATCTCCATCAAGGACGGTCACCTCAGCACCTCACTGTACCGCAAACCGACAGACAATCTCACAATGCTCCACTTCTCCAGCTTCCACCCTAGACACGTTAAAGAAGCCATTCCCTATGGACAAGCCCTCTGTATGCACAGAAGTTGCTCAGATGAGGAGGATCGTGACAGACACCTCCAGACACTGAAGGATGCCCTCGTGAGAACAGGATATGACGCTCGACTCATCGATCGACAGTTCCGACGTGCCACAGCGATAAATCGCACTGACCTTCTCAGAAGACGAACACGGGACATGATGGACAGAGTACCCTTTGTTGTCCTGTACTTCCCTGGAGCGGAGAAGCTACGACATCTTCTCCGGAGTCTTCAACATATCATTGATGACGATGAACATCTCGCTAGGGCCATCCCCACCCCCCCACTTCTTGCTTTCAGACAACCGCACAACCTCAAACAGATCATTGTTTGCAGCAAACTACCCCACCTTCAGGAGAACAGTGACCACAATACCACACAACCCTGCCACAGCAACCTCTGCAAGACATGCCAGATCATAGACATGGACGACATCATCAAACGTGAGGATACCATTCACCAGGTACACGGTACATACTCTTGCAACTCGGCCAACGTTGTCTACCTAATACATTGCAAGAAAGGATGTCCCGAAGCATGGTACGTTGGGGAGACCATGCAGACACTATGACAGCGGATGAATGAGCATCGCTCAACAATCACCAGGCAAAACAGTTCCCTTCCTGTGGGCGAACACTTCAGCAGTCATGGGCATTCGGCCTCCGACCTGCGGGTAAACGTTCTTCAAGGGGCCTTCGTGACACACGACAGCGCAGAGTTGCTGAGCAGAGACTGATAGCCAAGTTCCGCACACATGAGGACGGTCTTAACAGGGATCTTGGCTTCATGTCACACTATCTGTAACCCCCGTAACTTGCCTGGATTAGCAAAAAAACTCACTTACTGTGCTGTCTGGAGAAAATACACAATTCTCTAACCAATGCTCAGGATTCCCTTCACACACATTGTTAGCCACTTTAACACTTGAATAGCAAGTTAGATGTAAGGATTCGCATTCTAATCAGCAATCTGTAACTGTCTGTGCTGATGTGTGCTGTTGCAGACCAGGGCACTGCATTTGCCTGACGAAGACGCAGAGTGTTGAAAGCTCGCAATTTTACTATCAAATAAATCGGTTGGATTTAAAATTGGTGTTGCTAAATTCTTACTGAGTTCTTTATGGTTGATGGGCAGGCTGATTGGCAAGCTGCAAACTCAATCCAGTGTGGAATGAAAGGTCAGGGTTCAAATAAAATTGACAAATGTATCTCTGTATGACTGTGTTGTCGAGACACTCGTGGCATTGACATTTATTTTTTCACAACTTAACAGCTCCCCTAGACAGCTCCACAGTTGCTGGTCCCCAAGGGACCCATTGGAAGCACCATTCTGCACACTTCCTTTTCTTGGTGTTTGCCTTCTTCCTGCTTTGGTTGGCAGTGCTCATCTTTTCACAGAACATGTTTCACTCTGACTGGCAAGTAACTGGCCAGCCAGGCAGAAATTGCACACTGGGACCGATTGTGACTGAAGATGTGTCAATTATCTCCCAATTCAATTACTCCCTCCAGATCATGACCTGACTTGCTGCTACCACCCACCTATCCCCGACTTCCCTGATTTCCTCTGATTCTACTCACCAACCACAATATCCAGTTGTCACCCTACCTACTTACCATGTAACTTACCACCCGTTTCAACCTCTCATGTCATTTTACCTGCTTACACTTTACCCATTTACCTTACCCACCCTATCCCCTTCCCACGCACCTCACTCATTCTCATTATACAATCATAGAATCCAACAATGCATAGGAGACCATTCAGCCTATTGAGTCAACTACAATCCCATCCAGGCCCGATCCCTATAACCCCATGCATTTATCCCAGCTAGCCCCACCGATATTAAGGGCAATTTAGCACGGTTCAATCCACATAACCTTCACATCTTTAGATTGTGGGAGGAAACCCATGCAGGCATGGAGAGAACGTGCAAACTCCACAGTGACCCAAGATGGGAATCGAACCTGGGTACCTGGCATGGTGAGGCAGCAGTGCTAACCACTGTGTCACCATACCATCCCTTATATACTTATCTTCTCTTTGTGGCTTTTCAAAGAGTCTTTGAGACTGTAAGATTCTTTAATGTTCAGAATATGACACTTAGTGCCCTAAAAGAGAGTATGATTTCTGCACGGAAATTCTCCTCAAGCTTGCTGAGCTGTATCAGTCTGAAAGCTATTCCATCTGAAGATTACTCATCAAAATGGAAGGACGGTAAATGGTATTTTATGTCTGATGGTCAGAAATTGAGGTTCCAACCCTAAATGGAAGAATTGGACCAATGATACACTAAGTGAAAGGGCAAAACTGGTAAACAGATTTCAATATAGGCCCATTAGGGCATTCACATTAGACCTGAAAAGGATAGAATAGCGTAATGTCTATATGTTGCAAAGACAGAAACAATGGCTATCCAAAGAGATTTTGGGATCAAATATAGTATTATGAACTGATGTAGAAAGTATTCTAAAAGACATATGGAATGTTGACCTTTATATTTAGAGTAATAGAATATTGTTATCACCAAATTTGAAGGGGTGAACTGGTTCTCCTCTATTCAAATTCCTCAGTTGATCACAACAAATATTACATTTTTTATTTTGTGGGATATACCTTTTCTAAATCAAAATGTGTTTATCTCTTTGAGCTATGAATAATAAGCTGCCAACCCCCAGCAAGTTTAAATTGAGTTGAAGAAATAGCAAATTTATTAAGCACTTATTGGAAAAATATGTTGTCATGTGTTCATATGTACACACCATCACACACCACGTCATAGTAAGTGGTGTTGGAGTCCAATAAAAAGAATATATGATTATATATACTATGAAATAGTCCAAGGAAAGGGACCAAACTAGACCTGGTATTGGGAATGAGCCTGGGCAGGTGATTGATATTTCAGTGAATAAGTATTTCAGGAACAGTGACCATAATTCTGTCAGTTTTAAGTTATTTATGGTTAAGAATAAGAATAGTTCTCAGATGAAAGTATTAAATTGGGGGAAGGCTAACTACAAATATATTAGGCAGGAAATGGGAAATGTAGATTGGGGGAGTTTGAGAATAAATCAACATCTATTATATGGGAATCTTTTAAAGTAGTACAGTAAGAAGTCTGACAACAGCAGATTTAAATCCAACCGATTTATTTGATAGTAAACTCACAAACTTTCGAGGCTCTGCTCTTCGTCAGGTGAATGAGGATCTGTGAGGATTTGTCACTGTTTAGTGTCATTAATTTCCTCATTACTGTTGTCTTGCTGACATTAATTTTGTCTACAGTAAATACTGATGTAAAAAAATTATCTAACTTATCTGCCATTTCATATGTTTTTCTTATGTTCTTACATCTGCCATTTCCTTATTCACCTGACGAAGAGCAGAGCCTCGAAAGCTTGTGAGCTTACTATCAAATAAGTTAGTTGGATTTAAACCTGGTGTTTTCAGACTTCTTACTGTGTTTAGGCCAGTTGATTAGAATTCACAATCTTCTGTTTCTATGAAAATGAGGGATAAGGATGGCAAGATTCAGCGATCTTGGATGAAAAGAGAAATTATGAGCTTTGTCAAAAAGAAGAAAGAGCTGTGCATAAGATTTAGGAAACTAAAGATAGGCAAAACCCTTGAAGAATATAAAGAAAGCAGGAAAATGTTAAATGGGGCCATGAAATGTCCGAAGATCAGAGGCTGAATGCGCGTGAATGCTGAAGTGTTCACCAACAGGAAAAGAACAGTCTTGGAAGTGGATACACTAGTGACTTTTAAGGGGCATCTGGACAAATACATGAATAGGATGGGAATAGTAGGATATGATCTCCGAAAGGTAGGCGGTTTTAGTTAAGTCAAGCAGCATGGTCAGTGCAGGGATGGAGGGCCTGTTCCTGCGCTTTAATTTTCTTTCTTCTTTGTTTGTTGTGATCTGTCAACTAAGGTAATATAGATTGCAAAAGTAGGATTTAATAGATTATTCATAGAATCCCTACAGTGGAGAAGAGGCAATTCAGACCATCGAGTGTTCACTAACTTTCTGACAGACTCATTTATATAGACCCTGTCCCTTACCCAATCTCTGTAACCTCACACATTTACTATGGCCAATCTCCTCTGACCTACACATCTCGTGACATTTGGGGCAATTTAGCATGGCCCATCCACCTAATTTGCACATCTTTGGACTGTAGAAGGAAATCAAAGCCCCAAAGGAAACCCACGAAAACGTGGGGAAAACATGTAATCTCAAGCACTATATCAGTAGCAACAAAATGTTGAGATGAAGCCAAAAGAGAAAGCGCTCGGAAATAATTTGATTCTATCCACATTTGAGATGATGTGTTGTCTAAAGCTTAAAAAGATCAAAAGAAGGATCAAAACCCACCACCATAGCTCAAAAGAAAGAGGAAAAGGATGCAATGAAGCAAATGTTATTGCAAGTTTCAATTTTAAATGTTTAATTTTCATTTATGTCATATCTCTTTTTGCTATGCTTTGACATTCACGAATCATCCTTGTCCTTGACATCCTTTCTGAGCTCTCTGTGCCCTAGCACATTGATTTCAAAACTTAGTTCCTTATTTTCTTATGGTTCCATGACTCTGTTCTGCCCTGTCTGGAGTTTTGCATGGGTTGCTTTCGTGGATTGACCATGCTAAATTGCCCAAGTGTCCCAAGATGTATAGGTCAGGTGGGATTAGCCATAGTTAATGTGTGGGGTTGTAGGGATTGGACAAGGGAGGGGACATACATAAAAATTGTCTGTCACAGAACAAAGAGCAAAGAACAAAACAGCACGGGAAACAGGACCTTCGGCCCAACGAGCCCGTGCTGCCACCCCAATGTTCCCACCTCCACCTGCAATCCCTGTCCATGTTTATAGATCTATGGATTAAAAACCAAATTTGAGACAATTTAGGGAGAATTTGTTTTGCCAATTAGCCTAAGAGCACATCTTTGGGATGTGGGATGAAACCGGAGCACCCGGAGAAAACCCACGCAAGCACGGGGAGAATGCGCAAACTCCCACAGACACAGGCCCAAGTCCATGTATCTGCACAGCACAGCGATAGTCACTGAGCTGTCGTGTTGCCCATCAAATGGTCCAGGTCAAGTGTACACTAACGATGTGAAGCACTAGGATACTCTCGGAAAAAAAATCCAAGAGCAGCCATCTCACGACCCATCGCGTGTATGCCCCTCCTTAGACAACAAGATGGACCAAAGCACCTGTAGGATAAAAACAAGTACATCAATACCATCATCTATTTACACACTTCCCAGGGACTCCCAAAGATCATGATTATTAGGGATAGGATTTATAGTTATTTAGAGAGAAATGAATTGATTGGGGATAGTCAGCATGGTTTCGTGAAGGGTAGGTCATGCCTAACTAACCTCATTGAGTTTTTTGAGAAAGTGACCAGAGGGGTGGATGGGGGTAAGGCGGTTGATGTAGTATATATGGACTTTAGTAAGGCGTTTGATAAGGTGGCCCATGGAAGACTTCTACAGAAAATGCCGATGTGTGGAATAGAGGGTGATTTAGCTAATTGGATTAGAAATTGGCTGGCAGATAGAAGACAGAGGGTGGTGGTTGATGGGAGATATTCATCGTGGAGTTCGGTGACGAGTGGTGTGCCTCAGGGGTCTGTTTTGGGTCCCCTGCTGTTTGTAATTTTTATAAATGATCTGGATGAGGGTATTGAGGGATGGATCAGTAAATTTGCAGATGATACTAAAGTTGGTGGAGGGGTAGATAGTGAAGAGGGGTGTTTCAGTTTACAGAGTGACTTGGACAAGTTGCAGAGCTGGGCCGAGAGGTGGCAAATGGAGTTTAATGTGGAAAATTGTGAGGTAATGCACTTTGGCAGGAACAATAAATGTGTAGAGTATAGGGCTAATGGTAGGGCTCTTAATAGTGTTGAGGAACAGAAGGATCTTGGTGTATGTGTCAATAGATCCCTGAAAGTAGGCAGTCAAGTGGATAAAGTTGTTAAGAAGGCTTCTGGAGTCTTAGCTTTTATTGGTAGGGGGATTGAATTTAGGAGCCGCAGCATCATGTTGCAGCTGTACAAAACTCTAGTGCGGCCGCACTTTGAGTATTGTGTGCAGTTCTGGTCGCCACATTATAAGAAAGATGTGGAGGCATTGGAGAGGGTACAGAGGAGGTTTACCAGGATGTTGCCTGGTATGGAGGGCAGGTCCTATGAAGAGAGTTTGAAGGATTTGAGGGTGTTTTCGTTAGAAAGGAGGCGGCTAAGAGGGGATCTTATTGAAGCATATAAGATGATTAGAGGTTTAGATAGGGTGGACAGTGATAGCCTTTTTCCTAGGATGGAGAAAGCTATCACGAGGGGACACAGCTTTAAATTAAGGGGTATGAGTTATAGGACGGATATCAGAGGTAGTTTCTTTACTCAAAGAGTGATTAGGGAGTGGAATGCCCTGCCTGCAGCTGTTGTAGATGCGCCAAGTTTGGTGGCGTTTAAGAGGTTAGTTGATAAGTATATGGATGAGAAGGGAATGGTTTAGTTAGGAGGGGCATTGCTTTATATTTTGGTCGGCACAACATCGAAGGCCGAAGGGCCTGTTCTGTGCTGTATTGTTCTATGTTCTATGTTCTATCCCTATTTTAAATCAGTTTTCTATACCCCTCCATTCCCATTCTGTTCATGTGCCCATCTAAGTATTTCTTAAATAACTCCAGGGTACCTGCCTCCACCATTTTACTTGGCAGTGCATTCCATACCCCCACCACCCTCTGTGTGAAAAAACTCCCTCCAGCATCCAAATTATACCTTATCCCCTTCACCCTAAGCCCATGACCCCTCATGTTATTCGAGTCCATCCTAGGAAAAAGCTTAACCCTGTTTACTCTCTCTATACCCCTCATAATCTTGTACACCTCTATTAGATCTCCTCTAAGTCTACGTCTTTCTAAGGAAAACAGTCCCAATTTGCCTAACTCTCCTCGTAACTCAGACCTTCCATACCAGGCAGCATCCTGGTAAACCTCCTCTGCACTCTCTCCAGAGTGTCCATGTCCTTCCGGTAGTAAGGCGACCAGAACTGGACGCAGTATTCCAAATGAGGCCTAACCAACGTTTTATACAACTGCAACATTAAAGGCCAGCTCTTGTACTCTATACCTCTTTCTATAAAGGCTAGCATACTATATGCTTTCTTCACAACCTTCTCCACTTGCTCTGTCACCTTCAGAGATTGTTCACCTGCACCCCCAGGTCTCTCTGCATTTCTACACTCTTAATAGGTCTACCCTTTATCATATACCTCCCCCCTACATTCTTTCTCCCGAAATGCATCACCTTTCATTTATCAGGATTAAATTCCATCTGCCATCTATCTGCCCAAGCTACCAGCCTACCTATATCCTGCTGCATTGCCTGATAATGCTCCTCACTGTCCGCAAGTCCAGCCATCTTTGTATTGTCTGCAAACTTGCTGATCACTCCACTTACTCCCTCTTCTAAGTCATTTATATATATTACAAATAGGAGAGGTCCCAGTACTGAGCCCTGTGGCACACCACTAGTGACCGACCTCCAACTAGAAAAACTCCCTTCCACTATTACTCTCTGTCTCTTATTACTAAGCCAGTTACTTATCCATCTAGCTACCTGTCCTTGTATCCCATTAGCCTTGACCTTCTCCACTAACCTCCCATGAGTGAAGAATTGATGGTCTGAATTGCCTCTTCTGCACTGTAGGGATTCTATAATTAATCTGTTAAACCTTATTTTTGCAATCTCTATTACCTTAATTGACAGATCGCAACCAGCAATCTTCTAGCTCCAATCTGCTGTGTACCCACCAGACCTTCTGCTGCACTGCACTATCATACAAAAAGGGCCAGATGTCAACAAAGTTGGATTATATTCTATGATTCTGTGAATTATGAATTACTGTTATTTGGAACATAATCTCCTGAGAGCCCATGTGATGAATGAGTGGGATTATTGATGTTTTTCTCATTGTTAGATGTCGCAGCATCTGAATGTCTTGAAGAGATCCTGTTGAAAGCAGAGGAAGATTGGAAGGAAACATGGAGACAAGCTGCAACTGTTTGTCCTGATCCAGAGGAAGCATATGAAGAAATCATTCCAGATACTCCTGTACCAGTGAAAAAACTGTAAGCTTCCCCATTACAAGTTACAAATTAGCCTTCGACAAATTTAGATTTTTACTTAGATTTGCGATTTCAAGGCTGAAAAACAAACATCTTTTTCTTGAATATTGCTGAAAATTAAGAAAGGCAGTCAAATGTTTTTATCTTGCAATCATCAGGACAGATTTGCAAGAATGCCAAATACCTAACAGAACTCTCTCTTAGTCATAGTCCACTTGCTAACCAATTAGCACCCACTTCTCATAAATTGTTGTCCCCTTGCATGTCTCCTTTTTCCAGCTGTAATAAAGTTCTGCACAATCAATGAACATGCTTTTTCTATTGCCAGATTTCATTGGTTACTCATTTGAATGATAGCCTAACTTAAAGGATAGAGAGTGTATTGCAGAGCAAAGCCCAAAAAGTGTTTTTGCTTTGTTTTTCTGGTTAACTTGGATATCCAGAAGGGTCAAGAAAGTTTCCTTGCCCAAGGTTTTCTTCCCTGTATCCCGACCTCACTAAATCTCTTCCCACCAGCTTCCTAAGTGTTGAGGATCATTTCTTTGGATTCTGCAGTGTGACATCATTCGCTATTACTCAGGCTGATGTGCTCTTATTGCAGATAATAGGTTTGATTTTACCATCAAGTTATGCCCACTTTTGGGCGTGAAAATTTGGTGAAGTCGGGTGCGAGCCAAGAAGCACAATCCACGCCCGCTTCCACAACAGCTCTCCCCTTTACCAAGGCCCGAAAATGGCTATGATCGGGATTCTGCCTGAAACAGGCACAATGGCCATTTAAATGCATTTGCATATATTTAAATGGACTTAATGGGCTGCACATATGACCTTACCAGCACTTTCCCCTTTTTACCAGCACCGCATTCGCCCATCCAGATTTGGTACAAAACAGACATATTCTATAGAAGTCCTATTCCAGCACTTCAGTTAGTGAGGAAATAAGTGCCAAGTGTCTGAAGGGTCTCTGCTTGATATCGGTCGGGAAGGAGGGAAGGTGAGATCAATGAGAGGGAAGAAGTTTCCGTTCTCACTTTGCCTGTAATCAGTGAGGGGGAAGGGGGATTTGCTGTCATTCTGCCTGTGAACAATGAGGTGGACTTGGGGGGGAGGGGGAGGGGGAGGGGGGAGGTGGTGTCCGCTGCCACTCTGCCTGAGATTGGTGGGGGGGGAGGCGGGTGTCCTGCAATCAGTCTGGGTGATGGAGGGGGAGGGGAGATAAGGGGGTCAGTAATGTTGTGGGTGTGGGGCAATGTCTGTGGGGATTGGGGGAGACATTATGTGGCCCAATAGCCATGTAGTAGGTGAGCAGCATTCTATCATTTGCTTTTCTGTGCATATGCCAATTGGAGTTGCAGGATTTTGAGTGCGTTAAGCCCCATTCACAGGCTTCTACAGTGTGGGTTGGAATTGCTGATATAGAGTGCATATGGGGATGCCTGACAGGAGGTTTAAAAGTCGAATCTGAAACACTCCCAGTTTCAAGTTTGCCCAGCACTTCAAATCAAAATGGTAAAATAGGGCCCAATATCTTGGAGTTAAAATCTGCCAAGTTTCATGCTGTGGTGGTCCATATGGTTTGCCATCTGCCTCAGCTACTAACCATAGAATTCCTGCCCTAGTTAAAACCAGCCATTTAGAATCCTATTTATGAAGGTTTATGACTTTCAAGAGCATTGAAAAGTTAAATGAAATTGCAGTCAGTTGAATGAAACAGAAACCAGTAATATCAATGTATCTATGTTTTTTTTTGACATATGCAAATCCCCTTGGGAAGGGGAAACTTGCACCAAATGAAAAATTGTAGCCAAGGTCTTTCATAATTTTGATGTATTCAGAGCATTGATCTTGAGGAACATCTTTTATGTATTTTCTGTAGTTTCAAGAAAAAGGAAGTATTTTTTGGGTCCAGTTATTGCATTGAAATTTTGATTAAGAACAATACAGACCCATATTTATTCTCATATGCATGTTAATTGTTCCTCTCTCTCTAGTCAAATAATGGCATAGATACTATCTTTTACCTACTAACAACAAAGATTTATGGATGCAGACCAAATCCAATACTTACCTTAGTGTGACTATTTTGAAGGACAGGATTGTACAGCCTGCCATCAATGGGTTTTCAGGCAGAGGGACCAGTAAACATATCCTGGAAGGCCTTCTCGCTGAAGTTCAATCTGTCTGCAATTTTACGTCAGCCTGGTGAAGCTGAGGATGGTCCCTCTTCTCATGTCCAGTTCAGGCCACCTCATGGCTGCTTCCCACTAGGCCTCAATTTTGAGACTGGTAGTTTTCCAAATGAGAAACAAGAGGCAGGTCACTCTACTAGGAGGGGAAACTGAGGGGTGATGAAGAGGTGGGGGGAAAGGGAGTTGGTACCTCTCCCAGTCCTTTTCCACATCATGCACTTCCCCAGATGTTCGAGTGGCTGCTCCCTTCCACACCAGGGGACATCTCCATCAAAATCCCCATTCCCCACTGACCTCTACCCTCAGCTTTCCAATCAGTCTGCAAAGGTGGGTGTGGTGGGTTGGCGGCAGATAAAATCCCAGTCATTCGCTCTGTTTCTCGTTCTACAAATAATGCCTGTCCTGCTGAGTATTTCCAGCTTTTGTTTTCATTCAGCTTTACAGTATTGCAAATTCGAAAGACCTTGATCATTTTGTCATTTTTTTCATTTTAATTAATTCCCCCAGAAACATAAGAAAGAGAATTTGAATTTTGTTTTAATAAAAATCAAGGTGATTTGCAAGGCATGTATAAAATGTAATTGATTTTAGATGCTGCTGGCTTTTCAATTATTTCTACCTTTCTCCGAGGGGGTAGAGGAAACCTCTTTCCTGTGATTAAAGGAGATAAAAGATAATACAATTTTCCCAGAGTCACTATTTTTTACTGCTGATGTTGGAATCTGAAAGTAAAAAAGAAAACGCTGTAAATCTCAGTAGGTCTGGCAGCATTTATAAGGAGAGAAGAGACCTGATGTTTCAAGTCCAGATGACCCTTTGTCAAAGTTAAAAGGTGTAGAAAGTGGTAGATATTTATCCTACAAGGTGAGGGAATGAAAGATGAGTCATAATCATTAGAAACCAGGGGAAAAGACTGCTAACAGCAATTTAATGGAAAACTGAGATTAAAGCAGATAATTATGGATGCTGGAATCTGAAACAAAAACAGAAAATGTTGGAAAATCTCAGCAGGTCGGTCAGCATCTCTGGAGACAGAATGGAACTTGTTCTATCCTTGTAGATGTTGTCAGATCTGAGCATTTTCTGTTTTTGTTGTTAATGGAAAACAATTTGTATCTAATTCCTTTCATGCACAATTTGGAACAAAGGAAAAAGATAAAAAGATGTTGAGACTTCATCAATATTGCCTCATTATTTTTGTGACAGATTAAAGCTAAAAGAAACATGCATATTTAAAATTTCAAAGAAAAGTTGAGGTTTTTCTCATTTGTTTCAGAGGCAATGTCCTATTAGTGTTATTGCGAAACTACTAATCCAGGAATTCAGCTAATATTGTTGGGACCTGGGTTCAAATCCCACGAGATGATAGAATTTGAATTAATTAAATAAATCTGGAAATAAGAATCTACTGATGACCATGAAAACATTGTTAGAAAAACTCAACTAGTTGACTAATGTCTTTTAAGGAAGGAAATCTGTTGTCCTTACCTTGTCTGGATTACATGTGACTCCAGAGCCACAGCAATGTGGTTGACTCTGAACTGCCCTAAGCTACTCGGAGTGAGCAACAAATACTGGCCAACCAGCAACGAATAGGTCCCATGAATGATCAGATAGAAACGCTAAATTGCATGTTCCACAATCCTGCCACTTTCTCTGATTTCTAAATCCCGCATGATCTCTTTATGTTCCCTTGCTCTGCATGTACCCACAAATGCAAACAGGTTCTGCACATCCACCTATCAAATTTGAATGTCACTATTTAAATAGGTTTTTCTTTTTAACATGACAGCTTGAAACTATTACCTCAGAAATTTAATTTCATGTTTTTATTTGTGGCCTTTGTACACTGAAAAATGTCCTGGTGCAGTACGTTAAGGATAAATATGACAGAGTAGACACAGAAGATCAGGGCATGAAACAAGAAAGGAGCTAGTAAGCAGAGAAAATGGATAGGTTTCCAGAAGGCTGAATGCAAGCTAGGAGTAATGAAATGGAAGGAGTGAGGAAAAACCTTGGATTAGTGTAGCATATGGTCCATGCAGGAATGTGAGTTAAGAGGAGGTCATTAAGTGTGAGATGAGATTTTATTGAAATAAAGGAATAATAGTTTACAAATTGAATGGCACCTGACAAAGATTGGGCAAGGAGGCTATGGAATTTCTTTGCTTTAAAAGGGAAAGATTGTGGATTTCCACTGCAGATTTTCTTCTCCTTTCCAGGGAAGACTTCTGCTTTACTTTTCATATTTGCAGCTTTTGCTATTTTAAGTTTTCTGCTCTATGTTTAATGTGTCATTGTGTGAGATTCAGCTCACACTCACAGTTACTTCATAGCAGAAAAGAATAATGTTGCAGCAAATTATAAGCCATGACTATGCTGAAATAATAGATGGGTTCTAACTCTCAAACTCAGTGTTTATGAGTAAATGATTGTAAGGTTGAGTTGAAAATTACATAGCTATGGTATGATAGTGTAGCGAGAAAACTGATTCAAGATAGGCTATTAAACAAAAGTTGTGTCTCATTATGCAACTACCACCTACGTCATGCTCCAGCAGTTGTGTACTTCAAACTGTTTTAGAAAGCTTCCTGATGCATTCAAATGAATAGTCCTGTTTATTTTCCAACTGCTGTTATTCAGAGTTGTAATTATTCTTCAAATATCATTTAACACCTCTATTTTAAGTTGTGAAAAATATGATCAATTTAAGAATTTGCCAAAGTACTTTTATCTTTCTAGAGATTTAGTAGTTACTACTTTCTCTGGTGTTCTAAATATTGTCTAATTGGTAGCCTTCGAAGAGAACATTGCCCTCAAAGGCCAATGATGACACATTTTCCATGAAAGATTGTATTTTTTGGCCGTCACTGAAGGAAAGAAATGTTAATTAGACCTAACAAGGTTGTCTCTTTCTGACATATCCAATTTTCATCATGTAGCTCAATCCTTTCTCCACATTTGCCTCTAATTGAAACTATTTTGCAGCGTGTTGAGAGTTTTGAAGTATTAGTGCTTCAGATAAATTAGTTCACTGTAGAATTAATGGCCTTTGTTAATGTAATAGAATATTGACTTAATTGAAGTATAAATTGTAGTGAGCTAAATTAGATTGCCACATCCAATTTCAGGGGCAATCATGCTGTGTGATTGCCTCTTCTGATCAAACTGATACAAGCAGCAAGGAAACTCCCTGCTAACTGCACATTTCCATCATTCACATGGTCCAGTGCTCAATGAACTGCTGAGCAGTTGCACATCCTAGCAGTGGGCTCAAGATCGTGAAAGGCAAGGACCACCTAAGGTGAGCTTACACGTCTTAAAGCAAGAATGTACCTCTTAAGTTTGTATTCTTGCTGCAACGAAGGTTGCAACGGGTAGCACCACAATTGAAGATTTTTAAGAATATTACAAAATGTTATAACAAACAAGAGAGCATTCTCCTATATGTTTAGATGCCATGCTGATGTTGCAGGTGCAGAAAGTGGATCAGAGAAGAGATTCACTTTCCTCAGAGGCCAGAAGGCCTTTCAGACAAATGCTCAGAAGACAGAGTGAATAAATGACTGCTAGTCAAGGCCAACTATCTGGTGTTGCAAACCTGATTGTAGTTGCAGTATAAGTTTTCTGATTTCATACCTCCAGTCAAAGTCAGCAAATGCACCCTTGTATACCAGATGCAACTAGCTAAACCACTAGCCTTTCAAGCTGCACCATTCACCACAGCTCCTTCACATGCCTATCAACAATTTATATCAAAGGTGATTCAATCCACACATTACTTTGCTCCATCTCATCCTGACACAATTAGCCCAGCTGCAAACCACACACTCATATCCCCTATGTTACACATGCTGCCAGCTATTCCACAATAGCAGGCATAACACCCAAATACATTGCAGCATGGTCATTGTCATACTTTCCTCTATATTGCAGCAGAAATTGGCTTGTAGTAGCTGGAGACTATGCTGAGAATAACTGAAAAATCTGTCACTGAATCAGCAGTCAGTGGCTTTTGTGGAACCATTCTGAATGGAGATATTTTCCTGTGTCCTTTTGGGGGGTGGGGGGTGTTGGGTGGGGAGGTCAGAGGCCATTGAAGTCTTCGGGTGGTCTGGGGCATGACCGTGCAGAAGGGAAATTTCCCAGTTCATTGGAAGATTGGGATGCCTATGCAATGATGCCCCAGTGTGCAGCCATCTTCCATGTTATCATATAGAAATGTTATAAAGCATTTCATATGACATGCATTGTTTTGAAAACCAATAGTAGTTACTTTAGCAAGAACGTCAGGGAATTGTCAACAGGCCATGTGAAGTAATGAGTTGAATGATCAATTAGTATGATACATTTTGGCAATATTCGTTCAGGACACTAGAATATAATAATATCATAGAATCTTTAAATTCCATTTGAATTACCAGGAGATTATTCTATCGTCCCATCCAGCAAAACATCCTCAGTATTAATCTTATAGTACTCAAGGAGGAGAGTTGTTTTCTGTCCCTGAATGGTACAACTAGTGGATCCACCTTTGATAGTATTTACATGGCACTTAGTTGGATAAGCTATTTCTTAAAAGTCTAAAATGAAGTAAAATAAATGGGATGAAACTGATTAAATTGTCAGTTTTTGTGTCACATCAAAGTTTAAAAGGATAACGTTTAAAATAATGCATTAATGCTAATGTTAAATCAATATGTAGTGTTCTTGCCTAAATGTTTTCATGATTTATACAAAATAACTGATCTTTTCAATCACCAGTCTGAGTTTTGTGATTTAACCTTCAGCTTTTAAATAATTCCAGTGAGATATCCGAGTTTGAACTTCATTCTTTGCTATTCGAATGAATACAACTTCTAGAACATGCCCAAGAGAGAACATAGCAGCTACTTAAAAAGGAATTAAATTTGGCCCATTATTTAGGATGCAATATGGACCTTGGCCAAGGAAAAACTGCTATATCGACAGGATGTGGCGGTCGATAAATTCATTATACCTGATTGAAGAGTCTTTGTAATGATGGGATTAGTTCTATAACCATCTGTTATTAGATCAATATCCCTGCTGAGTACAGTAGGAAAACAGCCAATAGCATCCATAATTCACACACAATTGTCTGCAACACATCATTAATATTCAGTTTTTTCCACCTGCTCCCACCACCAACACAAAATGTGTTGGCTAAATTAGGTTTCTTAACAGTGCTATCATGTCTTTGCTCCATGTAGTCTGATGAGTCAGAAGGTCATCAATATTCTCTTTGTATTATTTTAATTTTCATCTGGCATAAAGTAGAATACAACATCAAAGTGATTTTAAAGACTTGTGACACATTATCCTGTCAAGATACAAAGTGCAGCCTTAAGAGCGATTGATAGTGTCTGAATCAGAAGAATTCCCTTGATGTGAATTTGAATTTTCCCCAACTTGCTAATCTTTGTGGAAAAAGTGGTCTAACTTATGTATGTTTCTTCATCCCTCAGGAACCCTCTCGCCCTTCCCATTGCCAAACAAGATAGCCTGTTGGAAAAAGATACAATGTTTAGAGACACCACTGGAAAATTGTGCAAACAAAACTCACAAGACAGTCAGTGTGACAACCTAACAGTGAATGATACATCCAAACTTGAGCAGGTACCTACAAATGTTTATCTTTGTTTAGAATGATAGATTAAGTAGTTTATATGAAATATAGAGATTATAATAAAACTTATTGCTTCTTTGCTATTAGTAGAAAATTGTAGGATAGTTACTGAACCTTTTTTTTTCTTACCTGCTGCTGGAAAAACTTCACATTTTTGACTGGCTAACTTGTTTCACAACTATTAATCTTATCTTTGCCTTAATGTTTTAGAATAGCTCTGATTGCATATGTGTTGAACAACTATGCAAATTACTAACAATTTTTCATTGATATGTATTCAAAATATATTAAAAGACATCTTTCCACAAGGTATATTTCTTTAAATCTTTAAATCTTTAACTCAAATGTAATTAACACAGTCCTTCAGAAATCTTTTACCGGCTTTTATTATTTATTGTATCCTAGAGTATGTATCTGTAATGCAAAGTTACATATGATAATCTGAGCTGAGCTATTTGTGAGAAAAACATCCTCCATATTGCTATTTAATCCAGTTCTATCCAATGACAATGTAGATCTGTTCATTGGTGGTTCACAAGGATCCAAGTGCATTTTTGATTTATCTTGTTTCTCTGAATAATAACTCATGATATGGGCTTGCCCTGCCTCCAACACACACACACACACACAGGTGTGCGTTACCCAGAAAGTGTTAGAAGAATCAGAACTGCTTCTAGAACTGCTTCTGGGTCACTATAGCACCAATGCCCATAGAAGGAACTCCCCCCATGGAACTCTGTCCCTCCCACTCCCTGACTCACCCACTAAAGCACCTCCTTGACCAAACCTCTCTGCCTGTGGAACCCCTTGACTGCCCCTTCGACCACATCCCCATCCCCTAATTACCTCCTCACCCTCCCTCAAGCCTCTCAATTGTGCTGCCTATGACCCTGACCTCGCCCCAACATCCATCTACTCTGCCCGAATCCCAATCTACTCCATTAAGCATCTCCCCCCTCCACCAGTTATGACCCCATCTCTGTCTAGCCCCAGATCACCTAATCCACTGCTTACCAACTAATTCCACTCCCCAACCATGGGCAACCCAATCCGATCCCCTCAATCCCAAGTCTTGCCTTCTTATCTCATAAACCTACCTCATCCCTGCTCAGTAAGTAGATCTTTAATCTTACCAACTCTATGGCACCCTATAATTAAAACTGGAAACTGTTTTCATTGAATACTAATATTCTTAAAAATATATTTCACGGAAACTTTTGAAAAGGCACAAAATAAATTGAAAATGAACGTATGTGAGGCAAGGTGAACTGGCTCCTCTTAGACAAACCCCATGGTTGGTCAAGTAAAGTTAATTTTAAAAGGATCCTTTCCTTTTTGGTATCTTTCTGCTGTTCACACACATATATTTTATATATGTTTTAAAAGGAGCCAATTTAACTGTGCTTTCCTGTGGTAAGGAGTGAGTTTATTAGTTACTAATATAGAACATAGAACATAGAACATTACAGCACAGAACAGGCCCTTCGGCCTTCGATGTTGCACCGACCAATATAAAAAGCAATGCCCCTCCAAACTAAACCATTCCCTTCTCTTCCATATACTTATCAACTAACCTCTTAAACGCCACCAAACTTGGCGCATCTACAACTGCTGCAGGCAGGGCATTCCACTCCCGAACCACCCTTTGGGTAAAGAACCTGCCTCTGATATCCGTCCTATAACTATCACCCCTTAATTTAAAGCTGTGTCCCCTCGTGCTAGCTTTCTCCATCCTAGGAAAAAGGCTATCACTGTCCACCCTATCTAAACCTCTAATCATCTTATATGTTTCGATCAGGTCCCCTCTTAGCCTCCTCCTTTCTAACGAAAACAACCTCAAATCCCTCAGCCTCTCCTCATAAGACCTGCCCTCCATACCAGGCAACATCCTGGTAAACTTCCTCTGTACCCTCTCCAATGCCTCCACATCTTTCTTATAATGTGGGGACCAGAACTGCACACAATACTCCAAGTGCGGCCGCACTAGAGTTTTGTACAGTTGCAACATGACGTTGCGGCTCCGAAATTCAATCCCTCTACCAATAAAAGCCAAGACTCCATATGCCTTCCTAACAACCTTCTCGACCTGACTGCCTACTTTCAGGGATCTATGCACATACACACCAAGATCCCTCTGTTCATCTAGACTACTAAGAATCCTACCATTTGCCCTATACTCTACACATTTATTATTTCTGCCATAGTGCATTACCTCACACTTTTCCACATTAAACTCCATTTGCCACCTCTCGGCCCAGCTCTCCAACTTGTCCAAGTCACTCTGTAAACTATAACACCCCTCTTCACTATCTACCACTCCACCGACTTTAGTGTCATCTGCAAATTTACTAATCCATCCTTCAATACCCTCATCCAGATCATTTATAAAAATTACAAACAGCAGGGGCCCCAAAACAGACCCCTGAGGTACACCACTTGTCACCGAACTCCAAGATGAATATCTCCCATCAACCACCACCCTCTGTCTTCTATCTGCTAGCCAATTCCTAACCCAATTAGCTAAATCACCCTCTATCCCATACATCTGCATTTTCTGCAGAAGTCTTCCATGGGCCACCTTATCAAACGCCTTACTAAAGTCCATATATACCACATCAACCGCCTTACCCCCATCCACCTCCTTAGTCACTTTTTCAAAAAACTCAATGAGGTTAGTAAGGCACGACCTACCCTTCACAAAACCATGCTGACTATCTCCAATCAATTCATTACTCTCTAAATAACTATAAATCCTATCCCTAATTATTCTCTCCAATACTTTGCCCACCACAGAAGTAAGACTCACTGGCCTATAATTCCCTGGAAGGTCTCTCTTCCCCTTCTTGAACAACGGGACCACATTCGCTATCCTCCAGTCCTCCGGAACCACACCCGTAACCAACGACGACCTGAAGATCAGAGCCAGAGGCTCTGCAATCTCCTCCCTTGCCTCCCAGAGAATCCTAGGGTAAATCCCGTCCGGCCCAGGGGACTTATCCAACTTCAAACCCTCGAGAATATCTAGCACATCCTCCCTATCTACTTCGATACCTTCCAGTTTGCTACCCTGTACCTCAGTGTTCTCCATAACTACATTTACATCACCCTGCATGAATACCGAAGAGAAATATTTATTCAGTACCTCTCCAACCTCCTCAGGCTCCACGCACAACTTCCCACTGCTGTCTATGACTGGCCCTAATCTTGTCCGAACCAATCTTCTATTCTTAACATATCTAAAGAAAGCTTTAGGATTCTCCCTAATCCTATCAGCCAAAGTCTTCTCGTGTCCTCTCTTCGCTCTCCTCAATTCACTCTTTAGCTCCCTCCTGGCTAATCTATGGCTATCCATTGCACTAACCGAGCCTTCAATCCTCATCCTGACATAAGCCTCCTTTTTCCTTTTAACCAGCAAATCAACTTTTTTCGTACACCAAGGTTCTCTTACTCGACCATTTCCTCCTTGCCTGACAGGAACATACTTATCAAGGATCCGCAGCAGCTGCTCCTTGAATAAGCTCCACATTCCAGATGTTCCCAGTCCCTGTAGCTTCCTAGTCCAATCTATGCACCCTAATTCTCTCCTGATGGCCTCATAATTACCCCTCCCCCAGCTAATAACTACTGCCCCCAGCTTCATGCCTATCCCTATCCATCACTAAGGTGAACGTAACCGAATTGTGGTCACTATCACCAAAATGTTCACCAACTTCCAAGCCTAACACCTGGTCTGGCTCATTGCCCAGCACCAATCCAATGTAGCCTCACCTCTAGTTGGCCTATCTACATACTGAGTCAAAAAACCTTCCTGCACACTTTGTATAAAAACTGACCCCTCTAACGAGCTAGAGGTATAGCTATTCCAATCAATATTAGTAAAGTTAAAGTCCCCCATAACAATTACCCTATTACTTTCACTCCTGACCAGAATTGACTTGGCAATCCTTTCCTCAACCTCTCTAGAACTTTTAGGAGGTCTATAAAAGACTCCCAACGGGGTGACCTCTCCTTTCCTGTTTCTAATCTCAGCCCATACTACCTCAACAGACAAGTCCTCATCAAACTTCTTCTCTGTCACTGTGATACATTCTTTGACTAATAATGCCACTCCTCCCCCCCTTCTACCTCCTTCTCTACTCCGACTAAAGCATTTGAACCCTGGAACCTGCAATATCCATTCTTGTCCCTGCTCTACCCAAGTCTCTGAAATGGCCACAACATCGAAGTTCCAGGTACTGGTCCAAGCTGCAAGTTCCTCCCCCTTATTGCGAATGCTCCTTGCATTAAAGTATACGCATTTCAAACCATGCCCTACCCCACCCGTATGCTGCTGTGTTTTACGGCTTTCCTCTATGACCCCCTTACTCTCATCCCTCTTAGCACCCCAACTATTCAGGATCCCACCCCCCCTCCGAATCAGTTTAAAGCCCCCTGCATAGCCTTAGCAAATTGTCCCCCCAAGATATTAGTTCCCCTCTGGTTCAGGTGTAGACCATCTCTCTTGTAGAGGTCCCACCTATCCCAGAATGTGTCCCAATTGTTCAGGAACCTGAACCCCTCCCTCCTGCACCATCCCCGTAGCCACGAGTTCAAACATTCCCTCTCTCCATTCTTCTCCAAACTATCCCTTGGCACAGGCAAGAGTCCAGAGATAACCACTCTGCCAGTTTTGGCCCTAAGCTTCCACCCCAACTCCATAAATTTCTGTTTCATATCCCCTTCCCTTTTCCTACCTATATCATGTGTCCCTACATGAACTATGACTTGGGGTTGACTCCCCTCTCCCTTAAGAATCTTAAAAACCTTATCTGTGACATCCTGGACTCCAGCCCCTGGGAGGCAACACACCAGCCCTGAGTCACTTTTATTACTACTTACTCTCCTATCTGTCCCTCTAACTATGGAGTCTCCAATTACTAGGCCCAATCTCTTTTTCTCCCTACCCACCTGAGCATTCTCAGCAGGCTCACCCCCATAGACCTGCTCCCTTTGGTCCTCTGCAGTTGATTCTTCCTCAACTGTAGCCTCCAAGACAGAAAATTTGTTTCGGAGGGGAACAGCCCCAGGGGATTGTCTACCCGATTGCTTCTTACCCCTCTTCCTAATAGTTACCCACGAATCACTTTTAGGAGTGACTATCTCTTTGTCACTCCTGCCAATATCCTCCTCAACCTCTCGGACTATCCTGAGTTCCTCTAATTCCAGCTCCTTAACACGATCCTCAAGGAGCTGCAAATGGGCACACTTCCTGCAGGTATAATCAGCAGGAACACTACTGGTGTCCCTCACCTTGTACATACTACAGGAGTTGCAACAGACTGCCTGCACTGCCATCCCTGATACTTTAATTTACTTTAAGGAGAGAGAGAAAAAAAAAACTTCCCACACACTTATTATTAGGTTAAAGGAGGGGGGAGGGTGGGATACTCTACCTGTGTAGAGTATTGGGTTTCCTCTCTGGACCAATTTATAGAGACAGAGAATACGTGAGAAGAAAATAATAAAATGCAATATATGTACACACTGATTAGAAATTATAACAGTCCAAAAATCAAGTTACAAATGATACCCGAATCATCCTTTGGTTTGTATGTAAGGCGGAGATGTTAAAACCTTGCTGCTGTTAAGTTAGGTGATTCCGGTAATGTTGATTTTAATAGTTGGTTTGGAGATTCTTGGTTCTGCAGCTTAGCTGAAAAGATTGTCCTGTGTACTATCCAACTGACGTTTTGCTGACTTATTTTCAGCAATCAGAAAGAGAGAGAGATTTTATATCTACAAGAGTAGGGATACTTAGTGGAATGTTTTTCAGCTATGGCTTCAGAGCGTACACTAACAGAGTGGATCTAGAACACCACATTAGTACACAGATACCAAGTTTGCAAAGAAATACATGCTGGAATACTTGTTTTTTAACATCTTTTCATCTGTATTCCTGGAATGGGAAAAACTTAAAATGTAGCTGGGATATAACTTACAGGGAATGTTCTCTGCTGAGATGGTAATTGGCCTTCATTATCTCTGCAAGAGATTACAGGTCAGTTTTTTCATTGCATATCTTCCTTTGAAGTGTTTCTGTCTGGGGAAAAGAAAGAGTGTGCCATTGCATTGTCTCTCTATCTCTCTCTCTCTCTCTCTCTCTCGGGACTGAATATGATCCACGTAAGTATTCCAGCATGTATTTCTTTACACTCTCAGCCAATTCTTGCTTATCTATTGTACTTTTCTATATCTGATTAAAAGTTCACTATGTTCGTAAGTATTTTTCAGTGATGGTTTTTCTGGATCTGAAAATGGTCCTGCTGATGACTTTCCCCTGCTGAGGGATTCCCAGCATGGGGATGGATTCAATGGAAAACCTGGTAAAAGCAGAAGATCACACCACCAGTCAATGGCGGTCTGCCTTCTACTGCTGAGAAACATGCTGTGGTGTGGGGGAGGGATCAAGGGAGCGAAAAAATAGAGACTCACAGCAAAGGTTTACTGGGTTGTTGTCACAGTTGAAATGAAACAATTGTGGTTACATTCATGGATTACACCAGAAAGCTAGGAGCGTGTGACAGAGCTTACGTTCAAATATTGAAAGAATGGACAGATGTTATAGAACGAATAATACTTCAGAATTCAAGAGTGAAAATGAAGAGGTCCACATTCAGAATAAGGCATAATTTCTGAATACAAGGAAGCAATAATTTTTCTAATAGAGATTTACCCTGAATTAACAAACCATCCTGTTCTAATTGTGCCATTCTAAACAATCATCAGAAACATTTCAAACCTAAACCATTAGATGCTGCAGAAAGCTACAAATCTGGAATAAGAACCCAGGTAAATGGTGGAACAATTGATGAGTACACTGTGGCATAAGGAATTTATCATTACTTTGCAACTTTGACACAGACTAAAAATATGTCTTGTAATGCACAGTCTGTGTAGATTGATTGACGAAAGGATCCAATACAAGTTGCCAAACACAAAGGCCAGAATTATCTCATCGTTCACGCTGATAGGGATATTATGGTCTCAGTGATGGTGCACTTCCACTCCAGGTTTCCCTGCAGCATGGGATGTAATCAATTGGAAATCCCTTTGACAGCAGAACCAAAGAAAGGTTTTCTTTACTCAAAGAGTGATTAGGGAGTGGAATGCCCTGCCTGCAGCTGTTGTAGATGCGCCAAGTTTGGTGGCGTTTAAGAGGTTAATTGATAAGTATATGGAAGAGAAGGGAATGGTTTAGTTTGGAGGGGCATTGCTTTTTATTTTGGTCGGCACAACATCGAAGGCCGAAGGGCCTGTTCTGTGCTGTTATGTTCTATGTTCAAACAGGCCCGTCGGCAGAAGATAGCATGCCATCTCTTGCGACAAGAAATAAACTATGGGGAGGCCAGAGATTTCCCCCCACCCCTCCCCTTTCAGTATCAGAGAAGTACGATGGAATACTCCCTACTTGCCTGGCTGGGTGCTGCTCCAACAGCATTCAAGAAGCATGACACTATCCAGGACAAAGCAGCCCAGTTAACTAGCATCACATCCACTCCCTTCACCACCGACGCTCAGTAGCAGCAGTTATACTATCTGCAAGATGCACTGCAGAAATTCACCAAAGATCCATAGACAGCACCTTCCAAACCATAACCACTTCTATTTAGAAGGGCAAGAGCAGAAGGAAAAGGCAGGAGCAGATGAGGGAATATCAGTATTATTTGAAGAAAGGAGAAATTATGAGTGTGAAGCAGTTTGTCGTTCTGAGTGTCGGATGTGGCAGGTCCAGGAGTCTTCTAGCCTCCCTGATGTCCATACCTGCACCAGTTGTGTCAAGTTGCGGCTTCTAAGGGATCGCATTGGGGAACTAGAGCTGCAGCTCAATGACTTTTGTCTGGTCAGGGAGAGTGAAGAGATGGTAGAGAGGAATTACAGGCAGGTGGTCAGACTGGAACCACAGGTGGCAGGCAAATGGGTCATGGTTAAGAAGGAGTAGGGGAAAGCTCAGGTATTAGAGAGTACCCCAGTAGCTGTGCCCCTTAACAATAAGTATTTCTGTTTGAGTACTGTTCGGGCAGACAGCCTACCTGGAGGAAGCAACAGTGGCCGTGCCTTCGGCACAGAGTCCAGCCCTGTGACTTAGAAGGGTAGGGAAAGGAAGAGGAAGGCAGTAGTGATAGGGGACTCTATAGTGAGGGGGTCGGACAGGCTATTCTGCGGATGCAGTCAAGACCTCGGATGGTAGCTTGCCTCCCTGGTGCCAGGATCCAGGATGTTTCTGATCCAGAAGTGGGAGGGAGAAGAGCCAGAGGTCATGGTACATACCAGTGATATAGGTAGGAAAAGGAAAGAGGTCCTGAAAGGAGAATATAGAGAGTTAAGAAGGGAGTTGAGAAGAAGGACTGCAAAGGAAGTAATCCCGGGATTGCAGACTATGCCACGAGACAGTGAGAGAGGAATGGAATGAGGTGAAGGATAAATGCATGGCTGACGGATTCTAGCAGGGGGAAGGGATTCAGATACCCGGATCATTGGGTCTTCTCTTGGGACAGGTGTGACTGTGCAAAAAGGACAGATTGCACTAGAATCCCAGGGGGACCAATATCCTGATGAGATTTGCTAAGGCTACTCGGGAAGAGTTTAAACTTGAAAGGTTGAGGGGTGGGAATCAAATTGAAGTGCCTGGGAGAGAGGAGGTTAGTTCACAAATAGGGGAAGCTTATCGACCATCTGAGAGGGATGATAAGTAGGTAATAAAGAAGGGGACCATTCAGACCAAATGTTTGAGATGTGTCTATTTTAACGCAGGAAATTTTAACATTTTGGCAGATCCAACAGGATGAATGAGTACACTATCAAAGGTAGGAGTCTTAGCTGTGTGGAAGAGCAGAGGGATCTTGGGGTCCGGTCCATAAGACTCTCAAATCAGCCTCCCAGGTGGAGGATGTGGTTAAGAAAGCTTACGGTGTACTGGCCTTCATTCATCGAGGGATTGAGTTCAGGAGTCAGGATGTAATGCTGCAGCTTTATAGGACCCTTGTCAGACCACACTTGGAGTACTGTGCGCAGTTCTGGTCGCCTCACTATAGGAATGACGTGGAAGCTATTGAAAGGGTGCAGAGGAGATTTACAAGGATGTTGCCTGGATTGGGAGGCATGCCTTATGAAGACAGATTGAGGGAGCGGGGACTGTTCTCCCTGGAGAGATGAAGATTGAGAGGCGATCCGATAGAGGTTTACAAGATGTTGAGAGGATTAGATAGGGTGGACTCTCAGAGACTATTTCCCAGGGCTGAAATGGTCACGATGAGAGGGCACAGATTTAAGGTTCAGGGAAGCAAGTACAGAGGGGATGCTAGGGGAAAGTTTTTCACTCAGAAGGTGGTGAATGAATGGAATTGGCTGCCGTCGGTGGTGGTCGAGGCGAACTCGCTGGGGTCTTTTAAAAGACTTCTGGATGAGTATATGGGATCCAAAGGGATTGGGGGTTATAGATAGGTCTATGGCTGGGTAGGGTTTGATGTGTTCGGCACAACTTGTGGGCCGAAGGGCCTGTTTGTGCTGTAGTGTTCTATGTCCTAAATGTTGTGAACAAAGTGAATGAGCTTAAAGTGTGGATCACTGCTTGGAAATGTGATATGGTGGCCATTACAGACACTTGGATGACTCAGGGACAGGACTGGTTACTTCAAGTGCCGGGTTTCAGATGTTTCAGAAGGGATAGGGAGGGAGGCAAAAGAGATGGGGGAGTGGCATTGTTGATCAGAGATAGTGTCAAGGCAGCAGAAAAGATGGATGCCATGGAGAGATTGCCTACGGAGACTTTGTGGGTGGAGATTAGGGACAGGGGAAAGGGTCAATAACTTTACTGGCTGTTTTCTATAGGCTACACAATAGTAACAGGGATGTTGAGGAGCAGATTGGGAAGCAGATCCTGGAAAGGTGTAATAAGAACAGGAGTTGTCATGATGGAAGATTTTAATTTTCCAAAGATTGATTGGAATCTCCCTAGGGTAAGAGGTTTAGATGGGGAGGAGTTTGTTAGGTGTGTTCAGGATAGATTCTTGACACAGTATGTGGATAAGTCTACAAGGGAAGAGGCTGTACTTGATTTGGTATTGGGGAATGAACCTGGTCAGGTGTGAGTTCTCTCTGTGGGAGAGCATTTTGGAGACAGTGATCATAATTCTATCTCCTTTACAATAGCATTGACGAGGGATAGGATCAGATAAGTTAGAAAAGTGTTTAATTGGAGTAAGGGGAATTATGAGGCTATTAGGCAGGAAATTGGAGACTTAAATTGGAAAGGGGCTTTCTCAGGGAAATGTATGGACGAAATGTGGCAAATTTTTAGGGAATATTTGTCTGGGGTTCTGCACAGCAACGTTCCAATGAGACATAGAAGTTATGGTAGATAACCATAACAGGAACCGTGGTGTACAAAGGCTGTGATAAATCTAGTCAAGAAGAAAAAAGCTTATAAAAGGTTCAGAGAGCTAGGTAATGTTAGAGATCTGGAAGAGTATATGGCTAATAGGAAGGATTTTAAGAAGGAAATTAGGAGAGCCAGAAGGGGTCATGAGAAGGTCTTGGCAGGCAGGATTAAGGAAAACCCCAAGGCATTCTACAAGTATATGAAGAGCAAAAGGATAAGACATGAAAGAATAGGATCAATTAAGTGTGATGTTGGGAAGGTTTGTATGGAACCAGAAGAAATAGCAGAGGTATTTAATGAATACTTTATTTCAGTATTCACTATGGAAAAGGATCTTGATGACTGCAATGCAGACTAGCAGCGACTGAAAAGCTTGAGCATGTAGATATTAGGAAAGAGGATATGTCAGAGCTTTTGAAAAGCATCAAGTTAGATAAGTCACCAGGACTGGATGGGATGTATCCCAGGTTACTCTAGGAGGCGAGGGAGGAGATTTCTGAGCCTATGGTGATGATCTTTGCAAAATCAATGGAGATGGGAGAGGTTCCGGAGCATTGGAGGATTGCTGATGTTGTTCCTTTATTCAAGAAAGGGAGTAGAGATAGCCCAGGAAATTATTGACCAGTGAGTCTAACCTCAGTGATTGGTAAGTTGATGGAGAAGATCCTGGGAGGCAGGATTTATGAAAATTTGGAGAGGTATAATATGATTATAGTCAGCATGGCTTTGTCAAAGGCAGATCATGCCTTACAAGCCTGATTAAATTTTTTGAAGATATGACTAAACACATTAATGAAGGAAGAGCAGTAGATGTAGTATATATGCACTTCAGCAAGGCATTTGATAAGGTGCCCCATGTAAGGCTTCTTGAGAAAGTGAGGGGGCATGGGACCTAAGGGAATATTGCTTTGTGGATCCAGAACTGGCTTTCCCACAGAAGGCAAGGAGTGGTTTCGATGGATCATATTCTGCATGGAGGTCAGTACCAGTGGAGTGCCCCAGGGATCTGTTCTGGGACCCTTACTCTTTGTGATTTTTATAAATGACCTGGATGGGTAAGTTTGCTGATGATACAAAGGTTGGAGATGTTGTGGATAGTGTGGAGGGATGTCAGAAGTTGCAGTGAGACATTGATAGGATGCAAAACTGGGCAGAGAAGTGGCAGATGGAGATCAACTCAGATAAGTGTGAAGTGGTTCATTTTGGCAGGTCAAATAGGATGGCAGAATATCACATTAATGTTAGGACTCTTGGCAGTGTGGAAGATCAGAAGGATCTTGAGGTCCTAGTTCATAGGACACTCAAAGTAACTGTGCAGGTTGAAGCTGTGGTTAAGAAAGCGTATAGTGTACTGGCCTCCATCAATCAAGGAATTGAGTTTAGGAGTTGGGAGATAATGCTGCAACTGTATAAGACTCTGGTCAGACCGCACTTGGAGTACTGTGCTCAGTTCTAGTCGCCTCATTACAGGAAGGCGACTTCCTGTAATGGAAGTCTTAGAAAGGATGCAGAGGAGATTTACAAGGATATTGCCTGGATTGGGTGTCAGGCCTTATGAGGATAGGATGAGGAATCTCGGCCTTTTCTCCTTGAGAGACGAAATATGAGGGGTGACCTGATAGAGGTGCATAAAATGTTGAGTGGTATTGATTGAGTGGACAGTCAGAGGCTTTTCCCCCAGAGCTGAAATGATTGCCACAAGAGGACACAGGTTTAAGGTGCTGGGGAGTAGGTACAGAGGAGATGTCAGGGATAAGTTTTTCACTGAGTGTTGGGTGTGTGGAATGGGCTGCCAGCAATGGTGGTGGAGGCAGATTTGATAGGATCTTTTAAGAGACTTATAGATAAGTATATGAAACTTAGTCAGAGAGTTACAGGTAAGCCTAGTAATCTCTAAGGTAGGGACACGTTCGGCACAGCTTTGTGGGCCGAAGGGCCTGTATTGTGCTGTAGTTTTCTACGTTTCTATGAGCAGAGATACATGGGAATACCATCACTTGCAAATTCCCCTCCAAGCCACTCCCTGTCCTCATTTGAAAGTTCCTTCGCAGTCACTGGGTCAGAATTTTTAAGACTCTTGTCAGACCCTACTTGGAGTATTGTGCACAGTTCTGGTCACCTCACTATAGGAAGGATGTAGAGGCTATTGAGAGAGTGCAGAGGAAATTTATAAGGATGCTGCCTGGATTGGGAGGCAGGCCTTATGAAGATAGGTTGAGGGAGCTGGGACTCTTCTCACTGGAGAGACGTAGATTGAGAGGCGACCTGATAGAGGTTTATAAAATGTTGAGAGGAATAGATAGGGTGAACTCTCAGAGACTATTTCCCTGGGCTGAAATGGACACTACGAGAGGACACAGATTTAAGGTGCAGGGAAGCAAATACAGAGATGTTAGGGTAAGTTTTTCACTGAGGGTGGTGAGTGAATGGAATCGGCTGCCGTCGGAGGTTGTTGAGGCAAACTCTCTGGGGTCTTTTAAAAGACTTCTGGATGAGTATATGGAAACGAATAGGATAGTGGGTTATAGATAGGTCTGTGGATTGGTAGATATGATTGCGCAACTCGTAGGCCGAAGGGCCTGTTTGTGCTGCATTGTTCTATGTTCTATGTTAATCCTGGAATTCCTGCCTAATGGCATTGTGAATCAACCCACAGCATGTGGACTGCAATATTTCAAGAAGGCAGCTCATCACCACCTTCTCGAGCAAATTAGGGATGGGCAATACTGGCCAGCAAGCAATGCCCATGTCTCACGAATGAATAAAAAAAATGAAATCCGGTACTTGAGCTAGCATGCAAGATTTCTTTCACCTTGAAATGGGCACCAAAAAATGCTTGATAATTCCATCCAATGTAAGTGACTAATACTGCTTCTGATCACATAGAAGGCTTACACCAAGCCTAAACAGGAGGACCTAGCCAGAAGAGTGCTGCTGATTACAATTTTGTGACTTGTAATCACTGTAATGGCAGCTTTATGGCAAAAGTAGGTCAGTGCAGAATTGCAAGTGTTTTAACTGTTCGAAGATGTATCCTATTACTTGCAAATGAAGGACAAAGAAGGAAAAAGAAATCTTTTCAGTGGAAAATGGAAATCAGGAGTGTCAGAAGGGTGGAGTTCACAACTTTGAGATTAATCCAGCATGTTTAAACAAAGAGGATTTAGGGCTATACCACTAGCAATCATTCAAATGACAAGAGTTTTTTTACAAAGATGTTGCTAAATCAACAGTACATAACCTGTGCATCACAATAAGAAAACACGTGAATATATCCTCCCAAGTTACCCAATGGCATCTCTAAAGATCTTTCAAAGTTAAGATTAAGTTTTAACTTTAATTTTCAAAGTTAATCTGAAGGCATCTCCAAAAATCTTTCCAAGTTAAGATTACACAAGATTGTCCCTGTCAGGCAGGGAGGAAATGGTCGAGTAAGAGAGCCTTGGTGTACGAAAAAGTTGATTTGCTGGTTAAGAAGAAAAAGGAGGCTTATGTCAGGATGAGGCTTGAAGGCTCAGTTAGTGCAATGGATAGCTATAGATTAGCCAGGAAGGAGCTAAAAAGTGAATTGAGGAGAGCTAGGAGGGGACACGAGAAGATGTTGGCTGATAGGATTAAGGAGAATCCTAAAGCTTTCTTTCGATATGTTAAGAAGAGAAGATTGGTTAGGGCAAGATTAGGGCCAGTCATAGACAGCAGTGGGAAGTTGTGCGTGGAGCCTGAAGAGATTGGTGAGGCACTGAATAAATATTTCTCTTCGGTATTCACGCAGAGTGCGGGAAATGTAGCTATGGAGAACACTGAGGTACAGGGTTGCAAATTGGGAAGTATTGTAGTAGATAGGGAGGATGTGTTAGAAATTCTCGAGGGTTTGAAGTTGGATAAGTCCCCTGGGCCGGACGGGATTACCCTAGGATTCTCTGGGAGGCAAGAGAGGAGATTGCAGAGCCTCTGGCTCTGATCTTCAGGTCCTCGTTGGTTACGGGTGTGGTTCCGGAGGACTGGAGGCTAGCGAATGTGGTCCCATTGTTTAAGAAGGGGAAGAGAGACCTTCCAGGGAATTATAGGCCAGTGAGTCTTACTTCTGTTGTGGGCAAAGTATTGGAGAGAATTATTTGGGATAGGATTTATAGTTATTTAGAGAGAAATGAATTGATTGGGGATAGTCAGCATGGTTTCGTGAAGGGTAGGTCATGCCTTATAACCTCATTGAGTTTTTTGAGAAAGTGACCAGAGAGGTGGATGGGGGTAAGGCGGTTGATGTAGTATATATGGACTTTAGTAAGGCGTTTGAGAAGGTGGCCCATGGAAGACTTCTACAGAAAATGCAGATGTGTGGAATAGAGGGTGATTTAGCTAATTGGATTAGAAATTGGCTGGCAGATAGAATACAGAGGGTGGTGGTTGATGGGAGATATTCATCGTGGAGTTCGGTGACAAGTGGTGTGCCTCAGGGGTCTGTTTTGGGGCCCCTGCTGTTTGTAATTTTTATAAATGATCTGGATGAGGGTATTGAGGAATGGATCAGTAAATTTGCAGATGATACTAAAGTTGGTGGTGTGGTAGATAGTGAAGAGGGGTGTTTTAGTTTACAGAGTGACTTGGACAAGTTGCAGAGCTGGGCCGAGAGGTGGCAAATGGAGTTTAATGCGGAAAAGTGTGAGGGAATGCACTTTGGCAGGAACAATAAATGTGTAGAGTATAGGGCTAATGGTAGGGCTCTTAATAGTGTTGAGGAACAGAAGGATCTTGGTGTATGTGTCAATAGATTCCTGAAAGTAGGCAGTCAAGTGGATAAAGTTGTTAAGAAGGCATATGGAGTCTTAGCTTTTATTGGTAGGGGGATTGAATTTAGGAGCCGCAGCATCATGTTGCAACTGTACAAAAATCTAGTGCGGCCGCACTTGGAGTATTGTGTGCAGTTCTGGTCCCCACATTATAAGAAAGATGTGGAGGCATTGGAGAGGGTACAGAGGAGGTTTACCAGGATGTTGCCTGGTATGGAGGGGCAGGTCCTATGAAGAGAGGTTGAAGGATTTGAAGTTGTTTTCGTTAGAAAGGAGGCGGCTAAGAGGGGATCTTATTGAAGCATATAAGATGATTAGAGGTTTAGATAGGATGGACAGTGATAGCCTTTTCCTAGGATGGAGAAAGCTAGCACGAGGGGACACAGCTTTAAATTAAGGGGTATGAGTTATAGGACGGATATCAGAGGTAGTTCTTTACTCAAAGAGTGATTAGGGAGTGGAATGCCCTGCCTGCAGCTGTTGTAGATGCGCCAAGTTTGGTGGCGTTTAAGAGGTTTAATTGATAAGTATATGGAAGAGAAGGGAATGGTTTAGTTTGGAGGGGCATTGCTTTTTATTTTGGTCGGCACAACATCGAAGGCCGAAGGGCCTGTTCTGTGCTGTAATGTTCTATGTTCTATACAAACATTGCCAAATTGCTTGTGCGATCAGAATGATGCATTGATCATAATTCCAACAGAGGAAGAAAATCTTCAAATGTTGTTATAAAGTGATAAGCGACAGCACGGTGGCTCAGTGGTTAACGTTGCTGCCTCATAATGCCAGGGACCTGGCTTTGATTACTAACTTGAGTGACTGTCTGTCTCTGCGGAGTCTACATGTTCTCCCTATGTCTGTGCGGGTTTCCTCCTACAATCTGAAAGATGTGCTTGTTAAGTGCATTGGCCATGCTAAATTTTCCCTCAGTGTACCGAACACACTGGAGTATGGTGACTAGGGGATTTTCACAGTGACTTCATTGCTGTGTTAATCTAAGCCTACTTATGACACTAATAAATTAAAAGAAAGAATGTTAAATGATCACAATATGAATTTGCAAAGAAACGTGCTTTCATGCAATTTGAAGTATTCACCTTGGCTGAAAAGCAAATCGTACTTTAACAAGAATGAATAAAACTACTCACAGATATAAAACAAAGTGATTGGAAGATTTTTGGAGTCAAAATGTTTCACCAGCAGTTCAAAAGAGATGATGCACTGTCACATTTGCCATGAGAGGTCTCAGAGTTAGGCTGGTGAAGATACAATTTTGACAATGGAGGAGTAGATGATGACTTTCCAATAACATCAACTGAAATTGTAGCTGCAATTCCAAAAGTTGAAAATTCAGAGTTGAAAAGTATCCACTGACCTGCATTGAATGGTTGATCAATGCACTGAACTGAACTAACTTCATTAGTACACAGAACACAGAACAATACAGCACAGAACAGGCCCTTCGGCCCTCGATGTTGTGCCGACCAAAATAAAAAGCAATGCCCCTCCTAACTAAACCATTCCCTTCTCATCCATATACTTATCAATTAACCTCTTAAACGCCACCAAACTTGGCGCATCTACAACAGCTGCAGGCAGGGCATTCCACTCCCTAATCACTCTTTGAGTAAAGAACCTACCTCTGATATCCGTCCTATAACTCATACCCCTTAATTTAAAGCTGTGTCCCCTCGTGCTAGCTTTCTCCATCCTAGGAAAAAGGCTATCACTGTCCACCCTATCCAAACCTCTAATCATCTTATATGCTTCAATAAGATCCCCCCTTAGCCGCCTCCTTTCTAACGAAAACAACCTCAAATCCTTCAACCTCTCTTCATAGGACCTGCCCTCCATACCAGGCAACATCCTGGTAAACCTCCTCTGTACCCTCTCCAATGCCTCCACATCTTTCTTATAATGTGGCGACCAGAACTGCACACAATACTCCAAGTGCGGCCGCACTAGAGTTTTGTACAGCTGCAACATGATGCTGCGGCTCCTAAATTCAATCCCCCTACCAATAAAAGCTAAGACTCCATAAGCCTTCTTAACAACTTTATCCACTTGACTGCCTACTTTCAGGGATCTATTGACACATACACCAAGATCCTTCTGTTCCTCAACACTATTAAGAGCCCTACCATTAGCCCTATACTCTACACATTTATTGTTCCTGCCAAAGTGCATTACCTCACACTTTTCCACATTAAACTCCATTTGCCACCTCTCGGCCCAGCTCTGCAACTTGTCCAAGTCACTCTGTAAACTAAAACACCCCTCTTCACTATCTACCACACCACCAACTTTAGTATCATCTGCAAATTTACTGATCCATCCCTCAATACCCTCATCCAGATCATTTATAAAAATTACAAACAGCAGGGGCCCCAAAACAGACCCCTGAGGCACACCACTCGTCACCGAACTCCACGATGAATATCTCCCATCAACCACCACCCTCTGTCTTCTATCTGCCAGCCAATTCCTAATCCAATTAGCTAAATCACCCTCTATTCCACACATCTGCATTTTCTGTAGAAGTCTTCCATGGGCCACCTTATCAAACGCCTTACTAAAGTCCATATATACTACATCAACCGCCTTACCCCCATCCACCTCTCTGGTCACTTTCTCAAAAAACTCAATGAGGTTAGTAAGGCATGACCTACCCTTCACGAAACCATGCTGACTATCCCCAATCAATTCATTTCTCTCTAAATAACTATAAATCCTATCCCTAATAATTCTCTCCAATACCTTGCCCACCACAGAAGTAAGACTCACTGGCCTATAATTCCCAGGAAGGTCTCTCTTCCCCTTCTTAAACAATGGGACCACATTCGCCATCCTCCAGTCCTCCGGAACCACACCCGTAACCAACGAGGACCTGAAGATCAGAGCCAGAGGCTCTGCAATCTCCTCTCTTGCCTCCCAGAGAATCCTAGGGTAAATCCCGTCCGGCCCAGGGGACTTATCCAACTTCAAACCCTCGAGAATTTCTAACACATCCTCCCTATCTACTACAATACTCCCCAATTTGCAACCCTGTACCTCAGTGCTCTCCACAGCTACATTTCCAGCACTCTGCGTGAATACCGAAGAGAAATATTTATTCAGTGCCTCACCAATCTCTTCAGGCTCCACGCACAACTTCCCACTGCTGTCTATGACTGGCCCTAATCTTGCCCTAACCAATCTTCTATTCTTAACATATCGAAAGAAAGCTTTAGGATTCTCCTTAATCCTATCAGCCAACATCTTCTCGTGTCCCCTCTTAGCTCTCCTCAATTCACTTTTTACCTCCTTCCTAGCTAATCTATAGCTATCCATTGCACTACCTGAGCCTTCAAGCCTCATCCTGACATAAGCCTCCTTTTTCTTCTTAACCAGCAAATCAACTCTTTTCGTACACCAAGGCTCTCTTACTCGTCCATTTCCTCCCTGCCTGACAGGGACATACTTATCAAGGACTCGCAGCAGCTGCTCCTTGAATAAGCACCACATTCCAGATGTTCCCAGTCCCTGTAGTTCCCTAGTCCAATCTATGCACCCTAATTCTCTCCTGATGGCCTCATAATTACCCTTCCCCCAGCTATAACTACAGCCCCCAGCTTCATGCCTATCCCTGTCCATCACTAAGGTGAACGTAACCGAATTGTGGATTTGGTTAAATTGTACTTTAACTCTTGCACGTAGAAAAGCCACACAGGCACATTTAGCATTCATTCAACCAGTTCAAAAAGTTAATTTGAACACACTTTTTGCCTTGTGTAAAATGCTAAATATATAATCAACTGGGTAGAGAGGTAGTTAAATACTCACATTCATGGGAATTAATGCAAGTGTGACGGTGGAAGCAAGAAAACCATCATATTATGCGATGATTTGATTTATTCTGGTATATATGAGTCATTGTTTTTGTGGGTGGACAATTGATGTGCTAAGCTGGTTTGTGATGCCGTATATCCAGCCTTATTCCAAGTGAAATAGTTTCTAATATTGGTCGTGCAACTTTTATAGCCAATGGCCTCAATTACTGATTCAGATTGTTGGACTGTTTTTCTTGGATGGCCCTAGCCTGGAAGAATATGCATTTTCAAGATGTTTTGGCAGCATTTTAAGGTGGAGATTCTTCTTATTGCAATGTATATAATAAAGGGTCTCATGATTTGGTTGAAGCAATTTGGGAATGATCAAAGCATGAAGTCAAAGCTTGAAGCACCATTGCATTTATTTTATTATAGTGCAATATATTTTGAATTTATCTAAGCTGTATTACTAAGACACTATGAGTTTTACAATAGTATAACAACTTGTTAGCCTGGAGACCAAATTCCCAGCAGCCAGCCTTTTGTCTATGTTTAAATCATGTTTAAAGTCCATGCAGAGGGAAGATAGAGTAAAAGCGAAGGAGTAATACATTGATCTTTGCTACTCAACACTGTTGTTACTAATGCAGTCTATATGCCTGCGTACTAAGTAAATACAAATTGGGTGATATGGTGTCACATTGGCTGCTAGTAATCCTACCTCCAAACAAGTTCAAGGAAAGACAACAATAAATATTGGCAACTTCTTTGTCATGGTCTCACCTTTCCCTATTTCTGTATTTTGCTCCAGTCCTACCGTTTACCTCACATTTAAATCTTTCATTCCTCCAATACATTCTTCTTTCTCTTTGCATTTCCAGTTGTCTGGGCCCTGTGATTTAGAATTCCCTCCATGAACCCTTAAACTTCACCATCTCTTTCTTTAAAACTCATCTCTTTTATAAGCCTTTGGTCAGAACATTCTTCTTTATCTCATCATCTAGTTTTGCTCGAGTGTCACCTTGAAATGTTTTTCTACATTAAAGATACTAACTAAATGCACATTGCTCTTGAGAGAGTTTTTGAGGTTTCTTTGGAGGAGCTTTGTCACATTGAAGGCGAACAGTTATGAGCCCAATGAGGGTAGTAGAGCAGTTGTTGCTGTTGTGATTGGAACGCATGAGAAATGCTGGAAAAGGCAGTACCTTCAGACATTTGATTCCAGAACGGTTTTCTCCAAAAGCACCCTATTTCAGGAAGGATATCTTTTCCCAAGCTCATGCCATTCTTCAAAGGATCAGGACATGTGAGCCTTGTGCTGGTATTCATTCTCAGAATGAAATGGTTGGTTGAAATGAGAGGGATAGCAATGCTCATGTTCATGTGGGCCCATGATGGAGGGCAAGTGTCCAAGAGGACATTCACTGCTACTCATTATCTTCCTCCTGGAATCTGGTGGCTGTGAGGGCTTCATATGCATGTCTATCTTGTCTGACCTGTGTTATGGACTCTTCCACTGCAACCTTGGTCTCACCATCATCTTCCACTTTGATGTCTTCTTCATTGGAGGAGATCTGCAGCTCCTTTATAACCACATCTAGCAACTCCTTGCCCTTTGGAATTGCAGATTGTGAAGTATGCAGCAAACCATAATGGTCCATGAGACCCTCTGGGAGACTACCTGCAGTGACCTGCTGGAAATATCCAGACATCAGAATCGCATCTTTACCAGGCCTATGGTGTTCTTCACCAATATTTGGGTGGAGGCATGAGCAACATTGTACCTTCTCTTGGATGCAGTTTTTGATCACTGTATAAGTGCAATCATCCATGTCCTTGCAGATACACTTTATTTCTGAAGAACCAGCCATGGATATTTTATTGACAATTGAAAATGACCCGGGATCTACAATATGCCGAAGACATAGAAATCGTGAATGCTCCTGAGATACCTTGTGCAGGATTTTTTTGTTTTGCTTGCAGACCACCTGTTTTAGCCTTAGTGATGTTAGTGATGGTAGGCTAAAGAGGTCTAATAGCAATGAGTACAGTTGATGGTACTCTGCATCTATGGGAAACCAAAATCACTGTCCCAGCTCTCCAGCTCTCCTCACCTGAGAATTATCAGATCTGTAGGATGGCCCTTTACCCAGCCTTGGTGCAAATACACCAATTGTACAAAATAGCCTCAGGGAATTCATCAGCATAGTTTGTCTTCGTTTACACGTTCACTGCTTAATTGGAGTGTGTTTTAAGATGGTGAGATCTCGGTGCCAGACCAGCTTGACCCCTTCTTGTGTGTGTAGAAATCCCTCCCAATGTCCGGATTGAACATGATGGTTATGTTTTCTTCACTCCAAGGCCTTTCAATTCCACACGATCCCATTCAGACTGTGATTGTACCTAATGGCTTGGTGGACTTTTCCTCTCCCATCTCAAAATCTCTGATACAGTGTGATTCCTAAACCCTCACATCATTCTCTCTCTCTTCCTCCCTTCCCTCCCATCCCTCTCCTCAGCCTCCTGCAAAGAGACCTTTGAATGTCCTCAAATGACGGTTTCCCTTTTCCTGTGGCTGCAGATGTCTCCCTGGACTGAATATGGCATCTGGAGCCCATCTACATGCTTGTGGCTTCCTCACCGAAAAACACATGTGATGCTATGTTTATACTCTACAGCTAACATTCTGGATATGACTGACACTGGACTTCCATGCTCTCCCTCCTTTCCTGGACTCAGATAAGAAGTGCCTTGGCAAGACAAGCAATGTAAAGTGTAGCCAATTTGCCAATTTCCCACTCTGACTTCAAGTCACAGATATCATTCCGCTGGAGACTCTCCCCCATTCAAGCTACAAGGTGAAGACAAGTAGAATTGCTGACAACAATGCATCCCTCTTTCATGAGTCAGTGTTCATTTTGAGCAGAGGATTAGCGAGAGGTTGTCATCCATCTGAAAGCATCAGTCGAAACAGTATCCAAGGTCACAATCACTTGCGTCAGATTTGCATTCTTGAAAGATAACCCATGAAAAGCAATTGGATGGGATCCTCAGCTGAGCACTTAGACCCTGCATGGACCAGTTGGTGGGGATATTTGCAGACATTTTTAACCTCTCCTTACTTTGATCTGAGGTTCCTACCTGCTGCATGAAGCCAACCATCACCTCTGCACAAAAGAAAAACTAGACAGTGTATACCTTAATGACTACCACCCGGTCTCTCTGATATCCATCATGGATCCACTACAGACTGCCTAGATCCACTACAGTTTGCCTTTCACCACAGCAGGTCCACAGCAGACACCCCACACCTAACCACATTAACCCACATTCCAACCATTATTTTGTAAATTGAGTTTGTGTATTTATATGCCCTGTTTGTGAACAGGACTCCCATTCACCTCATGAAGGAGCAGCACTCTGAAAGCTTGTGGCTTATGCTACCAAATAAACCTGTTAAACTTTAACCTGGGTGTTGTGAGCTTTCTTACGTCCTTACCCCAGTCCAACACTGGCATCTCCACATCATGTCCACACTTAACCCAGGAACACCTGGATAGTTATGTCAGACTCCTATTTATTGACTACAGCTCAGCCTTCAACACCATAGTTCCAACAAAATCCATCTCCAAACTCTGTGGCCTAGGCTTCTGCTCCTCCCTTTGCAATTGGATCGTAGGTTTCCTAACTCACAGGCTGCAATTAGTAAGGAATGTGCAACGCCAGCTCCATCCTTAACACCCCACCCTACAAGGCTCTCTGCCATAAAACTTTATACTAAGCATGTTCCTAACATTTTGCAGTGGGAAACATGACCTGCCATTGGCAGGTTCCTGTACTATTGCAAATTGTTTTTACAATGCTTCAACTATTTTCTTGCTCTCACATTAATCAACACTTCCACCGTCATGATGCCTTCTGTGGACAGTAGTAGAAAATCCAAACTAAAGTGTTTGGACAGACTACAAACATCAAGGTGATCCCTAAATGCAAATCCTTCATTCGGTTGTAATACACCAAAGTTCTAAGAAGTTGTTTTCTTGCTTGTATACTAAAGGAGAGAAAAATAACTCTTTGTTTAATACATATTTATTGTGCTAAGAGCTCTATGGCTCAATGTTTTCAGACATTGTACAAATATTGTTAAAGTTTTCAAGGCATTGAAATGGCAATAATTTTAGTCATTAAAATCCTGAATAAGATATTCGTGAGTCCTTTAGGACTGGTAATAACTCTGATAACAGACAACACTTGGCATGCATCAATTATAGGAACACTTCTCAAAGAAACATTACCTCTCATACTCATCTATTTCTTATATATTCTGTGGCTGCAATGTCTCAAAAAACAAATCAATTTAATTGCTTATTTGACATCTGAATAAATGTAGAGTTACTAGTTGCTATATGCATGTAAGGTGAGCAAATAATTATGTTCTAGCCTGAGGTGATGCTGCATAGAAATTAAAATACAGCAAGTAAGGTTCAGGATTTATTGAAGTCATAATTTGAGTGGCAACTTAAAATGAGCCAGATAACAACTGGGATATATAACAGGCAGCAGATAAATGCCCCCAACTCTATTTTAGGCTACTGCCCAAGAAAAATTTGTTTCTCATGAAGGGAGTACTTAGCAGAAAGCAAAGCTTCCAATTTGGTATATTTTCAGTTAGTGTCTATTGTGGAAAATAGTGTGGTTTTGACTGAGTGAGGGAGAATGAGCAGGCTCTCCATTTTTTTTCCCAACCCAGCTCAGTTGCAAGAAACGTTTGTTCAAAATTTGTTCCTCCATGGATGTTTCTTTCCAGTCTGAATGTGTGTTTTTTTTTAACAAGAAGCCAATCAAAGCAGGTTAGATCATCCTCATTCCTAAATTGGCGGTCTTGACAATGTTATGTGAGCTGCTTTACGCTTTAAGGACTATATAAACCTGAAATGGTTTCACTGGAATAATTAATCAGTTCAGCTATCTGATACAAGAAAATTTGACATCCAGCTGAACTTCTGCAAGTCCATCAGCTGCTGCTTCTTGAGCGAAGAAAGTATTATTAAATAATGACCTAATAAAATCATGATTTTAGAAAGCCTATATTATTACGTTTCAGTTGTGTAAAATCGATTTGCACGGGAAGTTAGGAAACTTGCATACTCCTTACTACTTAATAACTTTGAATTGTTAGTTGTTGCAGCATTCAGTTATGCCTTTATATTTGAGGAAGAGGCAATTGTAGCAGTTCCATCAAAGGACAAAGGACAGCTCCTAGATTTAGTTGTCTAAAGATGCTGAGTTACAAGAGCTGTATAAAAAAGTGGATGCTTTGAAATAGTAGCAGATGTGTGGAATCTGGCAGACTTTTCTGAATCAGTGCAGTCCCTTTCATGAAATAATTGCCTGAGTTTTCAGGATGGTGAGTTTTCAGCCCCTGTCAATTGGAGAGTCATAAGGGAATGCATACCTGCCAATTCCAGCAGGCCCATCATCCATTTCACACACAAATCAGCATTGATTAGCAGCAGGCAAGGCTTCCAAGCTCAATTAGATGGAAGTCCTACCCTCCAATTCCAACCCGCATTGGCCAGAAGAGATACTGCAGTACTGTGTCTGTGACAGTTCTGGGAACCACAGTTCCTATTAAGAAACAGGTTCCTTGTGGAGGGGGAGGTTCAAAGATGCCCTGCGGTATCATGACGCAGGGGGCAATATCGTTGTTGGACAATAGACCAGAGGTTTCAGGAGGGCTGGAGGTCTCTGGTTAGTGAGGGGAGAATATCTTAAGTCTGGAGGGGCTTTCCAATGAAGGCACCCACCAACCCCTTCCTACTCAACATCAAAGGTAAGAATTTTTTCTGTTTCCTACCCTCAGCTGTTGGTCACCTGTCAGCCAGGAACTGACCCTGTTTCCCACCAAGCTGACCCTGTTTTCCTAGGGTGGGAAAAGGCAAAGTTCTGGCCTATATGTTGGGCAAATGAGTGCTTGAGCATTTCTATTGTAATAATGGCTAGTCTCTGATGGTCAATGTAACAATCCACCGAATGCATGAGGAAGCAGTGGACTGGATGAACAGATTGTAGTCTTCATTCTACAGCAACGATACAGTGATGATAGTTTCCTACCCTGGAATTCTTGAACTTATTTTAGCATCTGGTGACTAGACCTAATCTCAGGCATCCTCATACACTTCCTCTTCAGTTCACTGCAGTCCTGGTTGCTATAGGGATTGGAGAGCGGCCGGTTAATTGGAATGGCTGGCAGATCTCTCAGTTGGGATTTCCAAAATTGAATATAAAAGGTATTTTAGGTCGATCTTCACTATAGGGGATAGAAGAAATATCCCAGAAATAGCTGTAAATCAGGAAATTAAACAGAGGGAGGAATATTCAAATACTGTTACTGCCATTAAAATTCAAATAATATTATAGAAATTACTGAAACATGGCTAAGAGAGGGGCTGGACTGGCAGCTCAATGTTCCAGGGTACAGATGCCACTGGAAAGATAAAACAAGAGGTAAGAGAGGAAGGGAAGTTGTGTTTTTGACTAGGGAGAACGTCCCAGCATTTCTGAGAGAGGACATATCTGAGGGTTTGCCCACTGACTCTACATGAGTTGAATTGGAAAAAAAAATCACTTTGATCAGATTGTACTACATGTCCCCAAATAATTACTGGAAAATTGAGGAGATAATGTGTGAGGAGATTTCAGATAGCTGCAAGAAAAATAAGGTAATAATAGTAGGGGACTTTAACTTTCTCAACTTTGGCTGGGACAACCATAGTATTTTGGTCTTGGATGGAGGGAAACTTTTTGTGTGTATTCAAAAGGAATTTCTCATTCTGTATGTGCATGGCCCATCTAGAGAGGGGACTAAACTTGACCTCCTGTTAGAAATAAGGAAGGACAACTGACAGAACTGTTAGTAAGAGATCATAAAGAAAGCAAATGGAATATTGGCATTTATAGCTAAAAGAATAAAATATAAAGATAAGGAAGTATTGTTGCAACTATACAAGGCTGCACTTGGAGTACTGGGCACTATTTTGTTCCTTTTATTTTGAGGAAAGATGTAGTGGTATTGGAGGAATTCAGAGGTGATTCACTAGATTGATTCCAGAGATGAAGGGTTTGTTGCGTGAAGAGAGATTGAACAGTTTAGACCTATATTCTCTAGGAATTTAGAAGAATGAGGAGAGATCAAATTGAGGTATTCAAGATGATAAGAAGTACAGATAAAGTTGACGTGGAGCAGTTGCTTCCACTACTGGGTCATTCTAGGGGTCATAGTCTTAGGATAAGGAATAGCAAATTTAACAAAGTTGAGGAGAAACCACTTCTTGTGAATCTGTGGAATTTGCTACCCCAAAATGTGGTGGATGCTGGGACAGTGAGTAAATTTAAGGAAGAGTTAGACAGATTTTTAATTGATAATGGGTTGAATGGTTATGGGGAGAAGACAAGAATTTGGTGATAAGGAGCACATTAGCCATGACCAAATGGCAGAGCAAACTTGATGAGTCAAGTGGCCCAATTCTGCTCCTATATCTCATAAGGTTATAAAAGGACAAAAGACTAACTTGGGGGAGGATAGGATCTCTTAAGAATAAACAAGGGCATCTATTTGCAGATCCTCAAGAGATGGGTGAGGTCCTAAACTAATATTTCTCATCAGTACTTTCTGTTGAGAAAGGCATAGATGTTGGGGAGCTTGGGGAAATAAATTGTGTTGTCTTGTGGAGTATACATATTACGGACAAAATAGTGCTGTAAATCTTAAAGCGCATCAAGGAAGATAAAATTCCTAGGTCCTGATGAAATGTACTCCAGGACATTGTGGAAGGCTAGAGAGGAAATTGCAGGTCCCCTAGCAGAAATATCTGAATTTTTGAGAGCTACAGGTGAGATGCCTGAAGATTGGAGGGTAACAAATGTTGTGCCTTTGCTTAAGAAGGCCTGTAGCAAAAAAACTGGGAACTACAGACTGGTGAATCTAATGTCTGTAGTGAGTAAGTTGCTAGAAGGTATTCTGAGAGACAGGATCTACAAGCATTCAGAGATGCAAGGATTAATTAGGGACAGTCAACATGGCTTTATAAGTGCAAAATCATGTCTCCACGAATTTGAATTTTTGAAGAGGTAACCAAGAAGGTAGATGAGAGCAGTGCAGTCAACCTTGTCTACATGGACTTTAGCAAGGCCTTTGACAAATTACCACATAGTAGGTTGTTGAATAAGGTTCGATCTCACAGAATCCAGGGTGAGAGAGCCAATTGGATATAAAATTGGCTTGACAACAGCAGGCAGAATGTGGTTGTACAGGGTTGCTTCTCAAACTGGAGGCCTGTGACCAGCGGTGTGCCTTAGGGGTCACTGCTGAGTCCAATGTAATTTCTCATTTATATTAATGATTTGGATGAAAAACTCTGATTAGTAAGTTTGCAGATGACACCAAGATTGCTGGCATAGTGGACAGTGAAGAAGATTATCTAGGATTTCAATAACATCTTGATCAATTGGGCCAATGAATGATAAATGGAGTTTAATTTAAATAAATGGGAGGTGATACATTTTGGTAGATTGAACCAGGGCAGGACCTACTCCATTAGTGGAGTAGGGCGCTGGGAAGAGTTATAGAACAATGAGATCTCAGAGTACAGGTTCATAACTTCTTGAAGGTGAAGTCACAGATGGACAGGATGGTGAAGAAGATATTTGGCATGCTTGTTTTCATTGGTTAGAACTTTAAGCATAGCAGTTAGGACACCTGTTGAAGTTGTACAAGACACTGGTAAGGCCACATTTGGAATAATGTGCACAGTTCAGGTTATCCTATTAAAGAAAGGATATTATTAAACTAGAAAGAATGTACAGAAGATTTATTAGAATGCCTCAGGACTTGATGGTTTAAGTTATGAGGAGAGGCTGGATAGACTGGAAATTTTAAACTTAGGAGGTGATCTTATAGAGGTCTATAAAATAATGACGAGCATAGGTAAGGTAGATATTCAACATCTTTTCCCAAAACTAGAAGGTATAGGTTAAAAATGAGAGGGGAGAGATACAAAAGGGTCCCAAAGGGAAGTTTTTTCACTCGTGGAATGGTGGGTGAATGGAATGAGCTCCCAGACGTAATAGTAGAGGCGTACACAATTTTGTCTTTTAGAAAACATATAGATAATTACATGCGTAAGATGTTGTAGGGGAGAAGTCTTATTGGTAGCCTGATTCTCTTAAAAACTTAAGAAAACAAAAGAATTAAATTTTCAAAATCTGAACTCAAGACATAACTACAATTTACTAAAATCATGAAATAATCATTACAAGACAGACAAGACATAAACCCTATGGCCATGGGAGAGTTTCAGGTGGTTAAATAGCTCTGGATCAGTGCTCAAGACCTCTCCAAAGATCTGAGGCAGTGAGCCAAAGTTCAGTACAATTATACATTTTCTTACCTAAGATACAGCTTCTAATTAGCTGAGATTCAAATTTATTTCATATTAACATGTCAGTCCAAAATATGACAGATTACCTCAGCCAGTTGTGATGCACTAGACTTAATGATATCCTATTTGTCCCTGCATCTTGTAGATAGTACACATGTGCTACTGACTGTTGGTGGCGAAGGGAATGAGTGTTTGTGGATGTGGCACTAATTAAGCGGGTTTCTTTGTCTTGGATGGTGTCAAGCTTCTTGAATGTTGTTGGAGCTGCATCCATTATAATAAATGTGTAAATAAATGTATAATAAATGTGTAAATGTATAATAAATGTGTGAAATAATAAATGTGTAGAGTATAGGGCAAATGGTAGGATTCTTAGTAGTCTAGATGAACAGAGGGATCTTGGTGTGTATGTGCATAGATCCCTGAAAGTAGGCAGTCAGGTCGAGAAGGTTGTTAGGAAGGCATATGGAGTCTGGCTTTTATTGGTAGAGGGATTGAATTTCGGAGCCGCAACGTCATGTTGCAACTGTACAAAACTCTAGTGCGGCCGCACTTGGAGTATTGTGTGCAGTTCTGGTCCCCGCATTATAAGAAAGATGTGGAGGCATTGGAGAGGTACAGAGGAGGTTTACCAGGATGTTGCCTGGTATGGAGGGCAGGTCTTATGAAGAGAGGCTGAGGGATTTGAGGTTGTTTTCGTTAGAAAGGAGGCGGCTAAGAGGGGACCTAATCGAAACATATAAGATGATTAGAGGTTTAGATAGGGTGGACAGTGATAGCCTTTTCCTAGGATGGAGAAAGCTAGCACGAGGGGACACAGCTTTAAATTAAGGGGTGATAGTTATAAGACGGATATCAGAGGTAGGTTCTTTACCCAAAGGGTGGTTCGGGAGTGGAATGCCCTGCCTGCAGCGGTTGTAGATGCGCCAAGTTTGGTGGCGTTTAAGAGGTTAGTTGATAAGTATATGGAAGAGAAGGGAATGGTTTAGTTTGGAGGGGCATTGCTTTTTATATTGGTCGGCGCAACATCGAAGGCCGAAGAGCCTGTTCTGTGCTGTAATGTTCTATGTTCTATTCAAGCTTGTGGGGGGCATTCTATCACACTTCTGATTTGTGCCTTGTAAATAGTGGACAGTCAGAAGTTGAGTTACTTGCTGCAGTATTCCTAATCTCTGCCCTGCTGTTGTAGCCACTGTGTCAATGTGGTGAATCCAGTTGAATTTCTGGTGAATGGTAACTCGAAGGATGTTGACAGTGGGAGATAGTAAACATTATTCATTGTAAACACTATTGAGTGTCAAGTGGAGGTGGTTAGATTGTCTCTTATTGGTGATGATCATTGCCTGGTATTTGGATGACACAAATGTTACTTGCCACCTGTCAGCCCAAGCCTGGATATTGTCCAGATCCTGTTGCATTTGGACATGAACAGCTTCAATATCTGAGGAATCGAGAATGGTGCTGAACATTGTACAATTATCAGTGAACATCCCCACTTCTGACAGAGGGAGGGTTATTGATGAAGCAACTGAAGATTATTTGGCTTAGGATTCTACTTAAGCTGAGATGGCTGATCCCCCATAACCACAGCCATCTTCCTATGCACTAGATATGACTCCAACCGAGTCATACTGCGATACCAGGTTGTAGACTGGGTAGGATTGAGGTTCATAAGGAGGAGGTGTTAGCAAATCTTGAGGGTATGAAAATTGATAAGTCCCCTGGGCCAGATGGGATTTACCCTAGGATTCTCTGGGAGGCTAGAGAGGAGATTGCAGAGCCTTGGCTTTGATCTTCATGTCGTCGTTGGCTACAGGTATAGTGCCGGAAGACTGGAGGATGGCAAATGTTGTCCCTTTGTTCAAAAAGGGGAGTAGGGACCATCCGGGAAATTATAGACCGGTGAGCCTGACTTCTGTTGTGGGCAAAGTCTTGGAAAGAATTATAAGGGATAGGATTTATAAGCATCTAGAGAGGAATAAATTGATTAGGGATAGTCAGCACGGTTTTGTGAAGGGTAGGTCGTGCCTCACAAACATTATTGAGTTTTTTGAGGAGGTGACCAAAGAGGTAGATAAGGGTAAGGCAGTTGATGTAGTGTATATGGATTTAGCAAAGCGTTTGATAAGGTTCCCCATGGTAGGCTACTGCAGAAAGTGCAAATGCATGGGATTGAAGGTGATTTAGCAGTTTGGATTAGGAATTGGCTAGCTGATAGAAGACAGAGGGTGGTGGTTGATGGGAAATATTCAACCTGGAGTGCAGTTACAAGTGGTGTACCTCAAGGATCTGTTTTAGGGCTACTGCTGTTTGTCATTTTTATAAATGACCTAGATGAGGGTGTAGAGGGTTGGATTAGTAAATTTGCTGATGATACTAAAGTGGGGGGAGTTGTAGATAGCGAGGATGGATGTTACAGTTTGCAGAGGGACATAGATAGCTTGCAGAGCTGGGCCGTGAGGTGGCAAATGGAATTCAATACGGATAAGTGTGAGGTGATTCACTTTGGTAGGAATAACAGGCATATGAAATAGGGCTAATGGAAGGACCCTTAATAGTGTTGTCGAGCAGAGGGATCTTGGGGTACAAGTACATAGCTCTTTGAAAGTTGGCACCCAGGTTGATAAGGTTGTTAAGAAGGCGTACAGTGTGTTAGCTTTTATTGGTAGAGGGATTGAATTTAGGAGCCGTGAGGTTGTGTTACAACTGTACAAAACTCTGGTGCGGCTGCACTTGGAGTATTGCGTACAGTTCTGGTCGCCGCATTATAAGAAAGATGTGGAAGCATTGGAAAGGGTGCAGAGGAGGTTTACCAGGATGTTGCCTGGTATGGTGGGAAGGCCTTGTGAGGAAAGGCTGAGGGACCTGAGGTTATTTTCATTAGAGAGAAGAAGGTTACATGGTGACCTAATTGAGGCGTATAAGATGATCAAGGGATTGGATAGGGTGGATAGTGAGAGCCGTTTTCCTCGGATGGTGATGACCAACACGAGGGGACATAACTTTAAATTAAGAGGTGGTAGTTATAGGACGGATGTCAGAGGCAGGTTCTTTACACAGAGGGTGGTGAGAGCATGGAATGCCCTGCCTGCAACAGTTGTGGACTCGCCTACTTTGGGGGCATTCAAATGTTCGGTGGATAGGCATATGGATGATATTGGAATAGTTTAGGTTAGAGGGTCCATTGGCCAGCGCAACATCGAGGGCCATATGGCCTGTACTGCGCTGTATGTTCTATGTTCTATGTTCTAACCAGTGGAAAGTTTGCCCCCTGATATGTATTGATTTCAATTTTGTCATCCAAGCACCTTGGCTTTCATTCCCCTACCTTCTCCCTGTTTGGATAATACCTAATGTCCCCTTGTGAAGGATCGCCCATTATTCCATTAGAACTTTTTCTTTCGGTCTTTGAGTTCCATTTTACCTTTATTATTTATCTTTACCTTCTCATCCCATTGAAGTTACTTCTTGTTCCTTGCTCTTCTTCATTGCTATTCTAAGTCTTGTGATACAATGATCACATAAGTGTTCCCCCAAAAACAATTTGTATTTTTGGCCCACCTCAGTCCCCAACATAATAATCCAGCAGTGTTTTATCAATGTACCAAGAACACACTGGTCAGTGAAGTTCTCCTGAACACAATTCAGAAATTCTTCCCTGCTCTTTGCTCTTTGTTCTATATGTGTTAAAATGTTGTTAAATTAATATTTGAATAATTGATTCCTCCAAGAGTTCTCACACATCTCTTATTTGCTTCCAGATTTACAGCTCCCCTCTTTTCAACACAATAATATCTTTCTTAAGCATTACTGCCATTGCACCTCCATTTTATCCCTCCCTAATTTTCTGAATACTTTTTTAATCCCTTGATATTAAGCACTCAGTCCTCAGCAATTTTAAGCCATGGTTCCATTATTACTGCTATGTCATATTCTCAAGAAGCTATAAGTGCCTGTAATTCACCAAACTTGCTCTCTATATGCTGTGTGTTTACATAGCACGCATTCTAAGCCAGTAGTTGTATTTGTTCTGACATGTCAATATGTGTGCTCATGAAAGATTCACTGCATCACGAATGCCAAATACTATGAAAAGTGAATCTGATTTTGCACCCTGGGCTACTATAGATACTGATACTCTGGATTAAATTCTTGCAATGTGCTTGGAGAAAACGTTCCTGAATCAGCTTCTTGGATTTCCCTGTCACCTCAGTCAGTTTGTCACGACTTGAGTGCAGTCTCTGTGACTCTGCTCTGCCTGCGGCTGAACCTCTTTAAAATAGAATCATTGAATCCCTGAGTGCAGAAGGAGGCCACTTGGTCCATCATGTCTGCACTGAGCACAATCCCACTCAGACCCTATTCCCATAACACCTCATATTTAACTTGCTAATCCCCTAGGTTAGTTTAGCATGGCCTAACCAGCACATCTTGGGAGACTGAGAGGAAAGAGCACCCAGACAAACCCATGTAGGCAAGGAGAGAATGTGTAAACTCCATCTAGACAGTGACCCAAGGCTGAAATTGAACCCGGGTCCCTGGCACTGTGAAGCTGAAGTGATAACAACAGTGCCACCCCAATCATCTTTCCCCTCTCATGAGAGGCATTTTATACCCCACGGACCTTCTCTCAGATCACACCTCTCTGAACAACTGAGTTTGCTGTGGGCAAGAAAACACAGCAATGCAGGTAATCTTGGAGACCTAAAGGAGTGGGACTGCATTTTTCAGAGGAGGCCAGCGGCCTACTCAACAATGATCTGCATTCTGGAGATGGCAGTAGCTGAGTTATCCTGAGGCATTTTGCAATGGGATGAGCAACTGCCTCTTTACTAGGTACCATTTACAGAGTCCATGTGATGGAACAAACAGTGCCTGCAACTACCTCAAGATGGAAGAATCATGGTTGCTGCCAAGAAACCTAGTGCACATCTGAAGGAAGTGCTTACGATAGTCGCATTTCAACTGCTGATTCAATAAGTGGGACCCTCTTAATGCTGATGAATGAAACGATAGAACTTTGAAGGCTCGCATGTATGCCCAATCAGGTCCTGCATTTGCATGAATCATGTCACCACGTGGCTCTCTGCGTTTGACTAGCACATCAGTGCTGAAGGTGATGTCCTCAGAAAGTACCATCCACAAGTGGAGTTGTGGATAGTGTGGAAGGATGTTGCAGGTTACAGAAGGACATAGATAAGCTGCAGAGCTGGGCTGAGAGATAGCAAATGGAGTTTAAAGCAGAAAAGTGTGGAATGATTAACTTTGGAAAGAGCAATAGGAACATAGAGAACTGGGCTAATGGTAAGTTACTTGGTAGTGTGGATGAGCAGAGTCATCTCGGTGTCCATGTGCATAGATCCCTGAAAGTTGTCACCCAGGTCGATAGGTTAAGAAGGTGTACAATGTGTTAGCTTTTATTGATAGAGGGATTGAGTTTTGGAGCCATGAGGTCATGTTGCAGCTGTACAAAACTCATAGTGTGGTTGCACTTGGAGTATTGTGTACAGTTCTGGTCGCCACTTTATAGGAAGGATGTGGAAGCACTGGAAAGGGTGCAGAGGAGATTTACCAGCATATTGTCCAGTATGGTGGGAAAGCCTTATGAGGAAAGGCTAAGGGATTTGAGGCTGTTTTCATTAGAGAGAAGAAGGTTAAAGGGTGACTTATAAGATTAAGAGGCACATAAGATGATCAGAGGATTAAATAGGGTGGACAGTGAGAGCCCTTTTCCTTGGATGGAGATGTCTAGCATGAGGGGACATAGCTTTAAATTGAGGGGTGATGGATAAAATTCAGATGTCAGAGATAAGTTCTTTACTCAGTTCGTAGTAAGTAGAATGTCCTGCCTGCAACAGTAGTGAACTTGCCAACATTAAGGGCATTTAAGTGGTTATTGGATAAACATATGGATGATATTGGAATAATGTAGGTTAGATGGGCTTTAGATTGGTTTCACAGGTCAGTGCAAATCAAGGGCTGAAGGGCCTGTACTGTTGTTGTAATGTTCTATGTTCTACCATTTGATCAGCATTGTTGTACCCATGGTTAAAGATGTGTGGGTTAGGCTAATTGACCATGGTCAATTGCCCCTTAGGGTCAGAGAGATTAGCGGGGTAAAAATGTGAAGTTATGGAGCTTGGGCTTGAGTGGGATTGTTGACGATGCATGGGCCAATTTAACCTCTTTCTGCATTGTAAAGATTCTATGTTCTCCAGCTAACTGCCTTTGTTGCTGAGGCTGCTGCTCACTTCCACTGCTCCAGCCCATTCTTAAAAGATGACTCCCACAATCAAATCCAGTCTTGAGCACTAAGATGTTAGCTCCCAAATTTTCTCTTGTGCACAGGGGAATGAACCTTTTTCTAAACTGTTTCCTTGCCCATCCAATCCTCTCATTCAGGATTCCCAATCCGACAGCTCTGCTTTGGAATGGCAAGTCGGCTTTCAATGAGTTCATGTTTGCTAATTCCCACTTTTGGATTGAGTTTTTGATGATTGCCTTTTCGGTCATGTGCAGTGTAATTCTGCTGTGCAGAGGAATCTGATACCTTTATGCAAGAATCAGATGGAGTTGGTTTGCAGGTTCAGCAGGCAATTAAGAAGGCAAATAGAATTTTGTCCTTCATTACTAGAGAGATGGAGTTTAAAAACAGCGAGATTATGTTGCAGCTGTATAAGTGCTGGTGAGGCCACACCTGGAATACTGTGTACAGTTTTGATATCCTTACTTGAGAAAAGACATACTGGCGCAGGAAAGGGTGCAGAGGAGATTCACTAGGTTGGTTCTGGAGTTGAAAGGATTGGTTTATAAGGAGAGACTGAGTAGACTGGGGTTGTACTCATTGGAATTTAGAAGAATGAGGGGTGATTTTATAGAAATGTATAAGATTATGAAGGGAATAAATAAGATAAAAGTAGGGAAGTTGTTTCCACTGGCAGGTGAAACTAGAACTAGGGGGCAAGGTGTCAAAATAAGGGGGAGCAAATTTAGGACCGCATTGAGGAGGAACTTCTTCACACAAAGGGTTGTCAATCTATGGAATTCTCTGCCCAGTGAAGCAGTTGAGGCTATCTCATTAGTTATTTTTAAGGCAAGAATCGATAAATTTTTGAACAATAAAGGAAGGTAAACAAGCAGTAAGTGGAGCTGAGTCCATTGAAAAGATCAGCCATGATCTTTTTGAATGGCAGAGCAGGCTTGAGGGCTCAGATGGCCAATCCTGTTCCTTGTTCTTACATAACCATTTCATCAACTTGAACAAGATTCTGACAGGGTATGAGACCCATGAACCTCTGATGTTATTGCTATGGTGCCTGAACTTACCTGTTAACTGCCTGATTAGAGTATAATTGCCTGATCACTCAGGCAGGGTGGCCATTCACCTGATAAACCACCTCCTTAAAAAACTGCACAGAAGCAGCAACACATCAGGCAATCTGAACACCCCACAGCAGTACAAAATTACTGGTTTATCTGCTTTCTAACCTGTCTCTGTGGCAAAAATCAACTTAGCATCTCAAAGTACATATCAAAATACTCTTAATTACATCAATTTACACCCACGTAGAAACAGGCCACTTGTTCAAACTGGTCTGTGGTAATGTTTATACATTTAGCACTTTTATCCTAGATATAACTGCTAGACTGGCTCTTCAGCAGGTGGTGAAGAAACCAACAAGAGTAAAAACAACTTTATTTATATAACATCTTTAAATTAAGATGATATTCTGAGGCATTTCACAGCTGCCTTAAAAAATAAAATGTGACAGAGATACTGGCATAGATGATCAAAAACTTGGTCAAAGAGTGCACTTTCAAATTATTATAATCGAGAAATAGAATGTTTGAATTAAAGGAGTATAGATCTATAAACATAGACCGGGATCACGGGTAGAAGTGGGAACATCGAGGTGGCGGCGTGGGCTTGTTGGGCCGAGGGGCCTGTTTCCTGTGCTGTTTTGTTCTTTGAGTAAAAATCACAAAGATGTAGAAAGTCAAAATGTGAAAAAGTGTTATTTTTAAGAATTTTAAAACAAATTTTGGTATAAGATGGTATCATATTATGTCTCATCTGAACTGTACTGATTATAATTGGTAGGCTTGGGAATTTAGATTTATGGTATCCCTTTTGGAATGTGTCAACTGTAAAAGAGATTCCTTGAGAACTAAAAGCATGCAAATGATCTCATTATTAATAACTTGTGTATTAATTCCTTAAGCCACACAAGTGCTTGGTTAAATAGGTTGTTGTTCCAACTAAAGCATTGACAACGTTCCGGTGAGACAAGGAGGTTTTGGTAGGTCGAGAGAACCATGGTGCACAAAGGTTGTGATGAACCTAGTTAGGAAGAAAAGAAAGTTGTACAAAGGGTTCAGGGAGCTAGGGGATGTTAAGGATCTAGAGGCATGTAAGACTTGTAGAAGGGAGCTTAAAAAGGAAATTAGAAGAGCCAGAAGGGGTCATGAGAAGGCCTTGGCGGGTAGGATTAAGGAGAATCATCTGGTAGGATTAAGGAGAAGCATTCTACAAATATGTGAGAGTAAAAGAATGAGAAGAGAAGGACTAGGACCTATAAAAGGTGAAGGGGGAAAAGTCTGTGTGGAACCAGAAGAAATGGCAGAGGTGCTTAATAAGTACTTTGCCTCAGTATTCACAGTGGAGAGTGATCTGGGAGTTGTACTACAGGAATGCGGCAAACTGAAAAGATTAAGTATGTGGACATTAAGGAAGAGGATGTATTGGAACTGTTAAACTCCAACAAGGTAGATAAGTCGCCGGGTCCGGATGGGATGTACCCCCGGTTACTGTGGGAGGTGAGGGAAGTGATTGCAGAGTCCTGGCAATGATCTTTGTGTCGTCAATGGAGACGGGAGAGGTTCCGGAAGATTGGAGGATTGCGGATGTGGAGCCTATTTTCAAGAAAGGGAACAGGGATAGCCCAGGGAATTACCGACCAGTGAGTCTGACCTCAGTGGTCGGTAAGCTGATGGAGAGGATTCTGAGGGACAGGATTTATGAGCATTTAGAGAAGTTCAATATGATCAGAAATAGTCAACACGGCTTTGTTAAGGGCAGATCAAGCCTTACGAGCCTAGTTAAGTTCTTCGAAAATGTGACTGAACACATTGACAAAGGAAGAGCAGTGGACATGGTTTACATAGATTTCAGCAAGGTGTTTAATAAGGTCCCCCACGCAAGAGTTCTTGAGAAGATGAGAGGACATGGGATCCAAGGGGCTTTAGCCTTGTGGATCCAGAACTGGCTTGCCTGCAGAAGGCAGAGATTAGTTGTGGATGGGTCTTTTTCTGCATGGAGGTCAGTCACCAGTGGAGTGCCCCAGGGATCTGTTCTAGGATCCTTGCTGTTTGTCATTTTCATAAATGACCTGGATGAGGAAGTGGAGGGATGGGTTAGTAAGTTCGCTGACGATATGAAGGTTGGTGTTGTTGTGGATAATCTGGAGGGATGTCTGAAGTTGCAGCGAGACATAGGCTACAAAACTGGGCAGAGAAGTGGCAGATGGACTTCAACGTGGATAAAAGTGTGGTGGTGCATTTTGGCAGGACTAATCGGATGAAGGAGTATAATATCAAGGGTCGGAGTCTTGGCAGTGTTGCAGAGCAGAAGGATCTTGAGGTCCGGGTCCATAGGACTCTTAAATCGGCCCCGCAAGTGGAGGATGTGGTCAAGAAGGCATATGGTATACTGGCCTTCATTAATAGAAAGATTGAGTTTGGGAGTCAGGAGGTAATGCTACAAATTTATAGATCCTTGTCAGACCCCACTTGGAGTATTGTGTGCAATTCTGGTCGCCTCACTATAGGAAGGATGTTGAAGCTATTGAGAGGCTGCAGAGGAGATTTACAAGGATGTTGCCTGGATTGGGAGGCATGCCCTATGAAAATAGGTTGAGAGAGCTAGGTGTCCTCCCTGGCAAGACAAGGGTTGAGAGGCGACCTGATAGAGGTTTATAAGATGTTGAGAGGAATAGATAGGGTGGATTCTTGGAGGCTATTTCCCAGGACTGAAATGGTCGCTATGAGAGGACACAGGTTTAAGGTGCTGGGGGGGGCAAGTACAGAGAGATGTTAGAGGTAAGTTTTTCACTCAGAGGGTGGTGAATGAATGGAATCGGCTACCATCAGTGTTGGTAGAGGCAAACTTGCTGGGGTCTTTTAAGAGACTTCTGGATGAGTACATGGAATTTAATGGGATTGAGAGTTACAGATAGTTGTATGTCTATGTCCTGGTAGGTATTGATATGATCGGCACAGCTTGTGGGCTGAAGGCCTGTTTGTGCTGTAGTGTTCTATGTTCTAGATATCATGGGCATGATCTCTCTGCCCCACTGAATAGTTACTCCAGGTCCCTTGGAAGTTCAGAACCTACAGTATTCTGGCCAATTTTTGGATGCTGATATAGCCATGTCACTCTGCGCCTGGGCAAAACTCTGGAACCCCTTAGCCACAGTAGTCTGCGACTGAGCCAAACTCTGGAGGGCTGCAGTGTTAGCCCCCTGAGACTGGTGCAAGCTCACAAGGCCCACAGCCATGGCCCACTGTTCCTCCAAAGTGCTTCCAACATCCTCAGCAGTGGCCCACTGTATCTGTAGTATGCTTCTGAAATCCTAAGATATGCCCTGCTGTATCTCCAAGATGTCTTGTTCCCTGCCACTCATAACAAACGTTTCCTGACCCAGGATGCCACCCTTGCAATGTTGACCTGCCACTTGGCTTGGGGCCAGCTGAATCCTTGCCTCTGGTAGATCTCTGGTAAATCTGGTAGATTAAAGCTAGCATGAGGGGACACAGCTTTAAATTAAGGGGTGATAGTTATAGGACGGATATCAGAGGTAGGTTCTTTACCCAAAGGGTGGTTAGGAAGTGGAATGCCCTGCCTGCAGCAGTTGTAGATGCGCCAAGTTTGGTGGCGTTTAAGAGGTTAGTTGATAAGTATATGGAAGAGAAGGGAATGGTTTAGTATGGAGGAGCATTGCTTTTTATATTGGTCGGTGCAACATCGAAGGCCGAAGGGCCTGTTCTGTGCTGTAATGTTCTATGTTCTACGTTCTATGTTCTACATTCTATGTTCTATCTCTGTAGCCCAAGTCCTTAGACATTCCCACCTCTACCCAGTGTACATTAGTGTCTGTGCTGTGCGCACCAGTAAGTGGCCAAGAAGCCTTTCCATGAACATATCTCACCATAGTGATGGTATCTACCCTGGTGGATTGTGTAATTGATGCCTGTGTCGAATGAGTTATGCTGGTCTCGGAGTATTCCTCAGGGCCTTCCTCTGAGGTGTTGTCACTGCTGACCAGGGGCGTCGCTGTGGGAACAGGATGCGGGTGATTCCAGGTGAGCCAGGTGCTTTGGGGTCATCTCCTGCAACAAAAGCCACAAGGTTCAATGCAAGAGGGACAAATATCTGGGTGACATGGCACTTACTTAAGATATATCATATAAAGGTTTTGCGCATGCTCATTTCCATGTTACATGCTAACCTGGTTGTCACTGATACTTTGTTCCTTGCCTTTCCCCACCAGCACCAGTTTGTGTTCCTCAAAGGGAGTGACAAGACACAGCTCAGGGACCATCCCCTCTAGGCTTCTGGCTGTTATAGGCCATCTTGTCCTGTGGGGGTTGAAAGGGGATTTAAAGCCTGATAGCTGGAAAGGCCAGGATGTCAGGGTTGTTGAGGATGGGGTAATTGGGTGGTGTATGTAAGGACTGTGCCTTGGCTGGCAGAGGTGGTGATGGGGGGAGGTGGGGAGCTGGGATATGGTACCTGCAGGGTTGTGGAGGGGGTCATGTGTTGGAAGGCTGTGGCATTAGGGGATGTGCTGGGGTGAACGTTCCAGGTATGACAGATGGGATCAATATCAAGACAGGATCTACAGTTACCCTTTCTGCTGTGAGGAGTTCATTCATTTTCTTCTGGCACTGCTGCTGCCACTGCTTCCCAAGCTGCATTGCCACCCGACCTCGAGGTCATTGCTTGTCTGCGGGATGGAAGATGCTTCTGAAATCCTAAGATATGCCCTGCTGTATCTCCAAGACGTCTTGCTCCCTGCCACTCATAACAAACCCTTGCCCTCATAACAAGTTGCCCTCCTCACTTCAGTAAAGTTTGACAACACCAATTTTAAATCCAACCGATTTATTTGATAGTAAATCCATGAGCTTTCGGCCTTTGTGGCCTTCGTCAGGTGAATGAGGTGTTCTGGTCTCCAAAAGTACACATATCAGCACAGACAGTTTACAGATTGCTGATTAGAATGCGAATCCTTACACCTAACCTGCTATTCAAGTCTTAAAGTGGCTCACTTCCACAGTGTATGAACCATGGAGCAGCTCTTTGTGGCGCCATCTTCTTGACGTGACTGACTGACAGTCCATCATTAATGCTTATATGGAGCTTACCCCTTGATTTAATTTGATTTATTATTGTCGCATGTATTAGTATACAGTGAAAAGTATTGTTTCTTGTGAAACAATTTGTCTACATAGACAAAGGGCCCGATTTTACCATTTGGAGTCTAAAAGCTGGATCTGGGCGTAATGCAGATCTGAGTCTGGAATCTTCTTTGCAATGCGCTCGTACGTGTTTTGCCATCTCTGGTCCAAGCCGCGTTATGGGTGGGGCTTAGCACCGCCAGAATGATTGGAGCTCCAGGAGGAAGGGGGGAAAGGGGAAGAGGGCTGATCATTGTCTAGTGGTGGGAGGGAGGCCTGATCGCTTACTGATGGGGGTGGTGGATGGATCTCTGCTGGGGGAGGATGGGGGTAGAGGTCCGCTGCCACTTTGCTGGTGGTCCCTCCTCCCCACTGGAGGAACAAATCCCTCCTCCCAGAGTGGCAGCATATCCACTCCGGGAAGAGGGATTCGTTTCTCCGAGAGGAGGAGGGATTACCAGCAGTGTGGCAATGGACACCCCTGTTCCCCCCTCCCCCTCCCCCCTGGACTGATCGCCTGCAGAGTGGCAGCAGACACACCTGCCCCCGCCAAAGATCCATCCGCCCCCCATCAGTGAGCAACTGAGCTTCTCCCCCTCCATCCTCATCACTAGACAACAATCAGCCCACTCACATCTGACCCATCTCTTCGTCCTGCCCCCCCCTAAACAGAGGATGCTCTGACCCACTCCCTCCTCCTCCTCGCCCTCTTCCTCCTCCTTCCCAGCCCCCCCTCCCATCACCCCACCCCCGACCCCATCCCAGAGAATGATCTGGGTCAAGAGCAGTTGCATTCTCTGAAGCCGCTTTGGAGGTTCTCCTGCAAAATAAAAATCATCTTCAGATTTTTCTTTTGCAGGTCGCTTACAGTGCAGATCTGGGACAGGCCAGAAGAAGGTAAAGTGGGATTTGGTAGGAGAGTTGGGCGCGCAGTTCATTAAACCGATTTAAATGCATGCAAATACACTTAAATCGTCAGGCCATCTGATTTGCATGCGGACTGGAGCCACACCCGAATTGGGTGTTGGTAAAGTCACGATTTACTTAGACTCGGGTGCAGATTGTGTTAAAGACCCGCGCCCGAACTTACCATGATTTCGCACGCGAAAATGGGCGCAAATTGTTGGTAAAATCAGGCCCAAAGCGTACCAAAGGAAGGCAAGAGTGTACTAGATTCTCTATCTCATTCCCATACTCCGTCTGATCATTGTTTGAGATCTGACCCACCATGGTGGCATCATCAGCAAACTTGAAAAACAAATTGGATGGAAATTTGTTCATAGGTGTATAAGGAGTATAGTAACTGGCTGAGGACATGGCCTTGTGAGGCACTAGTGTTGAGGATGATCGTGGAGGAGGTGTTATTGACTATCCTTACTGATTCTGGTCTTTGGGTTCAGAAATCTAGGATCCAGTCACAGAGGGAGGAGCCGAGCCCCAGGCCACGGAGTTTGGAGATGAGTTTTGTAGGAATAATGGTGTTGAAGGTTGAGCTATAGGCAATAAGGAGTCCAACATAAGTGACTTTGTTGTCTAGGTGTTCCAAGGTTGAGTGCAGGACCAAGAAGATGGAGGAGGGATCACCCGCAAAGTTATAGGTGAACTGTAATAGATTCAGGTAACCTGAGAGGCAGGAATTGATTCGTGTCACAACTAATCTTTTGAAGCACTTCATAATTTGTTAACACCATACAGCTGTGGTCACTTTGGATGAGTCACTTCTTTCTGGTTACATCACACCTTGGTGTGGTTCCGACTCTGTTCAAGACTGCAAGAAATTGCAAAAGATCGTGAATGTAGCCCAATCCATGGCAAACCAGCCTCCCATCCATTGACTCTGTCCACACTTCCTGCTGCCTGGGCAAAGCAGCCAGCATAATTAAAGACCCCACACATCCTGAACATTCTTTCTTCCATCTTTGTCCTTCAGGAAAAAGATACAAAAGTCTGAAGTCACATACCTACTGACTCAAGAACAGCTTCTTCCCTGCTGCTATCAGACTTTTGAATTGACTTACTTTGCATTAAATTGATCTTTCTCTAGCTATGACTATAGCACTACATTCTGCACTCTCTCATTTCCTTCCTTATGAACAGTATGTTTTGTCCGTACAGCGTACAAGAAACAATACTTTTCACAGTATGTTAACAACAATAATCTAATCAAATCAAAATCACATGCCCAGAGCGTCCATTTGGCGAGAACCGGGTGGTGGCTCTTTCATTGCATTAAGTGTCAAAAGATTCAGGTGCATGGCGTGCTGAATAAAAGGCACAAATAACTCCTGTTTTCTTGCTCATTCAACAATTTGGTTGGGAAGGTCACTACAATTAATCACTACAATTAATTTCTACTGATGTGCTTATGCAATCAAGTGAGACAAGGTAGAAAGGCACCCTTCTTTTCCCACCCCTTATTTGACCAAGATGGCCACCACATTAATGACAGACAGCCCAGTGGCACAGTGGTTAGCACTACTTCCTCATAGCACCAGGGACCCGGGTTCAATTCTGGCCTCAGCTGACTGTCTGTGCAGACTTTGCACATTCACCCTGTGTCTGCATTGGTTTTCTCCGGGAGTTCAGGTTTCCTCCCGCAGTGCAAAAAATGTGCAGGTTAGGTGGATTGGCCGTACTAAATTGACCCTAAAGGCCTGATTCTACCAAAAATTCCCGTCTGTTTTTGGGTGTGAAATCCCAGTAAATTTGGGCGTCAGGCTTTTAATGCGATCTGCACCCAAATCTGAGTAGACCGCGGCTTTACCGACACCCAATTTGGCCATGGATCTGGTTCGCACCCGAATCAGGCAGCCTGACTATTTAAATGCATGAACATGCGTTTAAATCTATTTAATGAACCGCATACCCAAGTCTACCATCAAATCCCACTTTACCGTCTTCCTTTCTGTTCTGGATCTGTGCTGTAAGTGACTTGCAAAATAAAAATCCCTGAAGCAGCTTTAGAGCCTGCAAAGGCTCTCTGACCCATATCATCCTCTGTTGGGGATGGCGTGGGCATGGGCGTGGAGGAGAAGGAGGCGGGTCAGAGCATCTTCTGGAGGTTGGGGAAGGAGGGGAGGCAGAACAGAGTATCTTCTGGAGTGGCACAGTAGGAGGAGGAGGCTGGTGAAATGTATCTCTGGTGGGGGTGCAGTAAGAGGGCTAATTTTTGTCTACAGATGGTGGGGTGGGGCGGGGGGGGAGGTCCGATTGCTCACTGATGGGGGTGAGGTGCAGATGGATGACTGGTGGGAGTGGCAGGGCGGTTTGCTGCCAGTCTGAGGGCAATCCCTTCTCACTATTGTGACAGTGTGTCAATTGTCACCAACTAAATGAATGCTTCAATGAGCCTAAGCTCTGACATTTATGAATAAATTCAGCGATTCAATTTTTAAATGACATCTAGTGTATATTTCTTATATATATTAATGCAATAGGAAACCAGGAGGAGAGATTCATTGCTCTGGTGGTGAGGAAGGGTCGTGCACAGAGTGGCAGTGGAAATCCCTGCACCCTAACCAGAGATCCATCTGTGCCCCCCCACCCCGCTCCCTCATCAGTGAGCAATCAGTCTTCCTCAGCACCACCAGACAACGATCAGCCCTTCTCCCCTACCTCCCCAGAGATACCTCTGATCCGCCTCCAACATCACCCCCCCACCCCCCCGAGGGTTTTCTATATCAGAGAGCTGCTCTCTCCTCCCCCTCCCCCCCGCCCCCCGAGGGTGTTCTGTGTCAGAGAGCTGCTCTTTCCGCTTTCTTTCTTTCCCAACAAGGGGAAAAGCATGTGTAGTTCAGAGCTCCGATCATTCTGGCAGGACTAAGCCCGGCTCGGACCAGACCCGACAAAAAGCATATGGGCGCACTGCAAAGAAGATTCCAGGCTTGGATCTGTATTATACCCGGATCCAGCCCTTAGACTTCAAATGGTAAAATCGGGCCCTAGGTGTCAGGGCTCAGGCATGGTAAAATACTTAGGTTAAGGGATAGGGACTAGGTGGGTTTGTGATCAGTGCAGACTCAATGAGCCAAATGACTTTACCAGGTTTACCAGGATGTACCTGGTATGGAAGGTCTGAGTTACGAGAAGAGGTTAGGCAAATTGGGACTATTTTCCTCAAAGACGTAGACTTAGAGGAGATCTAATAGAGGTGTACAAGATTATGAGGGGTATAGATAGAATAAACAGGGTTAGGCTTTTTCCTAGGATGGACTCGAATAGCATGAGGGGTCACGGGCTTAGGGTGAGGGGTGTAAGGTATAATTTAGAACATAGAACATAGAATATTACAGTGCAGAACAGGCCCTTCGGCCTTCGATGTTGCGCCGACCAATTAAGAAAAAGCAATGACCCTCTAACCTAAACCATTCCCTTTTCGTCCATAAACTTATCTACTAACCTCTTAAACGCCATCAGACTTGGTGCATCTACAACTGCAGCAGGCAGGATATTCCATACCCTTACCACCCTCTGGGTAAAGAACCTACCTCTGACATCCATCCTATAACTACCACCCCATAATTTAAAGCTATGTCCCCTCGTGCTAGCTTTCTCCATCCTAGGAAAAAGGCTATCACTGTCCACCCTATCTAAACCTCTAATCATCTTATATGTTTCAATAAGGTCTCCTCTTAGCAGCCTTCTTTCTAACGAAAACAACCTCAAATCCCTCAGCCTCTCCTCATAAGACCTGCCCTCCATACCAGGCAACATCCTGGTAAAACCTCCTCTGTACCCTCTCCAATGCCTCCACATCTTTCTTATAATGTGGGGACCAGAACTGCACACAATACTCCAAGTGCGGCCGCACTAGAGTTTTGTACAGTTGCAACATGACATTGTGGCTCCGAAATTCAATCCCCCTACCAATAAAAGCTAAGACTCCGAATGCCTTCTTAACAACCTTATCGACTTGATTGCCAACTTTCAGGGATCTATGCACATATACACCAAGATCCTTCTGTTCATCAACACTATTAAGAGTCCTACCATTAGCCCTATACTCTACACATTTGTTATTCCTGCCAAAGGGAATTACCTCACACTTTTCCACATTAAACTCCATTTGCCACCTCTCGGCCCAGCTCTGCAACTTGTCCAAGTCTCTCTGCAAACTAGAACACCCCTCTTCACTATCTACCTCTCCTCCGACTTTGGTGTCATCCGCAAATTTACTAATCCATCCTTCAATACCTTCATCCAGATCATTTATAAAAATTACAAACAGCAGGGGCCCCAAAACAGATCCCTGAGGTACACCACTTGTAACCGAACTCCACGATGAATAATTTCCATCAACCACCACCCTCAGTCTTCTATCAGCTAGCCAATTCCTAATCCAATTAGCTAAATCACTCTCAATCCCATACATCTGCATTTACTGCAGAAGCCTTCCATGTGCCACCTATCGAACGCCTTACTAAAGTCCATATATACCAAATCAACTGCCTTACCCCCATCCACCTCTTTGGTCACTTTTTCAAAATTGGATGCTAGAGGGAGTTTTTTCACACAGAGAGTGGTGGGGGTATGGAATGCGCTGCGAAGTAAAGTGGTGAAGGCAGGCACTCTGGAGTTATTTAAGAAATACTTAGATGGGCACATGAACAGAATGGGAATGGAGCGATATAGAAAACTGATTTAAAATAGGATCATGAGCCTTGGGAGTCCCTGGGAAGTGTGTAAATAGATGATGATATTGATGTACTTGTTTTTATCCGACAGGTGCTTTGGTCCACCTTGTTGTCTAACGAGGCGCATACACGCGATGGGTCATGAGAGGGCTGTTCTTGGATTTTTTTTCTGAGAGTATCCCAGTGCTCCACGTTGTTAGTGTACGCTTGACCTGGACCATTTGATGGGCAACACGACAGCTCAGTGACTATCGCTGTGCTGTGCAGATACATGGATTTGGGCCTGTGTCTATGGGAGTTTGCGCATTCTCCCCGTGCTTGCGTGGGTTTTCTCCGGGTGCTCCGGTTTCCTCCCACATCCCAAAGATGTGCTCTTAGGCTAATTGGCAAAACAAATTCTCCCAAAATTGTCTCAAATTTGGTTTTTAATCCATAGATCTATAAACATGGACAGGGATCACGGGTAGAGGTGGGAACATCGGGGTGGCGGCGCGGGCTCGTTGGGCCAAAAGGCCTGTTTCCTGTGCTGTTTTGTTCTTTGTTCTTTGTTGACTTCTACTGCACTGTTAGGATTCTATGACTCGAAGGTCATGTCTTATATCCTATTTGTGCAACTCCCAAAATCCTGATAATTAAATTCCAATTGAACCTTCTATTGAGTAAAATGCTGAACCAGGATCAAATGTTTAATAATATTTGCCTCCTTTATGCTTGGAATTGCCTTTCTCATTAATAATAAACATTTTAATAACAAGTTTTGTTCTTAAGATCATAAGCTTTCGCTTGCATGGAAGAATAGTTGGAAAATAAAATATTTAATGAAATAGTGGATGCGGAGTTTGCAGTGAGAGCATTAGATTTATATTGCTAGCTTTGTCAGAACAAACAATTAAGGTTTATGACTCATTCATAGAATGAACTCAGCAGTTGTTCGAACTTTCTGAACAATAATAGCATGCCACCATGACATATTGTGCAGTGACAACCTTTCATTAGAGTGACTCAGTATAGCTGCAGTTGATTTTTATTCTTAACATTTATAAAGTATGTGATTAAATTGTTGGCACATTACTCAATTGCAGGAGCATTGGTGTGTTTATAAAGGAAACTGATAATTTGGTCACTTTATGATGGCATGTTGTTTACAGTAATGTATATTTAAGCAAAAAAAAACACAAAGCAGTATGTAGTGTAACACAGAGCATTTTGTTTTATGGAGGATTAAATTCTCGTTACAAGGATTTATAATCAAATATATGCTCAGCAGGAACGTTTGTTACTAAATGGCCTATTTCGATTGAAAAATATTTGCATCAAAACAGTATTTTTGTTAAAATTGTGTTAACTGATTAAAATGGACTATTCAAGGCCATAAGAAAATCTGCATTACGGGTTCACAGCAGACCCTGTGCAACTTTCCCCAAACTAAACTAAAACTAGTACACCATATCAGTAGCGCATTGAACGTGTCAATCAAAGGGTGGAACTTTGCTGAATCCTACAATGGGAGCAATTGCTTGTGATGTTATTAGACTGGAAATTTCTCAGCCATGCTTGTCCCAAAGCCGGAAAATCCACCCCAAGGTCATTGGACCTTTGCACGGTCTGTATTCCGGCCGCTACAATTCCTGTGGAGGGCAAGATGGGAAGATTCTGCCCATTACGTCTAAGAGGTATCACATACATTTATGCCAGTCATTTTTCTGCTATCTCTCCACAATATTAACAAAGACATTCTTACTTATTTTAACCATGTGATGCCACTGTTAAGGGAAAAGAGAGAGAAAACCATGATTGTGATAAGTAACATCATTCCAATTATTTCTACTTATGTACCAATGCAGGCCAGTGAGTCTTACTTCTGTTGTGGGCAAAGTATTGGAGAGAATAATTAGGGGTAGGATTTATAGTTATTTAGAGAGTAATGAATTGATTGGAGATAGTCAGCATGGTTTTGTGAAGGGTAGGTCGTACCTTACTAACCTCATTGAGTTTTTTGAAAAAGTGACTAAGGAGGTGGATGGAGGTAAGGCGGTTGATGTGGTATATATGGACTTTAGTAAGGCGTTTGATAAGGTGGCCCATGGAAGGCTTCTGCAGAAAATGCAGATGTATGGGATAGAGGGTGATTTGCTATTGGGTTGGAATTGGCTAGCAGATAGAAGTCAGTAAGAATTTGCAACACCAATTTTTAATCCAACCGATTTATTTGATAGTAAAATAGCGAGCTTTCAACACTCCCGTGTCTTCATCAGGCAAGTGCAAGTTCTGGACCAGAACACTGCACTTGCCTGATGAGACACGGGAGTGTTGAAAGCTCGCTATTTTACTATCAAATAAATCGGTTGGATTAATAATTGGTGTTGCTAAATTCTTACTGAGTTCTTACCACTCCAATCCAACGCCGGCATCTTTACATCATAGCAGATAGAAGACAGAGGGTGGTGGTTGATGGGAGATATTCATCGTGGAGTTCGGTGACAAGTGGTGTACCTCAGGGTCTGTTTTGGGGCCCCTGCTGTTTGTAATTTTTATAAATGATCTGGATGAGGGTATTGAAGGATGGATTAGTAAATTTGCAGATGACACTAAAGTCGGTGGAGTGGTAGATAGTGAATAGGGGTGTTATAGTTTGCAGAGGGACTTGGACAAGTTGCAGAGCTGGGCCGAGAGGTGGCAAATGGAGTTTAATGTGGAAAAGTGTGAGGTAATGCACTATGGCAGAAATAAGAAATGTGTAGAGTATAGGGCAAATGGTAGGATTCTTAGTAGTCTAGATGAACAGAGGGATCTTGGTGTGTATGTGCATAGATCCCTGAAAGTAGGCAGTCAGGTCGAGAAGGTTGTTAGGAAGGCATATGGAGTCTTGGCTTTTATTGGTAGAGGTATTGAATTTCGGAGCCGCAACGTCATGTTGCAACTGTACAAAACTCTAGTGCGGCCGCACTTGGAGTATTGTGTGCAGTTCTGGTCCCCGCATTATAAGAAAGATGTGGAGCATTGGAGAGGGTACAGAGGAGGTTTACCAGGATGTTGCCTGGTATGGAGGGCAGGTCTTATGAAGAGAGGCTGAGGGATTTGAGCTTGTTTTCGTTAGAAAGGAGGCGGCTAAGAGGGGACCTAATCGAAACATATAAGATGATTAGAGGTTTAGATAGGGTGGACAGTGATAGCCTTTTTCCTAGGATGGAAAAAGATAGCACGAGGGGACACAGCTTTAAATTAAGGGGTGATAGTTATAGGACGGATATCAGAGGTAGGTTCTTTACCCAAGGGTGGTTCGGGAGTGGAATGCCCTGCCTGCAGCAGTTGTAGATGCGCCAAGTTTGGTGGCGTTTAAGAGGTTAGTTGATAGGTATATGGAAGAGAAGGGAATGGTTTAGTTTGGAGGGACATTGCTTTTTATATTGGTCGGCGCAACATCAAAGGCCGAAGGGCCTGTTCTGTGCTGTAATGTTCTATGTTCTATGTTAATTCACTCATGTTTACACTCCAGGGAGCAGTCCATGTCCAAATGCAGCCAGATCGCTACACAATGGCCATTTACAACAAAAGAAAACATAACCATCATCCCTTGACATTCATGGTATTACCATTGCTTAATTCCCCACAGTCGACATCTCAGGTTATCATTATCCAAAAACTTAACAGGACTTACCATTTAAATAGTGTGAGTAGACCAGAGGCTAGGAATCCAGCAGCAAATAATTCATGTCCTGACTCCCCAAAGCTTGTCCAGTGTCTACAAAGCACACGTCTAAAGCATGATGGAGTACCCTCCACCTATCTGGATAAGTGCAGCTCCAACAATACTCAACAATTTTGACAAGGTTGAGGAGTCTAAAACTAGAGGGCATAGGTTTAAGGTGAGAGGTGAGAGATACAAAAGTGTCCAGAGGGACAATTTTTTCACACAAGGTTGGTGACTGGAACAAGCTGCCAGAGGTAGTAGTAGAAGTGGGTACAATTTTGTCTTTTAAAAAGAATTTAGATAGTTACATGGGTACAATGGATACAAAGGGATTTGGACCAAATGTGGGCAATTGGAATTAGCTTAAGGGTTTTAAACAAAAAAAGGGTGGTATTGACAAATTGGGCCAAAGAACCTGTTTCCATGCTGTAAACCTCTATGATTCTATTCAGGATAAAGCAGCTCAGTTGATTGGCACTCCTTCCACAAATAGTCAATCCCTCCACCACATTGGTAGCAGTGTGCACTGTTTACAAGAACTTAGGAGACAACTTCCAAATCTACAACTGCTGCCATTTAAACAGACAGGGGAAGTTGATGTTTGAAACTATCACTACCTGCAAATTCCCCTGCAAGTCACTCACCATCCTGACTTGGATTTATTGCTGGGTAAAATCCTGGAACACCATTCCCAGAAGCACTGTAAGTGTACTTGCACCAGATACTGTAGCAGTTAAAGAAGGCAGCTCACTACCACCTTGTTAAGGGTAATTCGGGGTGTACAATACATGCTGGCCTAGCCAGCCATGCCCACATCCCATAAGTGAATTAAATTAAGTAAGTTAGAGTGGGAGGAATGAATATGTGATATTTTTAAAATCCATTTAAAGGTAGATGTATGCAAATTTTTAAGTTGATGTCTTGGATAGGTTCAGGCTGAGTTTGGTGGCCTGTCAGATTACATCATTGAGGTAGTTTAAATATATGGATGATAATTTGTCTTTTTCTTCTGGAAACAGCGACTGTTAAGTTGCTTTGTATAAACTTTGCTCGCAGCAGGTGGATGTTCAGACATCAGACAAGCTTGAACCTGCAAAGTGGGATGAAGAAAGGGGAAGAGAAAATTTCCACTGGGGGATCTTTTGTTCTGATCTATGCTTGTGGCTTGAGTCAATTAATCCTTTCTTACTAACTGATTAGTTAGCTAATTATGGCTATGACCCATGGATTAATGGTTTCAATTTAATTAGATTATGGCTGAGTGAATGCCTTTCACAACCAGAATCCTTTATCTGAAGCAATAGTGGCTAATGGTTTGTTTCCTACCTTGCTTCTATCTGGATGCTCTACGCACAAGTCAGATGTGGTTTTTCCACGTTTCTCTCAGGTGATTATCTTTGATGGGGTCCTAAAAGCAGGTTGATTCCATTTTAATAGCTTTAGAATTTGTAAGATCAAGTAATGTAAATGTTCAGCCATCTTATAAACTGCTGTTTTAAGTCACTGGATTATTTCGGTCTTTTAAAACTCAATCAGTGGTTTTCAACTAGTCAGACATTTTTGATAAAAAACATGCTTTATAAAAATGCATTTTATCTCCACTGTGCAAAAGTATTGGAATATAGGGAAGGCAGTGGCACAGTGGTACTGTCACTGGACTAGGTATCCAGAGACCCAGAGCAACACCTACTGATGTAGATTAAAATCCTATCAGCGATATGGTGAAATTAAAAGTCTTGTGATGACCAAGAAACCATTGTCGATTCTTGTTAAAAATCCAGCTGGTTCACTAATATCCTTTAGGGAAGGATTGATTGACTCTCAAATGGCTTCCAAAATGGAGAGCAGTTTGGAATGGGCAATAAATGTTGGCTCAGCCAGTGACACCCACATCCCTGAAAAATGATAGATACAGAAGGTATTATTTTCTGGATTGGCTCTACGGATCTGCAATATATACATTTTAGTTTAATGAGAACTATTAATAGAGGGAATTGAGATTTTCCAATCAGAATATTTCATTGTATATTAATTTATAACTATCAGTAGCATCTCTCAACTGCAATAATTCAGTTTTCATTTATATAGCATCTTTAATGAAGACTCTTAACTGGAAAAGGCCTCATCCTGTCAATATTTAGGAATATCTTTTAAGTGAAGTACACAAAAAAAGGATTCTTCACATATCTTAGCAGCTCCCTGGTTCTACAGAGGATATATTCCTTTTCCTTTGCCGGCTGAATTTGGACAAGTCATTTGCATGTGAATTTGTTTGTTGCAGATATAGGTTATACTGTGGATAAAAACAACTTGTTCAAGCTCTTCACATTAGAATCATTAATGTAGCCTGAAGTACAAACCTATGTACTCTATTACATAGAGTACTTTCTTTCGATCTGTTAAGAATAGAAGATTGGTTAGGGCAAGATTAGGGCCAGTCATAGATAGCAGTGGGAAGTTGTGCGTGGAGCCTGAAGAGATTGGCGAGGCACTGAATAAATATTTCTCTTCGGTATTCACGCAGAGTGCTGGAAATGTAGCTGTGGAGAGCACTGAGGTACAGGGTTGCAAATTGGGGAGTATTGTAGTAGATAGGGAGGATGTGTTAGAAATTCTCGAGGGTTTGAAGTTGGATAAGTCCCCTGGGCCGGACGGGATTTACCCTAGGATTCTCTGGGAGGCAAGAGAGGAGATTGCAGAGCCTCTGGCTCTGATCTTCAGGTCCTCGTTGGTTACGGGTGTGGTTCCGGAGGACTGGAGGATGGCGAATGTGGTCCCATTGTTTAAGAAGGGGAAGAGAGACCTTCCTGGGAATTATAGGCCAGTGAGTCTTACTTCTGTTGTGGGCAAGGTATTGGAGAGAATTATTAGGGATAGGATTTATAGTTATTTAGAGAGAAATGAATTGATTGGGGATAGTCAGCATGGTTTCGTGAAGGGTAGGTCATGCCTTACTAACCTCATTGAGTTTTTTGAGAAAGTGACCAGAGAGGTGGATGGGGGTAAGGCGGTTGATGTAGTATATATGGACTTTAGTAAGGCTTTTGATAAGGTGGCCCATGGAAGACTTCTACAGAAAATGCAGATGTGTGGAATAGAGGGTGATTTAGCTAATTGGATTAGGAATTGGCTGGCAGATAGAAGACAGAGGGTGGTGGTTGATGGGAGATATTCATCGTGGAGTTCGGTGACGAGTGGTGTGCCTCAGGGGTCTGTTTTGGGGCCCCTGCTGTTTGTAATTTTTATAAATGATCTGGATGAGGGTATTGAGGGATGGATCAGTAAATTTGCAGATGACACTAAAGTCGGTGGAGTGGTAGATAGTGAAGAGGGGTGTTATAGTTTACAGAGTGACTTGGACAAGTTGCAGAGCTGGGCCGAGAGGTGGCAAATGGAGTTTAATGTGGAAAAGTGTGAGGTAATGCACTTTGGCAGGAACAATAAATGTGTAGAGTATAGGGCTAATGGTAGGGCTCTTAATAGTGTTGAGGAACAGAAGGATCTTGGTGTATGTGTCAATAGATCCCTGAAAGTAGGCAGTCAAGTGGATAAAGTTGTTAAGAAGGCATATGGAGTCTTAGCTTTTATTGGTAGGGGGATTGAATTTAGGAGCCGCAGCATCATGTTGCAGCTGTACAAAACTCTAGTGCGGCCGCACTTGGAGTATTGTGTGCAGTTCTGGTCCCCACATTATAAGAAAGATGTGGAGGCATTGGAGAGGGTACAGAGGAGGTTTACCAGGATGTTGCCTGGTATGGAGGGCAGGTCCTATGAAGAGAGGTTGAAGGATTTGAGGTTGTTTTCGTTAGAAAGGAGGCGGCTAAGAGGGGATCTTATTGAAACATATAAGATGATTAGAGGTTTAGATAGGGTGGACAGTGATAGCCTTTTTCCTAGGATGGAGAAAGCTAGCACGAGGGGACACAGCTTTAAATTAAGGGGTATGAGTTATAGGACGGATATCAGAGGTAGGTTCTTTACTCAAAGAGTGATTAGGGAGTGGAATGCCCTGCCTGCAGCTGTTGTAGATGCGCCAAGTTTGGTGGCGTTTAAGAGGTTAGTTGATAAGTATATGGATGAGAAGGGAATGGTTTAGTTAGGAGGGGCATTGCTTTTTATTTTGGTCGGCACAACATCGAAGGCCGAAGGGCCTGTTCTGTGCTGTATTGTTCTATGTTCTATGTTCTATTATAGAACACATTCTCTCTCACCTGAATTATTTATGGAGGGATGTGTGTAAAGTCTTTCATTCATGCAGCACCTTTCACAACCTTAGGACATCCTGAAGAGCTTTATATCCATACTCCTTCAGAGATTTGATGGAGACACCATGAGTCACATGGCTTCCTTCTAAACTGTAGGGATTCTAATTAAGTTAATAGAATCATGGAATCCCTAAGGTGCAGAAGGAGGCCCTTCAAGTCTGCACTGACAACAATCCCACACAGGCCCTATCCCTGTAACCCTACATATTTAGCTTGCTAAGCCCTAATAAGGGGAAATTTAGCTTGGCCAATCAATCTAACCTGCATTTGAAATTCATTCTGTAACATTGCTGCTGACTTGTTTACACAGTAAGAAGTCTGACAACACCAATTTTAAATCCAACCGATTTATTTGATAGTAAACTCATAAGCTTTCGGCTCTATGGCCTTCGTCAGGCGAATGAGGTGTTTTGGTCTCCAATAGCACACATCAGCACAGACAGTTTACAGATTACTGATTAGAATGCAAATCTTTACATATAACCTGCTATTCAAGTCTTAAAATGGCTAACAATGTGAGTGGAAGGACTACTGAGCACAGGTTAAAGGAATGTGTATTGTTTCCAGATAGCACACTAAGTGAGATTTTTTGCTAACCCAGGCAAGTTACATGATGGGGGTTATATGATAGTGTGACATGAAGCCAAGATGTCACACTATCATGTAACCCTCATGACTTGCCTGGGTTAGCAAAAAACCTCACTTACTGTGCTGTCTGGAGACAATACACATCCCTTTAACCTGTGCTCAGTAGTCCTTTCACTCACATTGTTAGCCACTTTAAGATTTGAATAGCAGGTTAGGTGTAAAGATTCGCATTCTAATCAGTAATCTGTAAACTGTCTGTGCTGATATGTGCGCTATTGGAGACCAGAACACCTCATTCACCTGACGAAGGCCATAGAGCCGAAAGCTTATGAGTTTACTATCAAATAAATCGGTTGGATTTAAAACTGATGTTGTCAGACTTCTTACTGTGTTTACCCCAGTCCAACACCAGCATCTCTACATCATGACTTGTTTACAGCCAGTAATGAAATAAATGACCACACCATCAGTTTTAGATGTTGAATAAGGGATTAGTGTTGGCTAGAACCCCAAGAGAACTCTTCATTGAGAAGAGCCACAGGCTTTTGAATGTCTACCTGAGACTCACAGGACCAGGGATCTGGGTTCAATTCCAGCCTCAAGTTGTGATCCGTGTCGACATTCGTGCCTGTGCGGATTTTCTCCCATAGTCCAAAGATGAGCAGGTTAGGTTGATTGGCCAAGATAAATTAACCCTAGTGTCAGGGGGATTAGCAGGGTAAATGTGTGGGGTTACAGGAATTGGGCCTAGGTGGGATTGTGGTTGGTGCAGACTTGATGGCCTCCTTCTGCACTGTAGGGGTTTTATGATTCTATGATATGATTCTATGAGATCACAGACAAAACTTTGGTCCAACAAAAAGATTGTATATTGCATATTCCAAAATGTGTTGAATGCCAAAATATTTCCAAAAACTTGTACTTACCTAGTGCTTTAACTTGAAATACCCCAAGACATTTAACTGGAGTACTAACAAACAAAATTTTAGACCAAGCCAAATAAGGAATTTGGATCAGAAAACTAAAAGCAGAGTTAACTATGTTTATTGAGTGTCTCAAAGAAGAGGAAGAGTAGAGAGGCAAAGGAATTTTGGGAAGGAATTCTAGAATTAACAGCGTAGGCAACTGAAGAGACAGCCGCCACTGTGAAACAATCAAAATTGTAAATGAACAAGAAACTGAAATTGGAAGAGGACACGGATCTTGGTGGATGGGGGGATGGGAGAAGGTTACAGAGATATGGAAGGACATGCCATGGATTTGAAAACCAGGGGATAATTTTAGAACAAAGTGTTAATTAATTGCCAATTTAGCTCAGTGAGTACAGGATGAAAGAGAAATGGGATTTGGTGTAAATTAGAACATAGCCAGCAGTTTTGGATTAGTTTTATGAAGGCTGGAAGATGAATGACTGACCAGGAGGGTATTGGGAAAAAAACAATTTTCATGCTGACAAAAGTGCAATTTGAGATTTCAGCAGCTGAGCAGTCGAGACAGAGGTGAAGTTCAGCAGTGTTATGGATGTGAAAGTAAGTAGTCAGAAGATTATTTATAGATCAAGTACAATACCAAGCTCGTGAATAGTCCGGGTAGGCCTCAGACAATTACCAAGCAGAATTTGCAATCATCTCAAATAAACTATTTATCTGAATCATGCCACATATAAAGAGAGGCAATTTCTTGAAGGTACATAGGATGCCTTTTATGTAACAATGGAATTTAGAAGCAATTTTATCAGAAAGTCACTTTGTATGAAGAACCTCTACACATGCATTAAAGAAAATTGAATGTGAGATCGATCTGTTATATTATGGGCCATAATGCAAACTTTTCTCTTCTTCAAAAAGTCAAACATGAAAATGCAGAATTTTAAAATGAGAAATGTTGGGCAGAATTTTCCAGATTTCCCACTAAGGGATTTTCCAGACCTGCCAAAGGTGTTCAGCATGTTCCCTGGCAGGCGAACCATCAAAATACCATAGACTTCAGCAAGACCCAGAAGTACCCACTGGCGGGCAGTGGTGAGATGCCTCTGCCACCAGAAAATCCCAGTGATGTTTTCATAATCAACTTTTTTCACTTGTTAAGACCATCCCATGTTGACTTCAGTCCTTATTAGATATTTGGAGGGTTAAATATAACATCAGAGATTTCCATTGGTGTCACAGCATGGGTTCAGTTCTGTGATAACTCGAGATGATTCGGTATGCCAATTATAAAACACAATTTATTCAACGAGAAGAAACTATTTACGACTAAAGGATTTGCAACACAGGTCTGATCCCAACAGTTCCCCCATCTTGAGGTTGCGCTCCTTCGCTTCCGATTGGTCGATGTTTGCACACTTGCAAAATTGGTTCTGGCCTCGTCAAAGTGCCTATCACACAGCCAAGTTACCAGAACTTCAGTAGCAAATGTATTTAGTGCAGTGATCTGCTTGCTACTGCAGCAGGTCACCATGTGTCCGATAAAGATTTTCTAGTGCATGTTTTCTCAAAGTCCAATTGTATCAATTAAGATGTGGAAAACAGTATTATGTCTGCGACAACCTATGTTTACATATCACCTCTAACAGAGTGGAACATTCCAAGTGTTTCACTGGAGCGATTATCAAAGAAAATGTGCAAATGCCATACACGAAGCTGTATGAAAAGATAATTGGATAGGTGACCGAAAACTTGATCAAGTAGGTAGGTTTTAAAGGAGCATCTAAAAGGAGGACATAGATAGAGAGGCAGGCTTGTTTATAGGGAACATTCCAGACCTCAGTTGGCAGCTGGAGGCACAGTGTCATTGGTGCAGTGATTAAAAATGATGACTTTCGATTTGGTGTTTGTTGGGCTGGTAGACAGAGGTAGGAAAAGTTGATATTATAGAGGCATTTGAAATCAGGATTGAGGATTTTGAATTAAAATGTTGCTGTACAGGGACAATTATAGTTCCAGCGAGCATAAGCCTGATAGATGAATTAGGCTCGGTGAGGAATAAAACAAGGGCATTAGAGCTTTGGGAAATGTCAGGTTTAGGGAGGATAAAAAGTAATCTTTATTCTTCCTAATAGAGAGAACATAAGGAGTAATCTCTTCAAGAGGGTATAACAACACAAATGAGTAATCTTTATTCTTCCTAATAGAGAGAACATAAGGAGTAATCTCTTCAAGAGGGTATAACAACACAAATGAGGGTTTTCAGAGAGAAAGCAAAAGTGACAATTGATCTAATGGTCCAGGAAACTTTTATAAAATTCCTCCTTTAAGGCAGGAAATGAAGAAGGGAAAGATGCCTGCGTGTGCTGCTCCAACAGAAGGCACTGCATGTGGGACAAAGCCAGGGAAAGCTAATGGAGCAGAGGTCGGGTGATTATGTGGAGGCCAAGCTCTGCATCACCACAAGAACAATCCCTGTCCTCAAAGGTGAATTTTGCAGCAGTCTCCTCGAACTCACTGAGGACAACAATCTCAGCTGTCCCTCTTGTGGTCTGAACTCAATCTCACTTGTTATGCATAAGTTTGGCAGCCAGATAAAAGAAAGAGATGTAATCAGAGTGGTTTAAGTTTATTTATTATTGTCACAAGTAGGCCTTCATTAACACTATAATGAAGTTACTGTGAAAATCTCCTCGTCACCACACTCCGGCATCTGTCCAGGTACACTGAGGGAGAATTTAGCAGGGCTGATGCACCTAATCAGTATATCTTTTAAACTGTAGGAGGAAACCGGCGCACCTGGAGGAAATAAGCAGAGATTGGATGTAATGCATGTCCCCTGTTGCTTAATGAACCCTTCTCAGAAGGGAAAGAGATTGGAGTTTGAGCAACAGGACAGATGAGGTGGTGGTGAGAAAGTTTTGTTGAGAGTTGATATGTGTCTCCCATGACTGAAAATGAGAGTTCTGAGACAAGAGTAGCCATTTGAGTACATGATTCAATGCTGAAGGATACTGGAGGAAATTGAGAGAAGAATGAGAGCATTCATCCGCCTTCTGCTCTTGATGGCACTTTGCAGGTGAGTGGTGGCCTCCCTGACCTCCTGGGCAGTGTCCAGCCAGATTGGAGAGGTCAGGTTGGTGTGATTCTTTGAGTATCCCTGGAGTAGAACGCAAGCTGGTGGGCCCTAGGCCCTCGGATAAAGGCCTCGAGAGTGATCGTGCTGAGAGCTGGTGCTGCTGCCCTTTTGAGGTAATTTGCAATTTGCTCCTGGATTCCAGGCATCCTACACAATTTGAGAAGTTAAGTTGTCTGAAGACATGGGCATATGCTGTTTAAATAGGCCCCATGACCTTCAAGTCCACCATCAGGTAGACAAATCAGCTGCAGAGAAAAACTCGTCTGTGCATAATTAATAGGGTGCCAAATTTGCGATTCTATGTTCTGGTCAGCAGAAAAGGCACTCCCTGCCACTATATTTAGTCTCAAAATGGGAGAATTCAGCTCAATAATTCTGTTTCTCTCCTCAGTGCAGCCTGACCTGCTATTTATTTCCACCATTTTTTGTTTTTATTCCAGATTTCCTGTATCTGCAGTATTTTGCTTTTGTATACATGTTTTGGGGTAGTGATTCTAATAGTTTCGAGATTATCAACAATGGGGAAGCAGTGGTGTAGTGGTATTGTCGCTTAATGAGCAATCCAGAGACCCAAAATAATTCTCAGGAATCATGGTTTAGATTCAACCACGGCAGATGGTAAAATTTGAATTCAGTGAAAATCTGAAATTAGAACTCTAATGATCATGAAATCATTGTCACAAAAACCCATCTGGTCCACTAATGTCCTTTTGGGAGGGAAACGTGCCACACCTATCTGGTCTGGCATACATGTGATCCACAGCAATGTAGTTAATACTTAAATACCCTCTGAATTGGCTAGGCAAGCCACTCAATTCAAGGGCAATTAGTGATGAGCAACAAATGCTGGCTCAATCAGCAACGCTACATCCATGAATAAAAAAAAGCAAAGATATGCATTAGGTTTTCAGCAGCAGATGAACTGAAGCAAGGACAGAGATAGGCAATATTAAATAATTGGAAATAGGCAATTCAGGTTTGAAGCTCTCCTCAAGGTCAAATAAGGTATTAGGAGAACATATTTGCCAGAGACGTCAATGCAAATTCACATTCCCGCTCTGGCTTCAGGCTGTATGTGAGTGAAATTTTAGAAAGGGCAATATATTATAATTTAAAAATAGACTTTGAATGGATGATGGCTTTAAAAGAAGTCTTTCTGCTAGGGAAGCAGCTAAAGCACACAACTGTCCAGAGAACTGGTTATGAGAGCCAAATTGTCCAGTTAATTTATGGATGAACCAGAGTATAGTAGGCTGTAGTCTTGGTTGCTAATTTAATTATATTCTCTCCAACAATTGATAGATCTGCAAAGCTTGAATGAGATGTGAACTGAGACTCATTAAATGATTTTGTGTGCATAATATATCATTGTGACTTTAAACCCAAATGATTAATAGTTCTCTGTTCAGAGTTAATTTGGGATGGGATATAATGGTGATAAAAGAAGACGACACCAATCTTATTTAACTGTAAAATAGCCAGCAATTCATAGTGCTTACACTTGAGCTGTGTGAGTTGACATGCTCTTGCATAAACTTTGCTTTATTCTATCTCGATGAGAGAGTTTGGAGAAGGGAGGCTGGAATTTTTCACTGCTGTTTTCAGTGGGCACGATCACCAGCAGTTCTGTGGGAGTCCCAAAACTGAGTCACACTAGTGGACTTTCCTGTAGCAAAGGTCCCAACTTTTATCCTTAGAATCCTTATTAGAATAAATTGAAATGCTATTATCAGATTGCTATGCCTATAATCTGCACCAACCACATCCACATAAAATGGTTCATTCACTTCATTGTGAATCACAACAGTGAAGTGAATGAACTTCACTTTCGTGAAGTGTGTGAAATCACAAGGAGTGTGATTTCAAGGAGGGGCTTTATGCATAATTTCTTGCATTAGAGTGCCCCCGATCATTTTAAACTGAAAATACTGGCAGGCCAGGCTCAATCAGAACAGCTTGACAATGTGAGATCTATCCCTTCATTTTTTTTCCACAATGAGTTGAGTTATATGGCAGGAAAGCTCCCGTTAGGAATCATGGCTTCCTCACTGTTTTTTCTGCCTAGTGCACCACTCTGACTGTTCTTGGGAAAGTTTCACCCTTAGCATTGAAATCCATGCCAAACAACTTTTGGCACTAAAATTAGGTTTTACAATTGTGGAATCTCTTTTTTTCAGGTATTAATTATTAATATCTTCCTTATCTCTCTGTTGATTCCATTTATCTTTCTACCTCATTGTTCCATTTTCTGTACATGACTTGGCATTGATTTAAATATTTTAACATATACTTTAAAGTTTATTTATTAGTGTCACAAGTAGAATTACATTAACACTGCAATGAAGTTCTGTGAAAATACTTCCTGGTTCAGATTTGTGCTTGGTATGAATTCTTCAATCTGACTAGTAAAAGAGATAAACAGTTCCTTAACCTGATCACACAGGCCCTAGTTTCTCTGTAGGTGCTGCTGCCCTAAAATACATTTATAATCATTTCATTTTCCTGTGTAAGGACCTACTTTGTATTAAAGTGATCTTTTTCTACACCCTAACTGTGACTTAAACACTGCATTCTGTCCTTTCTCCTTCTCCATGTATAGAATGTTTTGTTTGTATAGCATGTAAGAAATTATACTTGTCATTGTACACTGATACATCAAAATCAAATCTGAACAAGTATATATATAGTAAATTGGCTGACTGCATTCATTTGCAGCAGATTGCAAAATGCAGTTTTTCTCATATATTTAGTGTAGTGTTCAGTTTAGTTGTGCTCAGTTCCAGAAATGACACTTTAACTGTGCTGGGTAGAACTGACTGATGGGCTCATATTTTTCTGTAGTTCGGAATCCTATTTTCTGTAGTTTGGAAAAAAACAGGAATGTAAGAATGTAAGAAATGTTTTTCCATTCAATATAATTAAGGCTTCTCTGTTTTAACTCCAACAGTATGCCTTGGCTTCATATCCATTTGTCAACAAAATCTTTCAATTTCACATCTGGCATGATGAACTGGAGTTAGCATCTGCCGTTCTTTATGGGAGAGTTCTGCACTTTTACTATCCGTAACATTAAGAAGTGTTTCCAAAGTTCTCTCCTGAAAGACCAGTTTTTCTGCTTGAAAAGGAGGAAATGCAGGAGGGGCAGAAGCACTGAAAGAAGGAGAATGATCTGTCCCAAGATCTTCAGTGAACGGCTATTCTTTGCCATCTTCAGCAAGGAACAGTACATCACTTGCCTCTACTTCACTGAGGGGGTGTTCACTGAAACCTGCTGCCTAAATTGTAGCCTCAGAGCAGGATGAGGACAGCATTGCCAATGGTTATAAACATGACCATGGTGATGAACGTTAATGCTTAGAACACTTTCCAGGTAAAGTGGGTGATATGAACTTGTTTTCCAACCACTGCCTGTTCAGGTTGTAATTCTTGGCTAACTGAAAGGAGAAGGACACAAGGGTGGTCGTGAAAAGGATGGATGCATGTGAGTAGGAAGGAAAAAATAAATTTTTATCCGATCATCACCTGGGAAACCTGATGAGACTACAATATGGGGATATGTGGGAGAGCGATTGGCAGTAGTGTAGTGACAATGGTCAGTGAGGTGCAGAAATGCTTATAAGAATGCCATTATCTTCAATGGTTTCAGTGCTGTCGCTAGCCATAGACTCCAGTGACAGCAAAAAGTTAAGGTAGGATTTTTCATACAATTGAGGAAGCCTGAAGAAGATCTCACCACTGGCAACAGGGTTTCTCATTGAAAACCCCCTCACCATTGTGAAACCCGAGGCACAAGTGTGCTGTTGGCAAAATTGAAAGATTTCCCCTTAAATCCTCCATGTGCTACCGACTTATGGGAATGGTATAACTCTGGTAGTAAGCTCCTTTAGCTCCTGCTGCCTCTGGCTATGTGCACCTTGTCCTGTAAATATGTTAGTGAATGTGGCCCAATGTTTTTGATGATGTATCTATCGTACTTGTACAACTGGCGGTATGTTGCAGCTTTGAAACAGAGTCATAGGCTGGAATTTTACTGTCCTGCCTGCTCTGAGAATCGGAGCTGTAGAGAAACAGACAATGGGAAAGTCTATTGACCTTTGGGTGGGGTTTTATGGTTTTGGACAAGCGAGGCCATAAAATCCTGCCCATAGAGTCACATATTGCAGAAGAGGCTCTTTGGTCTCAGTCCCAGTACTGATCCTTGTGGTGCATCACTCGACACCGTCGTACAGCCACTTAAACAACCTTCCACCACAATCCTTTGTATCTTATTATTCAGCCAGTTTCTGGTTCATCTTGCCCAGTTTTCCTGAATTGCGTGTGCTTCAACCTTCTTAATTAGTTTCCTACTTGGAACCTTGTCCAAAACTTCGCTGAAATCCATATCAATCAAATCAATTGAACTTCCCTCATCCCCATACAGTCACATTTTTGAAAAATTCTATCAAGTTTATTAGGCATTATCTCCCTCTGACAGAGCTGGGCTAAAGTCATTTCTAATTAACTTATGCCTTTCCAAATGGATATTAACTGTCATAACAAAACACCAGCGAGAGGTTTGTATCAGTATTGGTGAGGGTACGATGAGGCTTATGAATGTTAGATTTGAGTCGCAATTGATCGAGACTGATTGTAGGTGAAGGATTTGTGTGGGGTGCATTGAACAGTGTGAGAAGTTCATGGAGCAAGTTGGTGGGATATGGCATTTGAAGATGCATATATTGACTTTGACCACTCTTGTGTGGTTATTAAACTTTGTTGCATTCAGCTCCTTGCTGTTAGTCACCTGGCAGTCTATTCCCAATGCATTTTGATTTTTTTTTTTTTACAGAGGGCATCTTTGCCCTGTGGAGATAGACGACGCCTCTCCTATCTGGACTTCCTCAACCAAAGCCTCCTGTGCAAAGAACAGTACAGCACAGGAACAGGTCCTTTGGTCTTCCAAGCCTGTGCCAATCATGGTGTCTTATAGAGACCAACTGATTGCATCATTCTATTCATATGTCTATCCAGATAAATCTTAAATGTCGCTAACATATCTGCCTCAAACACGTCACTTGGCAGTGCATTCCAGACCACCATCACCCTCTATATAAAAAAAAAACTTCTTCTGCACATCTCCTCTGAACATTTCTCCCCTTAACTTGAACATAATTGTCATGTCTGTCCTGGGACAAAGTTTCCAACTGTTCACCCAGTCTATATGCCTCATAATTTTATAAACTTCTATCAGGTCACTTCTCAGCCTCCATCTTTCCAAGGAGGACAATCCCAGTTTATTCAATCGCTCCTCATAGCTAATACCCACCATACCAGACAACATTCTGTTCAATCTTTTCTGTACTCTGTCCAAAGCAGTCCATGTCCTTCTATAGCATTGTAATCAATCGGACACAGTATTCCAAATGTGGCCTAACTAATGCTTTACACAATTCTAACATAATTTGCCAACTTTTATACTTGATGCCATGTCCAATGAAGACAAGCATGCCATATGCTTTCTTCACCACCTTGTTCACCTGTGCTTCCACTTTTAAGGATCTCTGGACCTGCGTGCCCAGATCTCTCTGTGTGTCTATGCTCCTGTTGGTTCTGCCATTTATTGTATAGCTCCCACTTGAATAGGATCTACTAAAATGCATCACCTCACATATGTGCAGATTAAATTTCATCTGCCATTTCTCTGCCCAGCCTGTCTGTATCCTGCTGAATTCTCTGACAATCTTCATCACTATCCACAACTCTACCAAACTGAGTATCATCCGCAAACTTGTTAATCAGACCAACTATGTTTTCTTCCAAGTCATTTATTTATACTACAAACAGTGGAGGTCCCAGCATTGATCCCTGTGGAACACCACAAGTTACAGACCTCCATACAGAAAAACACCATTCCACTGCTACCCTCTGTCTTCTATGGCCAATAAGAAGTCTCACAACACCAGGTTAAAGTCCAACAGGTTTATCTGGTAGCAAACACCATTAGGTTTCAGAGTGCTGCTAGTGGTATTTGCTACCAAATAAATCTGTTGGACTTTAACCTGGTGTTGTGAGACTTCTTACTGTGTTTACCCCAGTCCAGTCCTGGCATCTCCACTTCTAAGGCCAAACCAGTTCTGGATCCATCTAGCTAGTTATCCTCTACCGTGTGATTTAATCTTTTGCACCAGCCTGCGATGAGAGACATGCAGTTTTGGAAAATCCTGGAGCCCAATCTGTGCCATATATTCCATCATTCAGCATTCCTCTTACTCACCCTCTCTTCTGCATGTGCACTTTAGCCAGAATGCATCTTGCCTTTAAGAAGTGTAGATTGGTTTTCAGTAGTGCAGACTATAGCTTTAGGTGGAACTACCCTCAAAATTGCATTGGAAATAACCTGTCTGGTTTAATAATGCAACTTGACCCCTGTATCCAATTTGCAACCTCATCAAATAGTGCAGCGTGTGTTTTTGATTCAAGGTCATAATTAACATAATTGTGAACAACAATATCCCAGAACTGATTCTTACGATCCATGTTAAGTCATTCTGTACCCTTTAGTCCTGTCTTGCAAGCAGCTAGCTATCCAATTTAGCACCTTTGCCCTGATTTCAAATGCTCTGATTTGTGTATTGTGTAGCAGCTTATCAAAGGCTTTTTGAAAAATCAATGCTTTTATCAACTTCTTCATGCAAATTAATTTTTGGACTATTGAAATCTCTCATTAATATTTTAAGTCTTTTGCACATTTTTCTATTAATTTTTATCTAGATGATTTTTCTCCTGTTTTCCACTGTTAGGTAGTCTCTAGACCAGCCCTATTAGTGTGAGTGACCCCTAATAGTATTTAGCACTATCCACATGGAATCTATTTCTGTCTTAGTGTGTTTGTATCACATACTCCACTGCAGTTATGCTACCTTAATTAAATACAGCTGCTGTACCTTACATTTTCCCTCTCCACCTTTTCTAAAAATGTTTTATTCTGAAATGTTTAATTTCCAATGTTGTCATTTTGATAGCCATATCTCAGTATTGCCTTCTGTATTTTGTTCCATATAATGCATTATTGTCTCCAGTTCCCCTGTTTTAATATAGCCATTAGGTGCATTCACTGTACAAACAATTTAACTCAATTTTAACAGTAGGTCCTCTCACTTCATTTTTAAACATCTCTTTACACTCCTGTTTTGTAACATTAGAACATAGAACATAGAAAATTACAGCGCAATACAGGCCCTTCGGCCTTCGATGTTGCGCCGGCCAGTGGACCCTCTAACCTAAACTATTCCAATATCATCCATATGCCTATCCACCGACCATTTGAATGCCCCCAAAGTAGGCGAGTCCACAACTGCTGCAGGCAGGGCATTCCACGCCCTCACCACCCTCTGTGTAAAGAACCTGCCTCTGACATCCGTCCTATAACTACCACCTCTTAATTTAAAGTTATGTCCCCTCGTGTTGGTCATCACCATCCGAGGAAAAAGGCTCTCACTATCCACCCTATCCAATCCCTTGATCATCTTATACGCCTCAATTAGGTCACCATGTAACCTTCTTCTCTCTAATGAAAATAACCTCAGATCCCTCAGCCTTTCCTCATAAGGCCTTCCCACCATACCAGGCAACATCCTGGTAAACCTCCTCTGCACCCTTTCCAATGCTTCCACATCTTTCTTATAATGCGACGACCAGAACTGTACGCAATACTCCAAGTGCGGCCGCACCAGAGTTTTGTACAGTTGTAACATAACCTCACGGCTCCTAAATTCAATCCCTCTACCAATAAAAGCTAACACACTGTACGCCTTCTTAACAACTTTATCAACCTGGGTGCCAACTTTCAAAGAGCTATGTACTTGTACCCCAAAATCCCTCTGCTCGACAACAATATTAAGGATCCTTCCATTAACCCTATATTTCATATGCCTGTTATTCCTACCAAAGTGAATCACCTCACACTTATCTGTATTGAATTCCATTTGCCATCTCACGGCCCAGCTCACAACCTATGCAACCTATCTATGGAAGTGAATTGCAGCCTGTGATATCTGTCAGCGAGAATACTAACACAGATGTTAGTATTGCAGAGCTGGGCCGAGAGGTGGCAAATGGAGTTTAATGTGGAAAAGTGTGAGGTAATGCACTATGGCAGAAATAATAAATGTGTAGAGTATAGGGCAAATGGTAGGATTCTTAGTAGTCTAGATGAACAGAGGGATCTTGGTGTGTATGTGCATAGATCCCTGAAAGTAGGCAGTCAAGTCGAGAAGGTTGTTAAGAAGGCATATGGAGTCTTAGCTTTTATTGGTAGGGGGATTGAATTTCGGAGCCGCAACGTCATGTTGCAACTGTACAAAACTCTAGTGCGGCCGCACTTGGAGTATTGTGTGCAGTTCTGGTCCCCACATTATAAGAAAGATGTGGAGGCGTTGGAGAGGGTACAGAGGAGGTTTACCAGGATGTTGCCTGGTATGGAGGGCAGGTCTTATGAAGAGAGGCTGAGGGATTTGAGGTTGTTTTCGTTAGAAAGGAGGCGGCTAAGAGGGGACCTAATTGAAACATATAAGATGATTAGAGGTTTAGATAGGGTGGACAGTGATAGCCTTTTTCCTAGGATGGAAAAAGCTAGCACGAGGGGACACAGCTTTAAATTAAGGGGTGATAGTTATAGGACGGATATCAGAGGCAGGTTCTTTACCCAAAGGGTGGTTCGGGAGTGGAATGCCCTGCCTGCAGCAGTTGTAGATGCGCCAAGTTTGGTGGCGTTTAAGAGGTTAGTTGATAGGTATACGGAAGAGAAGGGAATGGTTTAGTTTGGAGGGGCATTGCTTTTTATATTGGTCGGCGCAACATCGAAGGCCGAAGGGCCTGTTCTGTGCTGTAATGTTCTATGTTCTAGATGCAAAATATGGTGAGAATCGGGCAATGCAATTCTCATCAGCGAGATCACATATCATGATTTTCTAGGCTCTTCACCAGCAACATAACTAAATTCTCACCATGGAAGGTCAGAATCCTCATTTAAAGGCATTATGGTGAATGGGCAGCACGGTAACACAATGGGTAGCACTGTTGCCTCTCAGCGCCAGGGTCCCGGATTGAATTCCAGCCTCGAGTGACTGTATGTGGAGTTGGCACATTCTCCTTGTGTCTGTTTCAGTTTTCTCCGTGTGCTCCTGTTTCCTCCCACAATCCAAAGATGTGCGGGTTAGCTGGCAAACTGCTCCTTAGTGTCCTAAGATGTGTAGATTAAGGGAACTAGTGGGGTAAATACATGGGGTTACAGAAAACAGGGGTTGCAAGGATAGGGCCTATTGGGATTGTTATTGGTGCAGATTCAATGGACTGATTGACTTCCTTCTACACTTCAGGGATTATATGAATGTGCTCATTGGTCATCTTATTCAAGATATGGCAAGTGGCTGCACCTTGTTCCCCTGTGTGTTAAGAATGCACATCCATTGAATGCATTCAACTGCCTCTGGGGAAGTCACACAGCTCACTGAGGATCTCAAGGGCTGAGACACTTCATCCGGATGGAGTTGAGAAGGACAACTGCTGGGAAGTGATTATATGTCAGGAGGGAGCAAAGCTTTTTTGGAAATGTGCTCTGGTTGGGAAGTACATGGGTGAATACCCCAGATCTTAATAGGGCTTTGGGTCAAAGCATTGTTAGAACTAGTGATTGCTTGATCTCTTCTTTTCTGTTTTTTGGTTTGGGAAATTCAAGGAGCAATTGTAGGTGGTAATTCTTTTGATTGCTATTGAGCAGCAGTGACATCGATGTGCCAGTGCCCGACAGAGAAGGGAGAGGCAGGGCCCACTAATCTTCTGGAAGTAGGGCCACAGATAGCTGAATCTCAGAAACATTACTGGCTATAGTTACATCATCATAGAACTTCCTATTCCAAATATTAGAGGTCCAATGCTGGAAAAATTACATCCATCCTGATGGATGTGGATCACCTGTGCCAGGTGATGCAAGACTTGGCATCACATGGACTGGGAGATCACCTTCAGGGCCTGTAGCCCTGAAAGTCACTGCCACTCTGAAGTTCTATGTCAGTGGCTCCTTTCAACAATGTATGGGTGATCTGTGTAGCATCTCCCAGTCTGCCACACATAGATGTATCAGGATATCCTTCCAAACACCACAGATATGCTATTTGTGAGAGTCCATTATATATTAAATTGGACTAGGACCGGGCAAGCTGGATCACTAGGGCCACAAGCTTCGCCACAAGGCAGATTGTCATTGACTGCACCCACATGTCTTTGCAGTCCCAATGGAGACATGAGGCACCACTTATAAGCTACAAGGGATACCATTCCTCATGATTCATATCATTTGAGATGATGTTTGTTCTGCTTGTTTCCTTGGTAGCATCCATCATATTTTGGGAAGCTCACAAGTCCCAACAGTTTTTGAGGAGAGCAGTGGCTGGATGGATGGCTCCTGTGGGAGAGGAATACCCAATCAGGAAGTGGCTGATGATGCCAGTGCAAAGACTCCCAAGCACATGCTTAGACTCACTACCATGAGGCTCATGCATCAACACTTGACTTGTTCATGATGCAGTTCTGGTGTCTGGACTGGTCTGGACAGCCGTCCAATACAGGCCCCAAAGGGCATCCTCTATTATAGTAGTCTGCTGCATTCTGCACAGTCTGGCACTGTAGCAAGCCAAGCAGCTGCTCCTGATAGAGATTGAGGAGTGCCGCATCTCCTTGGATGAGAAATTGAAGTGGGCAATGAGGGACAACCCACAAACGAAATGGAAAAGGAAGGACCTCGGGTGATGGCCAGCACCTGCATGGACCAGAGGGCTCAATATCTCTGTTTGGTGATGGTCAGGACTAGGGTGTGAAGAGCTCTCCCACCATGGTGTCTGACATCCACTCACTCAGTACCTGTAGTGCGTGCAGGAGGCCATTGTTGTGGCTACACCTTGCATGGGCAGGACACTAAATAGATCAGCCAGACGGTGCAGGAGAACGATGGTGACTTGCAGTGAGGGACAGAGCAATGCCCCTCTTATTCTCTGTGAATGTCTGACTCAGGCTTGACAGAGAGAGCTGAACGTGACCTGCCACTGAACGTGATCCCTGGTCCCAAAGAGGCTGATTGACACATCTCAGCTGCTGCCTCCTCTGAGGTCAGGGGTCCTCATGTTTTATTTAACCTACTGACGAGGTGGAGACACTCTCTCATTCTCAGCCCGTGGAATTCTCATCACTAGGTAATGCTGCCAGACATGAGAGGACGGAGCATTGCTGTAGGAGATGTGAATCTTCCCTGGATGGGGGGAGGGGAGTGTTGGGCCATGAAAGGTGTCACGGAGGAAATACTCCAACAGCAGCACGGCTTTACTGCATAGTGCGGGAGGTGGGAGACACATAGCACTGCTGTTCTTACACTTCATAGGGATGAATCACTGAATTTGTGGAGCAAGATGCCATGACATGACATTGTGGTGGATCCCTATGAGTGAACAAAGTGATTCTTAATACAATTCGGCTATTATCATGATGACTTGTCTTTACAGTTGCTAAGATCCTCTATGCCCACTCACTGTCTATCGCTTCTTGGAAACGGGACTTTCTGGCCACCCTCACCACAAAACCAGAAAATTCCCCCTAAGGTCAATGGGTTTTTCTATGGTCCACCCCTCGCCAGCTACAATTCCTGCGGTGAACGGAACAGGAAGATTCACTCCTTACTCATCCTCGCCCTCTCTCTACATCTATATGTATCCTCAGGATTGACTGTCGAGGTTGAAGAAGCATGGAGAACTTCCACTCCCAATTGTCTGAGATGACTTTGGTGGGTGTCCCCTGGTGAGACCAGGACCTTGAGGGTCCTGGCTTGCTTTTGAACTGCATAGATGTTGCTGAACTGTTGTGGGCAAAGTTTTGGAAAGGATAGGATTTATACTCATCTCGAAAAGAACAATTCGATTAGGGATAGTAAATACGGTTTTGTGAAGGATAAGTCGTGCCTCACAAACCTTATTGAGAAGGTGACTAAAGAGGTGGTTGAGGGTAAAGCAGTTTGATGTGGTGTATATGGATTTCAATAAAGCATTTGATAAGGTTCCTCACAGAAAGCGTTTGCAGAAAATATGGAGGCATGGGAATGAGGGTGATTTTGCAGTTTGGATCAGAAATTGGTTAGCTGAAAGAAAACAGAGGGTGGTAGTTGATGGGAAATGTTCATCCTGGAGTTCAGTTACTCGTGGTATACCACAAGGATCTGTTTTGGGGCCACTGCTGTTTGTCATTTTTACAAATGACCTGGATGAGGGCAGAGAAGAATGGGTGAGTAAATTTGCTGATGACACTAAAGTTGGTGAAGTTGTGGACAGTGTGGAAGGATATTGCAGGTTACAGAGAGACACAGATAAGCTGCAGAGCTGGGCTAAGAGGTGACAAATGGAGTTTAATGCAGGAAAGTGTGATGTGATTCACTTTGGAAGGAGTAACAGGATTACAGAGAACTGGGCTAATGGTAGGATACTTGGTAGTGTAGATCAGCAGAAGATCTTGGTGTCCATGTGCATAGATCCCTGAAAGTTGGCACTCAGGTTGATAGTGTTGTTAAGAATTTGTACAGTGTGTTAGTTTTTATTGGTAGAGGGATTGAGTTTTGGAGCCACGAGTCTTGTTGCAGCTGTATAAAACTCTGGTGCAGCTGCTCTTGGAGTATTGCGTACAGTTCTGGCTGCTGCATTATATAAAGGATGTGGAAGCATTAGAGAGCGTGTAGGGGATATTTACCAGAATGTTGCCTGGTATGGTGGGAAGGTCTCATGAGGAAAGGCTGAGTGACTTGAGGCTGTTTTCTTTAGAGAGAAGAAGGTTAAGAGGTGACTTAATAGAAACATACAAGATGATCAAAGGATTAGATAAGGTGGACAGTGAGATCCTTTTTCCTTGGATGGTGATGGCTAGCATGAGGGGACATGATTGAGGCTTGATAGACATAGGACAATGTCAGAGGTAGTTCTTTTCTCAGAGTATTAAGGGCGTGGAATGCTCTTCCTGTAATAGTTGTGGACTCATCAACATTAAGGGCATTTAAAGGATCATTGGATAAACATATGGATGATATTGGAATAGTGTAGTTTAGATGGGCTTTAGATTTGTTTCACAGGTTGGCACAACATCAGGGGCCGAGGACCTGTACTGTGATGTTATGTTCTATCTTCTCGGTATGCAGGACGGGAGGTGTGTTGTGCACAAAGAAGGGTATGTCAGATGGGCTGGACATACCCAGGATCTCCAGGATGGAAGACCCTTGGCTGAGATTCTGCCAATTCTTTTGCGGGTGCCTAGGATCCTAGGGTTCCTCTATGGGATGGAGGAACATCTGGAATGAGATCCAGAAGCCTTGTTATCCTCTGGTAATGACGCTCATGATTATCCTGTACTATGGAGGTCATGCCCTCAGTGATGGAGGTCATGACTTCTGCTGTGGAATTCACTTCCTGCATCAAGGTCTCCATTGCAGACACTTGCATTGTTGACCTCATTGCATTGGACTGACGGCACCATCTCCTCATAGAGTAGACAATGGAATTCCTCCAGTCGACCTTGCAGTCTGAGAAGGGACATTATAATCTCTTCCTGATGTCCATGACTCAGCCTTTGTAGCTTTGGGAAAACCAGACACAGGGACACATTATCACTGTGGGTTTCAACAGATTCCAGCATTCTCCCAAGTGCCAGATCCCTGGCATATCCCTCCCTAACCCTGCTGTGGATCATCATCACTTACCCACTGAAGTGTAAGTATCTGTGTTGGTGGAAGATGTGGGTGACAATTGTGACATCTCTTCCATTTAGCCTCTGAGATGTCTCCCTTGGAGTTGCACAGGTCGGTGGTCTCCAGAAGCTATGAAGATGATCTGGTTGGTCATCTGATTAACCTGCAAGGGGAGTGAAATGGTATTAGTGAATCACAAGGGCAGGCAGATGGAATAAATTTAACTCACTTAAAGCTTGCACCGTGTTTGTGTGTTTGAGTGTTCTCACTTTTGTCTCTTGCTCCATCCCATCCTCTGCAGAGTACAGTCCTGTTCCTTACTGGCTAGCTTCAAGGCTTTCTCTTCAGAGGGCATTAGGGTTAAAACTCAGGCTTGACTCTGACAGGCTGTCCCTACTCATGTTATAGATCTTAGCCCTAGCATCTTAATCTTCCCAAGACCTTCTTGGAACACTTTGGGATACTTCCCAATAACTTTGAATAAACTGCAGTACTCATATTAAAGATCTGTTGCCAATCTAGATGTATTTTCTGCAACCAGTTCTTCCCAAAATGCTGAGTTCTGTTCCTTGCATCACTATTAATGGGAGTCAAACTGTCTGTTGCCCATGTATAATTGGGCTTACAGTCATCCCAAAACTACATAACAGTTCTACAGTATATGTAATCAATCTAGCCTTAGTGTAACGCTGGCTTACAGGTAAGAGAGCCAGTTCTCCCCACTAATAGATACAGTAGCTCCTGTGTCCATTTCCATGAATAGGATGTGGCTATTTATCTGGAGTTAATCTTGATTGGAGCCATTTTGGGTACAGCGATGCAATTCAGCAGTATCAATTCCTCAATCCCAGGCTGGCTTATTTGTAAACCCCTGTCCTAAAGTAGTTTTGCCTGGGCTCACTCTCAATGTATTGCGGAGAGACTTCCCAAATAGTTCTGGAATCTGGTGGCCTCTGACTTCCAATCACCCTTTCTTGGCAGCAAATCGAAGCTGAGGGCATTATCTGCTAGGACTTAGTTCTGTGGTTTAGCCCTGAAACTCTTGGGCCCCTCTTTCCTCATTTCATAGGAAAGGACCAATTCTGTGGCTTTCTTGAGGTCCATAGTTAGTTCAGTCAGCAAGTTCCTTTGGGTCACAATATTATTAATTCCACATACTGAACGATTCTTTAACATTTCCAGAAGTGCTGACCCAGACTCACAGTTTACTGCCAACTTTTGCAATTCCTTCAAGTATTCAGTGATTGTTTTCCCCAGGGAGTCGAATTGCCATGTTAAAGCTGTAACGTTGCAGTGTAACAGATGATTTAGAGTCATAGTGGTCTGACACCATATCTACCAATTCTTCAAAAGATTTGGGCTGTTGGGTACGTTAAAATTTCTATGATGCTGAAATCTGGGGCTCCGCAAGCGGTCAGGAGGATATCTTTTTGCCGGTCATCATCTTCTATCCCGTTTGTTTGGAATAAATATCTCATTCTTTTGGCATAATGGGCCAATCCCCATTATAAATTTCCAGTTTCCCAAACAGCGACATTTTCAATATCTCCCCATCACTGTCTTACTATTGAAAGGCAAGAATGTCCAAAACTTTTCTTCCTCGTCACCTTTGTGGGCAAAGTATTGGAGCGAATTATTAGGGATAGGATTTATAGTTATTTAGAGAGAAATGAATTGATTGGGGATAGTCAGCATGGTTTTGTGAAGGGTAGGTCGTGCCTTACTAACCTTATTGAGTTTTTTGAAAAAGTGACCAAATAGGTGGATGGGGGTAAGGCAGTTGATGTGGTATATATGGACTTTAGTAAGGCGTTTGATAAGGTGGCACATGGAAGGCTTCTGCAGAAAATGCAGATGTATGGGATTGAGAGTGATTTAGCTAATTGGATTAGGAATTGGCTAGCTGATAGAAGACAGAGGGTGGTGGTTGATGGAAGTTATTCATCGTGGAGTTCAGTTACAAGTGGTGTACCTCAGGGGTCTGTTTTGGGGCCCCTGCTGTTTGTAATTTTTATAAATGATCTGGAGAGGGTATTGAAGGATGGATTAGTAAATTTGCAGATGACACTAAAGTCGGTGGAGTGGTAGATAGCGAAGAGGGGTGTTATAGTTTGCAGAGAGACTTGGACAAGTTGCAGAGCTGGGCCGAGAGGTGGCAAATGGAGTTTAATGCGGAAAAGTGTGAGGTAATTCACTTTGGCATGAATAACAAATGTGTAGAGTATAGGGCTAATGGTAGGACTCTTAATAGTGTTGAAGAACAGAGGGATCTTGGTGTATATGTGCATAGATCCCTGAAAGTTGGCAATCACGTCGATAAGGTTGTTAAGAAGGCATATGGAGTCTTAGCTTTTATTGGTAGGGGGATTGAATTTCGGAGCCGCAACGTCATGTTGCAACTGTACAAAACTCTAGTGCGGCCGCACTTGGAGTATTGTATACAGTTCTGGTCCCCACATTATAAGAAAGATGTGGAGGCATTGGAGAGGGTACAGAGGAGGTTTAACAGGATGTTGCCAGGTATGGAGGGCAGGTCTTATGAGGAGAGGCTGAGGGATTTGAGGTTGTTTTCGTTAGAAAGAAGGCGGCTAAGAAGAGACCTTATTGAAACATATAAGATGATTAGAGGTTTAGATAGGGTGGACAGTGATAGCCTTTTTCCTAGGATGGAGAAAGCTAGCACGAGGGGACACAGCTTTAAATTAAGGGGTGGTGGTTTCAGGACAGATGTCAGAGGTAGGTTCTTTACCCAGAGGGTGGTGAGGGTATGGAATGCCTTGCCTGCGTCAGTTGTAGATGCGCCAAGTTTGGTGGCATTTAAGAGGTTAGTAGATAAGTTTATGGATGAAAGGGGAATGGTTTAGGTTAGAGGGTCACTGCTTGTTCCTAATTGGTCGGCGCAACATCGAAGGCTGAAAGGCCTGTTCTGCGCTGTAATGTTCTATGTTCAAAGTAATGACACAGGAAGTCAGACTGGAAAGGAACAATGATTGATGACAGAGTGCAAAGTAAAACCAGGGCTGTGGTGTACGCATACTAGTCTCCACCTAGGATGGCAGTTCAGCAGGCCCAGTCCTCTGGGGCAACAAATCCTACAGGGAAATCAACCAATGATTGTACGCAGAGCTCATGAGCACTATTACATTACCCACTTCACCACATGTTAGCTCTACTGATGTCTAGCTCTATTTCAAATTGTAAATCCAGAGATTTGAAGTTCTGTTTTCAATTTTACTGCAATCTGCAGATACACCTTCTATAAGATGTTGGAGGGGATTCGTAGAGATAGGATGTATAGGCACTTAGAGCATTGCAATCTGATTAGGGATACGCAGCATGGCTTTGTTAAGGGGAGGTCGTGCCTTAGAATATTTTGAGGAGGTGATGAAAACGGTTGACGAAGGGCGAGCCGTTGATGTCGTCTATATGGATTTCAGTAAGGCGTTTGACAAAGTCCCTCATGGGAGGTTAGTTGAGAAGGTCAAGGCTCATGGGATATAAGGACAGGTAGCTAGATGGATAAGCAATTGGCTTGGTAATAGGAGACAGAGAGTCATAGTGGTAGGGTGTTTTTCTAGCTGGAGGTTGGTCACTAGTGGTGTGCTGCAGAGCTTGGTACTGGGACCTCTTCTATTTGTACTCTTCCAAGAGGGAGTAAGTGGAGTGATCAGCAAGTTTGCAGACGATACAAAGATGGCTGGACTTGCGGATAGTGAGGAGCATTGTCAGGCGATGCAGCAGGACATAGATAGGCTGGTAGCTTGGGCAGATAGATGGCAGATGGAATTCAATCCTGATAAATGTGAGGTGATGCATTTCGGGAGAAAGAATGTAGAGGGGAGGTATATGATAAAGGGTAGACCTATTAAGAGTATAGAAACACAGAGGGACCTGGGGGTGAAGGTGCACAAGTCTCTGAAGGTGGCAGAGCAAGTGGAGAAGGTTGTGAAGAAAGCATAGCCTTTATAGGAAGGGGTATAGAGTACAAGAGCTGGCCTTTAATGTTGCAGTTGTATAAAACGCTGGTTAGACCTCATTTGGAATACTGCGTCCAGTTCTGGTCGCCTTACTACCGGAAGGACGTGGAGATTCTGGAGAGAGTGCAGAGGAGGTTTACCAGGATGCTGCCTGGTATGGAAGGTCCGAGTTATGAGGAGAGGTTAGGCAAATTGGGGCTGTTTTCCTTAGAAAGACGTAGACTTAGAGGTGTACAAGATTATGAGGGGTATAGATAGAGTAAACAGAGTTAAGTTTTTTCCTAGGATGGACTCAAATAGCACGAGGGGTCATAGGCTTAAGGTGAAGGGGTAAGGTATAATTTGGATGCAAGAGGGAGGTTTTTCATGCAGAGGGTGGTGTTGGTATGAAATGCACTGCCAAGTAAAGTGGTGGAGGCAGGCACTCTGCAGTTACTTAAGAAATACTTAGATGGGCACATGAACAGAATGGGAATGAAGGGGTGTAGAAAACTGATTTAAAATAGGGATCATGAGCCTTGGGAGTTCCTGGGAAGTGTGTAAATAGATGATGATACTGATGTACTTGTTTTTATCCTACAGGTGCTTTGGTCCACCTTGTTGTCTAACAAGGAGTATACATGCGATGGGTTGTGAGAGGGCTGCTCTTGGATTTTTTCAAGAGTATCCCAGTGCTTCATGTTGTTAGTGTACGCTTGACCTGGACCATTTGATGGGCAACACGACAGCTCAGTAACTATTGCTGTGCTGTGCTGTTACATGGATTTGGGCCTGTGTCTGTGGGAGTTTGCGCATTCTCCCTGTGCTTGCATGGGTTTTCTCCGAGTGCTCCAGTTTCCTCCCACATCCCAAAAATGTGCTCTAAGGCTAATTGGCAAAACAAATTCTCCCTAAATTGTTTCAAATTTGGTTTTTAATCCATAGATCTATAAACATAGACAGGGATCACAGGTCGAGGTGGGAACATCAGGGTGGCGGCACAGGCTCGTTGGGCCGAAGGGCCTGTTTCCCATGCTGTTTTGTTGTTTGTTCTTTGTTCTGATATGGACCAGGATAACTGGATTTCCATCCTCTGTTTCCAAATTCCTCTCCAACTACAACAAGATATCCGTTTCCATAGCATTGGGTAGCAACACATCTTTAAGGATACTCACCCAAGGCTGCAGACAGTGCTACCTATCATTACTGTATTTCTGTTCTATTCTTTTGTCCCCTTGGGCAGGCTTCTTACAGTGGTGCCTTGATCTGTAGTGTGGCTGTCCTCTCCGCTGCGTTTGCCCTTGTCCTTGTCTGGAGGACAAGCTTGGACCTCAAAAGCTGTTGCGTCTATCTGAATTTATATGCAATAGATTTGAAAAACTATGGAGTAGAAATGTGCCACTGGCACAAATGAATGTTACTAGATTGGTCGCCCTTTGTTTTATTGCAGTCAATAGAATTAAATGTCAGATGCTGAATATAACTGACATCCAGTCCAGTACTGGTCATTTTGAACCATTTGCTGAGGCAGATCTTTACCCTTATCTTGACAAAATCATTTACTGATTGCTTTTGAAATAATTAAACATTGTTACTGAAAATCTTCTTCACAACCTGACTGTTAAAAGTAATCGATTTGCTTAGAAAGGGAAATAAGGCATCCACAATTTCTAATCTTGGTTAATCCAGAATTTGAAGATAGAAATGCATGCTTTGCCTTCTATTATTTACCCTAAACGTATTGATCATACAGCAAGGATTAGTTAACCAATGATGTGAATTCTTTATTTGAAGATAAGATTAATTTATAATGGTAACTGGGAGGTTACATTGGTATAATGGTAATGGTAACTGGGAGGAAAGGTTGACCTGTAAGATTATTGCTGTGTTCTGTTTACAGAAACATAGGATTATATATCACCTCCTGTCTAATCGTGGTAGTCATGGACAGGAATTTAAGATACACTTTTTAAACGTGCATATTATTAAATAATCAAATGTTTTTTAAATTGCATCAAAAGAAAACTGCATCACAATGAACTTATAAGTCTCTGAAGTCTACTGGTATTTTTGTACATCTAGACTCAGTTACAGTAAACATGGTTTGAGATTGCACTGTCTTCAAAATGCTGGTTTCAGACTTTTGCCTGTTTGGAAGCTTTTTTAATAACACTTCTTTCCTTTTCCTGTTAAGGTTGTCTGAGAACAAATTACTGCTTGCAGTTCAGCACTTTTGAGAAAAACAAACTAGGCACCCATCAGCCCTGTTCTCACTATCTCAAAGCATGATGGACTAATTGGTTAACTTTTAGCATTTTAAGTCTTCATTGACAAAATCTGTTTTAACTGAAATTATTTTAAGTGAGTCATTTTAAATCCATGTTAAAATTTTCTGTCGGACTTTCCTGATCAGAAAAATAAACATATTAATGCATCCTCTCAATTGAAATATTTTATATTGGGAGAATGAGAGCAGGAATCAAATGAGGTGGAGGATGAATGCATGGCTGAGGGACTGGAGCAGGGGGCAGGGATTCAGGTTCATAGATCATTGGGACCTCTTTAGGGGCAGGTGTGACCTGTACAGTAAGCACTTAAACCCTAGAGGGACGAATATCTTGGCAGGTAGACTGGCTAGGGCTACTGGGGGATCTTTAAACTAGAAAGGCTGGGGGGTGGGAATATTGATGGGATGGTGAATAGGGAGGTTAGTTTCCAGGTAGGGAAGGACTGTAGGCACTCTGAGAGGGGGGAGGGGGTAGGCAGGTGGTGGAAAAGGGAAATATCCTGACTGAGGGGCTGAGGTGTGTCTATTTTAATGCCAGGAGTGTAGTAAATAAGGTAGATGAGCTTAGGGCATGGATTGCTGCTTGGGAGTGTGATGTGGTGGCCATTACAGAGACTTGGTTGTCTCAGAGACAGGACTGGGTACTTCAGGTGCTGGGATTCAGGTGCTTCAAGAGGGACAGGGTTGGGGGCAAAAGAGGAGGTGGTGTGGCACTGTTGATCAGGGACAGTGTCATGGCTGTAGAGAAGGTGGAAGACGGGGAGGGATTGTCTACAGAGTCTCTGTGGGTGGAAGTTAGGAACAGCAAAGGCTCGATAACTTTGCTGGGTGTATTCTATAAGCCGCCCTATAGCGACAGGGAACTTGAGGTGCAGATAGGGAAACAGATCCTAGACAGATGTAGAAATAACAGGGTTGTCGTGATGGGAGATTTCAATTTCCCAAACATTGACTGGAATATCCCAAGGGTAAGGGGTTTGGATGGTGTAGAGTTTGTTAGGTGTGTTCACTAAGGTTTCCTGACACAGTACGTGGAAAAGCCTATGAGAGGAGAGGCTGTACTTGACCTGGAGCTGGCAAATGAGCCAGGGCAGGTGTCGGATCTCACGGTAGGTGAGCATCTTGGGAATGGAGATCATAATTCTATCTCTTTCACGATAGCGATGGAAAGAGATAGGATCAGGCAGGCTAGGAAGGTGTGTGTCTGGAGTAAGGGGAAATATGAAAACATTAGGCAGGTAATTGGACACATAAACTGGAAGGAGGTGTTCTTGGGGAATAGTACAGAAGGAAAGTGGTGGTTTTTCAAGGAATGTTTGTCTAGGGCACTGCAAGACAACGTTCCGAGGAGTCAAGGAGATTCTGGTAGGACGCGGGAACCGTGGTGCACGAAGGTAGTGGTGAACCTAGTTAGGAAGAAAGAAAAGGTATACAAAAGGTTCAGAGAGCTAGGGGATGTTAGGGATCTAGAGGAATATAAGGTGTGTAGTAGGGAACTTAAAAAGGAAATTAGGAGAGCCAGAAGGGATCATGAGAAGGCCTTGGCAGGTAAGATTAAGGAGAATCTCAAGGCCTTCTACAAATATGTGAAAAGTAAAAGGATGAGAAGAGAAGGGATAGGGCCTATAAAAGGTGAAAGAGGAAAAGTCTGTGTGAATCCAGAAGAAATGGCAGAGGTGCTTAACGAGTACTTTGCCTCGGTATTCACAGTGGAAAGTGAACTGGGAGATTGCACTGCAGGTTTGAGGCATACAGAAAAGATTGAGTATGTGGATGTTAGGAAAGAGGATGTGTTAGACCTGTTAAATTCTATCAAGATAGACAAGTCGCCGGGACCGGATGGGATGTACCCCAAGTTATTGTGGGAGTGAGGGAAGTGGTTGCAGAGCCCCTGGCGATGATTTTTGTGTCGTCCATGGAAACGGGAGAGGTTCCGGAGGATTGGAGGATTGCGGATGTGGTTCCTATCTTTAAGAAAGGGAACAGGGATAGTCCAAGAAATTACCGACCAGTGAGTTTGACTTCAGTGGTTGGTAAGCTGATGGAGAGGCTTCTGAGGGACAAGATATATGAACATTTGGAGAAGTTTGGACTGATTAGAAATAGTCAGCATGGTTTTGTCAAGGGCAGGTCATGCCTTACGAGCCTAGTTGAGTTCTTCAAAAATGTGACTGAACGCATTGACGAAGGAAGGGCGGTGGACGTAGTGTACATGGACTTTAGTAAGGCATTTGATAAGGTAACCCATGCAAGTCTCCTGGAGAAGGTGAGAGGGCATGGGATCCAAGGGGCTTTGGCCTCGTGGATCCAGAACTGGCGACATCTTCTCCAGAGTCTTCAACATATCATTGATGACGATGAACATCTCGCTAGGGCCATCCCCACCCCGCCACTTCTTGCTTTCAGACAACCGCACAACCTCAAACAGATCATTGTTCGCAGCAAAGTACCCAACCTTCAGGAGAACAGTGACCACAATACCACACAACCCTGCCACAGCAACCTCTGCAATACATGCCGGATCATAGACATGGACGACATCATCAAACGTGAGGATACCATTCACCAGGTACACGGTACATACTCTTGCAACTCGGCCAACGTTGTCTACCTAATACGTTGCAAGAAAGGAGGTCCCGAAGCATGGTATATTGGGGAGACCATGCAAACACTACGACAGCGGATGAACGAGCATCGCTCAACAATCACCAGGCAAAACAGTTCCCTTCCTGTGGGCGAACACTTCAGCAGTCATGGGCATTCGGCCTCCGACCTGCGGGTAAATGTTCAAGGGGGCTTTCGTGATGCACGACAGCGCAGAGTCGCTGAGCAGAGACTGATAGCCAAGCTCCGCACACATGAGGACGGTCTTAACAGGGATCTTGGCTTCATGACACACTATCTGTAACCCCTGTAACTTGCAAAAGGTTAGCAAAAGAGGTTAGCAAAAAACCTCACTTACTGTGCTGTCTGGAGAAAATACACAATTCTCTAATCAATGCTCAGGATTCCTTTCACACACATTGTTAGCCACTTTAACACTTGAATAGCAGGTTAGATGTAAGGATTCGCATTCTAATCAGCAATCTCTGACTGTCTGTGCTGATGTGTGCTATTGCAGACCAGAACACTGCATTTGTCTGAGGAAGACACGGAGTGTTGAAAGCTTGCTATTTTACTATCAAATAAATTGGTTGGATTAAAAATTGGTGTTGCTAAATTCTTATTGAGTTCTTACCACCCCAATCCAACACCGGCATCTTTACATCTTGCCAGCAGAAGGCAGAGAGTGGTTGTGGATGGGTCTTGTTCTGCATGGAGGTCAGTAACCAGTGGAGTGCCCCAGGGATCTGTTCTGGGACCCCTGCTGTTTGTCATTTTCATAAATAACCTGGATGAGGAAGTGGAGGGATGGGTTAGCAAGCTCGCCGACGATACAAAGATCGGTGGTGTTGTGGATGGTCTGGAGGGATGCCAAAAGTTGCAGCGGGACATAGACAGGATGCAAGACTGGGCGGAGAAGTGGCAGATGGACTTCAACGCAGATAAATGTGTAGTGGTCCATTTTGGCAGGAATATTGGGATGAAGGAGTACAATATAAGGGGTAGGAGTCTTAGCTGTGTTGTAGAGCAGAAGGATCTCGGGGTCTGGGTCCATAGACTCTTAAATTGGCCTTGCAGGTGGAGGAAGTGGTCAAGAAGGCGTACGGTGTACTGGCCTTCATTAATCGAGGAATAGAGTTTAGGAGTCAGGAGGTAATGATGCGGCTCTATAAGACTCTTGTCAGACCCCAGTTGGAGTATTGTGCGCAGTTCTGGTCGCCTCATTATAGGAAAGATGTAGAGGCTATTGAGAAGGTTCAGAGGAGGTTTACAAGGATGCTGCCTGGATTGGGAGGCAGGCCTTATGAAGATAGGTTGAGGGAGCTGGGACTCTTCTCACTGGAGAGACATAGGTTGAGAGGCGACATGATAGAGGTTTATAAAATGTTGAGAGGAATAGATAGGGTGGACTCTCAGAGACTATTTCCCCGAGCTGAAATGGTCACTACGAGAGGACACAGATTTAAGGTACAGGGAAGCAAATACAAAGGAGATGTCAGGGGTAGGTTTTTCACTCAGAGGGTGGTGAGTGAATGGAACCGACTGCTGTCGGAGGTTGTTGAGGCAAACTCACTGGGGTCTTTTAAGAGACTTCTGGATGAGTATATGGAAAAGAATAGAATGGGGGTTATAGATAGGTCTGTGGATTGGTAGATGTGATCGGCGCAACTCGTGGGACGAAGGGCCTGTTTGTGCTGTATTGTTCTATTTTCAATGTTCTATTGCTTAATCTCCACTTTGGTAAGTGAATTGAAATAAGTTTGAAAATATATAAGAAAAATGTAACTTTCCAATTATAGCACCTCCTATTCACCACGGATCCTGCCTATGCACCTATTAAACTCTGCTCTTTCTTGTCACTGCAGATCCTCCCCCTTCCCAGCCTCCAATTTTGGCCTCTTCCCCTCCCTAACCTCCATGTCGTAGCCTATCCCCACCATTGTGTTGTGGCCTCTTCCTTTCCCAAACTCTGAGTTGTGGCCTGTCCACCTTTCCAATCTACTCTCTGTTTGAATCTCCCACTCTGTTTCACCCTCTCATCACTTCCCCTTCCTGTACCTGCTTTCCTGTTTGAAAATCCAGATCTGATCCAAAGATGGAGCTCTGATATTGTAAGATGCAGATCCCAATGGTGGAGAAATGCTGAGCTGTGGTGGCAATAGTCCATGTTTTTTTTAAATGCTTCTGCCAGTGGCGACTTGGGAAAAGAGCAGTGGGACAAGGAGAGCATTTATGATTCCCTGAAGATTTTCTATTCCTGATTGAAACAAATATTTCAATCTGTTCCTGATTCAAGAATTTGTTCCATGATAAGAATCCATTCTGGTTTCTTTCTCCAACCCATTCCTGATATTCAAAACTCCAGGTGAAGCTGATCCCTCCTGCTCCAAATGATGACCTATCTACCTTGAGTGAACTGACAGATAGAAGCCTTCTCTATGAAATTCAAAAGAGGTTCACCAATGATCAGATATATGTAAGTATGCATGTACAAACATGTGTCCTGCTATCTGAAATTTGCCACTGATTTTAAAAAAAACTGTAATTAAGTAACACCTTTCGTAAACCGAGGATGCCTCAAAGTACTTGACAGAAAACAAAGTACCTTGAAATGGAGTCGGTGTTGTAACTTAGGAAATGTGGCACCAGTTGAACACATTAAGCTCCAAAAACTGTGATAATAACCAGGTAATCTGTTTATTAGCGATATTTAATAAAGGTTCCCAAACCATAAGATTAGGTATAGCCCCCTGCTCTTGTTTGAATTTGATCCTGACACAAATGCAGAAAAATCTAGTCCTAGATTTCAACCTCAGGTGATAAAGACATTTATATTGTAGCTTAGTGAATCAAGAACGTGTTTTTGTTCAAATTTAATTCAATGCTTTTATTGCTTACAAGATCTGTCTATATTATGCTCAGGATCACTGGGTACTTGAAATACAGTCAACCGTGAAGGGAAATCAAAGTAAATACAGGTGGCTGGAGAATCAAATCCATTGATCTGACAGCTGAATCTTTTGCAAGGCACTGCATGTTGAATTTGTTACAGATCAAAGACTTTATGTACAATGGAGAGTATTTCAACAATTTCAGCACATTGGGGAGCAACGACAACATAAAATTAAAGCTGTCTGCAGACTGGGGCTGCATGCACAGGTGCAGATTGGAAACCACCTTCCTCCAATCTCCTCTCTATCAGAGAAAGGGGTCTGAGCCCATAGGTACAAATTTAATCTTCATGGATGTTATGGAGATTAAATTTGCACAGCTAATAGGCAGGCATGCAGAAGTTGATCACAAGGCTGCCTTGAAATCACTATGCCAGGAGTAATTTTCAGATCTGCCAGAGTTAGAAGGGCAATCTAGCATAACATTTCCATCCTGGCAGAGAGGGACAAAGTTAACCACTTCCCACTAGCCCAAGCCCTTTGAGGGGCCTTTCCTCTGCCACCCAGCAGCAGCAGAGGGGCAAATAGCCACTAGAACTTCCTCCCGGTAGCCCCTTGCGGCATAAGGCACCATGCCCATGAGTCTGTGCCAGGGTGCCGGGGGACAGTGCACTTTTGATAAATTCAAGATGCTGGGCCTGAAGGGAGGCTGAGAGGGGGAGGAAGCTGAGTGAGGGTCTGAGGGGGTAGGAAGCTGACTGGGAGTTGAAGGGGGAAGGAAGCTGAGTGAGGGTCTGAGGGGGAGAGGAATGACTGGGGGTCTGAGAAAGAAGGGGACCTTAGTGAGGATCTGAGAGAGGAGGGGAGCTGAGTGGAGGTCTCAGAGACAAAGGGAGTTGAAGGGGGTGTCAGTGAGGAAGAAAGTTGAGTGGGGGCCTCAGTGAGGAGGGGAAGTGAGTTGGGGTCTCAGGGAGGTTGGGAATCTTAGGGGATGTTTAAGCCAGGTAGGGGACTGATTGGGAGATTTGAGGAGGAAGTAGAGCTGATGGGGATTCTGCAGAGACAGGGAGGACTGAGTGGAAGTTTGAGGGGGGAAAGAGGCTGAGTAAGGGGTTTGAGGGGGAAGAGGCCTAAGTTGGGGGAGGTCACCATCATTCCTGTGTGGAGGTGGAGGGCTTTTATTGTTAATTATGGATGGAGGTTGGAGTATGCCCCTTTGCTGAGAGGTTGATGCTGCTGTCCTGGTTAGCAGGGTGTTGGTGGGGGCCAATGAACAAGCAGAGAGTTTGGGTTGCCATTTAAAAATGGCAGCCTGGTCTCAGAACACTATGGCAGGCCAGTGGTTTTATGATATGAATAATTTAGCATCTGTCAGATGGGAGAATTCCCTCCGATAGACGCTACTAATACCAATGGGAAACCCTCCCGCTTTCTCACTGCTATGGACATTTAGTTCCAATTTGGGAGAATTGCAGCCATTATCTAAACAGTAACAGATTCCAAAGCTTTGAGATGCAGAGGGATCTGAGCATTCTAGTACATGAATCACAAAAAGTTAGTATGCAGGCACAGCAAGTAACCAGGAAGGCTAATACAGTGTTACTGTGAAGTAAATTGAGACTGTGTGTCTTAAGGGAAAAGATTGGATGGGCTATGGCTATATCCCCTGGAATTTAGAACAGTAAGAGGCAACATCAAAGACCTTGAGATATTTTGAAAGGGTGAATGTGGAAAGGTTGTTCCCTCTTATGGGAGAATCTAGAACTTGTAGGTCGTTGTTTGAAAATAAGGGATCACCCATTTAAAATAGGAATGAAGAGAATCTTTCTTTTTCCCTGAAGGTTGTGAGTATTTGAAACTCCCTTCCTCAAAAGCTGGTGAATATTCTTAATATTAGAATATTCTTAGGCAGATAAAAATAGATCCTTGATAAATAATCAAAAAAGAAAATGCTGAAAAATCTCAGCAGGTCTGACAGCGTCTGTAGGAAGAGAAAAGTGCTGACATTTCGAATCCAGGTGACTCTTTGTGGAGAAATCAGATCAGCTGTGAGCTTATTGAGTAGTGGACCAGGCTTGAGAGGGGCTACATAGCCTACTCCTGCCCAGATTTGTTTGTTTGCATGTACTACTGATACCTACCTTGCCACCTCTCCTACGATTCTATAGAGCAAATTTGGAAATGGGAGATTAAAGGTGTGAACAACCAAACCTAAGATTCTTGTTGCATGTTGCCTACATTATGAAATATTATATTTTAACTAATTTTCTCCTGCAGTCTCCCTTCAGAAAACTTCTCATCTGGTTAGACATTGAACTATTGACTTTCTTTCAGACTTACATTGGACATATTTTGCTGCTAGTGAACCCATATAAAGAACTCCCAATATATTCCACCATGGTAAGTACTTTTACTTTCTTATTGACATTATATAATCCAGGAACAGCTATGACTTAGAGGTGCTACTGGTGCCCATGTACCTCCAGTCTACGCTCTCACTAAGGAAAATGTCCACATTGGGTTTGGGGAATCTCAATTTTGATCCAATAAATACAGTGTTATTTTTCTGTTCAAGATACTGCGTAAAGTTCGCATTCAGTTCTTTATCACTGGCTGATCTACGAACAATAAGAAGTCTCACAACACCAAGTTAAAGTCTAACCAGTTTATTTGATAGTAAAACCACAAGCTTTTGAAAATGCTGTTCCTTCATCAGGTGTGTGGAAGGTTCTGATCAGAGAAGGGCAGATAAAGGCACACACAGTTTACAGAATGCTGATTAGAATGTGAATCTTTACAGCTAACCTGCTATTCAAGTCTTAAAGATGCAGACAATGTGAGTGGAAATAGCATTAGGCATAGGTTAAAGAGGAACTTCCATCTCACTTACTATCCTGTCTAGAGACAATGCACATCTCTTTAACCTATTAAACCTACCTCTTTAACCTACCTTCAGTTTTACTATCAAATAAACTGGTTGGACTTTAACTTGGTGTTGTAAGACTTCTTACTTTGTTTACCCCAGTCCAACGCCAGCATCTCCACATCATGATCTACAAACATCATTGGTCCTTCTGGCTTGCATAGTGAGCATCCCAGCCCAAAGTTACGCTGTAAACTCTTGGAATACACATTTGAATACATTACAACAAACATTGTGGCACTCCACAGACCTCATCAGCATAACTAATGGTATTTTTTTTTAGAGTCTTGGGTGGGTGTATAAAAAGCTCAGAGCGGAGACCATTTGTCTTGAATCCCCTTCTCCTTCTCGGGAACTGGGAAACCTCTAATGGAAAACTACTTCTGCTCCTTTTCTCTTCCCAATGTTTTGAAAGGAATGGGAGGTCCTTAAAAGAACAGCTTTTGATACTCACAGAACTCAGGCTCAGAGAAGAAATCAGTTCCAAAGTGGTTTTCTGTACGGAGTTCTTCCGTTTGTCATTATTGTGGGGGATAGTAGCACAGTGAATAGCATTCCTGTCTCTCAGTGCCAGGGTTCAATTCTGACCTTGGGTAATTGTCTGTGTGGAGTTTTCACATTCTCCCCATGTCTGTTAGTTTTATTTGAGTGCTTCAGTTTCCCCACATCCAAAGATGTGTAGATTAAATTGTTTGATGATGCTAAATTGCCCCTTAAAGTCAGGGGCATTGCCAGAATAAATATGTGACATTATAGGGATAGGGCCTGGATGGGAATATTGTCAATGTAGATTCAATGGGCTGAATGGCCTCCTTCTGCAATGTAGGGAATCTATGATTCTATGAGGAGCAAAAACTTGTGTGGCAGGTGATATCTGTTCTGTGGTTTTATAGCATTTTCACTTAAGTTGTGAAACCCTTCACTGGTCATGTCACTTCTGGAGTGCTCAGACTTGAGGTTGGATAGCTGCAATTGTCCTACCTGGTTGAGAATGATGTGAAAATCATATATCACTCTTAGTGATCTTGAGCCCACTTAGATTTCTCAAATTACTGCATTGCACAGAAATCTGGCAGAAATCTAGGATGTTCACACTTACCACCGTGTTGAATTGAAACAGGGTTCTGTTAATGAGCTTTGGAAAGTTTGCTTGCACATATCTCTCAGTGAAATAGCCTAACTCACATATGCTACACTTCCTCTGACATTTTGCATTGCAAGATGGTGTTTACCTTGTATCTATCATTATTCTGTAAAAAGTTTCACAATCCTATGTTCTGACAGGTGCTGGGAATGTATTCCCAGCCTGGATATTATGTTTATTTGTTTTATCCCAATGTGACTGTAGTATCCCTACCTGTCTTTGTACTTGTTCTTTTTCTGAAAAATATACCCTTTTTGGGAGCCATTTCCCTCTCTATTGTATGGAAATGCGCAGACTCAATGTCTATTCCCGTAGTGAGATCCAGATGAGTATGACTAAAGCCAAAATTTTCTGATCATCGAAACTCTACAGTGCAGAAGGAGGCCATTTGGCCCATCGAGTCTGCACTGACAGCACTCTCACCCCAGGCACAATGCCACAACCCCACACATTTGCCCCGCTAATCCATCTAACCTACACATCCCAGGATTCTAGGGGCAAGTTAGCAAGGCCAGTCAGCCTAACGCACACATCTTTGGATTGTGGAAGAAAACCGGAGCTTGTAAGATTGCCTGGATTGTCTCACGCAAAGTAATTCCATTCAGCCCACAACAATGATTCCTTCCAGAGCTTGTTGCAAGAGTAGTAATGATGTTGTTGACCTACAGAGAAGTAAAAGTCAGGGATTACATGTTAAAGTTTTCATCTTCTAAGGACTGGACAAGATCTGAGGTTCTGTAGTAAGTAACAAGATAAGAAAGGCAGGAATTCTTTGCTGATGGCCAATATTTTTATGCTGACCCCTGCCGCGAAATTGGTCAAGTATCTCACTTCTGCATATTTTATTGGCTTTAGAAGCAACCAGACTTTCCACTGCAAGCAGAACTTCTGTCCATTTCCAGATCATTCTCAGGACCAGTACCAAGGGAATTAAATACCGCACAAGGTTCCAAATAAGATTGTTTCAACCTTTGTCACTGAGTGCCAAATTCTCCATTCTTGTTGCAGTGGTGGCAGGGCATGAATGGCGGGGGAATTCTGGCCTGTGTTATTGCTCTCTGAAACACTGATCATACATGTTTTGAACAACATATTTTCTCTTGTTTTATAGTATTACCTGAAAATATATGATATCTTTGATAGTGCTAATAATTTGTATTTATGCAAATACTTATGTTCCCAACAGGCAGATTTGTAAGTGAGTATGTGTAAAGTGCCACAGTTGCCTTTCATGGTGCCTAACTAATGAGCGTCAGATGAATTGTTGGGTGGCCACCTGCCCTTGTGCCACTTGAGGCTCTTAAGTTGTCAGTTGATGACCACTTCAGGGTTACTTCCCATTTCAACTGTTATTTTAGAGTTGAAGTGGGAAACCCAGCAGGTGACTGCTCAGCCATGTGACAGCAAAAGGACGGTATGCCTCCTTTGCAGACTTTGTTTCTGTCAGAAGTCCCACCCAGCTTGGACCACACTACATTCCCTGTGCAACCTACTACAGTCACAGAAATGGCCAGCTGCCCCAGTGGCATTTCTGAGACCAGATTTGATTGGCTTACAGTTCTTGGATTAGTTTGTGATTTGACCTGATTTATTATTCTCACATGTATTAGCATACAGTGAAAAGTATTGTTTCCTGTGTGCTATCCAGACAAAGCATACCGTTTATAGATAAGGAAAGGAGTGGGTGCAGAATGCAGTGTTACAGTCATAACTAGGGTGTACAGAAAGGTCAGCTTAATACATAGTAGTTCCATTTAGAAGTTTGATGGGATGACAGTAGGGAAGAAGCTATTCTTGAGTTGGTTGGCACATGATCTCAGACTTTTGTACCTTTTTCTGTATGGAAGATAATGGAAGGGAATATGGCCAGAGTGAGTGGAGTCCTTGATTATGCTGATTGATTTTCCAAGGCAGTGGGAAGTGTAGACTATACTATATTATAGACTTCAATATCAGCTAGAGTTATGGGGTCTGGGTGGAATTGTGGTTGGTGCACAATTATCTCCTTCTGCACTGCAGGATTCTATGATTCTAAACGGAGTCAATGCATGGGAGACTTGTTTGCATGGTGGACTAGGCTATGTTTACAACCCTTTGTAGTTTCTTGTGATCTTGATCTTAGCAGGAGCCATACCAAACTGGAATATATCTGGAAAAATTCTGTAAAAATTTGTATTACGAGTAGCAGAATGCCAAATTTCCTTAACCTCCTGAAAAAGTAGAGGCATTGATGAGTTTTCTTAACTCTAGCATCAGGAGATTGGTTGAGCATCAGACCAGGAGAGTGGTTGGTGATCTGGACACCTAGGACCTTGAAATTCTGGACCATTTCCACTTCATCACTGTTGATATAGACAGGGTATATCCTCCATGATGCTTCCTGAGGTTGATAACTATCTCCAACGTTTTGCTCAAATGGAGGGAGAGATTATTTTTGTCACACCATTTTATGAAATTCTTTATCTTTTTCTTGTACGTCATATTATCATTAGAGTCATAGAAGTTTACAGCATAGAAATGGGCCTTTAGCCCACTTGTCCATGTCACCCTTTTTTTTTAAAACCCTTAAGCTAATCCCAATTGCCTGTATTTAGTCCACATCCCTCTATACCCATCTTACACATGTAACTATCTAAATGCTTTTTAAAAGACAAAATTGTAGTTGCCTCTACTACTATCTCTGGCAGCTTGTTCCAGTCATTCATCATCCTCTGTGTGAAACAATTGACCCTCTAGACACTTTCGCATCTTTCCCCTTAAACTGATGCCCTCTACCGTTAGACTTCCCTATCTTTGGGAAAAGATATTGACTATCAAGCTGATCTGTGCCCTCATTATTTTATAGATCTCTGTAAAATCACACCTCAGCCTTCTACGTGCCTGAGAAAAAAGTCCCAGGCTATCCAGACTCTCCTTATAACACAAACAATCAAATCTGGGTAGCACTCTAGTAAATCTTTTCTGCATACTTCCGAGTTTAATAATATCTTTTCTATAATAGAGTGACCAGAACTGTGTTTCGTATTCTAAGTATGGCCTTACCAATGTCTTGTACAACTTCAACAAGATGTCCTAACTCCTGTATTAAATGTTCTGACCAGTGAAACTAAGCATGCTGAATACTTCCTCACCACTTTGTCCACATGTGACTCCACTTTCAAGGAGTTATGAATCTGTACCCCTAGATCTCTTTGTTTTTTAACTCTTCCCAACACCCTACCATTAACTGAGTAAGTCCTGCCCTGGTTCAATCTATCAAAATGCATTATCTCGCATTTATCTAAATTAAACTCCATCTGCCATTCATCAGCCCACTGGCCCAATTGATCAAGATCCTGTTGCAGTCAGAGATAACTTGCTTCACAATGCCATCAATCATTGTTTGAGATCTGACCCTTACGATGGTGTCATCAGCAAACTTGAAAAGGGAATTGGAGCGAAATTTGGCCACACAGTCATAAATATATAAGGAGTATAGTAAGGGGTTGAGGAGACAGCCTTGCAGGATACCAGTGTTGAGGATAATCATGGAGGAGGTATTGTTACCTCTCCTAACTGATTGTAGAGACAGGAACTCCCCTCCTATTGAGGCTGAAGTCTCATCATTAGGCAATTAATGCCTCAACAAATGTACTATGGGACAATGAGAGTTTGCAGGAGTGGACAATATGCCCACTTTTGCCTCCACTCATGCATGTGTTTGATCTCCGTAAAAGGCTGCCCTTTGTATATTTGATATACTGTGTTGACTTGATGGTCTGATAGTCATTGGTAACTATTAGTGAAGTAATTTACCAGGACGAGCTCTGCACTTTTTCTGGCAATTCATTTAATTGCTCGTTATGATCTTATTAATGTAGTGCCATCTCAATTTGTATAAATTTCTAAGACTCCTGAATTCTTGCAGGTTTTTTAGCTAACAGTACAAGTGAGCAGTCAAAATGGTGCTCAGCAGGATTAGCTGAAGACAAAAGGTTCCATTTCAAAAGTTCATTTCATTCCCATTAGGAATGTTGGGTTAAAATTCACTCCCATCCCATGCTACAGATAACCAGTAGAATCCATTGAATCTTGACAATACAAAAGGAGGCCATTTGGTCCATCAATTCTGCACTGACCACAATCCCACCTGTGCCCCATTTCTGCATACAATATCCTGCTAATCCCTCTTTGACTAGGGTCAATTTAGCATGACCAGTCACTGACCTGCACATCTTTGGATTGTGGGAAGAAATCAGAGTGTTTGGAGGAAACTTACACTGACACAGGGAGAATTGCAAATTCCACACATGGTGACATGAGGCTGGAATTGAACCTGGGACATTGGTGCTGAGAAGCAGCAGTGCAAACCACTGTGCTACTGTGCTGACCATAGCTGCTTGGCTGCAGCACTGGGCTTTTGTGTTAGTGCGAAGGAAAATCAATCCTTGAATTCACAAGATTTACTCTGCACAATCATTATGCTCTTAATTTTTAATTTTGCTAGAAGGTGATTTTTTTTTTCTTCTGGAATACTTTTCTTCAGTGTTAGTCTCAATTTAAAGAGGTTATTGTTTCTCTATAGTTAAGAGTGCACGCCAGTTATAATCATCATTTCATTCTTTCCCAGCTGAAGCCTGCATTATAATATTTTTCTGTGATGGGAACACAAATGCTGAACTCTGTATAGTTTGTCCATTTTTGTTTTGCAGATCACTGAGCTTTATGTCAGCAATACAGTGAAGTTGTGCTCCTCACTCCCACCCCACATATTTTCCTGCACTGAAAGAGCCTATCATATGATGATACAGGAGCAAAGGTCACAATGCTTCATCCTAAGGTACAGTTCACACTTTAGTTATGATTCAGTCAGTAACGTGAGGACCACTTCTGGCAAAAAATATAAATTTGAATATTCTCCTGTTTGCTTGTCTTTCTTCTTTTGAGTGCTTGTAAGCTGCTAAGTCTCCCTATCCTCTCAGAAATAAACTCCATTATTAATTAGAAAAACAATTTGCATTTACTCAACATCCTTCACAAAGGAGGAAATCAGAATGTTATCAAGGCAAAGAACACTGGACAGGAGAACAAAAAATTCAAAACATGGACCAAATGAAAAGATTGATTGAAGAAGTAAAAATTTAGGAGGGTATTGAAAAAAGGATGGAGGAAATAGTTAAAAAGATGCTGAGGTAAAAGTTGCTGAAAACTTGTTTTCCAGTGGTATAGTACAGGAAGTGGGGGATGAGAAGTAATTCATGAGTTGGAAGAGTGCTGTATGTAAATTGGGATTAAAAAAAACTGGAAAAGTTGCTGTAGTAAAATAGAGCACGGCCATAGTGATGTTTGGAATGGACTCTTTGTGTTTGTTGTGGAGGCAATGAAACTACATAGAAACAGTGCAAAAACAGAAGTTTATTGTGCTTTTGTGTGCGAGAGCAAGATTCTGATAAATTGAAAGTTGTGAATGATGGAGGAGGAGACATTGCCAAGAAAAAAAGAATTTAAAAAAAAATGAATGCAGAGAGCTAAGTAGATATCCATGAGGACAATGCACTGAAATTAGAATAATTTTAGTTTTGGTGACTGCATAATTATTCTGTAGCAAGCTGAACCGAATACCGCATACTATCCGATTGTGTCAAAGTACGTGGTTGATGAATGTGGATTGTGCAAACCAAGGACAATGACTTTGGTTTTACTGATGTTAAGCTACAAGGAATACTGTCTGCTATTGGACCTGATTAGAATTGATCATTCAGATAGTTGCTTGTGTTATGGACAGGAGAGAGAGGTAAAATTGAACTCTTTTATTCTCCTACTCTGTCCACACATTTACCTTGGCTTATCCACCTCACTTACACATCTTGAACATTAATAAACAATTTAGCATGGCTAACCCACCTACTCTCCACATCTTTGGACTGTGGGAAGAAACCAGTGCACCCAGAGGAAACCCATGCAGATACATGAAGAATGTAAGAACTCCACACAGGTAGTCACTCAAGGCCAGAATTAAACATAGGCATTGGTGCTATAAAGCAGCAGTGCTAACCATTGTGCAACCATGCTGCTCACATTGCCTGTAGAACCAATCTAATCTATGAACCTCTACTTCGTCTGTGGTATCCACACCAATTGCAAAGTGAAACCTACAACTAATGTCTTCAGCCAGTTGAACTCAAACTACTATGTGAAAGAATTCCCTCACTGAAGAAATAAGTAGTGGTGCTTATTCTAAAAACCCTTGATATACAGCCAGCTTTTTAAAATAACTCACAGCAAACTTTTTTCAGATTAAATTGGAAGTTTTGTTTATTCTGGCATTGAAACCTGGGAAATGATCGCAACTTCACACATGCACGTATGCGCACATATGTGCAGTTTTGTGCAGTTACTGTGAGGAGTTATTGTATAGAGTTTTGGTCACCGCATTTGCAGAAGGATATATTGGCATTGGACGGAGTGCAGAGAAGGTTCATTAGGCTGATACCGGAGATGAGGGGGTTAGCCTATGAAGAGAGATTGAATAGATTGGGTCTGTACTCATTGGAGTTTAGAAGACTGAGGGGGGATCTTATCGAGGCATATAAGATAATGAAGGGAATAGATAGGGTAGAAGTAGAGAGATTCTTCCCACTTAGAAAGGATAGCAGAACTAGAGGGCACAGCCTCAAAATAAGGGGGAGGGGTGCAGTTTAGATCGGAGTTGAGGAGGAACTTCTTCACTCAAAGGGTGGTGAGTCTCTAGAATTCTCTGCCCATTGAAGTGGTGGAGGCTACCTCGCTGAATATATTTAAGTCACAGGTAAATAGATTTCTGATAGACAAGGGAATTAAGGGTTATGGAGAGAAAGCAGGAAAGTGGAACTGATCCACTTCAGATCAGCCATGACTTTGTTAAATGGCGGGGCAGGCTCGAAGGGCAAAATGGCCTACTCCTGCTCCTATTTCTTATGTTCTTATGTATACATATATAGAACATAGAACATTACAGCACAGAACAGGCCCTTTGGCCTTCGATGTTGCGCCGACCAATATAAAAAGTAATGACCCTCCAGTGTGGGTGTATATATATATATATATATATACACACGCAAATAGACACGTGTGTGTATATACAGTCACAGATGTAAGTATATAGACACACATGCGTATATGGGGATATAGAAAAAGGGGTTTTACAATAGATATTAATTGTATAAAGAAACAAAAATGATTCATGTGATCATCAGAGTTCAGGATACACAAATCAACAATAATACCTGTCAAATACTTTAGCCAATTGCATTCCACTCCTCAGCACAACAATATTTTATTAATCTGTGAAATCCAAAAGCTGTCTTTTTGCTGCTCAATGTCAGTGCTACTTGACCCTTTGATGAACTCCTGGCAGCAATTGGTTTAAGTAAAGTTACGTCTTCAATACAGAGACACTGGCTTTGTGAGTTTTCTATTGTCTGAAGTCTTGGCTTGGATGACCCCACTCTCCTGTTGCCGAGCAGCCTTAGACGCTCAGCCCAGAGTTCAAATAAACATTCTCATGGTTCCCTTAAAAGTCACTATCTAACCAGCCTAACTCGTGACATCACACCTGTGCACCAGTCCATTTTGTCCAGACAATAAATAAATCTATTCATGAAATGCGATTAAGTGTTTCAAGCTTTATTTCCAACTAAAATTTTAACTGATAAATCTCGCATATTTCCAAGGTTCAATTATTCCCTTGAAATATAGCTTCTTCCTAATGTCTTTTTAATATGATGCCTAGCAGTAAAATGCTTTTGTTAAAGAAAACAATATTCCTTAAAATCAATAATAAGTTCAAAATATCAGTATATGTGTCTTACAATCACTCATCAATTACTACACCTCATGTGTAAATCACTTCTTGTTGGTTCATAAACTTCAGTTAAAAGTTATTTAACTGAATGCTGCTCATTCTGTCAGTGCTTTATGTTTAATGGTTTAAAAATCTTCCCACCCCATTAAAGGTTCCACTTACATTAATGTGACACATTCGGAATAGTTCATTCATGGAGACTCAGAAGTTAGATTGGTATGATTTGCGAAGGTCACTGTTGTCGTTAGTTTCCCATTGAAATTGGGAACTATGTGAAGGTTAAGGATTTGGTATTGGGACTGGCAGATGGGAGTCAGAGTGCAGACACTTTTTATTGCAAAATTGAAAGGGGTCATAGATAACAGATGTCCAAGGGCTATGTGGATCTCATAGTCTTAAGTCAGAGATAGGATAGAGTTTAGAAAATTAATGGGCATGCAGCAGGAGCAATCATTTGGAGCCTTGTATACTCCAGTCGCACGAAGAGGCAAGGGCTGTGTGCTTTACAGGAAAAAAAAACACTTGCTGAGCAGCGGTGCCTTACAATTGACATCTTGAAGGCTGGTGAGCTCTATACAGCACAAGAAGTGGTGATGGTGACTAGGGGAATCTGCAGCTGAGAGATGGGGAAGATATAAAGAAGGGAGGCGGTTCTGCAAAGTTCTAGAGGAGGGTGGTCGTTGCTGTATGTAATGTTGAACATGGCCTCTAGATGGGGTAGGTAGAGGTCCACATAGGACATGAGTACTTGGCAGATAATAGGTACGGTGGGGGAGGGTCAAAATATCAATCACAACACAATAGGATCCAGTATGTGGGGGAGGCTGGAAATTATCCTGAGGAGTTTCACATTCACATCATGAAGATCGAGGTATATATCTAGCAAATTGATGGAAAGGACATTGAATTCACTCTAAGATACAGGTGTAGAAGCAATGTTTTGATGTCCAGAAAAATGGTGTCTGGCAAAAATGGCAGTAACTACTGTTCTGTCCAAGATGGATATCAGGCAGTGTGAGAGGACTGCTAACTGTCCTCTAGGTGTCCCAGTTTCCACCCTTATTCCAAAGTTATGCTGGTTCAGTTGTTTGGCCATGCTAAATTGTACCTTAGTGTCAGGGGATTAGCAAAATGAACAGGTGGGGATAAGGCTCAGGTGGGATTATTGTTGGTGCATGTTTGATTAACCAAATGGCCTCCTTCTGCACTGTATGGATTCTATGGAGGCCCTTCTTGGGTTGCAATGCCACTTATTGGTGCCTCTATACTGGACAAGTACAGGTTAGTTATGAGGAAAGGAAACCTTACATTTGTTGATTTTCCTTGCATACTATTCATGTGAATGTCCAGATGAGTGCAAGATGAGAAGCTTTGACAAAAGATTGTTATGACCCAATTCAAATGACATTCCCCAAAGTTGTTAATCAGGAAGAGATCCCTCACTTTGGCACGGTCTGGCTGGGATACTCCCAAATTGCTAGAATCCTGGATAAGCAGGGATAAATTGGCTCCTTGTTTTCATCGACCTGTCTGTAGGGAGTAGTACATTGTGAGCTGAATAGGATCCCTTTTCACAGATGCCATTTTCCCAGAAATTTAAATTAGGCCATGCCAAGATACCCCTTGGGCAGTGTCAGTTTGCTTCTTGGACTATGCTAAGATGCCCTTTTGGTAGTGCCAGAATGTCAGGATGGTGCTGCCCAAGGAATACCCCCCCCCCTTTACCCCCCAATCTTCAATGACCTCTATTCCCTACAGCAGGGTCAGTCATCCTATATAACTATATAGCTTCTGGAGAAGGTGAGAGGGCGTGGGATCCAAGGAGCTTTGGCCTCGTGGATCCAGAACTGGCTTGCCGGCAGAAGGCAGAGAGTGGTTGTGGATGGGTCTTGTTCTGCATGGAGGTCGGTAACCAGTGGAGTGCCCCAGGGATCTGTTCTGGGACCCCTGCTGTTTGTCATTTTCATAAATGACCTGGATGAGGAAGTGGAGGGATGGGTTAGCAAGTTCGCCGACAATACAAAGATCGGTGGTGTTGTGGATGGTCTGGAGGGATGCCAAAAGTTGCAACGGGACATAGACAGGATGCAAGACTGGGCGGAGAAGTGGCAGATGGACTTCAACGCAGATAAATGTGTAGTGGTCCATTTTGGCAGGAATAATGGGATGAAGGAGTACAATATAAGGGGTAGGAGTCTTAGCTGTGTTGTAGAGCAGAAGGATCTCGGGGTCCGGGTCCATAGGACTCTTAAATCGGCCTCGCAGGTGGAAGAAGTGGTCAAGAAGGTGTACGGTGTACTGGCCTTCATTAATCAAGGAATAGAGTTCAGGAGTCAGGAGGTAATGATGCAGCTCTATAAGACTCTTGTCAGACCCCAGTTGGAGTATTGTGCGCAGTTCTGGTCGCCTCATTATAGGAAGGATGTAGAGGCTATTGAGAGGGTTCAGAGGAGATTTACAAGGATGCTGCCTGGATTTGGAGGCAGGCCTTATGAAGATAGGTTGAGGGAGCTGGGACTCTTCTCACTGGAGATTCATAGGTTGAGAGGCGACCTGATAGAGGTTTATAAAATGTTGAGAGGGATAGATAGGGTGGACTCTCAGAGACTATTTCCCCGAGCTGAAATGGTCACTACGAGAGGACACAGATTTAAGGTGCAGGGAAGCAAATACAAAGGAGATGTCAAGGGTAGGTTTTTTACTCAGAGGGTGGTGAGTGAATGGAACCGACTGCCGTCGGAGGTTGTTGAGGCAAACTCACTGGGGTTTTTTAAGAGACTTCTGGATAAGTATATGGAAAAGAATAGGATAGGGGGTTATAGATTGGTGGATGTGATCGGTGCAATTCGTGGACCGAAAGGCCTGTTTGTGCTGTATTGTTCTATGTTTAATGTTCTATCCGTTCCTCCTTAGTGGGGAGTAGATGTAAACTTGCCAGAATGAACCAATCCTGGTTGAGAGGAGACCTGTGCGGGCCCGATGACTTCAATCCTGGACCCGCTAACTACATGGAAATAAAGATTTCCATATGCTAATCAGCTCCATAGATTTCCATATGCTAATACAAATATGCTTTCTATGCTAATGGGATATAAAGACTTCGATATGCTAATCAGCTCAGAGTTCCTCAGCAGAACTTCTTTCTCAGTCTACCTATGTTGTTGGTACCAAAGTGGGGGCCACAACAACTTGATCTTTTTGTCCCACTTGAAATTCCTCTCCAGCCTGGAAAAGATGGTCCTTAACCTTGGCAGATTTTCTCACTATCAATGGCAGAGAACAGTGATGTTTCCCTCTGCACAATTTTGAAATCCCCAAAGGGATATACCTCGCTCATAATCTTAAATAAATGTGCGTGAGATAGAACATAGAACATTACAGAGAACATAGAACATTACAGCGCAGAACAGGCCCTTCGGCCTTCGATGTTGCGCCGACCAATTAGGAAAAAGTAATGACCCTCTAACCTAAACCATTCCCTTTTCGTCCATAAACTTATCTACTAACCTCTTAAACGCCACCAAACTTGGCGCATCTACAACTGCAGCAGGCAGGGCATTCCATACCCTTACCACCCTCTGTGTAAAGAACCTACCTCTGACATCCGTCCTAAAACTACCACCCCTTAATTTAAAGCTATGTCCCCTCCTGCTAGCTTTCTCCATCCTAGGAAAAAGGCTATCACTGTCCACCCCATCTAAACCTCTAATCATCTTAAATGTTTCAATAAGGTCTCCTCTTAGCCGCCTTCTTTCTAACGAAAACAACCTCAAATCCCTCAGTCTCTCTTCATAAGACCCACCCTCCATACCAGGCAACATCCTGGTAAACCTCCTCTGTACCCTCTCCAATGCCTCCACATCTTTCTTATAATGCGGGGACCAGAACTGCACACAATACTCCAAGTGCGGCCACATTAGAGTTTTGTACAGTTGCAACATGACGTTGCGGATGGTAAGAAACTACTGGATTTGGTAAATTATGACAGGATCTGCCAGTCTCTTTCATGAACAATAAACAGGTTTTTATTTTTAAAAACTGGTGACAACCTTATTAGGACAATTAACAAACCGAGAAAATTCTCCAATAGAATGTCGTTCCAATTACAAGACTCATTCAGGAATAATGAAATAAATCACTCCAGAATATATTCACTCACAAATACTATAATATCAAACATCTGTTGGAAATATGAATTTTCTTCTGATGCATTGATCTAAGATATTTTGAGTTGGTTTCTCCTTCAATTTAGGTGGTGATTTGATGAAGCCGTAAGTAAAACAACAGTATTTCACATGAGAGCCTCTGCCTATCCTCTTCCCCCAAGAGATAGCAAGCATACTCGAACCATTATTTCCCCTTGTCCAGGTTTAATTACCTAGAATTACCTCACGGTATTCCTGCAATTTGAGTGGCTTGGGGCTGTCAACAACACAAATTTGAATTTAATTGGTTCTGTGTCTTTGAGAGCTTGCTTTAAACTTCAAAGTCCGTTTTGTTCTGCTGGAACTCTGGCTGCTGCTTTGGACACAAACGTGTAAAGTTGGCTTCTGCAGCCTGCTTTCTGCAATTTAAAATCCCAAGCACAAGAACGCATATTTTTTTAAAGAGACAATGCTATATGATTTCTTTTGGTTTTCTTAGCATGTCTTTTCAATATTTACATTTGTCAAACACATTTTTTACTTTATAGAAACAACTTCATAACAGTATCCACCCCTAACTATACTGTACCTTATGTTCCCTTCAACTTCTGCCACTTGAATAGCTCCCAATTCACAGTGCCATAGTTAGTTTGCTCATCCAGCTCCCAGTCTCTGCTGTCATTCACATAAGCAGCAAATATCTCAAATCAATTGGACATTGGAAAGGAGTGAGTTTCCTCTGCTGATATTTTCTGAGTCATCATCAACTCACAATAACTCCTTTCTGTTCCTTACCATGGACCAGATCAGGAGTACCGTGCCTAAGGGTTGTGACTGCCTCCTGGGACAATGTATCCAGGAAATTCTTTCCTCCTCCATGCATAACAGTGTACAGAAAGCTTAAGACCCCAGTTCATCAATTCAGACCCAACTTGCCTTGAACTGCAGACACTTGGTGAAAATATGGATACACTCTTCTCTGCCACTGAGAGAGTGTGCCTCAAAGGCTGTGTTTTCTGCCTGATATCCAGGTTGACAATATTTCCTCCAACCTGGGGAGGAACACAGAGTAGGAGGGAACAGATCCAGTTACTGTGGTCCCTATCAATTGCTACGAATTGCGCTAGTGTCCAGCAACTTCCCTATGCTACAGCTCTGACCCATCACCAACCCTTCCATCATTATTGTGTTTTATACAACTAATTAGATTTCAAGTTTAGAAATATCACTCAACTGTTACCTGTATTTATACCTGGTAGTTTAACTAATTTAAGTTATAAATTCAATACCATACTTATTATCTCTCCCCAATACTAGTTTAAACTACTGCCCTTGTTTAGATGGATAAAAGCAAACAATCACCTACCTGATCACCTAATTAACATCTTGAATACTCACCAACTACTTGAAACTAAAATAAGATATAAAAAACAGCATTTCCTTCCTTCTGTACCCATTTTAGCAGCTGTCCCTTGCTATAGTGTCGGACAGTTTCTGTTAACCTAGACTTTTTAACTAGTTTGCAGTTTCAAAGTTCTAAACCGGTAGTCATGATAAGGACAAGGAATGGCCCTTGGATAGAGGGCGCTTAATTGAGCGAGGGCCAATTACATCCAAATTAAACAGGAGCTGGGGAATGTGGATTGGGAGCAGCTATTTGAGGTCAAATCCACATTTGACATGTGGGAGCTCATGTTCACCTGTTTTGGTAAATCAAACCAGGGCAGGATTTACTCAGTTAATGGTAGGGCATTGGAGAGAGTTATATAACAAAGAGATCTACAGCTACAAGTTCATTACCCCTTGAAAGCGGAGTCACAGGTGAAGAAGGCATTTGGCATCCTTGGTTTCATTGGTAAGAACATTAAATATAGGAGTTGGGATGAATTGTTGAAGTTGTACCAGACATTTGTAAGGCCATACTTGGAATATTGTGTACAGTTCTGGTCACCCTATTAAAGAAAGAGTGCAGGAAAGATTTATTAGGATGCCATTGGGGCTTGTGGTTTGAGTTATAAAGAGAGATTGGATAGACTGGGACTTTTTTCCCTGGAGCGTAGTAGGCTCAGGTGTGATTTTATAGAGGGGCATAGATTAGGTAGCTAGTCAACATTTTTTCCCGAAGGTAAGGGAATCTAAAACTAGACAGCATAGGTTTAAGGTGGGAACAAAGAGACGTAAAAGTGTCCAGAGGGGCAATTTTTTCACACAGAGTCTGGTGTGTATGTGGAATGAACTGCCAGAGGTAGTAGAAGCAGGAATAATTTTGTCTTTTAAAAAACATTTAGACCTTACATGGGTAAGATAAGTATTGAGGGATATGGGCCAAATGTGAGCAATTGGGACTAGCTTCATGGTAAAAACTGGGCGGCATGAACAAGTTGGGCCAAAGGACGTATTTCCATTTGGTAAACCCCTATGATTCTAAGGGAAACTGGAAGCTTAATCAAAAGAAAAAAGGAAATATACGATAGGTTTGGGCATCTAAAAAACTGACAAAGCCCTTGATGAGTAGTGAATGTCAGATGCAGCTTAAATATGAAATTAGATGGGCTAAAAAGGACTAGAAATGTCTTATACAAACAGGATCAAGAAGAATCCCAAGGCTTTTATAGATATATTAGGAGCAAGAAGCTAACAAGCAAAGGAGTAAGCCCACTCAAGGACAATGGAGGGAAGTTATGTGTGGAGCTACAGGAAGTGGTTGAGATTCTTAATGAATATTTATATCAGTATTCATCAAGGAGAAGAACATGATGGATGTTGAGGTCAAGAATAGATGTGCGAATGCTCGAGAGAATGTCAATATATTGAAGGAGTAAGTGTTGGTTATCCTAACTTGCAAAAAAGTAAACAAATCCCTGGGGCTGGATGGGATCTATCCCATGATGTTGCAGATGCAAGGAGAAAAATAGCTGGGACCTTAAATGATATCTTCACATTCTCTTTGACCACAGGTGAACATTGCAGAGGACTGGAAAATAACCAGTATTGTTCCCTTGTTTAAGAAAGGAAGCAAGGATAATTCAGTAAGTTATAGGTCCGTGAGCCTGACGTTAGTGGTAGGGAAGCTTTTGGAGAAGATAGTGAGGGACAGGATATATGCACATTTGGAAGAAAATGAACAAGTGACAGACAGCATGGTTTTGTATGGGGAAGTACATCTCTTGAGTGTTTGAGAAGGTGACAAATATAATTAATGAAGGAATGTAGTTTATGTGGACTTCAATAAAACATTTGACCAGATCTCATATGGCAAACAAAAATTAAAATCGCATGGGATTCAGGGTGGGTTGGTGAGATGGATACAGAACTGGCTTGATCATAGAATAGAGAGTAGCAGTGGAAGGGTGCTTTTCAGAATGGAGGTCTGTAGCTACTGGTGTTCCACAGGGATCAGTGCTGGGACATCAGTTGTTTGCACTATATATAAATGATCTGGAAGAAAATGTGGATGGTCTAATTAGTAAGTTTTGAATGACACAAAGATTGATGGATTTGCTGATATTGCCGGGGATTACCAGAGATTGCAATAGGATATAGATGGATTGGAGATTTGGGCGCAGAAATGGCAGATGGAGTTTAATTCGGACAAATGCAAAATGATGCATTTTAGACAGTTAAATTTAGGCATGAATTATACTGTAAATGACAAAACTCTTTGGAACATTAACATACAGAGGGAGCTGGGAATGCAGTTCCCAAAAAGTGACAACAAATTTGACCAAAGTGATTAAGAAGGCATGTGGCAGGTTTGCCTTCATCAGCCGGGGAATTGAATACAAGAGTTGGCAAATCATGTTGCAGCTATTTAAAACTATAGTTAGGCTAAATTTGGGGTATTCTGTGCAATTCTGGCCATCACACTACAGAAAGATGTAGAAGTTTGGAGAGTGCAAAGAAGGTTCACCAGGATGTTGGCTGGTCTCAAAGGTGTCGACTATGAGGAGACATTGAATAAACTAGGATTGTTTTCACTGGAGAAACAAAGGCTGAGGTGAAACCTGATTGAGGCCTTCAATGAGAGGCATAGACATGGTGGATAGTCAGGCTTTTTCCTAGGATAGAAGTGTCAATTACAAGGTGAGAGGGAAAAGTTTAAGGAAGGTGTGCTAGAGAAATTTTTCATGCAGAGAGTGGTGGGTGCCTGGAACACACTGCCCGAGGAGGCGGTGGAAGCAGGCACATTAGCAACATTTACAAGGCAATTGGACAGGTACATGAATAGGAAAGGAATAGAGGGAGATGGACCGAGTAAGGGTAGAAGGTTATTTTTCATTTAGTTAGGGCATCATGATTAGCACAGGCTTGGAGGGCTGAACAGCTTGTTCCTGTGCTGTACTTTACTTTGTTCTCTTTGTTCAAAGTCTGTTACTTTAAATTGAAACTTCAGAAAAAGTTACTGGCGACATCCCACGTGCACTAACTTCCTTAGTACCTGCTTCTCTTTATTCATACTTCTCTCCATCCCCACTTTATGCTCACCAGTTAACAAGAGTTAAGTGCCTTTTGGAGATGAGGAAAAATACAATAAGGAAGCAGTTATTTTCACTGAACCATCAATACTTGCCTTCAAAGGTTTTCACTGACGTTGTTGTTTTGGAATTGTGTTTTAAAATGAGTGAAGCCGGGCAGTGAAATTCACATTTTGATCCATGTATATTGAATCAGTTTGCATTAATGTGGTCGGGATTCTGAAGGAGACATCTATGTCGCTGAAGGAATTAAACTCCATGGTGTAATCATGACTTGCTGGATATTGAATTAAATTGTATCATTTGTATTAAGCTTTGTTTCATTGGAAGCTGTGGTCTGTTCAATCTGTTCCCTTTCCTGTGGAGCATTTGATGAGCTATTAAAAAGGATTAGGCTTTTATTGTCTTTTGCAGTGGCGAAACTGGATCAGGGAAGACAGAGGCCTGTAAACACATTGTAAAACACCTGGCTTGCAGAGCTGTGACCACTGAGAGCATGCTTGAAGCAAAGATTAACCATGTAAGTAGCAAAGAATAATCAATCACATGGCAAAAAAGCTCTTGAAATCCATTGCAATAATCGAGTTAAGCTAATGGTATTGCGCTGCTTGCAACTTAACGAAAATAAAGTCAAAATGTCCAGACTTCCCAATTGTTCTGCAATTGTGAATTCTGTCCACAGCACATTGCATCACTTGATAGGAATCTGAGATTCAACAATACATTGTGGAGTTCATTTTGCAAACTTCGTAGTATTTTTGATATCCAGCCTTTGAATAACCTGAATAAAGTTCATTTTGTGAATTACTCCCCAAAGCAACTTATCGACGTCAAGTGCTGCACAGGAGGCAACCGTGTTTGTACATTTTTAACCTTCTACTTCTCTGCCTTGAATGTTAGAGGGACAGAACTGAAAAGTAGGAAAGTTTTCCTAAGCGTATATTGAACCTTTTTTAGACAATATTTAGAGTACTGTGGGCAGTTCTGGTCATTGTATTAAGAAAAGGATAAAGAGGCACTGCAGTGTGTGCAGGGAAAACTTGCAAGGATGGTGCCTTGAATGATCTGTAGCGGCATGGGAGGGTGAGCCAGGGTAACAGGGTCCAAGCTGATTTTGTGGAACTTGCTTCTTCCAGGCCCCTCAAGAAAAAATATAAACTTACCTTTAGATCTCTTTAGATGGTCTACATACTAATACTGGTTGAGTGAGCATAGTTCCACCTTTAATTCAGTGCACTTCAAAAATGCTAGTCATGATCAAATGGGGAAGATGGCATTGTGGTTGTGTCATTGGACTGGTAATCCAAAGACATGAGTTAATTCTCCTGGCATATGGCTTCAAATCCCGCTACTGCTGATGAAATTTAAATTCAATTAGTAATTCTCGAATTGAAAATTAGTCTCACTAATGGTAATCTGAAACTCTAATTGATAAGTGAAAATCTAACTAATTCGCTAATGTCCATTAGGAAAGGAAATCTACCACTCTTACTCTTATGTGACTCTAGACCACATCAATGTGATTGACGTTTCACAGCCCTCTGAAATGGCTGAGCAAGCCACTCCATTTGACAACAGTTAGGGATGGGCAACAAATGCTGGTCATGCCAGTGATACCACATCCAGTGAAGATTAAAGATATAAAGATCCTGAAAGAATAAAAGCAAAAGGATATTATTGCGGCTTATGAAGACATTGCATTCGGAGATTCCTCCAAGAAGTTTCCACTAATTCTCTTCAATGCCGTCTTTCATCATTGACCTAATTTACATCAACATGCTATGGATCACATGGTCAGCAGCACTACAGGAACATCATATCCATTGTGCCCATCTGAGGTGAGACTGTATCTCTCACTCACCTTGCCATATAGGACAAGATCATTGAAGTTCTTACAGTACTCAATTCTCTTATGTTGGCCAGGGGAGCTGGTCATCTCTATTATCTTCATCCAAGCTGTCTTGCTGCTATTGGGAGATAGCTTGGGCCTTTGAGGGAAAAGAATGCCTTTGTGGACATCCATCTCTGTCAGAACGAACTGGAGGTCAGGGTCATTGAATCTCAATGTTGCTGACTCCTGATTCCCAACTGGGTCAGCCATCCTGAGGTAAGAGTAGAGGAGGTACATGTGTCAGGATGTGTGACTCTCATGGATGAACTTGTCATTAACTTCATGCAATGTAAATTTATGCGTGCCAGATGAGGAAGATTCCAAAGAGCTTCTACAAATACATAAAGAGCAAGAATAACAAGGGAGAGAGTTGGCCCTCTTAAGGGTCAACAAGGCCATTCATCTGCACATCCACAAGATATGGGTGAGATCCTAAATGAATATTTCCCATCAGTATTTACTGCTGAGAAAAGCATGGATATTAGGAATTTGGGGAAATAAATAGTGATATCTTGAGGAGTGTACATATTACAAAGAAGGAGGGGCTGGAAGTCTTAAAACACATCAAGGTAGATAAATCTGCAAGACCTGATGAGATATATCCCAGAAAGTTGTGGGAGGCTAGGGACAAAATTGTGGGTTCCGTAGCCGAGATATTTGAATCATTGATAGTCACAGGTGAGCTGTCTGAAGATTGGAGAGTGGCAAACGTTGTGCCTTTGTTTAAAAAGGGCTGCAGGGAAAAGATTAGGAACTACAGGTCAGTGACCCTTACATCTGCAGTGGGTAAATTGTTGAAAGGTATGTTGAGAGATAGGATCTGCAATCATTTAGAGATACAAGGACTGACTAGGGTCAGTCAGCATGGCTTTGTGAATGGAAAATCATGTCTCATAAAATTTAATTGAGTTTTTGAATGGGAATTCAAGAAGATAGATGAGGGCAGTGTAGTTGATGTTGTCTACATGGACTTTAGCAAGGCCTTTGACAAGGTATCACATTGTAAGTTGTTGCATAAAGTTAAATGTTACGGGATCCAGAGTGAGATATCTAAATTGATACAAAATTGGCATCTTGACAGAAGCCAAAGAGTGGTTGTAGACAGTTGATTTTCAAACCGGAGGCCTGTGACCAGGGGTGTGCCTCAGGGATCAGTGCTGGGCCCACAGTTATTTGTCATTTATATTAATGATTTGGATGAGGGGGCATTGTTAATAAGTTTGCAGATGGCACCAAGGTTGGTCACCAGTAAAACTAGAGCCCAAAGTCTTTGAGGAACATTTGTGGCTTGGTTTTTGGTGGTTCGGGGAATAAGCATAGGAATGGTATCTGCTGTCTTGTCTGAAAGGAAATGCATCACAATGGGATGTTGTGGGTGTGAGAAGATCTGAGTTATAAGTGAGGGTTGCAGCTGCTGTGGTAATTTGCAGAGACATGCTGCATAATTTTTCTAAAAAGTCATAATTTTCAGGGGTGAGCAGTAAAGGACTGATACAGCATGATGCTCAGAGGTAAAACAACATCGGTGTAGAACAGTGGACACAGCACTCCTTCTTGATTACACAAAGGGAATGCAGTTTATGGACCAGCCCTCACAGACCAATTATGTTTTATCCATTATTTAGGTAGCATTAAAGTGTTTAGGGTTGAAAGAGTTAGTGTGGGACTAGAGAAACAATATCCCTCAAAGGATAATGCAGGAGACAATCATGTGACTGTCCTGTTAAGTCCTGACAGGACCTGTAGTCCTATATATCTGTTACATAATTATGCTCATACAATAAACAGTTATCGTTCAGATATCTATGTCCCTGCAACTGTTCCTTAACCAGTCATAATCAACATACAACAACTTACATCAACAGTACTTACAGTGCAACAGTAGAGTTCTTCTTCTGGTTCTCCCAGGGTTGTGTCCAGGGGTACTATCCTGAAAGATGCCATTAACTTCTCTTTAAGTGGACTAGCATCGGAAGCACTTGTAGGGCACAGAAACATTTTCCAGGCCTAACACAGGCCCAATCAGAAATCACAGACTGCAGAATAATTCCACCTCTTCCAGACTGAAATTCAGCAGCAAATGGCTCAGAGACAAGATCATGTTTCAGATATCAGAGAAAGAGCCCACTGAGCAGTATAGTGGCACAGTGATTAGCACTGCTGCCTCTCAGCGCCAGGGACTCAGGTTCATTTCCCAGCTTGGGCCACTGTCTGTGTGGAGTTTGCACATTCTCCCCGTGTCTGCATGGGTTTTCTCTGGGTGTTCCAGTTTCCTTTGACAATCAAAAGATGCCTGGGTTAAGTTGAATAGCTCTGCTAAATTGCCAGTTAGTGTTAGGGGGCCTAGCAGGGTAAATATGTGGGGCTATGGCGAAAGGGGCTGGGAGGGATTCTTGTTGGTGCAGACTCGATGGGTCGAATGGCTTCTTTCTGCATTACAGAGAATTCTGTGAACGCAATTCCTGAGGTGGAGACAAAAATCAGGCTACTGTATCAATTTTGGGTGAGCACATTGGTCTCCAAAATGTTTAGTGCATAAAATAGATCTGTTAGGATGATTGAGAAGATCATAGAAAGAAGGAAGTAGCATTTCAAATCAAAACATTAACTTGAATTATTTTTCCAATATAACAAAACATATTTGCTGTGATGTTAGTCCTGTGATTATCACAAATTGGGGCCCAAAATAATTTCCAGCAAAACCACTGGTGTTTTACAAACAAATTTATTCTTTAAACCAATAGATATAAATATATATATATTGTTTAGATTGTAAATATAAATTGAAAGCAGGTTACAAAATTGGACTACAAAGGAAGGATTGTTTAAAATCTGAAAAAAAGTAAATCTTATTATATTTTGCCACAGATTTTTAGCTATAACTTCTCAACTGAAAGGGGAAACTTTTAACAAGGGTGATACTGCTGTACTGATAATAGGGTATGAAAAAAAGGGTGATACTGTTGTACTAATAATAGGATATGTGTTTCTGGTGATTTTATTATTTATTCATTCACAAGTTGTGCGTAGCACTAGCAATGCCAGTGTTTATTGCCTTTCCCTATTTTCCTTCAGATGGTGGTGGTGGGATGTGTTCTGGAATCGTTATAGTCCATACAGTATTCTTTGTAGTAATGCAACTGTATGTCCTGTTAAGCTACACCAAAAGGGAGTTAAGATAGTGGGATTGGAATCACATGTAGATCAGACCTGGTTAGGAGGTCAGTCTTTTCTTCTGAAGATCATTCACATATCAGTTGAGTTCTTACCACAAACTAATCCTAGACATTCTTATTGATAGAATTTTTCTTTATTTCCATGTTCTCATTTTAATTAAGTTCAAATTTTCAAATTGTAATTGCTGGATTTAAACTCACTTTATCTGAATTTACTATTCCAAAACCCAGCAATGCCTCACCGGTTACCTCTCCAATGGACACCACAGTTGCTCTTCCTCTCAGATGTACTGCAGTCCCAGCAATGGCTATCCCTCCCAGTGGTGCTGCTGAGTCTGAAATGTTGTCAGCCTTTAGATTAACCTGCAGATCCTGGGGACGGGATTCTCATTCTGAAGGCACTGGAAGCTGAAACAATAAACAGTTAACTGACTCATTGAAATTTAACTACATTGGAGCTCCCGTAGAGGGCAATAACAAGATAACCACTGGCTTTCAGCTAGTGGACATATCACACAAACACTAAATTCCACCCATTAAGGCAGGGTGGCACAGTGATTAGCACTGCTGCCTTACAGCGCAAGGAACCTGGGTTTGATTTCTGACTTGGGTCATTGTCGATGTGGAGTTTGCAAGTTTTCTTTGCGTCAGTGTGCGTTTCCTCCGGGTGCTCCGGTTTCCTCCTACAGTCTGAAAGACATGCTGGTTAGATGCATTGACCTGAACAGATGCCAGAGTATGGCGACTTGAGGAATTTCACAGTAACTTCATTGAAGCATTAATATAAGCCTTACTTGTGACTAATAAGTAAATAAACTTTATAAACTTCTGCACTGTAGGGATTCTATGAAGTGCGATGCAGCCAGCAGAAATCAAAGAGCAATCAATCGTCTTTTTAATAACCCTTTTCCAGAACCTGGAGTTTCCATTTGTCTGTCTCTGGTTGAAATGTAATACCTTTATCTGTGTCAGTACAAACCGATTCACATTGGATACTGTTAGATTTCTACATGTACGTCTCTCTTGCACTTAGTGCCATCTCCTGGAACACAAGCTGCATTACACTGTAGTTTGATCATAATGAGTAATGAGGCAGCTTGGATTTAAGTAGCCTATTTTCTTATGTGTCAGAAATATTCCAACATATTTTATACATGGTTAATTGTTTTGAAATAACGTTCATCCTTGGTGCTTTCTCCTCCTCAGCTATCTTTCCCTTGGTAATCTAATTCACAATGTGAACAGATGACGCTGAGCTAACTATACATTTCCACTTTGTTTCATGGCACATGCAGCAGCTTTTCCAACACACACACTTGGACTATTAGCAAGACTGAAGATATTGGGAGGGATTCACTGGCCGTTCCCACCAATGTGATCATCTGATCCTGCCGAAGGTGACCATCCACGGCATGTTCCGAGCGGACAATACAAATTATCGCCAACCTTGGCAGGACCAGGAAACATGTTGTAAGAAGGTTAGAAAATCCTGGCCATTATCTTGACCCCAACAATTAACTCCCACACCACAGATTTTATTTTCTTCTGTGACTACTATTTCCGCCTTGGCACCCTGCTCACTGCTGAGCTCAGTCTCACCTAACATTTGATTGATTGATGGGTAGAACTGGAGATCACGCATTTGCCATGGCTAATCCATTTAACCTACACTGTGGGAAGAAACTGAAGCACCCAGAGGAAATCCACGCAGACAGATACCTAAGGCCAGAACTGAACCCACTCCTTGGCACTATGAGGCAGCAGCGCTAACCACTGTGCCATGGTGCTGCCCCATCATGTTTAAAGTGTCAAAGCTGTTAAAGATATTCAACATACAACATCACACTGGGTTATCTGTTAGCCTTTTCATTCACTGTCTTGGATTACATTTCTCCTCTGACATCCTTGCTTCTAGGTCTGTTAGTGTATGGATGTTCTTAATTGTACGTGTATAACTATTGTACAAGCCAATAGGATTGAAAGGCACTTACTGGGTAGAATAAGAATTAAAAATATAGTAATCACTATTATAATTCTCAATTGCATGTGCATAAGGATAACTGTAATTGATACTCATCACACAAACACACTGAGCATTTACAATACTAAGTGCTGGACGTTTCACTACGTCACAAGTTTTGAACCTAAAGATATTTCATGGTTTAGCATTTATGTACCTGTTCTATTACTTGTTGTATGTTATTGTGGTTGCCTGAGAAGGAGATTCAAAGCATAGAGTCTGAAAAGTAGTTATTTACTGTAGAATAGAACTGTGTGCAGAAATACAAGACAATAGGATTCTTCAATCCAAGTCATGAACTTTCTCCATTCAGACTACTGTCACACCATGTAATTCCCTGTCTCCCTTTACATTAACATGGGCTGTTTTCCCAATCTCATTAATCCTTCCAACCCTGAACATTCTGAAAATAAGGAGTTGCTCTTTTAAGGCAGAAATGAGAAATATTTTCTCTTTTAGGGTCATGAGTCTTTGGAACTCTCTTTCTAAAATGGCAGTGGGAGCAGAATCTTTGAATTTTTTGGAGGGGGAGGGGAGTGAAAGGTTATTGTAGATAGGCAGGAATATGGAGTTAAAGTTTCAATCAGATCATCTATGGTCTTGATGACAGCAGAGTAGGTTCGAGGGGCCAAACTGCTCAATCCTGATCTGTATTCATATGTTTGCATGTACCCAAATATTACACCTCCCTTCAAGTCTTTAGCCAAATATAAATTTTACTTTACATGTTACCCCTTCTTCGCCCAAGTCTCTGACTTCACAGGTTTAAATAGTCTGAAGGTTTCATGATCCTCACTGATCGTGTTCTGTTCAGGTTTGAAGGATTGATGGTCTGAACTTAAATTTCTTATTTCTGACTTGGCAGTTTTTCAATAGAAGTGCTGTATTTGACGTTTTGTTTATAGAACATAGAACAATACAGCACAGAACAGGCCCTTCGGCCTTCGATGTTGTGCCGACCAAAATAAAAAGCAATGCCCCTCCAAACTAAACCATTCCCTTCTCTTCCATATACTTATCAATTAACCTCTTAAACGCCACCAAACTTGGCGCATCTACAACAGCTGCAGGCAGGGCATTCCACTCCCTAATCACTCTTTGAGTAAAGAACCTACCTCTGATATCCGTCCTATAACTCATACCCCTTAATTTAAAGCTGTGTCCCCTCGTGCTAGCTTTCTCCATCCTAGGAAAAAGGCTATCACTGTCCACCCTATCCAAACCTCTAATTATCTTATATGCTTCAATAAGATCCCCCCTTAGCCGCCTCCTTTCTAACGAAAACAACCTCAAATCCTTCAACCTCTCTTCATAGGACCTGCCCTCCATACCAGGCAACATCCTAGTAAACCTCCTCTGTACCCTCTCCAATGCCTCCACATCTTTCTTATAATGTGGCGACCAGAACTGCACACAATACTCCAAGTGCGGCCGCACTAGAGTTTTGTACAGCTGCAACATGATGCTGCGGCTCCTAAATTCAATCCCCCTACCAATAAAAGCTAAGACTCCATAGCCTTCTTAACAACTTTATCCACTTGACTGCCTACTTTCAGGGATCTATTGACACATACACCAAGATCCTTCTGTTCCTCAACACTATTAAGAGCCCTACCATTAGCCCTATACTCTACACATTTATTGTTCCTGCCAAAGTGCATTACCTCACACTTTTCCACATTAAACTCCATTTGCCACCTCTCGGCCCAGCTCTGCAACTTGTCCAAGTCACTCTGTAAACTAAAACACCCCTCTTCACTATCTACCACACCACCAACTTTAGTATCATCTGCAAATTTACTGATCCATCCCTCAATACCCTCATCCAGATCATTTATAAAAATTACAAACAGCAGGGGCCCCAAAACAGACCCCTGAGGCACACCACTCGTCACCGAACTCCACGATGAATATCTCCCATCAACCACCACCCTCTGTCTTCTATCTGCCAGCCAATTTCTAATCCAATTAGCTAAATCACCCTCTATTCCACACATCTGCATTTTCTGTAGAAGTCTTCCATGGGCCACCTTATCAAAAGCCTTACTAAAGTCCATATATACTACATCAACCGCCTTACCCCCATCCACCTCTCTGGTCACTTTCTCAAAAAACTCAATGAGGTTAGTAAGGCATGACCTACCCTTCACGAAACCATGCTGACTATCCCCAATCAATTCATTTCTCTCTAAATAACTATAAATCCTATCCCTAATAATTCTCTCCAATACCTTGCCCACCACAGAAGTAAGACTCACTGGCCTATAATTCCCAGGAAGGTCTCTCTTCCCCTTCTTAAACAATGGGACCACATTCGCCATCCTCCAGTCCTCCGGAACCACACCCGTAACCAACGAGGACCTGAAGATCAGAGCCAGAGGCTCTGCAATCTCCTCTCTTGCCTCCCAGAGAATCCTAGGGTAAATCCCGTCCGGCCCAGGGGACTTATCCAACTTCAAACCCTCGAGAATTTCTAACACATCCTCCCTATCTACTACAATACTCCCCAATTTGCAACCCTGTACCTCAGTGCTCTCCACAGCTACATTTCCAGCACTCTGCGTGAATACCGAAGAGAAATATTTATTCAGTGCCTCACCAATCTCTTCAGGCTCCACGCACAACTTCCCACTGCTGTCTATGACTGGCCCTAATCTTGCCCTAACCAATCTTCTATTCTTAACATATCGAAAGAAAGCTTTAGGATTCTCCTTAATCCTATCAGCCAACATCTTCTCGTGTCCCCTCTTAGCTCTCCTCAATTCACTTTTTACCTCCTTCCTAGCTAATCTATAGCTATCCATTGCACTACCTGAGCCTTCAAGCCTCATCCTGACATAAGCCTCCTTTTTCTTCTTAACCAGCAAATCAACTCTTTTCGTACACCAAGGCTCTCTTACTCGTCCATTCCCTCCCTGCCTGACAGGGACATACTTATCAAGGACTCTCAGCAGCTGCTCCTTGAATAAGCACCACATTCCAGATGTTCCCAGTCCCTGTAGTTCCCTAGTCCAATCTATGCACCCTAATTCTCTCCTGATGGCCTCATAATTACCCTTCCCCCAGCTATAACTACAGCCCCCAGCTTCATGCCTATCCCTGTCCATCACTAAGGTGAACGTAACCGAATTGTGGTCACTATCACCAAAATGTTCACTAACTTCCAAGCCTAACACCTGGTCTGGCTCATTGCCCAGCACCAAATCCAATGTAGCCTCACCTCTAGTTGGCCTATCTACATACTGAGTCAAAAAACCTTCCTGCACACTCTGTACGAAAACTGACCCCTCTAACGAGCTAGAGCTATAGCTATTCCAATCAATATTAGCAAAGTTAAAGTCCCCCATCACAATTACCCTACTACTTTCACTCCTAATCAGAATTGACTTCGCAATCCTTTCCTCAACCTCTCTAGAACTATTAGGAGGTCTGTAAAAGACTCCCAACAGGGTGACCTCTCCTCTCCTGTTTCTAATCTCAGCCCATACTACCTCAACAGACAAGTCCTCATCAAACTTCTTTTCGATCACCGTGATACAGTCTTTGACCAGTAACGCCACTCCTCCCCCCCTTCTACCCCCTTCTCTACTCCGACTAAAGCATTTGTACCCCGGAACCTGCAACATCCATTCCTGTCCCTGCTCTACCCAAGTCTCTGAAATGGCCACAACATCGAAGTTCCAGGTACTGGTCCAAGCTGCAAGTTCCTCCCCCTTATTGCGAATACTCCTTGCATTAAAGTATACGCATCTCAAACCATGCCCCACCCCACCCGTACGCCGCTGTGTTTTACAACTCTCCTCTATAACCCCCTTACTCTCATCCCTCTCAGCACCCCAACTACTTAGGATCCCACCCCCCCCCCGAATCAGTTTAAAGCCCCCATCATAGCCTTAGCAAATTTTCCCCAAGATATTAGTCCCCCTCTGGTTCAGGTGTAGACCATCTCTCTTGAAGAGGTCCCACCTATCCCAGAATGAGTCCCAATTGTTAAGGAACCTGAACCCCTCCCTCCTGCACCATCCACGCAGCCATGAGTTCAAACTATCCCTTTCTCTGTTCATCTCTAAACTATCTCTTGGCACAGGCAAGAGTCCAGAGATAACCACTCTGCCTGTTATGGACCTAAGCTTCCACCCTAACTCCATAAATTTCTGTTTAATATCCCCTTCCCTTGTCCTACCTACATCATGTGTCCCCACATGAACTATGACTTGGGGCTGACTCCCCTCACCCTTAAGAATCTTAAAAACCCGATCTGCAACATCCTGGACCCCAGCCCCTGGGAGGCAACACACCAGCCCTGAGTCCTGTTTATTACTATTTACCCTCCTATCTGTCCCTCTAACTATGGAGTCTCCTATAACTAGGCCTAATCTCTTATTCCCCCCACCCACCTGAGCATTCTCAGCAGGCTCACCCCCAGAGACCTGCTCCCTTTGGTCAGCTCCAGTTGATTCTTCCTCAACTGTAGCCTCCAAGACAGAAAATTTATTTTGGAGGGGAACAGCCCCAGGGGATTGTCTCCCCGATTGTTTGTTGGAAGTTCAACACTTACTCCTTTTCTTCCTCTCCTTTCTGTTGTACTGTTCCCAATTAATTGATTATCTTTCATTGTTGAAAGTCATGTGTTTATCCCTTCGTTTACATTAACTATGTTCTCTATTTTTGTTCATTGAATTGATGTTGGTTCTTTTCAACAACTTGATTTGTCATGTTTTGTGTTTATCATGGCTTTGCGTAGCCCCTGGTTTCTAAGGTTTCGGGAATTCCTCGATTCTGGTCTCCTGTGGTGAGGAAGGCATTTGACTAATGTCTTGCGATCGCCCCACTGCAATAACCCCTCTAACGTAGAAGGGGTAGACTTTACCTGATTCAGTTTTATTTTTAGCGCTGAAACACTTGCTTGTTTGCAACTTGGGCCACTAGTTCTGGTTAATGGTTAGGTATGAATGCACTTACTAAGAGGAAATATTGACAAATGAATGTGATATTATATCAGCAAATCCTACCACCCAGTTTTCGACTTTGATCTCTGACATGCAATGTGATGAAGAATCATTGCACTCAGATACTTGTTGATCCTGCTGATTCATTTTGTCTTCATGCTGACGAAAGTTGTCTTCATCTTCTTGGAAAGGAGTTGGATTATCTGGCTTAGAAAAGCGTGTCAAAGTTCTGCAGTGAAGGCCCAGTTAAGATCATTGGTGTTGTTGGATGGTTTGTGGATCTCCAACTTGTTGTAAATGCAACACAGACTCAGAAGAGAAAATTACAGATTGTGAGTCACACATAGTGTTTCCAGTACCTGCTTGTTCCTGTATCGGAGCAGTTCTAGATGTATGCTTTTAACTGGTAGTCTGATCTCTTGTGGGCTATTTTAAAGTGTGCCTGTTTCATAGCCAGAGGTTGTCTAGCCATGATTCTTAATTTGGCAGAACTGTCACACTTGCTCCTGTGTCTAGTTTAAAATTAGTGATGTACCCCACAATGCATATGACAGCATTTCAGAAGATATATCTGGGATCATTAATCTTGCCTTGGGAGATTGTTGTTCTTCGTCATGATGTGACTCTTCTATTTCATTGTTGGCTTTTGTGAGACGGTTCACTGATAATCCTTTGTATATTTATAGGGTCTTTGATCATTTTCCCAATGTCCCAGTCTTTTACAATAGAAGCATTGTTGGCACTAGTGAGGCTTTTTGGTGCAATAAGCACTAGCATGGACAATCGCCCAATGAGTTTTAATTTTACATGGTCTTTATCCTGGATTGTCTTTTGCATTTTATTACTTAATAAGCTGTATCATCATTGGGCCTCTTATCTCCCATTGCCCCCCAACTCTTACTTGCTCCTTCCCATTTCTTCCTCATTGCTATGTACACACAGATACCAGGATTAATGTCAGAATTAAAATTGTAATGGAGAGGATTCAGATAGTTCACTGCTCACTGGGTGTAGAATGAGTCAGACTCCATATGGAGCACTGAATTCAATTCTGGATTCTGCATCACAGGTAGGTGATGTTAGTCTTTTGGATAATATAACAAATTGATTTGGGGCTAGAAGGATTAAATTATACAGATACTTTGCAAAAACTTGTATTGTTTTCCTTTGAATATAGATGTGATTAAGATGTAAAAAATGTGCAAGTTTTTGAAAATTTATTTCTTAGAGTCACAGGTAGGCTTACATTAACATTGCAATGAAGTTACTGTAAAAATTCTCTCATCGCCACACTCCGACACTTGTTTGGGTACACTGAGGGAGAATGTAGCATGACCAATGCACCTAACCAGCACATCTTTCAGACTGTGGGAGGAGACAGGAGCACACAGAGGAAATCCACTCAGACATGTGCAAACGTGCAGACTCCACACAGACAGTGACCCAAGCCAGAATTGAACCCAGGTCCCTGGCTCTGTGAGTTAACAGTGCTAACCATTGTGCCACCATGCCACCTGGAATAGGTAGATAAAGTAAAATTATTTCTTCTGATGGGGGAATCCAAAACCACGGGGCTATAGTCCTGTAGATATGGATTCTAACTCCAACATGGCAACCAGTGGAATTTAAATTCAATTAATAAAATTCTGGAGTATAAAGCTAGTCTCAGTAATGTTTAACAGGAAACTAACATATTTGTTGAAAAAACTGATCTGGTTCACTAAGGAAATCTGCCTTCCTTAGCTGATCTGCCTACAAGTGATCCCTGACCCACAGCAATGTGATTGACTTCTAACTTCTACCAGTAGTGTTCCTGCTGATTATACCTGCAGGAAGTGTGCCCATTTACAGCTCCTTGAGGATCATGTAAAGGAGCTGGAGCTGGAATTAGAGGAACTCAGGATAATTCGGGAGGTTGAGGCGGATATTGACAGGAGTTACAAAGAGATAGTCACTTCTAAAAGTGATTCTTGGGTAACTATTAGGAAGAGGGGTAAGAAGCAATCGGGGAGACAATCCCCCAGAGCTGTTCCCCTCCAAAACAAGTTTTCTGTCCTGGAGGCTACAGTTGAGGAAGAATCAACTGGAGATGGCCAAACGGAGCAGGTCTCTGGGGGTGAGCCTGCTGGGAATGCTCAGGTGGGTAGGGGGGATAAGAGATTGGGCCTGGTAATTGGAGACTCCGTAGTTAGGGGACAGATAGAAGAGTGAATAGTAATAAATGGGACTCGGGGCTGGCGTGTTGCCTCCCAGGGACCGGGGTCCAGGATGTCTCAGAGTGGGTTTTTAAGATTCTTAAGGGAGAGGGGAGTCAGCCCCAAGTCATAGTTCATGTAGGGACACATGATGTAGGTAGGACAAGGGAAGGGGATATTAAACAGAAATTTATGGAGTTGGGGTGGAAGCTTAGGGCCAAAACAGACAGAGTGGCTATCTGTGGACTCTTGCCTGTGCCAAGGGATAGTTTAGAGAAGAACAGAGAGAGGAAATGTTTGAACTCGTGGCTGCGGGGATGGTGCAGGAGGGAGGGGTTCAGGTTCGTGAACAACTGGGACTCATTCTGGGATAGGTGGGACCTCTACAAGAGAGATGGTGTACACCTGAACCAGAGGGGAACCAATATCTTGGGGGGGAAAATTTGCAAAGGCTATGCAGGGAGCTTTAAACTGATTCAAAGCGGGGGGGTGGGATCCTGAGTAGTTTGGATGTTAAGAGGGACGAGAATAGGGGGGTCATAGATGAGAACTGTAAAGCACAGCAGCGTACGGGTGGAGTAGGGCATGATTTGAAATGCGTATACTTTAATTCAAGAAGTATTCGCAATAAGGTGGAGGAACTTGCAGCTTGGACCAGTACCTGGAACTTTGATGTTGTGGCCATTTCAGAGACATGGATAGAGCAGGGACAGGAATGGTTGTTGCAGGTTCCGGGGTTCAAATGCTTCAGTCAGAGTAGAGAAGGAGGTAGAAGGGGGGGAGGAGTGGCATTATTAGTCAAAGACTGTATCACAGTGACAGAAAGGAAGTTTGATGAGGACTTGTCTGTTGAGGTAGTATGGGCTGAGATTAGAAACAGGAGAGGAGAGGTCACCCTGTTGGGAGTCTTTTATAGACCTCCTAAAAGTTCTAGACAGGTAGAGGAAAGGATTGCAAAGTCGATCCTGGACAGGAGTGAAAGTAATAGGGTAATTGTTATGGGGGACTTTAACTTTACTAATATTGATTGGAATAGCTATAGCTCTAGCACGTTAGAGGGGTCAGTTTTTGTACAAGATGTGCAGGAAGGTTTTTTGACTCAGTATGTAGATAGGCCAACTAGAGGTGAGGCTACATTGGATTTGGTGCTGGGCAATGAGCCAGACCAGGTGTTAGGCTTGGAAGTTGGTGAACATTTTGGTGATAGTGACCACAATTCGGTTACGTTCACCTTAGTGATGGATAGGGATAGGCATGAACCTGGGGACAGTAGTTATAGCTGGGGGAATGGTAATTATGAAGCCATAAAGAGGGAATTAGGGAGCATAGGTTGGACTAGGAAACTACAGGGACTGGGAACATCTGAAATGTGGAGCTTATTCAAGGAGCAGCTACTGCGAGTCCTTGATAAGTATGTCCCTGTCAGGCAAGATTAGGACCAGTCAGAGACAGTAGTGGGAAGTTGTGCGTGGAGCCTGAAGAGATTGGTGAGGCACTGAACAAATATTTCTCTTCGGTATTCGCGCAGAGAGATGTAAATGTAATTGTGGAGAACACTGGGATACAGGGTTGCAAACTGGGAAGTATTGAAGTAGATAAGGAGGATGTGCTAGATATTCTTGAGGGTTTGAAGTTAGATAAGTCCCCTGGGCTGGATGGGATTTACCCTAGGATTCTCTGGGAGGCTCTGATCTTCAGGTTATCGTTGGTTATGGGTATAGTGCTGGAAGACTGGAGGATAGCGAATGTGGTCCCATTGTTCAAGAAGGGGAAGAGAGACTTTCCGGGGAATTATAGGCCGGTGAGTCTTACTTCTTTTGTGGGCAAAGTATTGGAGAGAATTATTAGGGATAGGATTTATAGTTATTTAGAGAGAAATGAATTGATTGGGGATAGTCAGCATGGTTTTGTGAAGGGTAGGTCATGCTTACTAACCTTATTGAGTTTTTTGAAAAAGTGACCAAAGAGGTGGATGGGGGTAAGGCAGTTGATGTGGTATATATGGACTTTAGTAAGACGTTTGATAAGGTGCCCCATGGAAGGCTTCTGCAGAAAATGCAGATGTATGGGATTGAGGGTAATTTAGCTAATTGGATTAGGAATTGGCTAGCAGATAGAAGACAGAGGGTGGTGGTTGATGGAAGATATTCATCGTGGAGTTCGGTTACAAGTGGTGTACCTCAGGGATCTGTTTTGGGGCCTCTGCTGTTTGTAATTTTTATAAATGATCTGGATGAGGGTATAGAAGGATGGTCAGGTCGGGCTTTTGAGCAACAGTGAACCTCGGGTTAGGTCTTGGCCCTGAGGGAGTAATTGGTTTGGTGGGGCCCAGGGATAAATGGTGGGGGTGTTATGGTGAGTGGGAATGTGCCAAGTCAGATGGGCTGGGGTAGGAGGCAGCATGGTCAGATTGGGTTTGGTTTTTGGATTGGGATGTGGGAGACTAAGAGTCTAGTTGGTGGGGAGGGTGATATTGAAGTAGTCAAGTGGTGGGTGGAATCCCGCATGGGGTCAGGATGGGTCAGTGCTGTCATTTCGATATGTTAAGAATAGAAGATTGGTTAGAGCAAGATTAGGGCCAGTCATAGACAGCAGTGGGAAGTTGTGCGTGGAGCCTGAAGAGATTGGTGAGGCACTGAATAAATATTTCTCTTCGGTATTCACGCAGAGTGCTGGAAATGTAGCTATGGAGAGCACTGAGGTACAGGGGTGCAAATTGGGAAGTATTGTAGTAGATAGGGAGGATGTGTTAGAAATTCTCAAGGGTTTGAAGTTGGATAAGTCCCCTGGGCCGGACGGGATTTACCCTAGGATTCTCTGGGAGGCAAGAGAGGAGATTGCAGAGCCTCTGGCTCTGATCTTCAGGTCCTCGTTGGTTACGGTGTGGTTCCGGAGGACTGGAGGATAGCGAATGTGGTCCCATTGTTTAAGAAGGGGAAGAGAGACCTTCCTGGGAATTATAGGCCAGTGAGTCTTACTTCTGTTGTGGGGAAGGTATTGGAGAGAATTATTAGGGATAGGATTTATAGTTATTTAGAGAGAAATGAATTGATTGGGGATAGTCAGCATGGTTTCGTGAAGGGTAGTCATGCCTTACTAACCTCATTGAGTTTTTTGAAAAAGTGACCAAAGAGGTGGATGGGGGTAAGGCGGTTGATGTGGTATATATGGACTTTATTAAGGCGTTTGATAAGGTGGCCCATGGAAGACTTCTGCAGAAAATGCAGATGTATGGGATAGAGGGTGATTTAGCTAATTGGGTTAGGAATTGGCTAGCAGATAGAAGACAGAGGGTGGTGGTTGATGGAAGATATTCATCATGGAGTTCGGTGACAAGTGGTGTACCTCAGGGGTCTGTTTTGGGGCCCCTGCTGTTTGTAATTTTTTATAAATGATCTGGATGAGGGTATTGAAGGATGGATTAGTAAATTTGCAGATGACACTAAAGTCGGTGGAGTGGTAGATAGTGAAGAGGGGTGTTATATTTTGCAGAGGGACTTGGACAAGTTGCAGAGCTGGGCCGAGAGGTGGCAAATGGAGTTTAATGTGGAAAGGTGTGAGGTAATGCACTTTGGCAGGAACACTAAATGTGTAGAGTATAGGGCTAATGGTAGGGCTCTTAATAGTGTTGAGGAACAGAAGGATCTTGGTGTATGTGTCAATAGATCCCTGAAAGTAGGCAGTCAAGTGGATAAAGTTGTTAAAAAGGCATATGGAGTCTTAGCTTTTATTGGTAGGGGAATTGAATTTAGGAGCCGCAGCATCATGTTGCAACTGTACAAAACTCTAGTGCGGCCGCACTTGGAGTATTGTGTGCAGTTCTGGTGCCCACATTATAAGAAAGATGTGGAGGCATTGGAGAGGGTACAGAGGAGGTTTACCAGGATGTTGCCTGGTATGGAGGGCAGTTCCTATGAGGAGAGGTTGAAGGATTTGAGGTTGTTTTCGTTAGAAAGGAGGCGGCTAAGAGGGGATCTTATTGAAGCATATAAGATGATTAGAGGTTTCGATAGGGTGGACAGTGATAGCCTTTTTCCTAGGATGGAGAAAGCTAGCACGAGGGGACACAACTTTAAATTAAGGGGTATGAGTTATAGTACGGATATCAGAGGTAGGTTCTTTACTCAAAGAGTGATTAGGGAGTGGAATGCCCTGCCTGCAGCTGTTGTAGATGCGCCAAGTTTGGTGCGTTTAAGAGGTTAATTGATAAGTATATGGAAGAGAAGGGAATGGTTTAGTTTGGAGGGGCATTGCTTTTTATTTTGGTCGGCACAACATCGAAGGCCGAAGGGCCTGTTCTGTGCTGTAATGTTCTATGTTCTATGTTCTATTACCTGGATGCTACAAGTGATTTTAAATCTTGTGAAACCATTGCTGCAACAGTCAGAACTATCCAATGTTTGCAATTGAAATTGCAGTTTAGGATTGTACCAGTGCAGGGTAATTTCCCAAAGGAAGTTTGAACTTCCTGTTATGATTGCCAGAACTTCTAGCAGCAGCTCCTAGGTGTATCTTTTGGGATATCTTACCGAAACACTGATACACTAATCTCCTGATACACTACTCTGGAACTTGGAAAGTACAGCCAATGCCTTTATTCCCAAAATAACATGATATGTCTTACTTCAAGAGAAGAATATAATATATTTTGCCCTCCCCCAATTAACGTGTCCAACCGAAACCATGGAATCCAGGATTAATTTGAGCTTTGTTTCTCTCAAAATAAAATGCAGCTGGAAAGTGAAAGCTCTGACTGAAAATAATACTCTTAATTTTGATGGGCTATCAGTTAAATCATTGAATATACAACGGGATAAATATTATCCAGTCCTAAAACAATTCAGTTCAGGTCAAATGATGTTTTTAACACTTACATATTTTGGTGTACTGAAGTTGAAGAACTACAATGATACAATATATAGATATGTAATGGGGAAGAATCAATTCATTCACACATACTGAACGAAATTTCCATGTCAACCTCAGGGATTGTAAAGTTTACATGGTTGTTCTGGTGCTACTTTACGTTTTGATGAACATTTTTTTTCTAGGTCAACTGTGTACTGGAATCTTTTGGTCATGCCAAAACAACACTGAACGAAACTTCCAGTCGATTTATAAAGTACCTGGGATTGCAGTTCAGTGAAAACAACAGGACTTTAACTGGAGGTAAGGCTTTTTGTGAAATCACTTACTTACGGACTTTCATAAAGTTGCACTCCTGGGTGCAAATCTCCCAGCATTGCAAATCACAAATTTAAGAAAATGTTCACTGCCATTTTCTGATCATTCATAACTTTTAAGTTGAAATGGTTTTGAAGTAACTGGTTCATATTAACACCAGCAAGCAGTGATCATTCAAAATTTGTTGGGTTTTACGACCTGAATCCAGCCTTAGTGATGTGGCACCCAATGCTATAGCTTTGTTAGAGAATGAGACTTTATAAAAACATTATTGGACTGCATTCTGGTTTTGCAAGCGCAGCTCTGTTCCTGAAAATATCTGTAACAGAGAATTGTCATCAACCCAAATTTGAAGTTTCCATCCTTCTTCAAATAAGCATTTTACAAATTATCTTTTTAAATACAGGGTTTCCAAAATGAAATGCAAGCATCATGGATAGAACTTAATCAACAAATCTCAGAATCATTGACTTGTTACAGCACAGAAGGAGGTTATTTGGTCCATTGTGTCTGCAATGGCTCTGAGAATGAATATCATGACTTAGTGCTAATCCCTTGATTTTTCTCTGTAATCGTGCACATTGTTTCTATCAAATAATCATCTCATGCTCTCTTGAGTGCCTCAATTGAACCTATCTTCACCATACTTCAGACAGTCCATTTCAGATCCAAACCACTTACTGTGTGAAAATGTTTTTTCTCACATCGCAATTACTTCTTTTGCAAATCACTTTAAATCTGTGCCCTCTTATTCTTGATCCTTTTATGAGCAGGAACAGTATCTTCATCTATTCTCTGTCTAGCCCCTTCATGATCTTGAACATCTCTTATCAAATCTCCTCTTAACCTCCTTCTCTCAAAGGAGAACAATCCCCAGTTCTTCAATCCTGCCTCATTACTGAAGTTTCTCATTCCCAATAGTCTTGGGACTATTCTTGTAAACCTTTTCAGACTCTGTGTTTACATCCTTCCTATGGTGTGGTATCCATAACTGTATACATATTTCAACTGAGGTCTAACCAGAGTCTTGTATAAGTTCAGCATAACTGCCTTGCTCTTGTAGTCTATGACCCTATTAATAAAGCCCAGAATACTACATGCTTTATTAATTGCTCTCTCCACTTGTCTTGCCACCTTCAATGATCCATGCATATATACACATATATACTGCTGCTCCTGCATCCCTTTCAAAATTTTATCCTTATTTTGTATTGTCCTTCCATGTTCTTTCTACCAAATGCATCACCTCATAACTTCTCCACATTGAACTTCATCTGCCCGTTCCATATCATTTTGAAGTAATACATTATCCTTTTCACAGTTTACAGTACTTCCAAGTTTTGTGTCATCTGTCTGCACAACAAGGTCTAGATCATTAGTATCTATCAGAAAAATCACTAATCCCAATACAAAATGCTGGGGAACACTTCTACAAACCTTCCTCCTGCCCAAAATATATGCCTTGACCATTACTTGCTGTTTCCTATCATTCAGCAATCTTTTATGCCAATACATGTGACAATAATAAATCAAATATAAAAAAAAAACTCTCTCCCATCTCTCCCCATCCTTCCACCGTGTTCCTCACATCACTGGCACAGTTGGTGCCAAATTCACTTCCAACACCTCCAGACATTCAATGATGCTTTGCCAGGATATCGATTAAAGTAAATGGGCTTCCTGGGTTTTCCCCAATCTTAAAAAAGTATAAATATTTCTCACTATTTGTTCACCTCCCCAGTCATCTCTGGTCAGGTCTGGGAAGCCTCATCCAGCATCCCCTCTTTGAATCAGGGTCACTGAAGACAATTTCTGTGCCTGTAATTAAGAACAATTGAATCAGAGCAGAAGAGGGGTCGGAACTGAGACATTCTGGTCTACGTGTATCTGATGTTCATGAATACACTCACTGAGTCATCAGCAAAGATTTTTAATAGATATACACAACCTTCTGACTCCATTCACACATAGAAACAGCTCACCTAGTTCCTGAATGGCCTTGGAGGAAACTGCAGTGTTAGCAAACCACGTGTTTTGCCAGAATTTATGATGCATCTGTTGCAACTATATAACAGGGAATTCAGTCTACTTATGGCGCAGCAAGAAATGTAAACCCCAGACTTTTGTCCCCAGGTCTGGTTTACTGAGTTACGAGACTTTTTGGTTTGATAAACCAAACATTTAAAAGTGTTCACCCCCAGACAAATATTCAGTTGTGGGCTTTGAAGGAGCATTGTGGACTGAAACAAAAGTCAGATCAGGAGACCACAGGACAAATGCTGAAGCTGCTGGGTGCAGAGGCAGGCTAGGTGTGAGGCTCCAGCAGTGAGTTTAAATAAATAAAAAGTAATCACTTTAAAAATCCCTCAATATCTCACCACTTCACACACCACATGCCTATGCTCCATCCATGCCAACCTAATAACCCATACCTCGCCCATCTCTTATGATCCTCGTGCCAACTTAGTGCCAGCTTATGCTCCCACCCACCACTCCCTTTGCTCTTACCCCCTCCGTACCAACTCATCTAGTATCATTTCAGTTCTTTGACAGCTTTGACACTTCCTTGATAGCTTTGGCAAGTTTGACTGCAGGATAACTCTTTCACATTTCTTTGACAGCTGAATTGATGGACAGCTCATTAGCATTAACTTAACAGCTGGACAGCTCTTTGGCACCTTGACAGTTCTAATGAGTTTGTGTGTTTAAAAAATAAGCTCATTATCATGTTCATTTTTGAGAATCCCAAAGGGTGCTTCCCTCTCCAAAAGGGTACTTTATCTATCCAAAAGAACCTAGAGTTTTATTAAAGTTTTAGACAATTTCTGTAACCAAATGAAAAGTGACAAGACTATACAAATGGCTTCTTCTTAAAATGAGATGTGAGCTAAAGATTTGTTGTGTGCATGTAGACATATTTCAATTCATGATTTAAAAATTTAAAAAATAATGTATCTGACAAGCTTTAGTCTTGAACAAGGTATAGGATACTTTGTTATGAAACTGCTGCTAAAAGGTATGGGTATGAGTGAAAAATATGTTAATTAAAATAGATATACAATGTTTAAAAGGAATAAGGATAGAAAGATACTTAAAGATGAGATTTCAAATCACTCTGTGAGATAAAATTGTGGGCCCATTACTTAATTTGTATTTTTTCGAGTTGAAGGGTTCTGAAATTTGAGGTTCAGTTTAGCAGATGGCTTCTGTAGTTGACTATTTGGGGATTTACCTATTTAGGCAGACTCAGCAGTCATAGAGTAAAAGAGACTTACAGCATGGAAATGTGCCCTTCAATCCAACTTGTCCGTGCCACCTTTTTTTGTCGGCAGGTTTCTGAGCAAAAGAAAAGGTTTTCTATTCTTCAAAATTTCTAATGAGGTTCTCTTGGTAGAATTGCAGTTTTTCTAACACCTTCTTTGCCCTCTCTTGGTCAAGAACCTCCTCTAATTTTGTTTCTCAGTGTTCTTCTTGGAGCTTCTGCATACAAAAAAATCTGTTCTCAAATAAATCTTGGACTGTTCCAAACCTTATAATGGCTGGTATGTTAATTTTGACGAAGGATTGTGTACCCGGCAAAAAAGTTCCGTTGAGGTCCTTTGAATTCCCTTCCTGTCTTCTGTTTTTTCAGAAGTAAAATGTTTTTTTTTCACGCCTTTTAGATATCATTGACCATCCCTGGAGGGATCTTTGCTTTTTTTAAAAAATGTAGACAGCTCTATAAATACCTTTGGGAAGTGCCATGTTTTTTGTTCACACTTCCATTTTGAAAAAGGCTTTTAAATTCAATGTAAAGATTTGAAAACAGAAATATGTTTTTAAAACTGTTGAACGTAAAATCTTTAATATCATGTCAGCCACATGAGCGGTATGCAGATAGAGGGATATATTAGGACTGTTTAACTACGGCTTTTTTCCACAGGTAATTCGGTCCATAATTTGAGCACGCATTCGGCAGGTAGTGCGGGTACAGCTCTTGGATGTTGATTCATGGGTTGCCTGGTACCTCATGTCGTAAATGAGTGCTTTATGTGGACCATCTGAAGGGCACCATGACAGCTCAGAGACTATCGATGTGGCTGTGCAGACACTTGGAATTGGGCCGGTGTCTGCGGAGTTTGCGCGTTCTCCCCGTGGTTGCGTGGGTTTTCTCCGGGCACTCCGGTTTCCTCCCACAACCCAAAAATTCGCTCTTGGGCTGATTGGGTAACAAATTGTCCCTATGGTGAAAATTTTCCATATTAGGAATAATATATATATTATTATATAGGAATATTAAAATAGGATAATGTATTTGGTATGACGGCGGCGCGGGCTCGTTGGGCCGAAGGGCCTGTTTCCCGTGCTGTGTTGCTTAATAAAAAAAAAAATCATAATTATACTTTCATGACAAGCAAAATAGCTTACGTATTTATGGAATCTTCACGAGTCTTCAGGATTTCTAAAAGCAAACAGTATGCAAGATGTTTATTTACTCCTGTCAAATAGGGAACTCCCTCAACCTATTTGATGTGAGTGCCACAAATTGAAATGAGATAAATGACGAGAAACTCCTAACATAATCTTGCTGGTATTTACATTGGTGGGATTTCATGGTACTTCTAACTCCGCCACGAGATGCATTCAATAGGAAACCCCACTGACAATGGTGAAACCATTAGATCCCACCATCAGCAAGCAGTGTAGCACCTGCCAATGCTGCAAAACACACCGCAGAGAGGGAGAAAAGCCCTGCCCTTTATTTTTGATGATGTTGATTGAAGGATAATTATGTTCAGGGCAATGGGAGAACTTCTGTACCCTTCTTCTAATCATTGCCACAGACTTCATTTTAATATTTTATCCAAAAGGTAGCATCTTTGACAATTACAGCTCTATGACTATGCAAATGAAATTTTAACCTATACTATAAACTCGATTCCTCGATTGCGATTTGAACTCAAAGAACAAAACAGCACGGGAAATAGGCCCTTTGGCAAACTCCTGATCTTTAGTTGCAGATTGAAGGCTACAACTGACTTTGCCAAGGTTGTCCTTGGATTGAACATTACGAACCTTTTAATGTTTTCATTGGTGATTATTGTGAGAAAGATTAAACCATTTTACTTCACAGTAAATTTTTGCCCATTGATATAAATGTGTCATTGTGTGCTTCCAAGATTCATAATGCATAATCTCCTTATTGCGTTCAAAATAAACTAGATTAATGTAACTATATCAAACTTCAATGTCAACTATGAAAGAGGTAACTTCAGTGTCCCAGCAGGAAGCAGCAGTTATAAGGATTGTATGGTGAGAAATCACGGATGCATGATAAAGAACAAAATCTTCATGGACAATTTTATATCATTAAAGTTATAAAAAAAGTATGTTGTTACTGCAGTGATAAGTTTGTCATACTTATTGCAAGTTAAATAATAATTGGAATCTAGAGTTGACAAACCTTGTTGAACAATGTGACAGTTCTCTGATTATTTAATAAATTATTCTTTCTCCAGCCAGAGTTTATACCTACTGTTTAGAAAAGTCTCGTCTTATCTCTCGACCACTTAACCAGCACAATTTTAATATTTTTTACTTGATGAATGATGGTCTGTCAACTGAGGAGAAGTGTGCTTTGTACCTCAACAATCTTTCTGCACACAGGTATGTGCTATAACATATTCTTTCCAAACAGACTGAGATCATGTTCCATCGATACCAAATATACCAGCAGATGGCAGTATTGTTATTCATGGTGAGCCAGAGGATGCAGTATTTATTATAATAAGGATATCATCTGATAATGGGAAGTATGACTGAAAATTGTGATTTATATTCGAAAAGGAAAGCAGAGCATGAATTAGATAGTTCACTTTAACACTGCCCGTAAATTGCCTAAGCAGGAAAGTCTCCAGGTTCCAGCAGCAGGCTGAAGCTATTTGGGGGAAACACTCCACTCTAGAAATTTAAATTTGAAACCCAAACTCTGACTGTTGAGCGCTGCAGATCAAAAAATCAGATAAACCTTGAAGCAGCTTTGGAATAAATTGAGAACATTATTACCCCATGCAGTGTATCTCTCTCTATGCCACATCCTTCAGTGATGTGGAGTTGCCAGCATTGGATTAGAATGGGCACAGTAAGAACATGAGAACAAAATCACTGAGGGAAAATTATATTTGATATATTTTCTGGCTTCCGTGCTGAATTAGACTCTTCAGATCTGTAGAATGAATTGCAATCTCACTGAAGGATGTACACAGTAAGAAGTCTCACAACACCAGGTTGAAGTTCAATAGCTTTATTTGAAATCATGAGCTTTTGGAGCACTGCTCCTTCATCAGGTGAGTGAAGAAAGCAGAGGAAGGAGTAGTGCTCTGAAAGCTTGTGATTCCCAATTAATCTGTTGGACTTTAACCTGGTGTTATGAGACTTCTTACTGTGCACATCCTTCAATGAGATTGCAATCCATTCTGCAGATCGGAAGAGTCTAATTCAGCATTGAAACCAAAATATATATCAAATATAATTTTCCCTCAGTTTTATTGTTCTCATGTTCTACTATATAGTCGGCACAAGTTAGTCAGTAGCAGCAAAGCATTAATTGTTCATTAGTTTTTATTTGAGAATTAACTAACTACCCTGTTCGTCCCAGGTGTATGGTCCAGAATGCACAGGAGGAGGTGACAGCAACCGAGGCAGTTCAAAACAGAGACAGATTTCTTGCACTAAAGCAAGCCTTAAGACACTTGGGTTTCAACACTCTGGTAAGATAAACCAAGTTCTGAATTGTCATTTTACTTCCTTCCAGTATTCTGAAAACACAAGATAAGCTACACAATTGTTGTTGCACCAACCACCTTCCTCAGTCAATTCAAAATAACAAGGTGCAGCTGGTATGGGCATATCAAGTCACCAGAAATGCTGCTTAAGTTTATTCTCTGATTACCATTTTTGATTGTAATTGAAACTAATTTTAACTTTCTTTTCTGCTGGGGGCAATTTTCTGCAGCTATGGGAACATAATCGGAATAGAATCTGAGAAGTAGCAGCCACAGTTTATTATGTTGTTTTACTCCAATGTTAGGAGCTATATGAGGTCTTATGGGTGCAGTGGGGAGTGTGAAGATGGAACTGTGTCCCCATCAGGACTATGAGGTGGTCACTTATACCAATACTGACATGGACAGAAACACCTGTGATAGGTAGATTGATGGGATGAGGTCAACCAGCTTTTTTCCTCTTGTTTGAAAACAGAAAATGCTGAAATATCTCAGCAAAGTCTGACAATATTTGTGGGAGAGAATAGAGCCAACATTTTGAGTCTGGAGGGTCATCCAGACTCAAAACATCAGCTCTATCCTTTCTCCACAGATGCTGTCAGACTTGCAGCATTTTCTGTTTCTGTTTCAAATTCCAGCATCTTCAGTATTTTGTTGATATTTTCTCTCTTTTTTTTTTTCTCTTCACCACATGGTGCAGACTTATTCTAGCAGCTATGTCCCTTAGGACTCAGCCTGCTTGGCTTCTTGTTGGGCACTGAGTCACGCTTAGTGATGGTAATTGAAAGCTCCCATCCACAGTACATTCTGTGCCCTGCCATCCTCAATGCTTCCTTCAAGTGGTGTTTCACATTGAGCAGTACTGATTCATAAGCTGAGGGGAGTGGTAGTTGACAGCAGGCAGGAGGTCTCCTTGCCTATGTTTATCTTCATGCCATGAGAACGCATGGTGGGTCAGAGTCAATGTTGAGGACTTCCACAGCAACTCCCTCCCAAATGTATACTACTGCGCCACCATCTGTGGTGTGCCTGTCCTGTCACTGGGACAGGACAAACCCAGGGATGGTGATAGTGGTGTCTGGGGTATTGCCTATAAGGCATGATTTTGTGGGTATAACTATATCAGGCTGTTGCTTGACTAATTTGTAGGACAGCTTTCCCAATTTTGGCAAAAAAAACCCAAAAATCAGTAATTGAGGGTTTGCCTTTGTCATTTCTGGTGCTTAGGTTGGTGCATCATGATTCATTCATTCATTCCATTCCTAAGGTCTTGCTCTAATTTTGTTCTTGTTAATCTTTAACTCCCAACCAGCAAAAATAGTTTATCTCTTCCCTTTCTGTTTCATTTAATATTTTGAAAACTTTGATCAAATCACCCCTTAAATTAATGAGGTCTCCTTCCTAATAGTGTTTCAACATCATTCTTATCAAATGAAAAATGATTTCTTATGTGACCTGACCAAATTGAATAATGAATCTTGACTTTACTCAGCGTAATTCTTGTCCCCTGGAACACCTTGGGCAGGTTTGCTTGCTCCATTCTTATCTATCAGATTATAGCTGAAAATCATCTCCAATAGCTCCTTTTTCTGCTCATTCAATATTAATGCCGTGTTAAATTTATCAATTACATAAGAACGTAGAAATTAGGAGCGAGATTAGGCAATTCAGTCCCTCGAGCCCATTCTCAATCTGTATGACCTTGGCTGATCTCCATCTCATCCTAAATCCACTTCCCTGCCTTTTCCCCATAGTCCTTTATTCTGCTTTTAATCAAATATTTATCTATCTTTTTCTTGAATCCATTGATAGAATCTGTATCCATGGCACTCTGGGGCAATGAGTTTCAAAGATTCACAACCTTCTATGAGAAGTAACTGCTACTTATCTCTGCCTTGAACCTCCCCTCTTCCTCTACAACTGTGACACCTTGTCCTGAACTGTTCTAGAAGGGGGAACATTTGGTTAACATTTGCTTTATCAATCTCATTAAGTATTTTATATAACTCAATCAAATCCCCCCTCAATTTCTGTACTCCACTGAGCATAAACCCAAGCTACTCAACCACTCTTCATACAACAGGCCTTTTAACTGGAATCAGTTTAGTGAACATCTTCTGAACCATCTCCAGTGCCACCACATTTATACAATTATAAAAACTTTTGTAGTCAGTGTTTATGTTTTCAGCTAATTTTTCTTCATCCTTCATTTTAATATTTTTGATATCATATTTAATCACCTTTGTTGGCATTTGAAGTTCTCCTATTCCTCCACACTACCACTAATCTTTGCAGTATTATGTGGTCTCACATTTTCTCTGATATTATCTTTGATTTCCTTATTAAGCCGTGGATGATTTTTCATCCTTTTGTAATTCCTCTTCCTCTCAGCAATTTACCTTAGTTGAGATGTTCTTAACATCTCCCTAAACAATTGCCACTGTTCTTCAATCATCATGCTGTTCCTTGGTGATACCTGAAATCAAAGCATCAGTTTTCAAAGTGCTGCTGACCCCCAGTTCTATCCCACCACCATTTCTCTATACTTTTGTTAATACTAAGCTATGTGCATATTTACAGTAGGTATGGAGAGGTACTATCTATCTTTACAAGGTCTCCTTCCATTGACTTCCTTTCAAAATCCAAGTTTTTCTAATTTGCTCTTGTAAAATATTCTCTAATAACAGTGAATAACTTGTGGCCCTATTCACTACTTCAAAGAATTAAGACCTGATTTTAATTCCTCTTGCCTGATGGAAACAGTGCAGGGGCATTAAAATGAGGCCAGCCACTTCCTTTAATCCAATTGCCTTCCCTCCAAGACCCAACATAATCTATTCTTCTGAGTAGGCAAACATGATACCCACAGGAGGGAAGTGGGGTTCTGATTTAAGTATGTGGATAGGGTCCAGAGATGGCATTTGTGTTGTATCAAATATTTTGATGTAATTGCCAATCTGAGGTTTCACTTTACCATATTTTCTAGTCTTAGTGAACAACGATGAATCTTCACTGCCCTGTGACAGACTTGAGGTAATCAATAGAGTTTATCTTCCAACATGACATTAAGATCTATTTCCAGAACCTCAAGGTAAACACGTAGTATTGAGGACACTGGTTATCTGCACCTATATGCCTTGGAGCTTCTTGATCATGTAACCATTAATGTTACAGTTACATCATCAGTCGCATTATGGTCTCATTAACGTATCCATTAACCCAAGTAATGGATCCATTAAAGTAATCCATTAACCCAACATCCTTAAATCTTTTGTACTGTTATACATTTTATCCAACTTCTATCCTGTCCCACCCTCCTGCCCCCTATATTGCTGACACATGAATCTTCCAGCTCTGGCAGTGTCGTTGGCTTTCTTAGAGGACATTGTGGACATATAAATTCGATGGTCTTTTTCCTGGAAGACGTATGCATGGGTGGAGTGGATTAGCAGCTTCCCACAATTTTGCTGAGAACTGAACTGTGATCTTTATGATGACTTGATTGTAAGGTTGTGAAACCTTTTAAAGAATGATTCAAGAGAGAAAACTTTAGGGTATGGGGAGCCTACACGATGAAGGCATATAAAATCACCAGAACAGATGCATCCTCTCCGATGAGTTCTGTGCATTCTAGGCCTGTTTTGAGCAAGAGATCAATGAGAGCACACCCTGCATCCCAGAAACCTTGGACAAACCTATATCCAAGATTACCATCCCAAATGTCAGAAAAGCCTTCTAGAAAGTCAACCCACTGAAAGCAACTGGTGTACCTGAATGAGAACTCAAATCCAGCACGGAACAGCTGGCAGGAGTATTTGTAGACATTTTTAACTTCTACTTGCACCAATCTGTGGTCCTTGTCTGCTTCAAAAAGATGATTATCATCCCAGTACCAAAGAAAAGCCAGGCAGTGTGCCTTAATGATTATCACCTGGTTGCTCTGATATTTATCACCATGAAGTGCTTTGAAAGGTTAATCATGGCACGGATCAATACCTGCCTCCCAGATTACCTGGATCCACAACAGTTTACTTATCGCTGCAACAGGCCTACAGCAGATGCCATCTTCCTGACTGTACACCCAACCCTGGAACATCTTTATAGCAAAGTTAACTGTGTCAGATATCTATTTATTGATTACAGCTCAGCCTTCAACACCATTATTCCTACAAAATTCATCTCCAAACTCCATGGCTTAGGGCTTGGCTTCTCCCTCTGCTACTGGATCCTAGGCTTCCTAACCCACAGACTGCCATCAGTAAGGATAGGTAATAATACCTCTTCCATAACCATCCTCAACGCTAGTGCCCTACAAAGTTGTGTCCCCAGGCCCCTACTGTACTCCTTATACACCCATAACTCTTTGGCCAAACTCCCCTCCAACTCGATTTTCAAGTTTGTAATGGGTTGGATCTCAAACAATGATGAGACAGAGTACAGGAATGAGATAGAGAATCTGGTAAACTGGTGTGATGACAATAATTTCTCCCTCAATGTCAACAAAATGAAGCACATAGTCATTGAAGTCAGGAAGCATAGTGGAGGACAAGTCCCTGTTTAAATCAATGGGGAAACAGTAGAAATGGTCAAGAGCTTCAAGTTTCTAGATATCTAGGCCACCACCAACCTGTCCTTGACCCTCCATGCCAGGGCTATAATTAAGAAAGCCCACCAATGTCTCTACTTTCTCAGGATGCTAAGGATGTTTGGCATGTCCACTGTGACTCTCACCAACTTTTAGAGATACACTATAAAAAACACTTTTTCTGGTTTTATCACAGTTTAGTGTGGCTCCCGCTCTGTCCAAGACCACAGAAAACTGCAAAGGGTCATGGATGAAGACCAACCCATCACACAAACCACCTTTCCATCCATTGGTTCTATCCATGCTTCTCACTGCCTCAGAAAAGCAGCCAGCATAATCAAGGATCTCACTCATCACGGACATATTCTCTTCCATCTTGTCCACTGGGAAAAATATACAAAAGCCTGAGGACATATACCAACCGACTCAAGAGCAGCCTGTTTCCCTGTTGAATGGACTTACCTTGCATTTAGCTGATCTTTTTCTCCCCATGATATGACTATAACTCTACATTCTGCACTCTCTCCTTTCCTTCTTTATGTGTGGTTTACTTTGTCTGTATAGCATGCAAGAAACAATACTTTTAACTGTATTCTAACTAATATAACTGGCAATAAATCAAACCACACACACTTAAATAGAAAGAGGGCAAATTCCCATTCTCTCTAGAATCTTCTGCTTCCCCTTTGCAAACTGGGGAAAGGCCCAGAAAGTTGTAACATTTCCACTCTGGTTTCAGTGTAAGACTGCTCTGCTGTAGGCAATGGGTTGATAGGGTCAACATAAGAAGGTAGGGCTAATCATTTTCAGCAGGAGAATGAATCTCCCAACATAATCTAGATAAGATTTCTGTATTGAATTCTCCAGCTATCAAAACTCTATAGTTTTGCTTCTGGACTGAAGCAAAATTTATGTTTAAGCATCACTTTGTTGAGTGGTGCTTAAGATTCAAGTGTAAACTGCAATTTGCTTTCACACAAACAGGTAGAATCTGTTTCCTTTCGTAGTTTGATCCAACTTGGAATCAAGCATTTTTTTTCTCCCTGGATAGCTCAACATGGTCAGCCAATGATTTACGATGCATCTCATTGGTAAGTTCAGTGAGACAAGTATATAAATTAAGCTCTTCAGCAGTTGCTTCAATTAACTCTTCAAAAATAAAGCAACAGAGACTTCATCTGGCCAATATTTTACCGTTGTACCTACCACGTGAATCAGAGCAGGCAAGGGGCAGATAATGGAAAGTCTGTTGACCTCGAGCAGGATTTTATGATTTTGGGATGAGCCAGGCTGTAACATCACATGCAATGAGTATAACAATCTCTAGGGTCTTAACTTCCAGTGGATTATCTGTTTCTGAAACAGTTTCCTTCTCATTAGCCCGGTAAAGGAAGGAGACCTAGAAACTTCTTTGGTGGATGGTCACCATCTTTCTCAGTGCCTTCTGTTTCCACGTCTTGTAGTCGGTCTGTGAAAAAGTGAAAGATCTGTAATTTCCTTCTGTGGTCCTGTGGATGGTGCTTCTAAATTTAAGACTGACTCATTATATAATAAATGAACTTCACGTACTGCTGCTGAATCAGTTGTGAAAGGCCTCAAACATGCTGACAGGCACAACTTTTCTTTATACCCTTTGAGTGTATCGAATAAACATAAGATCAAATTAACAAGTAACATAAAGTAATGGCCACTAAGGGTTTCTCCAACTAAAAACAAGATTTGAAAGAAGTTTACTAATTCAAGTTGACCTGTTGGCTGGGATTCTCCAAAAAGAATTTTAGTCCCCAATTCATGTGAAAATAGGAGTAATTCCTGCTTTTTTTTTAGTGTGATTTTCACGATGAATCTCCCACATTCTGAGCACTACAGAGAGCCCTACCATGATTCAATCCGAAAATCAGAGGATAGAGCCTATTGAGGCCAGCAGCATAACGTTGAGCCGGCCTCACGCATATTCTGATCTGTCAGTGTCCTCCACATTGTTGGCCTCCAGCCTCCAGATCGCTGGCCAGTCTAACCTCTGACCAACCTTGCAACACTCCCCTCCTTCCCCCCATTTACTCGCCTCTCAGACATACACGGGCAAGTCCCAATGTCATCACCCAAACATGGCCATCCCTGATCACCATCCTCCCTCCCTCTGCTCCTGATCCTTATGCAGAGTAACAATGGGACCCCCATCCCCTTGACACTGCCCAATGCCTGGTGGGCAGTGCCAAGTTGTCCCTTGGACATTGCTAGTTTGCCCCTTGAGCAGTGCAGTAGGCTAGGCTGGCACTGTCTAGGGAGCACTCCTTTACATCTGACCTCCTGGGGGTGGTCTCAGTAGCCTGCCTTCCCTCCAGTGAGGTCAGCTACCTGTTGCCCATTAGTGGAGAGGCGGGTGTTGGGGGTTGCAGGGAGTTGTTAGCATGCCTAGAGACTTCAGTCCTGGGCCTACTATTCTGATGTATATTCAAATTTACGTATTAAAATCACTTCCGCACCAAGGCTTGGGCATTCAGAGGGAGGTCCGTGAAATGGCCTTCACTGATGCCTCCTGCCCTGCTACACAACGGGCTGAAAGAATTAGCCCCATTGTTTTGGGAGGGCAATGAAGCACTCTAACACCTGCAGTGCCCACAGGCTGTGGAAGAATTTCTCTTTGTACTAAATAAGATCAAATAACAAATCACTAAATCAATTAATTAAAATGGTAACTACTTAAGGGTCACTGTAACAAAAGGCAAAAATCATAATGGAATTTATCAAATTAAAACTAAATGTAAGTTTAGGAGTTGTTGAAGCATTACAGTCCATGGATCATGAAAGAGTTTTTCTTTGTGATTGTCTAGACAATTAAACAATTCCCTTCATACAGTTCATATCCTATTAACACTTACTCTTCAGCTGTGAGAATGCCAGTGTCATCCATTCCCCCCAAAAAAATAAAAGTAATGTGCAATGTTTGTGTATGTCATGATGTTTATACCTGTATGTAGTGTGAGCTGAATTTTGCCAATGTGCTTTGACATATCATCGCCTGGGGTACAAGCAAGACACTACTTTCCACTGGTGCATTGCAGCATTTGGGGCAATATTTTTCTGGTGGTGACCAATAACAGACTGCCACTGGAACCACCTTTGCAATGAGAATGTTGGCCTGTCCCCTTGAGCTGCTGACCCATTCAGACAGCTGGCAACTCCGTAATTTCAGCAGGACCACCACCACTAGCAGCATTGAGGCTATATTACAAGGATGATGGCAAAGTGTCTTCAAAAGAGCCAATAGGTGATATTTGAACAGATGGAACTAGCAGGCAATTGGAGGTGAGGTCATGGGACACGGGTAGTATTTTGTGCTTGAGGTAAGTCATTGCTACCGTGCTTCCCCTTCCATGATCAATGGGGTGTCAGTTAAGGAGGGACCTTTGAGCTTGCTGGGAGGTCACCAGGATTTGCCTGTTCCATGAAGTGTAACAGTTAGCCATCTATTGGGCAGGTGGCCACGCTGCTAAGGTTTCTGTCACTGGTAATATGGCATTGTAACGGGAAGACTTCCTGTACCGTATTGCCAGCCATCTATCTTTAAATCTGCCTTCAATGAACCTAGAAAATTTAGCCCTATTGTGTAGAAATGTTAGGTGGTAAGTTACAATCCTCTCAGAGGCAACACTGTCTCCATTTAACACAGGAGGTTTCTTCCTTCATCTGTAACTTGTGCTGCCATGAAATAATATGATGATTGTAACTTTCCACCTAACTTTTCTACACACACACAAGGCTGAATTTTCTAGGCTTGTTGAAGACAGGTTTAAAGGTAGATGCTGACAGGTTACATTTATGGAGCAGCACTTACAGGAGCTTTTATCAGAAAACTGCAGGCACAAATCCATTGAATTTCTTCCGATTGATTCAGATGGAGATAATTAGAAGCTATGAACCTGGGATTTGTACCTTTTTCTTCTGGGAGCACTCAATCAAAGAATTGATCCTTCTGGATCTTCTTGGATCCTAAGATCAGTCTATACGTAAATTTTCTGTGTACACATGCATAAATTAACTAATTAGTAGTGCATTATAAATGAGTTGTCAGTGTTACTCTATATGTACTTTACATCTGTTTGCATTGGTATCAAGTGTCTTCACACCGCTGTGTGCCAACCTACATGTTTGTTTGTTGAAGTGTTGTATTACATGAGAGTGTATATGTTACTAGTCTGTTTTAAGTCTAATGCAGAGCTCTTTTGACGAATACCTCTGCTGAATTTTAGTAGTCACAGAGGGAAGGATTTTCTGGCAGTCAACTGGCTGTCCAAATCATTCCTGTCCCAACAACATCCCAGTCTTCAAATCTCAAACATTCTATGATTTTAGTCCATCTAGTTCTGCTTTTCTGCTTGCCCTTCACTTTATTTAATGACCTTTGATATAGCTTGTTAAAAAATGTAAGCAGCAACTTGGAGTTTACTTTATGGAAGTTTTGATCTTGTTATCTGATAGAATGACGGGCTGAAATTCTCTGGTCTCATAAGCCCCACTACTACTGCCAACAAAATTAGAGAACTTGATGCTCAGTCAAAACTCCATTCACAGCAGTGCATCCAGAGAATCCCAGCTGCAGACAAGGTTGGAGAAATCTGGCCATGATCTTTTCACCTTAACATCTTTCCTATTTATATTGTGAGCTAAACCCCACAGCACCATGGTAGCAGACACATTTCAATTCCTTGCCAATGGCTGAGAGAAAGAAACTCTATTGCCAACCTTTGTGGTGGAATCAACTGATACAATCCTGCTTGAGGGACACTATTTCTTGAAGAACCTGTGAAAACAACAAGGTTGTTTTTTTTTCTCTCTTGAATACACCTGGCACAGGAGTTTGCCTGCTGGGAGTGTGAATCTGTAACTTGAGCAGACTAATTCAGCTTTCATATCATAAGGTGGTTTCCAATTCCTTGGGAAGCTGACTCACTATCTTATTTACATTGCAGTGCAGTGCCAAATTCAGGGTGTTTCACACACCAGCTGCTGAACAGGAAGTGGAACAGCATTAAAAATTCAATGTGTTTCTAAACTTTAAGACCATTTCCACCAACTTTTTCAACCAAGCTTTGGTCACTCTTTCCTCATCTTACCTTTTTCTGTTTTCGTGCACCTTTTCCCTTTGCATTTTTGTGAATCAAATTGGGATGATTCTTACAAAGGACCAAAGAACCTACATCAAGAGGGTTTATTTCGTTACCATCCCAAAGTGCTTCACAATGTATAAAGTACTTTTGAAAATATTATCACTTTTGTAGGGAAATGCAACAGCTTTGACCACAAATAGCAAAGTGACCAAATAATCCTAATTTTTGAAAATGTTAAATGAAATTGGCCATGACACCAGGATAATTCCCTTATGGAATTAGTGCCTTTACATGCCCTTAGCAAAAGAACAGGGTCTGCTTTCAAAAGATGGCATCTTTGATAGTGCAGCATTTATTTCAATTTATTTCTAAGATTTAATTTTTGTTCAAACAAAAAGGTGCTGCTTTCCTCATAGAGTACTAGCTAATGTGATTTAATTAAGTAGCTAGGTACTTTAACCTGATTCACTTCCTTTGCAATCTGTTTCAATATGTCGCTGCATACATTTGTGCATCTCCTCATGTTGAATATGTTGTTATTACTAGTATTACTATTTAGTTTTGTGTTTTTTTTGTGGTTTTCTTCCTCTGCACGTTAAAGTTTATGCATTAGAGAAACAAAACAAAATACAGGAATCGTTTAGTTGTCCAGACAACATCTGCAGAAAGAGTTGACATTTCAGGTCAATGGCTTTTCATTAGGGCTGGAAGATGTTGCAGCTGAACAGCTTTTAAGCGGCTACAGTGGTAGGAAAAGATGGTGGAGGCAGACAAAGAATAAAGGGGATTATTTGTGATTGGGTGAAAGGAGGAGTGATTAAATAATAAGAGTGATAATATCATCAAAGTGATCTGGGAATATGATTGCTTTGCTTTGTTTAGTTTTGGTTACAGGTGAGGTTCTTAAAAATAGGGAGAAATGTAACCTCCAAGAAGGAAGAATATGTGATTATATAATCACTCTTATGGAGAATCTGTGCCCAAGATTGACGTTTTAAGACCTTGTTCGAAGAAGATTTGAAGAAATGTATGATGTGACGCACAAAAAAAAAGATCGAGTGGCCTCTTAACTATTCACTGAATTCCTTCAATTTAATATGGCGGATACATATTGTTATAAAAGGGAAGTTGATTTCCCCCTCACCCCGAGAACTAATATTTAATTACTCAAAGGAGATTACCTTGCTTCATAATCTATTAAAAGTGTATGGGAAATAACATAATCTGCTCTTCGGCAACTTCTAGTGGTTAAATCAAAATAACTAGTTGAGACTGTCTCTGTAAAATCAACAAGAATTGCCAGGACAACAGGCTGTTTTTGAAGTTTGGCCAATCAGTTCGAAGTAGGTATTTGAATAACAGCAGCCTAACAGATTTGAATTTGATGTTTTGGTAATTTGTAAACCAATCCTATTGTGGAGATGTTGTTGTGTTATCAGAGGCAATACGAACCAGCTCCCAGCTCCAAAGAGCCAGCCAGCTCTAACTAACAGTGAACAGTTTAACTAACACATTAACAAACTGAACAAAATACTATTCTAACAGAATGCTGGTCAGATAAATATAATTCCCACTTATTAACGAAAAAAAATAAAATGCTTAGTCACTCTCAAAATATAGGCAGGTTTTATCTTCTGGAATCTTCTGTCTTCTTTGCTGATTTCTTCTGTCTTCACAATCAAGATGAGGCTTTCTTTTCATACCTTTTCAATACAGATGAGGTTTTGAGTTAAAAGCAATTAGCTGAGGCACAGACAATTGCGGACTGTGTGTGTGTGTCTCTCTCTCTTTCTGTCTCTCTCAAGCTGTGAGTGTGGAAGAGGCAGTTGCTGGAGCTGGGACCTGGCTCTTGTACCCCCTGATGACACAACAGCATAGTAGGATTAGTTTACAGGTTACCAAGGTATTAAATTGAAATCTGATAGGCTGCTATTATTCAAATGTCTAATTTAAAATGAGTGGGCAAGCTTTTAAAACAGCCAGCTGTCCTGGCAACACTGCTGCCTAGCCTCATGGTACAATGTTTCAGTTTATGTACAGATGCATCTGTATGTCTTTTAAGTCCAGAAAAAACAAAGCCACTTTTTAAAAAGACAATTTTACAAACAGCAGCTTTGCAACAATAGAAATTCTCTATTAGATTAACTTCTACTTACATTATTCTTTTGGATGTGCACTATGGGGGTGAATATGGCATTTAATTGCACATCCCTGGTGGCTTATAAGTAACTGATGAGAGGCTGTCTTGAACTGTGCTCCATAAGAACTCCCACAGTGGTTCTAGAATAATGACATAGTGACAATGAGGAGACAGCAGTATATGTCCAAGTAAGGATCATGTGTACCTCGATGGTGTTCCCATGCCCTTGTTTCCCTTGTAATTCTAGCTGGTAGTAATAACAGATTTGGGTGTTGCTATAAAAAAGACAATTGAATTGACCGATCAATGGATTTTGGGGGATTTTCATTTATAATGAAGAAAGCCAACAAGACTACTTCTAGAATCATTAAACAGAATGGTTGACCAACGCCTGCCCCAGATTCATGGAGAATTTGTTGGATTCATCTTTCATTCTCCCAGTTGATTCACGATGAAGTGTTTAGATCTACAGCCCATGTTATCCAGATAGCAATGGGCTTACTGCCCAATGCCCACTCACAAGTCTGTCTCAAAGTGCAATAGTTAAAATATTGACTCTTAATGGCTTTATACCTTTTCAAGTAGATAATGACCTTGCTGTAACATGTTATTAGATACATTCAGAAAATGTTGACTGTCTGAATTTCACTGTGTATAAAAGTACAATAAGAGTTTCTTTAAGTATCTTTAGCATTGCAGTCTGTTGGGATGACTAATTGAATACTAGGGAACAATAATTCAACTTAATATAATGTGACTTCTGCAATACAAGAAAAGAAAATCAGATTTGCATTTTTCACTGAGCAATGGCACATGACAGATCTGACAATTGTATATTTATACTTGGATATTTGTTTTATGTTACTTCCTTTTAATTTCTGCAAACCATCTAAGACAGCTAACATGTTATCAATTTTCTTCTGACATATTTTGGTATTTGTCCCTTAAATTTGAAAGATGTTCGTGATGCAACTCAGAAATTGTGATCTAATGTAACCAGTTCTCATTCTTAAAACCATTGTTGATTCAATAAATTAAAACACTGGGTTTAAAGTACTCTTAATTGGTAACATGCTATGTAGAACTGATCAGAACATGTGTTATAATGCAATTTAACAGGAGAATAAACTTTATAGATAATTGAAACATACTCTTCACTGTGTTTTGCTTTTCTGATTTTAGGAAGTTGATAATCTGTTTCTGATTTTGTCTGCGATCTTGCTTCTTGGGGATATCCAGTTTTTGAGTCTGACAGATACTGAAACAGCATACGTGTCTGATGTGCAATTACTGGAACAAGGTCAGTGTGCTGAAGAACAAACAATCACCAGTTACTGTCTGACAGTGCATCTGGATGGATGAATAACAAATGCATCAGCAGATGGAGCCAACAGAACACTTAACAGTGTACCACCACTTAACATTCCACAGCACTGAGGGGAAACACAGCATGACAAACTGACAGGTTTCTACCACAGCCTTCCAACATTTTCCAGCCCACTGATTTTGCAGTAGCATCCTTTGCTGTTGGTGTTATTCCTACCTATCCATAAGCAAACAGAACAATTTGATAGGAATAGTCGTGTACAATTGTCCTGGTAATTGTAATGTAAGCTGATAACATGGCTAGCCTCATCAGCATTGCTGTGCTCAGTGTTAGGGAAGCCTCATACAGACTAGATGATTTGTAGTTTTAGCGCTCTGGCAAGAGCTTGAGGTCACTGTTAGTGATTCAGCTCAATGTGTAAATTGAAAATTCAGACACAAGAAATGCTGCAGTTTGGGTTCCCGTAAGTGCTCTAGCTGCTCAAAGCTTAGCCTTAATTTTAAAAATGTTTTCTTTATTGAAAGGCAGGTTTTGCATTAAAATCATGCAAATTAAAATGCTTGGAACATTAAAATGTTATACATCACTTCATCACTGAACAAACAAAATGATTTGTCAGTAGTTTTTCTGAAGATGGTGTCTGGAAATGATGGAGAATACAATAGTTATCAGTGACTAGGAGTTTGAATTTTATATTTTGATCCATTTGTGCTGTGTGCTTCCAACAGATTGTGCAGAGTTATGTACATCGTATAGTATTGTACATAACTCTGCACAATGTATACAATTCTGAACAAACATTATGTACAACTGTTCTCAAATACACAATTAGCATTGTGAACAGTCTATGCTATATATAAGTTTATTATTAAATTCAACTCAATCTTATGATTTTTACGTCGTGGGAAATATGAAAAGAAATTGTTTCATTTTGGTTGAGATTATATTTGGCATAATTTCATGCTGCTCCACCAATGGGTTTGAAGGTGGGGGTGTGCGAGGTTTGCTGCCCACCTATCTGCCCCTACTCCAAGCTCAATTTAACCAGCAGCAGGAGAAGCTCCCCCCCCCCCCCGACTTTCTCCCCAACCCCAACCTTCATGATCCCTCAAAACCCAGGATCAAAACCAATTTATATCATATCCAAGGGAACTTTATATTGTTGCCTCAACTTCACCAGGAGTTGATTCAACAGAACTCAAATTAATTCTAGGATAGGATTAAAAGGGTGAGATCTTCTCACCCCTCTGTTGTCACATAAGCATAGGGACTGGAGTAAAATATTTTGTCCTTAGAGCCTGTTCTGTTTTTGCTTGATAGTGGCTGATCTATACTTCAAATGCATTTAATTGTCTCTGATTCATATCTCGCTATGTCCTAGTCTCTCAAAATCAATTCATCCCACTCCTGAAAATTTCAGTTCATTCAGTTTGTGCAGCCTTCTGAAAGTGAACATTTCAGATTTCCACTGCCCCTTGTCCCAAGAATGAATAAGTGTTATCCTGGCTGATTTCATCAGTCCAGTCCAGTCTTACAACCTTTAAGGCTTTGTTGTTGTGTCATAGTTTCACTGGAATGTTCATGAGATTTTAAATGTTCTTTTTAATTTTGCTGAACTGTCTCCATTTTAAAATGATAATAATTGAGCTGGTAAACACACAATTTGAAGTTCAAGTTGTTTTTCAGTGGCTGGCATTCTGCAAGTCCCAGCTGATGACCTCAGTTCAGCCTTAACATCTGATGTCCAGTATTTTAAAGGTAAGTTTCATGCTCTACAGAATTCTTTTTTATTAATTCATCATATTTTGTAAATTTAAAATATAATCTTTGTTTTTTTCCATTTTGTTCTGCTATAGGGGATATGATTTTGAAGAGACACACAGTAGATATAGCGAATACGTACCGGGACCTTCTGGCAAAGTCACTTTATAGCCGTCTTTTTAGCTTCTTAGTGAACAACATTAATTGTTATCTCCAGAGCCAGGATGACAAGGATGGGTAAGTGTTGTTGTTTCTGTCCTATTTCTGTCTAAGTTTGTCCACAGCCAAATCACAAGTCTTTTTTTTATCGAAATAACAAAATATTTGAGAAAAGAAATTTATACTCAAGGTTTCATCAGTAATGAGCTGGAAGTTATACTATTGCAATCTATCTTCTTATCTCTCTCACACAACTAGATATAAAATTCAGCCAGGTTTAAATGCTTACTTCAGTCTTATTGCCATGGAAACCTAGAAGATAGGAGCAGGTGGAAGCCATTTGGCTCTTTTGAACCTGCTCTGCCATTCATCACTATCATGGCTGATTGTCCAACTCAATAGCCTAATCCTGCTTTCTCCCTATAACCTTTAATCACATTCATCTCATGTGCTATATTTAGCTCCCTCTTGAATACACTCAATGTTTTGGCAACAACTATTTCTTGTGGTAAAGAATTTCACAGGCTCACCACTCTTTGGGTGAAGAAATGTCTCCTCACCTCTGTCCTACATGGGCTACCCCAAATCCTCAGACTGTAGCTCCTGTTCTGGACACTCCTACTATCAGCAATATCCTCCCTACATCTACCCTCTCTAGTCCTTTTAAATATCCGAAGATATGAGATTTAGCTGCATTGGCCATGATAAATTGCCCCTTAGTGTTCCAGAATGCATAGATTAGAGAGATTAACAGGGCAGATATGTGAGGGATAGAGGCTGGTGGGATTGTGGTTGGTGCAGACTCAATGGGCTAAATGGTCTCCTTTCTGCACTGTACGAATTCTATGATTCTAATTTTATAAGCCTCGATGACATCCTCCCTCACTTGTCTGAACTTCATTAAAAACAATCCTACCCTGGTCAATCTCTCCTCATACATCAGTCCTACCATCCCTGAAATCAGCCTAGTAAGACTTTGCTGTACTCGATTGAGAGCAACAACATCCTTCCTCAGAAAAGGAGACCAAAACTGCATACAATACCTCGGTGTGGCCTCACCAAGGCCCTCTATAATTGAAACATCACATCCCTGCTCCTGTACTCAAAACCTCTTGCAATGAAGGCCAACATACTATTTGCCTTTTTTACTGCCTGCTTCACCTAGTACACAAGGACACCCAAGTCCGTATTCCCCTCTTTCAATTTACAGCCATTAAGGTAGTAATCCGTCTTCTTGTCATCAAAGCTAACCTCATAATTGCTAGCATGAAACTAAATTGCTAAAAAAAAATTACTCATCTACAGCATAAGAAATAATATTTGTCATTTTTATAATTGTTTGTGGATGATTCTGACAAGGCCCCACTTTTAGCCCATCACTAGTTGCCCCAAAAATTTGGAAGTAATACAGCATGCGGCCTGATTCTCCCACTGCGACTTCTCCCACTTCTCTGGTGGGTTGGGTCAGGAGATGCACATGTTGGATGGTTCGCAGGTTTCCTGTGAGTGCTTACAATCCACATGCATCTCCCAACCGGAAGAAAATGGCATCGTCGGAACATGCAGAAAACCGGCGGGAAGTGAGGTAAGTCATTTGAATGTATTTTAACATATTTTAAGTGTATTTTAAATGTGATTGTTGGGCCCAACACAGAACTTGCTGGGCCTGACAGCTTTCCCCACCCCGCCAAGAGTATTAAAGTAGCTTCCCATGTTTAGCGAACTAGTGGGAGACCCCGCCAGAGTGAAGAGGCAATAAGGGCCCCCCGGGGGGGCCAGCAGTTGGGTGGTAGTGCCCCATGGGGATGGACACCCTGGCAGTGCCAGCATGTGCTCCCTGGCACTACCCAAGGGACAACATACCCATGCACAGGGAGCATCTTGGCACTGCTCATTGGCATTGGGCAGTGCCAAGGGGGTAGGTCCTATTACGTGCAGTTGGTGGGGCTGAGAGGATCCTGCTACCTTGGGGTCGGGATGGCTAGAAGAAGGCCAATGATCGGGTTAGGCTGGTGGGGTTTGAAGGAGTGGTGGGGAGATCTGATTCTGAGGAGGGCCAGCGGGGTGGGGCGTCTGCTGGGGTGTGGCTGGTGGGGAGAATCACCACTGCTGGGGACGGGGGTGGTGGATTGGACTTTGAGGTGCTCTGGGGCCAGGGGATGTTCAGGGTGGCTCAGGAATTGTTGTGGGGGCCGTAGTCAGGGACTTTGGGGGGGTTGCTGGAGGGGCAGCACTGTGGGAGTTCTGGGCTGTCCAGTGATTGAGCTGGCCAGCATACGGGAAGGCTGCCAGCTCGGGGCCATTGCGCATGTGCAGAATTCTGGAGCTGTCAGACTCTGGTGCGAATAAGCCCAGCCTTCTGAGTTTTAAATGAGATTCACGATTGTGATTTCTTCAGTACACAGAGTGGGGAGATTCAGGTCTGGAGTTGTACTGAAAAAACAGTCATGATCTAGAATAGTTTTCCCACTAATTCAGCGCCTTTTAGAGAATTGCTCCTCCCCACCTCCCCGCTATGAATTAATTTTGATATAGGGGTAGCATGTCTTCCTTTTTGAAGGAAATTAATGAGGCAGTATTGGTATTTATGGCACCAAACCAATAGCATCCAAAATGAGCTTTTAGTGCTACATACCAAGTACTAGACTTAATTGAAATCAGCTTACAAATTTACCGTTGTGATATTTGAACTCTTGTTGCACATAAAGATTCAATCACCATAATCTATGGGGCAGAATTTCATGTATTACACTCTCACTTAGTGGCAGAAATAAATGCGACTATGATTCTTGGTCTCAGCAGAAATCAATTCAAAATCGCACTATTATGCTGGCTGAGCATTTAAATGGCAGCCATTGTAAATTGTAGCCACAATGGACAAACACACAGTGAATGTTATGTTCAATGACGACCCACCGTAAAGTCTATTTACATTCAGATGACATACAGATACTATAAAGGCATCACTACCTGCAGAATGACCACAGCTGGTGGAAAGGAAGGGGAAGGGAATTCCAGTGGCCAGCAAGAAGACAGCAATGTCCTGAGAGCTCTATACAGTACTGGCCCAACATAGAAAACACTCTCTTAAAATTCCAAAACACCACCCCAACTCACTCCCTGAAAATCCCAACTCCACATCTAGCACCTGCTACATTCCCCTTTTATCCCGCCCTGAATACAGAAAGTTTAAAGACAGTTGTTTCCACTCAGCCGTGCTTCCCATGCTCAAGCTTGAAATAGCATGAGGCACATAAAGTATTCATAGTGGGATTTAATCCCTCAACAAGCAGCATATCAGTGTGCTTGCACAGATCAGGGCAAGCATCCTCCAACTGAAATATCATGCGAGTGCACGATGATATTCAGACACACGCCCAGCATCATCACTCATCATTTTGAGTTACTGAGTCGAGTGCACACCCATCCAGCAAATATTAAATTCTACCCATTCTGTCTGCTTTGTATTTTGTAGATTAAAGCACACAAACACAGTAAGAAGTCTGGCTTTACAGTTCTTTTTGTGCGTCCTTAATGATTAGAGACATAAAACATAAATTCCAGAACAAAAACACTAAAGATTATTGCTTTAAAGCTTTGTCTACAGTAGCAATGGTCATGTTGTTCCAAGTTTTCGGTATAAATTTTTATAGTTAGACCCTAGAAATGTAAAATCAAAGAGGATTTTCAACTAATTTATATTTTTCCTTCTGTACCAGATATGGTATGTGATATTATTAATGAAACCCATGTCCTTAACATTTTCTCTTATAACCCCACTTTTTAATTTTGCTTTGTACAAAATTGTCCTCACTCATCTTGGAAGATGTTGTGCATCTTACTCTTAGTAAGAGATTTGGTTGGAGGCAAAGACCCTTTTTCAAAGTAATTTATTTTCATTCTCAACTATGTACTAGAACAGAGTCACTGCTCATATTTGAGATTCTCCTCATTCTCTTCTGTGTGACAGCATTGTTACATAGCTACTTATGCACTTGTTATAGCTATTGTTACAGTTAACCCTTTACTCTGCAGCATCAGTTGTTGTTTTATAAACATTCAATTTGAGCTACTGAAGTGAACACATAACACAAAATTTGTACATCTAAATATGAATCACCTCTGTCACGATAATTATCAGAAAAATAAATATTATATTACTCATTTTGGGTCAACATAACTATTGTTACATTACACAAATGAATAAAGTGACATCCTTCCATGTGATATTGGCATATTAATGTATGGATGTGTTTAATTGACACTCTTAATTTAGCAATTTAAACAAAAAGTTAAGGAGAAAAATGTATCCTATTTTACATTCCACCAATTGAAATCAATGGAAAATAAATTTAGGTGAAGTATGAAATGGGCCACCAATTTATTATTGCCAGTTTGTGCTATTACCTGTGTTAGGACCCAGGCCGATGTACTTCATGGCAGATATGATTCAAGTGACCCACTAGGAAGCTTTTATCAAAGTTTACTTAAAATCACACTTAAAATATAACAAAAAGATTTAGCACAACTTTTGCCAATTGAAAAAATTAAATACAACACAGTATAACTGCTTACAGTTAGCAATCTCTGCAGTTCCAAGTTAAAATGTGGAGATGCTGGTGTTGGATTGCGGTAAACTCAGTAAGAAGTCTCACAACACCAGGTTATTTGGTAGCAAAATCCACTAGCTTTCGGAATGCTTGCTGCCCCTTTATCACATGGCAGAGATTAATAGTCAAGTTCTACACACATGAGGAAGCCTCAACAGGGATCTTGGGTTCATGTCACACTATCTGTAACCCGTATGACTTGCCTGGGCTTGCAAAATCTCACTAACTGTCTTGTCTGAAGATAATACACATCTCTTTAACGTTTGCTTAACACAATCTCCAGTCACATTGAGTGTATCTTGAGACTTGATTGCCTGTAAAGACTTGCATTCCAACCATTATTTTGTAAATTGAGTTTGTCTCTTTATATGCCCTGTTTATGAACAGAACTCCCACTCACCTGACGAAGGAGCAGCACTCCGAAAGCTAATGGATTTTGCTGCCAAATAAACCTATTGGACTTTAACCTGGTATTGTGAGACCTCTTACTGTGTTCCAAGTTAAACATAGCTCTTTCTTCAGACTTGACAAAGAAACTAGTATGTTCATGAATTTGCAGCTTTTAACAGCTATGTGAATTGGTCCTTTGAATGTTGGATCAAATCTCTCAGGCTTTGCAATCCTAGAACTTTCAGCAAGCCTCTGGAGAGAGAAGGAGAGTAAGAAGTCTCTCAACACTGGGTTAAACTCCAACAGGTTTATTTGGTAGCAAACACACTAGAATTCAGGGCTTTGCCCCTTCATCAGGTATGTGGGGAGTTCTGATCACAAACAGGGCATATAAAGACACACACTCACTTTAGAGTATACTGATAAGAATATGTGCTAATTAAGTCTTAAAGGTGCAGATAATGTGAGTGGAGATAACATTAAGCACAAGTTAAAGAGATGTGATCAGAACTCCCCACTCATCTGACGAAGGGGCAGAGCCCCAAAAGCTATGGTGTTTACTACCAAATAAACCTGTTGGACTTTAGCCGGTGTTGTGAGACTTCTATGTTTACCCCAGTCCAACACCAGCATCTCCATATTGAGAGAAAGAGAGACAGAGACACTGTCTGCTTCCATCAGCTTCTAGCAGTAACTGAGAACCTAAACTAAAAACTGGACCTTTCTATGGGGGAGAAAAAACTGTATCCAGGCATATCATCTGGCCTGTCAATCATCTCCAAATCAAACGCTATTCAACAAGCCTCAGAAGACCACGAAACCACAGAAAATTGCATTAGTCCCGATTAAAATCAGCATGATGTTCATTGTATTGCTTCAGTAACAATTAGAGGAGATTGGTTGCAAACATCATGGCACCAATAAAATATTAGAATGGCTTGAAAAACCTGCTGAGAAACATCATTAAAATACATTTCTTAAAGGCACATTATCATCACAATTAGGCATTTAGCTGGTTACTGGTTCCCACTATTTTGACATAACTACAGTTGATTAAAGTCCAGCTCTTTCGCATTTTTAGTATCTTCCTTTTAAGAGTCCTTTTGAAGTGAACCTTAACAATCACCACCACACACACACACCCTCTCCCCATCCCAAAACTGGTTTGTGGGAATTTCCCAGAAAAATGATCATAATGTAATTTTTACATCAGGTAATATGTGGCGGCCGTTGCTGGGCAGTGTCTAATCTGGTATTTTAAAAAAGAACAGATTTTCTTTAAACAGTTGAATGTCTTTGGTTAGCTCATTAAGTTTTAGTTAGAATTCACTCAGAATCCATTGGTATGACAGTATAATTTTCAGGAATGACTTATTAGTTATACTGAACTCTAACAATGGACTTTGAGTTCATTTTACACAGCAGCTGGTACAATACTCTAGTGTTCTGTATCGCATAATGGTAAGAACTAACTTTGTTCTCATGATTCCATAATATTCCTAACCACATGCTAGAATCAGGTATTTATTGATCAAAGACTAAGTGGATGCCACAGCAGTAGGAAAAGAGGTTAATTGCCTCAGCATGAATATCTCCTTGCCCCAGTTATAAAGTCACATTGACCAACTGAAGAAGATGTCAATCATCCACCCATATATCCTATCAGATGAGGCAACGGAAGCACAGAATGGCACCAAAAATATTTTATTTTTAAATGACATTAAGGAGTTCTTTTCAGCAGCTGGGATTTGACTGGCTTGCTCCATCCATTGATGGATAGAGCGAGCTAGTAAATTTGCATGAGAGCTGAAAAATCAGGCATTTTCTGATTTATCAGCTCTCACGATTTTACAAGAGCCAGATTTCAAGTGAGGTCAGCCTCTCACTGGAAGTGAGCGAGAGGCTGAATAATTTATTTAAATTCATTTAAATAATTATTTGCATCTATGTAGTGACCCACAGCCCAATTGTCTGGGCCACTGGTGGTGGAGTCTGAAGGGGCAGCTCAGTTTGGGAGTAGGAGGGTCGCACTATACAGATATGATCAAATGGAGGGAGTTGGGGGGTGGGAGGGCGCTGCGCATTTTGTAGATGTGATTGATTCAGGGGATGGAGTGTGATCGGTCTGCACAGCAGGAGCTAGATGTCCATGTGCTGTGGGACTTGTGATCAGTTGTAGGGCCCCTATGATTGCAGGGGGGTGGAGTTTGTAGCAGGGGCCTGACAGCTCTTTCACCGTCTGTCAGACGCCTATTGTTGCAATTGTGCATGTGCAGTATCAGAGGTCTGCACATGCACAGTAGCTCCCTCTACAGTCTGGCTGGTGAATTAAGGCTAGCAATTGCCTACAGCAGCTAGAAACAGCCTGTAGCATTTTTTCAAGACTAAGTACATAAGATTGGGCATGAAAGATCACCCAAAAAATGGATCAGGATCTCCCTCATTTTCACACTAGGTGGACACTTAGAATCATTCTTGTAAAATTCCACCCAGCTTCCCAAGCAACAGGAAAATCCTAATGTATTGCTATGCTTGTCCTGAAGAACCCTTAAGGTTTGATTGGGTTGAGTTTCACAGCTTAACTGTCTGTGTTCAAGGTACCAAATCAATTTGAATAACCCTATTCCTATTCCACTTTCAATTAGGCAAGGCAACAAATGCCACTTTTATAAGCTGCTGCAAAATAAAATCATACCCTGCATAATTCCATTAAGAATATCCTAGAGCTCTAACCCATGATGAATTTTACTCATCAGCAAGATTACATAAATTTGTTTCAGTAGATTTTTTAGAATTTGATAAACATTGCTCACAATTCTCTCTGCCAGCAGGACAGAAAAGTTCCCTATTTGTTTGTTTTATTAAAAAAAATCACCTTAGCCAAATGTGTGAGGCCTACACTACTATCATTGGCATTATTGACTTTCCAGCGATTGTTGGTGTCTTCATGTATCACCTCTGCTTTCTTGTGTTCACAGGAACTCAATACTTGAAATTGGGATATTAGATATCTTTGGCTTTGAAGAATTCCAAAAGAATGCCTATGAACAGGTGGGAATCCTAATGAATGGAGCGAGAACAGTTTAGACAGTTTCCAAAGTTATGAGTGATGAATGAAATACATGAAAGCTTCATATTAAACTACAATGCAATAGCTCATCAGTGTGAGACAGAATAAAGGGCAGGGAAGATTGCAGAATAGAATTGGACAGGGAAATTTCATGGATTCATGCAAGTCTGAATCTGTGACGATTACTATGCCAAGCTTGTCAGGGGACAGCTCTGTCAATTATGGCACAAGTTACCAGATGTAAGTGAGGAAGATTTTGCAGGGTTGAGTAGATTGGTTGTGCCTTTGCTGAATCCAATGTAAAGTTTGACATTGAATGGACCATTTTGTTTTATTCTTCTTACGCTTTATTGTTTCTGAATTGCTTGCTAATCCATTTCAAAGAGCATTAAGTCAATAGTTTTGTTGTGGATTTAGAGATGCAATAGATAAAGACAATAGTTCTCTTTTCCTTAGGGGCATTGATTTTTTTTATATAACAATCCAAATGTTTTTCCAGGTTTTACTTAATTAGCTGAATTTAAATTTTCCAGCTGCCTTGAGCAACATTCATCACAGCAACAGTGAGGGGAACTGAACAAAAGAGGGTTTATTAAAGTTGACTATCATTAGGTGTGTAAGCATTTGCTAACTCTCAACTCCTATGCTGAATTTTGGTCAAATACCAGATATGTATAGAACACATGCACAAAAGACACAGAAAGCATTCCAAAAAAATCAGAAATTCAAGACTGAAAGGTCACCCTTTCCAATGTATCAATATACTTCTAGTAGCATGGCAACCAGAATTGCACACAGTACTCCAAATACTGCAGCTATATAAGACCAAAGTTTTCTAATTTCTGTACTCAATGCCTTGACCGATGAAGGTCAGAATGCCATATGTCTTCTTGACAACCTTGTCCACCTGAGTTGCCACCTTCAAGGAACTGTTGATCTGCACACCTAGAAGCCTCTGTATGCTAATATTTCTAAGACTCTACCATTTACAGTAAACTTTACTTCTACAGTAGACCTTCTTAATAGCATCATCTCACATTTGTCCAGGTTAAATTTCATCTCTATCCTTTGGCTCAGGTTTCCAGCCGACTTATATCCTGCTGTATCCTCTGATAATCCTCACTATTCGCTATTCCCCCAATTTTTGTATCAACTGCAAATTTACTGATCAGAACACCTACATTTTCTTCCAAATCATTTATATATTTTAGATAGTGAAGAGGGGTGTTTTAGTTTACAGAGTGACTTGGACAAGTTGCAGAGCTGGGCCGAGAGGTGGCAAATGGAGTTTAATGTGGAAAAGTGTGAGGTAATGCACTTTGGCAGGAACAATAAATGTGTAGAGTATAGGGCTAATGGTAGGGCTCTTAATAGTGTTGAGAACAGAAGGATCTTGGTGTATGTGTCAATAGATCCCTGAAAGTAGGCAGTCAAGTGGATAAAGTTGTTAAGAAGGCATATGGAGTCTTAGCTTTTATTGGTAGGGGGATTGAATTTAGGAGCCGCAGCATCATGTTGCAGCTGTACAAAACTCTAGTGCGGCCGCACTTTGAGTATTGTGTGCAGTTCTGGTCGCCACATTATAAGAAAGATGTGGAGGCATTGGAGAGGGTACAGAGGAGGTTTACTAGGATGTTTCCTGGTATGGAGGGCAGGTCCTATGAAGAGAGGTTGAAGGATTTGAGGTGGTTTTCGTTAGAAAGGAGGCGGCTAAGAGGGGATCTTATTGAAGCATATAAGATGATTAGAGGTTTAGATAGGGTGGACAGTGATAGCCTTTTTCCTAGGATGGAGAAAGCTAGCACGAGGGGACACAGCTTTAAATTAAGGGGTATGAGTTATAGGACGGATATCAGAGGTAGGTTCTTTACTCAAAGAGTGATTAGGGAGTGGAATGCCCTGCCTGCAGCTGTTGTAGATGCTCCAAGTTTGGTGGCGTTTAAGAGGTTAGTTGATAAGTATATGGATGAGAAGGGAATGTTTTAGTTAGGAGGGGCATTGCTTTTTATTTTGGTCGGCACAACATCGAAGGCCGAAGGGCCTGTTCTGTGCTGTATTGTTCTATGTTCTATATATATTATAAACAGGAGTCTCAGCATTGATCCTTATGGAACACCACGTGTCACAAATCTCCAGTTAGAAAAGTAGCCTTCCAACGGTACTGTCTGCTTTCTGTGCCCAATAAAGTTTTACAACACCAATTTTAAATCCAACCAATTTATTTGATAGTAAATTCGCGAGCTTTCGACTTTACAGCCTTCGTCAGGCAAATGCATTTGCCTGATGAAGGCTGTAAAGTCGAAAGCTCGCGGATTTACTATCAAATAAATTGGTTGGATTTAAAATTGGTGTTGTAAAACTTACTGAGTTTACCCCAGTCCAATGCCGGCATCTCTACATCATGACTTCTATGCTCAAGCCAGGTCTGTATCTGCCTTAGCAGCTCACCTCAGATCTATATGACTTCATTTGCCATAAGGAACCTAATCGAAGGTTTTACTGAAGTCCACGTATATAACAACTACTGCCTTGTCCTGGTCAATTTTTCTTGTCACTTCTTCAAAGAACTCAATCAAGTATTATGCATAAAACCGTGCTGCCTATTGTAAGCTTATTATCTTTCGGATATCAGTACACTCTCCTTGTGTTTTATTTTTCTTAGCTTTACTGACCCATTCACTGAATTCTCCACAGTTTCTGTACTCTCTACTATGGCTCTTGTTGGTTTTTGTCTTTGCTTTTTCTGCCTTCCACTTTTCCCCTTACTGCCTTTTGTTTCTGTCCCCACTTTACTTCACTCTGACTTCCTGCTTCAGTTCCCATCTCCCTGCCACGTTAGTTTAAACCCTCCTGAATAGCACTAGCAAACACTCCCCGAAGGATATTGGTTCTATTCCTGCTCAGGCGCACCTTCCCAGAACCAGTTCCAACGTCCCGTTAATTTAAATTCCTCCCTTTTGCATCAGCCTTAAAGCCACTTATTCATCTTAGCTATCCTGACATTCCTACTCTGATTAGCACATGGCATAGGTGAGAAATCCTGAGATTACTACCTTTTGAGGTCCTACTTTTTAGTTTAAACCCTAACTCCCTAAATTCAGCTCCCTAGACTCTCTAACATTTTGAAAGGCAATGTTTCAGAAAGTACAACCTCCATAATTTCTATTGGATAATTTAAGCCTATTACCTATAATGTTGTTAAGTATTTCAGTCTGTAGATACGTAAATATTTTTTGATTCCTATGTTATTGTATTTTTCCTCCAAAAATACTAATAGTTAATTTTTTGGTGATATTGACTATCTCCTAATTTATTCAACATCTGCCACCAAACTTCTGCTTAAAGATTTGTACTTCTTGTTATTCCTTGAAGTTTGTTAAATATTTAAGGGCATTCCGAGTATTGACCTCTGTCAACTTTCATCGACAAATAGCAGAATCAATCTCAGGTCTTAGCAAATATTGGATCAGTAACATTGAATTATTAATGACTAGACAACTTTTAGTGAGGATTTTTAAATATCAGTAAAACCAACAAAAATACTTAACAACAAAGCAACAATTCTCTGGAGTTTAGTAGATGAAAGACACTCTCATTGAAACCATTGTTTAGTACAGTTACAGCTGGCATAGAGGAATCAAAGAAAATGGAAAGCAGGCAGGAAAGTGGAGTTGATTTCCAAAATCAGCTATTATTGTATTGAATGGTGAGTAGGTTCATTGGGCTATATCATTTACGCCTTATGTTCTGTGGGAGAAGTATTGAAGGAATCCTGAAATGCTGATATCCACACCTGGAAGGCAAGCTTTTTTACCAGGAGCACAAAGTCAAGGCATTGGAAATTGGAAAAGAAAGCATTTTTAAAAGGATGGAGTAATGTTAAATGTAATAAAAGAAAATGCTGTCGAAACTCATCAGGTCAAGCAGCATCTATAGTGGGGGAAACAAAGTCAATGCTTTGATTCTAAGCAACTTTTCAGAATAAAAGAAGAGTCATATTGGACTTGAAACCTTAACTTTGTTTCTCTCTCCACAGATGCTGCCAGACTTGCTGAGTTTTTATAGCATTTTTTGGTTTTTATTTTAGATTTCCAACATCCACAATATTTTGCTTTTATTTTAATGAGTAATATTTTAATATTTAGAAACAGTGATCAACTAAATACCAGCAATAATTTTTCATTACTGTTACAAGCATCAATATGTACTGGAAAAATGAAATGTGTGTTCTTGTCCCTTAGCTTTGCATTAACATGACTAATGAGAAGATCCATCAGTATATACAGGAAACACTCTTTCAACAGCAACAGGATGAATGTGTGCCAGGAGGTGCCATCATGGAAACTGCCAACTCTCCTAGCAACCAAAATTCTGTTCTGGACTTCTTTTTTCAGGTATGCTTTGAATGCTTGCATTGAGATTGTGAATTTATTATTTGCATATGACCCTCATAAATGCTAATTCAGTTTAATAAATTAATAAGCAATTTTTACTTTATTTATTAGTCACAAGTAAGTCTTACATTAACACTCAATGAATTTACTGTAAAAGTCCCCTAGTCGCCATATTCCGGTGCCTGTTCAGGTCACTGCACCCAACCAGCATGTCTTTCAGACTCTCTATATCTTTTTACGCACTATATCAGTCTTGCATCAAATCTACTTTTGGCAAACGCTTTAGCCATAATTCATTTCCTTTTAAATCGTGCAAAATATTTTTCATTTCTTGAAAATGGTTTCTGAATGCAATTGAAAGTGTCACAACTTAAACTGAAATGAACGCCATCTTGTAAATTGTTAGGTAAAATGAAATAGGAAAAATAAATCATGATAAATACAGTCCTCAAAAAATACACAATATTACTGTTATCTGTCCTCATTAAGAGGTGGCATGCTAGCACAGTGATTAGCACTGTACCTTACAGCACCAGGGACCCTGGTTAGATTCCAACTTGGGGTCTTTCTGTGCGGAATTTCCACACACTCTCAGTTTCTGCATAGATTTTTATCAAGTGCTCTGGTTCCCTCCCACCATCCAAAGACATGGTTCGCAATCTTACCCGCCATTTGCGCCATGCTTCCACTGCAGTGATGTCGGAGAATTTAACAGCTAGCCAAATCTCCATACATGGTGGTGAGATGAGAAATTAGGTGGATTGGAGATGCTAAATTGCCCCTTAGTTTGTCTGTGTGTGTGAATGCAACTATATTTGATGTGTTGTAATGTCCTTCAAGCTAGAGTATTTTACTCTTTATCATGTGAACTGCTGCTACTCTGGTTGCATGCAATAATTTGACATTTGGCACTGTCAGAAATAACTCTTTTTGGTTTAGTTCTGTGCAACACACAAGGAGACACTATTATATAATGTGCCTGTAGAAGTATATTTAATGAAAACAGTTTCGGAGTAGGGAGCAGGAGATGCAGATGCTACTTTATCACACAGGGGAGAGATAAAATTAGTTCATTTCTTTTAATCTATCACAACATTAGCTGTGTAAATTAGTCTTAATCTTGAGATGCATTTATGTCTCACTAATCAGCATGCAGCAATTGTGTTTAAGCAACATAATTCAAAATATGTAGACTTTGAGATGGGAAAATTACATGGGGGTCAAATTGCATAGTGCTGGACTACGCAAAGAAATCTGTGCCACAATGGGTACGCCCATGCCTTAACCGCAATAAAGCCTCTGACCTCATTCAAATTAAGCTAGTGAGCTACTGATGCTTTCATAAAGGTTAGATTGGTCCTGTAAGGAAATCAGTCAGAGGAGAAGGAAGGTTATTGAAGGACGCTGACAGCAGTCTTCAAGGCTGCTTTGGAACTGGGACCAACATTCTACGTGTTTCTCATTCAGGTAAGTATTTTTGAAAAAAGTATTTTAGAAGTTATCTCGATTAGTCCTTTTGAGGGCAACCAGTTTGGTTATGTACAGACACTTGCCTGAATGGGAAGAAACTCAATTTCAGGAAAGGATCTTGAACTAGGTGTCTGGTTCCCAATTTGTATGTGCAAAAGGCTAATTTCTGTTTCAGACACGGGTCCTAAACACATTCTTCTGCCTTTGAGAGTATGATAAACTCATGATGCAGAATGTGTTTGTACCAGAACTTTCCATATTGGATGTTCAGATACCTATACATTTATGCATTTGACAAGGTTGCAACTATGCATTTGACAAGGTCCCACATGCAAGACTTCTTGAGAAGGTGAGAGGCCATGGGATCCAAGGGGCTTTGGCCTTGTGGATCCAGAACTGGCTTGCCTGCAGAAGGCAGAGGGTGGTTGTGGATGGCTCTTTTTCTGCATGGAGGTCGGTCACCAGTGGAGTGCCCCAGGGATCTGTTCTAGGACCCTTGCTGTTTGTCATTTTCATAAATGACCTGGATGAGGAAGTGGAGGGATGGGTGAGTAAGTTCGCCGATGACACGAAGGTCGGTGGTGTTGTGGATGGTCTGGAGGGATGTCAAAAGTTGCAGCATGACATCGACAGGATGCAAGACTGGGCGGAGAAGTGGCAGATGGACTTCAACGCGGATAAATGTGTTGTGGTCCATTTTGGCAGATCCAACGGGATGAATGAGTACACTATCAAAGATAGGAGTCTTAGCTGTGTGGAAGAGCAGAGGGATCTTGGGGTCCGGGTCCATAAGACTCTCAAATCGGCCTCCCAGGTGGAGGATGTGATTAAGAAAGCTTACGGTGTACTGGCCTTCATTCATCGAGGGATTGAGTTCAGGAGTCAGGAAGTAATGCTGCAGCTTTATAGGACCCTTGTCAGACCACACTTGGAGTACTGTGCGCAGTTCTGGTCGCCTCACTATAGGAAGGACGTGGAAGCTATTGAAAGGGTGCAGAGGAGATTTACAAGGATGTTGCCTGGATTGGGAGGCATGCCTTATGAAGACAGGTTGAGGGAGCTGGGACTGTTCTCCCTGGAGAGACGAAGGTTGAGAGGCGACCTGATAGAGGTTTACAAGATGTTGAGAGGAATAGATAGGGTGGACTCTCAGAGACTATTTCCCAGGGCTGAAATGGTCGTGACGAGAGGGCACAGATTTAAGGTGCAGGGAAGCAAGTACAGAGGGGATGCTGGGGGAAAGTTTTTCACTGAGGGTGGTGAGTGAATGGAATCGGCGGCCGTCGGTGGTGGTCGAGGCAAACTCGCTGGGGTCTTTTAAAAGACTTCTGGATGAGTATATGGGATCTAATGGGATTGGGGGTTATAGATAGGTTTATGGCTGGGTAGGTTTTGATGTATTCGGCACAACTTGTGGGCCGAAGGGCCTGTTTGTGCTGTAGTGTTCTATGTTCTATGTTCTATACATCTCTAAAATAGGCATCACCTGAATCAGCTGAGTTTTATCAAAGACTGCAACTAAATGATTGCTACTTTTAAATAATGAACTGGACATCTATGTTTGAATATCACTTTAGGTTATAGTAAGTAACAGAATTCAAATAATTCTAACTCTGGTGCAATAAGTTGCAACAAAATTTTCATTTAAGCTTTTCCAGAGTAGTTGTGCCTACTGTCATCACAGAATGTTCTGAAAATTTGGCAGAATTCTCACTCTTTTTTAAAAAAAAACAGCAAAGTCACACTAGAGAGCTAATGCTGAAGATGCTTCTGACTAAGGATTTATTGCATCCGTCTCCCAAGGAGGAGAAGAGGAAACACACGAAGTGGCTGGTGCAAAGCCCCAACTCCTACTTCATTGATATCAAATATCCTGGTTGCAACAAAATCACAACAGTTTTCAGCAATGCACAGATGGTTGTGCATTGGGTGTTGGGTGTTCCACTGTACTTTGCCAGTCCACTGGAGGAAAAGCCAGGTTAACAGAAGGCTGTTCCTTCAGAAGAAAACAGCACTAAAGATGACAGTTGGCGTTTGAGGATGGGTGAAATGCCACCCAACCATGCATCATGAGCCTGGCTGACGAGCTGAGGGGTATGGATAGCAGGGTGGAGCTGAGGAAGTGGAGCGTGCGTGCCTGTGTCCTCGAGCCTCACCGCCTGCTTTCTAGAAACTTTTTTGGACCCTCTTGTTGGTATTGAATTATTTGTTAGAATTGTCAAATAAAATGACGTAACATTAAAAAAAAGGGGAACCAAGGCCAACAGCCAAGCTTTTCAGGAAATTATGAGTGGAGTTGACAGTCTCCAAATTATAAACAAGGTATATCCAAATTACAAAACCATTTCCCTCATATTTATCACTGCACCTAGTTTCAATTTGTAGCTTATATTTCCATTGTCAACTTTATGGCAAATAAACTTGACTTTATCCCATGTGCTATCTCATTAATTAGAAGCTGAGATTTTTTTATTTCTGTATGATGCCATCATTTCTTGGAGGAAATAACTTTAAGTTAGAATAAAGGTGAGAACATCTCCCAAAAGGGCTGATTATCAGCCAGCTCAGTTTGTGACATCAATATCCCCATAGAATCTAGCCACAACAAATTGAGCAGGTGCGTGGTAATCCTTTCATTACATTAGGGACCAAGAGGAATGGTAATGGAAGGCACGATACAAACATTGCTATTGTAGGCAACTCCATTGCTTGCAATTTGGCATTGTTGAAGTAACCAAGCTTTATACTGTTGGTTGAATGGTTATTTGAAAAAAAAATCTTGGGCGAGTGCACAATTTTGACCTGTGATGCCACCAAAGATGGCATTGTCAAAGCCTGATGCCCTCTGACATGTCTCCATCCTCTTTTGACAAGGCCAGTGTGATGGCCCAAGCTGGGAGGGGCATTCACATGAGTGTCACTTTCAAGCATCAGGAGCCTTCCAAGTTATGCTGGCTGACTTGGCATTCTGTTTCTGAACTTGGATCGTACAGATCTATTTGATGTATTTGGTTATGGCACATCAAAAACGATGTTCAGCTGCAAGAGGGACCCAGCACAAGCTTTATTTTAAGGGCAAGGCACCAAACCAGCAGTTAAGGTCATTTAGGCGATTACAAAGTCTCTGGAAGTACACAGAATGTTTTTGGTGGGTTCCTGGATTTGGTCATGTGTATTGCTGCATGCTCGTAAGAAGGATAGAGATTTGGTGAACTGGTCATATAAAGACTGAAGAAGGTATGGGAGATAGAGCAGCAGTACCTCTGGGTTTGAGACATGATAAAGAGAGGAATAGCTCAACACAATGCTCTCTGCGAACTTGGAGCAAGACTCCCATCATCCTTCCTGACCGTGTCAGGAGGCTGAATGGAAGAATCATTCAGAACTTGGTGTGCATGATAGTTCACTTTTGTTAATGAGAACTCATTGAGGTTCTCATCTGAGTCTTCTGCAGCAGTACTTGTCAGCTTGCCACCTGAACACCACACTCCCCAAGCCCCTTTCCCCCATCCAGATAAGCTGGAAAGCCCAGCAATGCCTCAACTTTCTTGGAAGACTAAGGAAATTTGTTAGCTACAACCCTCTCACCAACTTTTAAAGATGCATCATGCATTCTTTCTGGTTGTATCACAGCTTAGTATGGTTCCTGCTTTGCTCAAGACTGCAAGATATTACAAAAGATCATGAACGTAGCCCAATCCATCATGCAAACCAGGCTACCATTCATTGACTCTGTCTACACATCACGCTGCCTTAGAAAAGCAGCCAGCATAATTAAGGACTCCACGCGCCCAGGCATATTCTGTTCAATATTCTTTCATGGGAAAATGACACAAAAGTCTCAGGTCATATACCAACCAACTCCAGAACAGCTTCTTCCCTGCTGTCATTAGACTTTTAACTGACCTACTCGCTATACCCTAGCTATGACTGTAACATTACATTTTGTGCTCTCTCCTTTCCTTCTCTATGTATGGTATGCTTTGTCTGTATAGTACAAAAAAACTTTTCACTGTATACTAATATATATGTCAATAATAATAAATTGATTGATCAAATGATTGATGTTCATTCTTCTCCAGTCTTTGTCAATATTGACCACAGCATTCTCCAACAGCACTTCTTCATTGTCCAACTGTCTGGGACTGCCCTCATGTCATCCCATTCTTCTCCATCAGTAAATGAAATTGAAAGCGCCCAACATTTAACTCATTGCACTTAACCCTACATACCAAATGCATCTGAAAAGTTATTAGGTTAGAGAGAAGAAAGGTGATTAAAATCATAGTGGTGGATTTAACATTTTCCAAACAACAGGTTTGAAAGCAGGGTGGTTTGTTAAAGCCAGTGAGTAGTCTCCTTGTCACCTTCTCATTAACCACTGCCTCCACTGCAATTATGCCAGCTGTGAGGGCTGTGTTGGGCAGCTTATCCCCCATGGGCCAATTAATGCCACCCATCCTATAGTTAGACTGGGTTAAACATCAACAACTGCATGAGATACTCTGCAACTCTTGCTCTTATATTTCTGATACACGAGCTGTTTTTGAAGCTTTTCATTTTGCACTCATCAGGATGAGCGCAATCATGCCAACATTCAAATGATGGCAATAGATCAAACTTCAGGGAGAAAGGGTGCTATTTGATTGGCAATTCAACTCTTTGCTGAGGCGTTGCCATGGAGAAAGCAACGAAGAAGTATAGCCTCCCCATGTATCTGGCTAATTTAAAAAAATGTGCGAGGTATGAACATATTCAATCCCACTCTTATACTAAATCTCAGCCAGTCTTAGATGGCTGCAGTGGAGGCAATGTATACATAAATCATCAGAACTTTGTGGTGTTGTGCCAAAAATTTAGTTTCTGTATTGTACCATTATTAGCAAGAATTCACCACCTTAATTTGCAGCATAAAAACATCAAGGCATTTTTCTAATTCAGATGGTTGTGACACTGTGCTCATAAGGGGCAGGGGAAGTGGAGCGTCCGTGGGATGGGGGAGGGTGGTGCATGTCAGTTTGCAGGGTAACAATAGTCTTTGAGATGTAGGACTACATCATCTTGTCATTGACAGAAAATTATTTGGCTACTACCAGGACACCATAGCTTTTAAGGACAGCTACCATCTTCCAGCATGTGCAGGCCAATCATAGGGTTGGCAGCCTAGCTAAGAACATAAGCCATGCTGGATCTACACATGAAAGAAGAGGGAAACATGGAAACATTACAACCGTGTAATTGGGGTCTGGGGGAGTTGGGTTGGGTGCATTAATAAGACTCAAAGGGCTGTTACTGCAGCAGTAGCCATTGTTGCAGTGGGCAGAGGATCCTGTGAGCCAAAGAATGCCCACAACTTGAGCCCACTGGACAACTGCCAGAGTTTACCTGGTAGTTTCTCCACATGGCAGAGGACACCTTCTGCTAGTAAAATATCAGTGTTTGTGGAATGGGGACATTTATTGGCTATGTAAGTAGCTCTATTAGCTTTTTGCAAAGGGACTGTCCCCCACATTCCTAATGAGTATAGACAGAGAATATGAAGTTGGCGACAAATGGCAGAATAGCTGTTGGCTTCAAGACAGAATAGAAACGGTCTGCCCTTGATTTCTTTTTCAAAGTGTTGTCTGTGACCAGATTTTCCATCTGTACATTTAAACATTTTGGGAATAAAAGGTGAAAATGCAGGTCCCATGCTGGCAGGGAGGACTCTGCTACCCTACTAGTAACCTTGGCTCTTGAGAGATTGCAATGCCACTTTTAAAGGATGGCTTGGTCTTTAAAAAAAACAGATATGCTGCCAACCTTGCCCGAAGGAACCACTCCCTCCACAAACCTCCTCAACGAAAGTCCCCTCTCCCACAGTAGTGCCCAAAGGCACTGCTGCTGCCTGAGCATGATCCTCTTCCCTTGGGGTTTGCATTTATCTGTCTGTCCATGGCGGGTGACTCTGTTCATCAGTTCTCCATTTTACAAAACCTGTTGTAAACCCCGCCAACATGACATCATGCTGGCAAAGGGAGTATTACCCATGTGTGGGATGATACTGTGGAGAGACCCACTAAATATATAACAGTATGTTATGGGTTTCCAGCATTTCATGGTGGGAATCCCATAACATCACTGGTGGAAGTGGGTAGTGCAGAGCAGGTGTGAGGGAAGGGGAATCAGTCAGGAAAGTCCTGTGTATTTTGGGACTCCCCCTTGATACTCATCCCTTGCTACCATTCTGACCCACCAAAATCAAGGTGGAAAATCCCCACTGGAGAGTGGGAGTAAAGGGCAATTAATCAATGTCCAAAGGTGGAAAGTGTTTTCTCCAAAGATCAATGTGGGACCATTGGTGTTCTGACAGAATGTTCCCTTCTATGGGGAACAGCACAACGAGAGACCATTCAACATAGTCACCAAGAAATTCAGAAAAAGTTTCTTCACCCACACAATCTGAAACCCTCTACCACAGGGAAAGTTTGAAGTAAAAGTTATAGAACATAGAACATAGAACAATACAGCACAGAACAGGCCCTTCGGCCTTCGATGTTGTGCCGACCAAAATAAAAAGCAATGCCCCTCCTAACTAAACCATTCCCTTCTCATCCATATACTTATCAACTAACCTCTTAAACGCCACCAAACTTGGCGCATCTACAACAGCTGCAGGCAGGGCATTCCACTCCCTAATCACTCTTTGAGTAAAGAACCTACCTCTGATATCCGTCCTATAACTCATACCCCTTAATTTAAAGCTGTGTCCCCTCGTGCTAGCTTTCTCCATCCTAGGAAAAAGGCTATCACTGTCCACCCTATCTAAACCTCTAATCATCTTATATGTTTCAATAAGATCCCCCCTTAGCCGCCTCCTTTCTAACGAAAACAACCTCAAATCCTTCAACCTCTCTTCATAGGACCTGCCCTCCATACCAGGCAACATCCTAGTAAACCTCCTCTGTACCCTCTCCAATGCCTCCACATCTTTCTTATAATGTGGCGACCAGAACTGCACACAATACTCCAAGTGCGGCCGCACTAGAGTTTTGTACAGCTGCAACATGATGCTGCGGCTCCTAAATTCAATCCCCCTACCAATAAAAGCTAAGACTCCATAAGCCTTCTTAACAACTTTATCCACTTGACTGCCTACTTTCAGGGATCTATTGACACATACACCAAGATCCTTCTGTTCCTCAACACTATTAAGAGCCCTACCATTAGCCCTATACTCTACACATTTATTGTTCCTGCCAAAGTGCATTACCTCACACTTTTCCACATTAAACTCCATTTGCCACCTCTCGGCCCAGCTCTGCAACTTGTCCAAGTCACTCTGTAAACTAAAACACCCCTCTTCACTATCTACCACACCACCAACTTTAGTATCATCTGCAAATTTACTGATCCATCCCTCAATACCCTCATCCAGATCATTTATAAAAATTACAAACAGCAGGGGCCCCAAAACAGACCCCTGAGGCACACCACTCGTCACCGAACTCCACGATGAATATCTCCCATCAACCACCACCCTCTGTCTTCTATCTGCCAGCCAATTCCTAATCCAATTAGCTAAATCACCCTCTATTCCACACATCTGCATTTTCTGTAGAAGTCTTCCATGGGCCACCTTATCAAAAGCCTTACTAAAGTCCATATATACTACATCAACCGCCTTACCCCCATCCACCTCTCTGGTCACTTTCTCAAAAAACTCAATGAGGTTAGTAAGGCATGACCTACCCTTCACGAAACCATGCTGACTATCCCCAATCAATTCATTTCTCTCTAAATAACTATAAATCCTATCCCTAATAATTCTCTCCAATACCTTGCCCACCACAGAAGTAAGACTCACTGGCCTATAATTCCCAGGAAGGTCTCTCTTCCCCTTCTTAAACAATGGGACCACATTCGCCATCCTCCAGTCCTCCGGAACCACACCCGTAACCAACGAGGACCTGAAGATCAGAGCCAGAGGCTCTGCAATCTCCTCTCTTGCCTCCCAGAGAATCCTAGGGTAAATCCCGTCCGGCCCAGGGGACTTATCCAACTTCAAACCCTCGAGAATTTCTAACACATCCTCCCTATCTACTACAATACTCCCCAATTTGCAACCCTGTACCTCAGTGCTCTCCACAGCTACATTTCCAGCACTCTGCGTGAATACCGAAGAGAAATATTTATTCAGTGCCTCGCCAATCTCTTCAGGCTCCACGCACAACTTCCCACTGCTGTCTATGACTGGCCCTAATCTTGCCCTAACCAATCTTCTATTCTTAACATATCGAAAGAAAGCTTTAGGATTCTCCTTAATCCTATCAGCCAACATCTTCTCGTGTCCCCTCTTAGCTCTCCTCAATTCACTTTTTACCTCCTTCCTAGCTAATCTATAGCTATCCATTGCACTACCTGAGCCTTCAAGCCTCATCCTGACATAAGCCTCCTTTTTCTTCTTAACCAGCAAATCAACTCTTTTCGTACACCAAGGCTCTCTTACTCGTCCATTTCCTCCCTGCCTGACAGGGACATACTTATCAAGGACTCTCAGCAGCTGCTCCTTGAATAAGCACCACATTCCAGATGTTCCCAGTCCCTGTAGTTCCCTAGACCAATCTACGCACCCTAATTCTCTCCTGATGGCCTCATAATTACCCTTCCCCCAGCTATAACTACAGCCCCCAGCTTCATGCCTATCCCTGTCCATCACTAAGGTGAACGTAACCGAATTGTGGTCACTATCACCAAAATGTTCACTAACTTCCAAGCCTAACACCTGGTCTGGCTCATTGCCCAGCACCAAATCCAATGTAGCCTCACCTCTAGTTGGCCTATCTACATACTGAGTTATAGATGTGTTTAGGGAGGAGCTAGACCAACATTTGAAAGAGAAGGGAATAGATAGTTCCAATGATTTAGATGTGCAAAGATGGGGGAGGAGTCTTGAATGGATCACAAGCATCATGGTCTGTTTGAGCCTAATGGCCTATTTCTGCACCATTCATCCTCTGCAATTAGCTACCGCTGGCAAGATGGCATAGCAGAAGGAAAATCACTTTCCACCCTCAGCTCCCCACTGTACCGTACCATTTTACAAACCTGCAATCTTCCAGTTCAACCCCAGAGGGCTGGCAAAATTCAGCCCAGTATTTGGCAGCAATTGCATAAGGACTGTGTGTGTGCCCTTACCAGCATGGGCCCCACTGCAAATTTTGTTGTTAGTCAAAAAATTAGATCACCTAGCTCCCTTTATTAAAATAGCAGATCTGTTAGACTACAGCAAATCACTGTGGTTTAGGCAGCTCTCTCAAAGGCATACCCTCCGACAACCAGGTAAATGGGAATACCATCACCTCCAGTTTTCCTTCTGTCGTGCACCATCCTGGCTTGGATGCATGTTTCTGTTCCTTTACTGTTGTTGGGTCAAAATCCTAGAACTTCCTACCTAACAGCACCAGAAAAGCATCTTCAATAAATAGATTATAATCGACCAAAACGTCACTCATCCCCTTCTTTGGGCAATTTGAAGTGGCCAATAGCTCCATCTCAAAAATATTTTTTTTCTAAGTTTCATCTGTTGATTGAAAATATCAGTGTATTATATCAAAAGTAAGGGAAATGTGGAACAACCATATTACATTGAACAGAATAAACAGATGGCTGTAGAGTATTTTCTTCTAAATATAGACCAATGATTTGTTGCATTCTTGTGTCAATTAATGTGAAAGATGTTTGTTGGAGCTGGGGAGTGAAATCATTTCCCCTTATGAGAGTGTTAGAGTCAAGCAAATCAGATACATTTAGCAAAGCCCAAAGAAGGTCAAAACTCCCCAGCTTTAACTGTTTTTACATGTATCTTTTACATAAAAAATCATAATACATAAATGCAAAATAATTGCCATTTTTTGATGGGGATTTGTGTCAACTGCATTCTAACCAGATTCTGCATAATATTGTCAAAGTGGAAGTGAGGAGACAATTCACATTATCAGCCCTGAGTTAATTTGAATCCAATTCCAAATGTGAAAGCATATGCCATTAAATGACTTCTTCCATTCCTTGATGTTTTTGTATTAAAATGAATAATTCATACTTTATGTGCACTATTTATGTGTTTAAGTGTAAAGAACATCATTGTGTGATGATGTTAAAGGCCATGTGCATTTCCTGTTAATTGAACCTGTGAGTTGACAGTTTGGATGTGTCATTACGATAAATGTGCAATCCTCATTGTAAACAATATTATTCTTGGTATTTAAAATACTTAAAAAGAAAATTAAAAGAAAATTAGGCTTTTTCATCTGTATTTACATAAGATGGGGCAATTATGAGCATTATCACTGTAGGGTATTTTATCAGGAGGCAATAAGGAATAAGGGACAGGGCCAGGATTTTCCGAAACATCAGTAAAGATTGATGTTTAATGGGAAAAATGGCATTGAAGTCGCTAATGGCAATGATGGCTTTCTGCTCCATATAAGGCAGAACTATCTTCATCTGCTTCAATAACCTTCACTCCTTAATAAGGCAAGAAGTAGGAATGTTTGCTGAATTTTGGACAATTTTTAGCACCATTTATGACTTCTCAGAAGCAGTGATGCCCATATGTAGGAAGATGTACACTGTATTCAGGCTCGGGTTGATAATGGGCAACTAACACTCATACTACATGAATACCAGGTAACGACCATCTCCTAGAAGAGAGAGTCCAACATCAACCCCTCGATGTTGAATAGCATTATCATTGCCCTCATCTTGGGTATTACCATTGAGCAAAACTCAAATGGAGCAGCCTATAAGTACTATGGCTATTGGAGCAGGTCAGAGACTGGGAATTTTGTGACAAGTAATTCTCTTCCTTACACACCAAAGCCCCCAGTGACCATTTACAGAGCATAAGTCAAGGAGGGTGATATATCTGATGAGTGCAGCTGCACCTGGTAATTGGAGACTCCATAGTTAGGGGGACAGATAGGAGAGTAAATAGTAATAAACGGGACTCAGGGCTGGTGTGTTGCCTCCCATGGGCTGGGGTCCAGGATGTCTTACAGTGGATTTTTAAGATTCTTAAGGGAGAGGGGAGTCAGCCCCAAGTCATAGTTCATGTAGGGACACATGATGTAGGTAGGACAAGGTAAGGGGATATTAAACAGAAATTTATGGAGTTGGGGTGGAAGCTTAGGGCCAAAACAGACAGAGTGGCTATCTCTGGACTCTTGCCTGTGCCACGGGATAGTTTAGAGAAGAACAGAGAGAGGGAATGTTTGAATTCGTGGCTGCGGGGATGGTGCAGGAGGGAGGGGTTCAGGTTCATGAACAATTGGGACGCATTCTGGGATAGGTGGGACCTCTACAAGAGAGATGGTCTACACCTGAACCAGAGGGGAACCAATATCTTGGGGGGAAAATTTGCAAAGGCTATGCAGGGGGCTTTAAACTGATTCAGAGGGGGGGTGGGATCCTGAGTAGTTTGGATGTTAAGAGGGACGAGAACAGGGGGGTCATAGATGAGAACTGTAAAACACAGCAGCGTACGGGTGGAGTAGGGCATGGTTTGAAATGCGTATACTTTAACGCAAGAAGTATTCGCAATAAGGTGGAGGAACTTGCAGCTTGGACCAGTACCTGGAACTTAAATTTTGTGGCCATTTCAGAGACATGGATAGAGCAGGGACAGGAATGGTTGTTGCAGGTTCCGGGGTTCAAATGCTTCAGTCGGAGTAGAGAAGGAGGTAGAAGTGGGGGAGGAGTGGCATTATTAGTTAAAGACTGTATCACAGTGACAGAAAGGAAGTTTGATGAGGATTTGTCTGTTGAGGTAGTATGGGCTGAGGTTAGAAACAGGAGAGGAGAGGTCACCCTGTTGGGAGTCTTTTATAGACCTCCTAAAAGTTCTAGAGAGGTAGAGAAAAGGATTGCAAAGCCGATCCTGGACAGGAGTGAAAGTAATAGGGTAATTGTTATGGGGGACTTTAACTTTACTAATATTGACTGGAATAGCTATAGCTCTAGCTCGTTAGAGGGGTCAGTTTTCGTACAAAGTGTGCAGGAAGGTTTTTTGACTCAGTATGTAGATAGGCCAACTAGAGGTGAGGCTACATTGGATTTGGTGCTGGGCAATGAGCCAGACCAGGTGTTAGACTTGGAAGTTGGTGAACATTTTGGTGATAGTGACCACAGTTCGGTTACGTTCACCTTAGTGATGGATAGGGATAGGCATGAAGCTGGGGGCAGTAGTTATAGCTGGGGGAATGGTAATTATGAGGCCATAAGGAGGGAATTAGGGTGCATATGTTGGACTAGGAAACTACAGGGACTGGGAACATCTGAAATGTGGAGCTTATTCAAGGAGCAGCTACTGCGAGTCCTTGATAAGTATGTCCCTGTCAGGCAAGGAGGAAATGGTCGAGTAAGTGAACCATGGTTTACTAAAAAAGTTAATTCGCTGGTTAAAAGGGAAAAAGAGGCTTATATCAGGATGAGGCTTGAAGGCTCAGTTAGTGCAATGGATAGCTATAGATTAGCCAGGAGGGAGCTAAAGAGTGAGTTGAGGAGAGCTAAAAGGGGACATGAGAAGACTTTGGCTGATAGGATCAAGGGGAATCCTAAAGCTTTCTTTAGATATGTTAAGAATAGAAGATTGGTTAGGGCAAGGTTAGGGCCAGTCATGGACAGCAGTGGGAAGTTGTGCGTGGAGCCTGAAGAGATTGGAGGGGCACTGAATAAATATTTCTCTTTGGTATTCACGCAGGGAGATGTAAATGTAGTTGCGGAGGACACTGGGATACAGGGTTGCAAACTGGTAAGTATTGAAGTAGAAGAGGAGGATGTGCTAGATATTCTTGAGGGTTTGAAGTTAGATAAGCCCCCTGGGCCAGACGGGATTTACTCTAGGATTCTCTGGGAGGCGAGAGAGGAGATTGCAGAGCCTCTGGCTCTGATCTTCAGGTCGTCGTTGGTTACAGGTATAGTGCCGGAAGACTGGAGGATAGCAAATGTGGTCCCGTTGTTCAAGAAGGGTAAGAGAGACTTTCCGGGGAGTTATAGGCCGGTGAGTCTTACTTCTGTTGTGGGCAAAGTATTGGAGAGAATTATTAGGGATAGGATTTATAGTTATTTAGAGAAAATGAATTGATTGGGGATAGTCAGCATGGTTTTGTGAAGGGTAGGTCGTGCCTTACTAACCTTATTGAGTTTTTTGAAAAAGTGACCAAAGAGGTGGATTGGGGTAAGGCAGTTGATGTGGTATATATGGACTTTAGTAAGGCGTTCGATAAGGTGGCCCATGGAAGGTTTCTGCAGAAAATGCAGATGTATGGGATTGAGGGTGATTTAGCTAATTGGATTAGGAATTGGCTAGCAGATAGAAGACAGAGGGTGGTGGTTGATGGGAGATATTCATCGTGGAGTTCGGTTACTAGTGTGTACCTCGGGGATCTGTTTTGGGGCCCCTGCTGTTTGTAATTTTTATAAATGATCTGGATGAGGGTATTGAAGGATGCATTAGTAAATTTGCGGATGACACCAAAGTCGGAGGAGTGGTAGATAGTGAAGAGGGGTGTTATAGTTTGCAGAGAGACTTGGACAAGTTGCAGAGCTGGGCCGAGCGGTGGCAAATGGAGTTTAATGTGGAAAAGTGTGAGGTAATTCACTTTGGCAGGAATAACAAATGTGTAGAGTATGGGGCTAATGGTAGGACTCTTAATAGTGTTGATGAACAGAGGGATCTTGGTGTATATGTGCATAGATCCCTGAAAGTTGGCAGTCAAGTCGAGAAGGTTGTTAAGAAGGCATACGGAGACTTAGCTTTTATTGGTAGGGGGATTGAATTTCGGAGCCGCAACGTCATGTTGCAACTGTACAAAACTTTAGTGCGGCCGCACTTGGAGTATTGTGTACAGTTCTGGTCCCCGCATTATAAGAAAGATGTGGAGGCATTGGAGAGGGTACAGAGGAGATTTACCAGGATGTCGCCTGATATGGAGGGCAGGTCTTATGAAGAGAGGCTGAGGGATTTGAGGTTGTTTTCATTGGAAAGAAGGCGACTAAGAGGAGACCTTATTGAAACATATAAGATGATTAGAGGTTTAGATAGGGTGGACAGTGATAGCCTTTTTCCCAGGATGGAGAAAGCTAGCACGAGGGGACATAGCTTTAAATTAAGGGGTGGTGGTTTTAGGACAGATGTCAGTGGTAGGTTCTTTACCCAGAGGGTGGTAAGGGTATGGAATGCCTTGCCTGCTTCAGTTGTAGATGCGCCAAGTTTGGTGGCGTTTAAGAGGTTAGTAGATAAGTTTATGGATGAAATTGAATGGTTTAGGTTAGAGGCTCACTGTTTGTTCCTAATTGGTCGGTGCAACATCGAGGGCCGAAGGGCCTGTTCTGTGCTGTAATGTTCTATGTTCTATGCAACAACACTCAAAAAGCTCAATGCCATGCAGGATAAAGTAGTCCATGTAACTGGCATCCATCCACTACCCTAAACATTCACTCCTTCCACCACAATGCATAGTGGTAGAAATGCCTAAGCTCTGAAAATAGCAAGATCTTCAACATTGTTTACAGACCACATAGAACAGTCAGACTTCTCTGCTTAAATGTCTACATATTTTAAAAGGAAACTGCACAAAAATATTGCTGCAATGTAAATGATTGGGAATTGAATATCAGGGAAGATAGCAGGATTCATACTAATGGGTGTGGCAGTGAAAGCAATGGTGGTATAGATGGGAAGGAGGACTTAGAGGATCTTTAAGGATTATCTTAAGAAATGAGCACAAGCAGGTGGCCGACCAGGTCAGTTTCCAAAGTTTGGACCTGACTACCACCATCTACAAGGCACAAGTCAGGACTGTGATGGAATACTCCCCACTTGCCGACAACACTCAAGAAGCTTGACAACATCCAGGACAAAGCAGCCTGTTTGATTGGCACCACGTCCACAAATACACACTCCCTCCACCACTGATGCTCAGGAGCAGCAGTGTGTACTATCTACAAGAGGCACTGCAGCAATTCACCTAAGTTCCTTAGACAGCACCTTCCAAACCCACAACTACTTCCATCTAGAAGTATAAGAACAGCTGTTACATGGATCTACCACCACCAGCAAGTTGCCCTCACCACCCTGAATCGGAAATATACTGCCATTCCTTCGCAATCACTGGGTCAAAATTCTGGAATTTCCTACCTAATGGCAATGGACCACAGCGATTCAAGAAAGCATCTCACCAGTACCTTCTCAAGGGCAATTAGGAATGGGCAATAAATGCTGGCCAGCTGGTGATGCATATGTCCCACAAATGAATAAAAAAATGTTCAAATCCCACCTTGTGAATGATGTAGTCCATGACATGAGACCAAATCAAAGATGAATTGGCAGTTACTCCTGATGGTCTTACAAGTATTGTGCATAAAATAAACCTCTCAATGTCAACATTCAGGTGGAATCTCAGAGACTATTTCCCAGGGCTGAAATGGTCGTGATGAGAGGGCACAGATTTAAGGTGCAGGCAAGCAAGTACAGAGGGGATGCTAGGGGAAAGTTTTTACTCAGAGGGTGGTGAGTGAATGGAATCGGCTGCCGTCGGTGGTGGTCGAGGCAAACTCGCTGGGGTCTTTTAAAAGATTTCTGGATGAGTATATGGGATCCAATGGGATTGGGGGTTATAGATAGGTCTATGGCTGGGTAGGTTTTGATGTGTTCGGCACAACTTGTGGGCCGAAAGGCCTGTTTGTGCTGTAGTGTTCTATGTTCTATGTTCTAATATTTGAAAGCTGTGGAACAACTGGATGTTGGAAGGTGAAAAAACATTCCCTAAAGGTGGAAATATACCAGCACCCTCATTAGCAACATTGCACCCATAGCCACAGACATAAGGAATGAACTTCACCTCAATGTTGTCAAAAGCTCATTTCTGAATTTTAATATTGAACGTGGTCGAGGATATCGAGGACAATTGCTTGTGAAATGATGATGCTGATGTTACCAGTATTACAAGTAATGATTTGATTTGATTTGATTTATTATTGTACATGTGTTAGTATACAGTGAAAGGTATTGTTTTTTGCATGTTACACAGACAAAACATACCATTCATAGCATACATGGGGAGAAGGAAAAGAGAGGGTGCAGAATGTACTGTTACAGTCACAGATAGGGTGAAGAGAAAGATCAATTTAATATAAGGTAGTTCCATTCAAAGATCTGATGACAGCAAGGAAGAAGCTGTTCTTGAGTCGGTTGGTACATGACCTCAGACTTTTGTAATTTTTCCCTTTTGGGAGAACGAACAGCAAAGAAAATTACAGCACAGGAACAGACCCTTCAGCCCTGCAAGCCTGCGTCAACCATGCTGCCCAACTGAACTAAAGCCCCCTACCCTTCTGATATTTGTCAAGACGCCCCTTAAAAGTCACTAACGTATCTGATTCCACTACCTTTCCCAGCAGCAAGTTCCAGGCAACCCCCACCCTCTATGTCACAAACTTGTCTTGTACATTTTCTTTAAACATTGCCCCTCGGTGACAAGTGGTGTACCTCAGGGGTCTGTTTTGGGGCCCCTGCTGTTTGTAATTTTTATAAATGATCTGGATGAGGGTATTGAAGGATGGATTAGTAAATTTGCAGATGACACTAAAGTCGTTGGAGTGGTAGATAGTGAAGAGGGGTGTTATAGTTTGCAGAGAGACTTGGACAAGTTGCAGAGCTGGGCCGAGAGGTGGCAAATGGAGTTTAATGTGGAAAAGTGTGAGGTAATGCACTATGGCAAGAATAATAAATGTGTAGAGTATAGGGCAAATGGTAGGATTCTTAGTAGTCTAGATGAACAGAGGGATCTTGGTGTGTATGTGCATAGATCCCTGAAAGTAGGCAGTCAGGTCGATAAGGTTGTTAGGAAGGCATATGGAGTCTTGGCTTTTATTGGTAGAGAGATTGAATTTCGGAGCCGCAACGTCATGTTGCAACTGTACAAAACTCTAGTGCGGCCGCACTTGGGAGTATTGTGTGCAGTTCTGGTCCCCACATTATAAGAAAGATGTGGAGGCATTGGAGAGGGTACAGATGAGGTTTACCAGGATGTTGCCTGGTATGGAGGGCAGGTCTTATGAAGAGAGGCTGAGGGATTTGAGGTTGTTTTCGTTAGAAAGAAGGCGGCTAAGAGGAGACCTTATTGAAACATATAAGATGATTAGAGGGTTAGATAGGGTGGACAGTGATAGCCTTTTTCCTAGGATGGAAAAAGCTAGCACGAGGGGACACAGCTTTAAATTAAGGGTGATAGTTATAGGACGGATATCAGAGGTAGGTTCTTTACCCAAAGGGTGGTTCGGGAGTGGAATGCCCTGCCTGCAGCAGTTGTAGATGCGCCAAGTTTGGTGGCGTTTAAGAGGTTAGTTGATAAGTATATGGAAGAAAAGGGAATGGTTTAGTTTGGAGGGGCATTGCTTTTTATATTGGTCGGCGCAACATTGAAGGCCGAAGAGCCTGTTCTGTGCTGTAATGTTCTATGTTCTATGTTCTATGTTCATATCTTAAACCTATATGGATAATGCAGACAAGTATGATATAATGCTTTGTGTTGGAAGGTTCAAAGCATGTAGGAATTATACAGTAAACGGTAGAACCCTTAGGAGTATTGACAGGCAGAAAGAGCTGGGCATGCATATCTATCAACCACTGACATGGCAATGCAGATGGATAAAGTAGTCAAGAAAGAATATGACATACTTTCTTCATCGAACGGGGCATTGAAAATTGGCAGGTCATACTGCAGCTGTAGAGAACCTTAGTTAGGCTTCATTTAGAATATTGTGTACAATTCTAATCACCACATAACAGAAGGATGGGGATGCTTTGGAAATGGTACAGAAGAGGTTTGATGTAGAGATGCCAGCGTTGGACTGGGGTAAACTCAGTAAGAGTCTGGCAACACCAATTTTAAGTCCAACTGATTTATTTGATAGTAAATCTGCTAGCTTTCGGCGTTTGTGCCTTCGTCAGGCAAATGATTATTCTCATTTGCCTGACGAAGGCACAAACACCAAAAGCTAGCAGATTTACTATCAAATAAATCGGTTGGATTTAAAATTGGTGTTGCCAAACTCTTACAGAAGAGGTTTACCAGAGTATTGTTTGGTCTAGAGGGTATTAGCTATGAGGAGAAGTTGGATAAACTCACTAGAGTGACGGAGGTTCAGTGGTGACCTGATAGAGTTTTACAAGATCATGAGAGGCATGAATTGAGTGAATCAGATGCGCTTTTCTAGGGTAGAAAAGTCAAAGACTAGGAATATAGGTTTAAGGTACATGGAAAAAAGTTTAGAGGAGATGTACAAGGCAGGTATTTTTACATAGGGGATGGTGAATGTCTGGAATGTGCTGCCTGGGGAGGTGGCTGCTGGGAAGGGAGCGCGGCATTATATAAAGAAGGCCAAGGTAGACAGCGGGCAGCGTCGGGAGCGGGCAGTGGAGTGAGGCGGGGAGCAGAGTGAGAGCTGTAAGGGCTTAAGCTCACTGGGCTTGGGCGAGCACAGGCTTGGACGCAGCAAGTTACTGGATTCCTGTCCCACCAATCCTCTAGTGCCCATACCTTTAAAGGGGGTCTAGAAAATGTCAGGGTCCTTGAATAAACGCGTCCACTGTGTTCGTTGCCATATGTGGACATTCTTGGAGGCAGCACATCTTCCGAAAGCCCACATATGCACAAAGTGTTTAGAGTTGCAACATTTGAGGGCTCGGGTGAGGCAGCTGGAGCTGAGATTGGAAGATATGTTTTTAGTCAGAGAGAATGAGGGGATAATGAATAGGGACCATTGTCCTGAGGGGACCCCAGGGTTTAGGAGGAGGGATGGGTGGGTTACAGACAGGAAGTGGAAAAAGAAAAGGAGTCACGGCATTAAGATCACCTCAGAAGAGGCATCCCAGAATATCAAGGGCAGGGCAAAAGCTGAGGTAGAGAGAGCAAGGGAGGGGGATCAGAATGCCCCAGAGGACGGCAGGAATGCAGGATGTGAGATAGTGGTGGGGGATGGGAAGGTCAAAGGCATCGACAGGCGGTTCTGTGGGCAAATGCGGGACTCCAGGATGGTAGTCTGCCTCCCCTGGAGCAGGGGTCCAAAATGTTTCAGAGAGGGTGGAGAGAATTTCGAAGGGTGGAGGGTCTAAGTCTGATGTAATAGTTCACGTAGGAGAGAAGGAAGTAGGAACAAAGTGCAGGGGGGACATACGTAGGCAGTTCAGGGAGTTGGGGGCTTGGCTGAAGTGTAGGGCCTCCAGGGTGGCATTCTCTGGGCTGCTGCCGATGCCCGGGACTGATAGGGTTAGGAATAATGAGGTACTCCAACTAAATGCGTGGTTGAGGGATTGGTGTAGACATAGAACATAGAACATTACAGCACAGAACAGGCCCTTCGGCCTTCGATGTTACGCCGACCAATATAAAAAGCAATGCCCCTCCAAACTAAACCATTCCCTTCTCTTCCATATACTTATCAACTAACCTCTTAAAACGCCACCAAACTTGGCGCATCTACAACTGCTGCAGGCAGGGCATTCCACTCCCTAACCACCCTTTGGGTAAAGAACCTACCTCTGATATCCGTCCTATAACTATCACCCCTTAATTTAAAGCTGTGTCCCCTCGTGCTAGCTTTCTCCATCCTAGGAAAAAGGCTATCACTGTCCACCCTATCTAAACCTCTAATCATCTTATATGTTTCGATATGGTCCCCTCTTAGCCGCCTCCTTTCTAACGAAAACAACCTCAAATCCCTCAGCCTCTCTTCATAAGACCTGCCCTCCATACCAGGCAACATCCTGGTAAACCTCCTCTGTACCCTCTCCAATGCCTCCACATCTTTCTTATAATGCGGGGACCAGAACTGCACACAATACTCCAAATGCGGCCGCACTAGAGTTTTGTACAGTTGCAACATGACGTTGCGGCTCCGAAATTCAATCCCCCTACCAATAAAAGCTAAGACTCCATATGCCTTCTTAACAACCTTATCGACTTGACTGCCTACTTTCAGGGATCTATGCACAAATACACCAAGATCCCTCTGTTCATCAACACTATTAAGAATCCTACCATTAGCCCTATACTCTACACATTTATTATTCCTGCCAAAGTGCATTACCTCACACTTTTCCACATTAAACTCCATTTGCCACCTCTCGGCCCAGCTCTGCAACTTGTCCAAGTCTCTCTGCAAACTATAACACCCCTCTTCACTATCTACCACTCCACCGACTTTAGTGTCATCTGCAAATTTACTAATCCATCCTTCAATACCCTCATCCAGATCATTTATAAAAATTACAAACAGCAGGGGCCCCAAAACAGACCCCTGAGGTACACCACTTGTCACCGAACTCCACGATGAATATCTCCCATCAACCACCACCCTCTGTCTTCTATCTGCTAGCCAATTCCTAATCCAATTAGCTAAATCACCCTCTATCCCATACATCTGCATTTTCTGCAGAAGTTTTCCATGGGCCACCTTATCAAACGCCTTACTAAAGTCCATAAAGTAGGGCAGAGGGTTTCAGATTCATAGACTATTGGGAAGTCTTCATGAGGGAGGGGCATCTATACAAGAGGGACGGGGGACAGTTGTCTGGGAAGGACACCCATATTTTAGCTGGGAGGTTAGCTGGAGTGTTTCGGCAGGGTTTAAACTAATATGGAGGGGGGGGTGGGGAGACAGAGGGAACTGGGAGTGGAAGAGAGATGGGTGACAGGGTAAGTCCAGAGGGTAGGAAGGAGGATCAGAGAGGGCCTGTGGGTCTTCAGTGCATGTGTTTTAATGCAAGGAGTGTGACTGGCAAAACAGATGAACAGAAGGTAATCATGTTCATGAGGAAGTTAGAAGTGGTGGCGGTGACTGAGACGTGGTTAAAGGAGGGGCAGGACTAGCAATTGAATATTCCAGGGTATAAGTGTTTTAGGCATGACAGAGGTGGTTTGAAGAGAGGAGGGGGAGTGGCGTTTTTAGTTAAGGATCACATCATAGCAGTGCAGAGGGAGGGTGGTATGGATGATTTAGGAATTGAGTCGCTATGGGTGGAGTTGAGGAATAGGAAGTGAGAGGTTACTATGTTGGGTGTGTACTACAGACTGCCCAATAGCCCGCAGGCCGTGGAAGAAGAGATATGCAGGGACATTTTAGATAAGGTTTTAGAGAGGTTGAAGGATTTGAGGTTGTTTTCGTTAGAAAGGAGGCGGCTAAGGGGGGATCTTATTGAAGCATATAAGATAATTAGAGGTTTGGATAGGGTGGACAGTGATAGCCTTTTTCCTAGGATGGAGAAAGCTAGCACGAGGGGACACAACTTTAAATTAAGGGGTATGAGTTATAGGACGGATATCAGAGGTAGGTTCTTTACTCAAAGAGTGATTAGGGAGTGGAATGCCCTGCCTGCAGCTGTTGTAGATGCGCCAAGTTTGGTGGCGTTTAAGAGGTTAGTTGATAAGTATATGGATGAGAAGGGAATGGTTTAGTTAGGAGGGGCATTGCTTTTTATTTTGGTCGGCACAACATCGAAGGCCGAAGGGCCTGTTCTGTGCTGTATTGTTCTATGTTCTATGTTCTATAAGTGTAGGAAGAATAGGGTGGTTGTAGTGGGAGATTTCAATTTCCCTGGGGTAGATTGGAAGGTGCCCAGAGCGGAAGGTGCGGACGGGGAGGAATTTGTACAGTGTGTTTTGGAAGGGTCCTTGGAGCAGTATGTGGATAGTCCGACTAGAGAGGGGGCTATACTGGATTTGGTTCTGGGGAATGAGCCAGGGCAGGTGGTTGACGTTGTAGTAGGAGAGCATGTGTCAAATAGTGACCACAACTCTGTCTGCTTTAGGATATTAATGGAAAAAGATGAAGCCTGCCTTAAGGGGAGGGTGTTAAACTGGGGGAGGGCTAGATACAGCCAGATTAGGCAGGATCTTAAGGATACCGACTGGGATAAGCTGTTCGAGGGTAGGTCGACGCTGTACACGTGGGAGTCTTTCAAGGGAAAACTAAAATCTTTGCAGGAAAGACACGTGCCGGTAAGGAGGAAGGATGGGAAAGGTAGGATTAGAGAACCGTGGGTTACTAGGGATATTGAGGACTTGGTCAGGAAGAAGCGGGAGGCGTACGTTAGATCTAGGCAACTGGGGACAGAGACAGCGCTGGAAGAATATAGAGAGTGTAGACGGGATCTTAAAAGGGGTGTCAGAAAGGCAAAAAGGGGCCACGAAATGGCTTTGGCAGGTAGGATTAAGGAAAATCCTAAGGCATTTTACTCCTATGTAAGGAGCAAAAGGATGGTTAGAGGAAGATTGGACCTCTCAGGGACAGAGGAGGGGAACTATGCTTAGAGCCTGAGGGAATGGGGGAGATCCTGAATGAATACTTTGCGTCGGTATTCACGCGGGAGAGGGGCCTGATGTTTGGTGCCGGCTTTGAGAAATTTGAGGACCCGTTAAAGGAAATAATCATTACGAAGGAAGAGGTGTTGGGGCTTTTAGGCAGCATAAAAACTTATAAAGCTCTGGGGCCTGATGGCATTCACCCCAGGCTGCTAAGGGAGATGAGAGATGACCTTGCTGGGCCTCTGACGCAAATCTTTGTCTCTTCTTTGGACACAGGTGAGGTCCCAGAGGATAGCAAATGTAGTACCGTTGTTTAAAAAGGGTCAGAGGGATAACCCAGGGAACTATAGGCCGGTGAGCTTGACTTCAGTTATAGGTAAGCTAATGGAGAGGATCCTCAGGAACAGGATGTATGAGCATCTGGAGCGCTGCGATCTGATCAGGGATACGCAGCATGGCTTCGTTAAGGGGAGGTTGTGCCTTACGAACCTAGTGGAATTTTTTGAAGAGGTGACAAAAACGGTTGATGAAGGACAAGCCGTTGATGTCGTCTACATGGATTTCAGTAAGGCGTTTGACAAGGTTCCCCATGGTAGGCTGATAAAAAAGGCGAAGGCGCATGGGATACAGGGCCAGGTATGTAGATGGGTTGAGAACTGGCTTGGGAGGAGGAGACAGTGGGTAGTAGTGGAAGGCTCTTTTTCCAACTGGAGGTCTGTCACTAATGGTGTGCCACAGGGCTCAGTACTAGGACCTCTTCTATTTGTGGTTTATATAAATGACTTGGAAGAGGGGGTAGGTGGTGTGATCAGCAAATTTACTGATGACACTAAGATGCTTGGATTGGCGGGTACTGAGGAGCAATGCCAGGCAATACAACAGGACACAGATAGGCTGGAAGATTGGGCAGATAGATAGCAAATGGAATTTAATCCGGATAAATGCGAGGTGATGCATTTTGGCCGGAATAATGTAGAGGGGAGTTATAGGATAAAAGGTAAAACTATCCGGAGTATAGAGTCGCAAAGAGACCGGGGGGTGCAGGTTCACAAGTCTCTGAAGGTGTCAGTACAGGTGGAGAATGTGATAAAGAAAGCGTATGGTATGTTAGCCTTCATAGGAAGGGGTATAGAATACAAGAGTAGGAGTCTGATGTTGCAAATGTATAGAACGTTGGTTAGGCCTCACTTGGAGTACTGCGTCCAGTTCTGGTCACCGTACTACCGGAAGGATGTGGAGGCCTTGGAGACAGTGCAGAGGAGATTTACCAGGATGCTGCCTGGTATGGAAGGGCTGTCTTACGAGGAAAGATTGAACGCACTGGGGTTGTTTTCCCTTGAAAGACGTCGGCTGAGAGGGGATCTATTAGAGTTATATAAAATTATAAGGGGTATAGATAGAGTAAATGGTGGTAAGCTTTTTCCACCATTAGAAATGGATAGGACGAGGGGTCATGGCCTTAGGGTGAGGGGGGCTATGTATAAGACGAATATTAGAGGGCAGTTTTTCACACAAAGGGTAGTGGGGTGTGGAATGCACTGCCGAGTAAGGTGGTGGGAGCAGGCACGCTAGGGCTGTTTAAGGGTCTCTTGGACAGCCACATGAGCGGTCTGCAGATAGAGGGATATAGCAGGACTGTCTAAATATCTTATTTGTTTCCACAGGCAATTCGGTCCACCTTGTTGACCAACAAGGTGCATGCATTCGGCAGGTCGTGCGAGGGCTGCTCTTGGATGTTGCTTCAGGAGTGGCCTAGTGCTTCAAGTCGTTAGTGTATGCTTAAACTGGACCATCTGATGGGCAACATGACAGCTCAGAGACTATCGCTGTTGCTGTGCAGACACATGGATTTGGGCCTGTGTCTGCGGGAGTTTGCGCGTTCTCCCCGTGGTTGCGTGGGTTTTCTCCGGGTGCTCCGGTTTCCTCCCACATCCCAAAAATGTGCTCTTAGGCTGATTGGGTAACAAATTGTCCCTATATTGGCCCCTATATGGGAATCTTCCACAATAGGCATAGCCTAAAGTCATGGATATGTCATTAAGACGTTAGGACGGTGGCGCGGGCTCGTTGGGCCGAAGGGCCTGTTTCCCGTGCTGTGGCTCTTTGTTCTTTGTTCTTTGTGGTGGGAGCAGGTATGATAGCGGCATTTAAGGGGCAAATAGACAAATGCATGAATAGGATGGAAATGGAAGGATTAGTTTACAGCACAAAATATTGTTTCTGTAAGTGCACATAATTTTAGTTTAGGCAGGCGTCATGATTGGCGCAGGCTTGGAGAGCCGAAGCTGTTACTTCTTTTTTGTACTCTTTTTTGTTCTTTAGTGGTATGGCAGCCAAGTTCGCAATTTATATAGGGGGAACACTAAAGATATTAGGCATCACAACAGTGTGGCTGTAACATCAACACCACATTGCTCAATTTCCTATAATTGTTGTAAAAGATTAGTATGGTGGGAGAAAAAGTGCCAGGGGTGCATGGAGTCCTTGATTATGCTAGCTGTTTTTCTGAAGCAGCAGGAGATGTAGTATTCCCATTTGGAGTACTGTAGGCAGTTCTGGTCGCCTCACTATAGGAAGGATGTGGAAGCTATTGAGAGGGTGCAAAGGAGATTTGCAAGGATGTTGCCTGGATTGGGAGGCATGCCTTATGAAGATAGGTTGAGGGAGCTAGGACTCTTCTCCCTGGAGAGATGAAGGTTGAGAGGCGACCTGATAGAGGTTTATAAAGTGTTTAGAGGAATAGATAGGGTGGACTCTCAGTGGCTATTTCCCCAGGCTGAAATGGTCGCTACAAGAGGACACAGATTTAAGGTGCAGGGAAGCAAGTACAGTGGGAATGTTAGGGGTAAGTTTTTCACTCAGAGGCTGGTGAGTGAATGGAATCGGCTGCCGTCGGTAGTGATAGAGGTGAACTCGCTGGGGTCTTTTAAAAGACTTCTGGATGAGTATATGGGATCTAATGGGATTGGGGGTTATAGATAGGTCTATGGCTTAGTAGGTATAGATGTGATCGGTGCAACTTGTGGGCCGAAGGGCCTGTTTGTGCTGTAGTGTTCAATGTTCTATGTTCTAGAATCAATGGATGGGAGGTTGGTTTATGGATGAACTGGGCTATGTTCACAACGCTTAGTAGTTTCTTGCAGTGTTGATCTGGGCAGGAGTCATACCAAGCTGTGATACAATCAGAAAGAATGTTTTCTATAGTGCATCTGTAAAAATTGGTGAGAGCTGTCATAGACAAACTGAATTTCCTTAGCCTCCTGAGAAAGATGATGAAGATGACGTCAATTCACATGATGATGTTATACAGTCAGTCCACTAAGATGCTCGTTCAGTGTTTCAGATAGTGATTTGTGTGATTTCAAAGGATTTCAATATGAAGTCTTGTAGTTAATTTGTTATGGTATATATTTACATTGAGTCAGATGAAATAGATGCAGTTTGTAATGTAAAAAAAATAAACTTTAGAGAATTAATATGAATTTTGTATTTTTGGTTTAATTTTTTTCCATTACTATGTTCCTTTTTGTGTCCAGATCAAGTACTTGTCAATCCCTCAAAAATATTGCCTATGTAAGAACCAACTTATGACCTAAGAAATTGGACTTTTATATGAGTACATATAGAACATAGAACATAGAACATTACAGCGCAGAACAGGCCCTTTGGCCTTCGATGTTGCGCCGACCAATTAAGAAAAAGCAATGACCCTCTAACTTAAACCATTCCCTTTTCATCCATAAACTTATCTACTAACCTCTTAAATGCCACCAAACTTGGCATATCTACAACTGCAGCAGGCAGGGCATTCCATACCCTTACCACCCTCTGGGTAAAGAACCTACCTCTGACATCCGTCCTATAACTACCACCCCTTAATGTAAAGCTATGTCCCCTCGTGCTAGCTTTCTCCATCCTAGGAAAAAGGCTATCACTGTCCACCCTATCTAAACCTCTAATCATCTTATATATTTCAATAAGGTCTCCTCTTAGCCGCCTTTTTTCTAACGAAAACAACCTCAAATCCCTCAGCCTCTCTTCATAAGACCTGCCCTCCATACCAGGCAAATCCTGGTAAACCTCCTCTGTACCCTCTCCAATGCCTCCACATCTTTCTTATAATGTGGGGACCAGAACTGCACACAATACTCCAAATGCAGCCGCACTAGAGTTTTGTACAGTTGCAACATGACGTTGCGGCTCCGAAATTCAATCCCCATACCAATAAAAGCTAAGACTCCGTATGCCTTCTTAACAACCTTATCGACTTGATTGCCAACTTTCAGGGATCTATGCACACATACACCAAGATCCTTCTGTTCATCAACACTATTAAGAGTCCTACCATTAGCCCTATACTCTACACATTTGTTATTCCTGCCAAAGTGAATTACCTCACACTTTTCCGCATTAAACTCCATTTGTCACCTCTCGGCCCAGCTCTGCAACTTGTCCAAGTTGCAGAACTTGTCAAAGGAATATGGTATTCCTTTGGCTGTTCCTGTGAGGTTTTGACATTACTTTCCAACAAATCTATGAATTACCAAAATATTTTCAGGAAACTTCCAGACCTTTTCCAGACAATACAATAGGAAAAGTTCCAGAAAAATTACTATCCCTGTAAGTTTGTTGTGATTTGGTGTACTTGTACCCTAAAGGAGAACATCATAAACTTCTGTCAATCATTACCACCAAGATAGGATGTGAGAGATTAGTCTCATACAGTTCTAGTAATCATGTAAATTTCCAGCACTCAGTTCGAAAGCAGCGGACCTTCTATTCAAGATTATTTTGTTCCAACAATGTAGAGCTTTATTTTCTGGACTTCAATATTTACAAATCAGATAAACAAGCCATTAAGATTAAAACTGCTATAGGCAGTAAAGACAGATCAATTTTGAAAGACAAAGACAGAATATTTCAGGTCTCTCAGGTTATGACCTGAAATTCCTGATAAAATATGGTCAACAGTCAATTTGTCTTTTAGACAGATTTGGAATATTGATATCATGCCAGTTGGTTGAGGTTTGTGATATCAGATTCTATCAATTTGGATCTACACAGAAAGTGCACTTGCCTACATCTTTTTTTATCCGGCAATAATGCCTGGATCCACAAGATGCAATCTTCAGATCAAGAGAATTTATTGTACACAGGGAGAACATTTAGTCAATAGTAGCTATGCCAACCATAGCCTTTCAGCTGTGATACCATCTTTCGGCCGCTTTCCTATATCCTTTTATATTTTTCCTTTTTAAAGGTTCCCAATTTTCTTTTAAATGCTGTTGTAGATTCTGCCTCAAATAGTAACTTATTGTAAAACTTCTAATTTTAGCAAGTTTCTAAAACGATCAGTAAAGGATCAACTGTCTGTTGACAGGAAAATCTATCAGGATGCATAAGGCAGCCATTTTCTCCTTCTACATTTGTACACTTCTGTTGATGCCGTAAATTCCCCCTGCACATATTGCAGTTGTTTTCACATCAAATTTACAAATTTGGTAATTTTTCTGGAACTTTTCCTATTGTGCTGTCTGGACGAGCCCTGGAGACTTTTTGAAGATATTTTGGTAATTTCATGGATTTGTTGGAAAGTAATGCCAAAACCTCACAGAAACAGCCAAAGAAATACCATATCTACTCACACAAATGCCCAATCAATAAAATCTCATCATTCTGTATTGCATCTTGCTGTAACCTTTCCTTGCTGAAAAAGTTGGAATAAACTAATCTCATTTAATTTCTAACCTTGACTACATTAGGACTCTGCTACATGTCCTCGCCAACACTTATCCCTCAGCTAAGATCTGTGAAAGATTAACTGGTCTTTTATATCATTACTGTTTGTGAAACCATGATGTTTGCAAATTGGTTGCTGGGTTTTGCTGTGTGACAACATTGAAAATGTATTCCAGCAACTCTGAAAAAAATCTCCATGTCCTGAGAATGTGAAGGATGTTAGATAATGGCTAAAATTTTAAAAGCTGGATAATATTGTAAAGAGTAAAAGGAAGAGAAGAGAAGAGTAATAGGATGAGAAGAGAAGGGATAGGACCGATAAAAGGTAAAGGAGGAAAAGTCTGTGTGGAACCAGAAGAAATGGCAGAGGTGCTTAACAAGTACTTTGCCTCAGTATTCACAGTGAAGAGTGATCTGGGGGGTTGTAGTACAGGAATGCAGCAAACTGAAAAGATTGAGTATTTGGACATTAAGAAAGAAGAGGTGTTCGAACTATTAAATTCCATCAAGGTAGATGCGTTGCCGGGTCCGGATGGGCTGTACCCCAGGTTACTGTGGGGAGGTGAGGGAAGTGTTTGCAGAGCCCCTGGTAATGATCTTTGCATCGTCGATGGAGACGGGAGAGGTTCCCGAAGATTGGAGGATTGCAGATGTGGTGCCTATTTTCATGAAGGGGAATAGGGATAGCCCGGGCAATTACCGACCAGTGAGTCTGACCTCAGTGGTCGGTAAGTTGATGGAGAGGATTCTGAGGGATAGGATTTATGAACGTTTAGAGAAATTCAATATGATCAGGAATAGTCAACACAGCTTTGTTAAGGGCAGATCGTGCCTTATGAGCCTAGTTGAATTCTTCGAAAATGTGACTGAACACATTGATGAAGGAAGAGCGGTGGACGTGGTTTACATGGATTTCAGCAAGGCATTTGATAAGGTCCCCCATGCAAGACTTCTTGAGAAGGTGAGAGGGCATGGGATCCAAGGGGCGTTGGCCTTGTGGATCCAGAACTGGCTTGCCTGCAGAAAGCAGAGAGTAGTTGTGGATGAGTCGTCTTCTGCATGGAGTGCCCGAGGGATCTGTTCTAGGACCCTTGCTGTTTGTCATTTTCATAAATGACCTGGATGAGGAAGTGGAGGGATGGGTTAGCAAGTTTGCCGATGATACGAAGGTCGGTGGTGTTGTGTATAGTCTGGAGAGATGTCTGAAGTTGCAGCGAGACATAGATAAGATGCAAGACTGGGCGGAGAAGTGGCAGATGGACTTCAACGCGGATAAATGTGTGGTGGTCCATTTTGGCAGGACCAATGGGATGAAGCAGTATAATATCAAGGGTAGGAGTCTTGGCAGTGTTGAGGAGCAGAAGGATCTTGGGGTCCGAGTCCATAGGTCTCTTAAATCTGCCCCGCAAGTGGAGAATGTGGTCAAGAAGGCATATGGTGTATGACCTTCATTAATAGAGGAATTGAGTTTAGGAGTCGGGAGGTAATGCTGCAACTTTATAAGACCCTTATCAGACTCCACTTGGAGTATTGTGTGCAGTTCTGGTTGCCTCACTATAGGAAGGATGTGGAAGCTATTGAGAAGGTGCAGAGGAGATTTACAAGGATGTTGCCTGGAGTGGGGGCATGCCTTATGAAGATAGTTTGAGGGATCTAGGTCTCTTCTCCCTGGAAGGACGAAGGTTGAGAGGCGACCTGATAGAGGTTTATAAGATGTTGAGAGGAATAGGTAGAGTGGAATCTCGGAGGCTATTTCCCAGGGCTGAAATGGTCGCTACAAGAAGACAAAAGTTTAAGGTGCGGGGAGGGGCAAGTACAGGGGAGATGTTAGAGATAAGTTTTCCACTCAGAGGGTGGTGAGTGAATCGAATCGGTTGCTGTCAGTGGTGGTAGAGGCGAACTCGCTGGGGTCTTTTAAGAGACTTCTGAATGAGTACATGGGATTGAATGGGATTGGGAGTTATAGATAATTCTATGGCCTGATAAGTATAGATATGATCAGCACAACTTGTGGGCCGAAGGGCCTGTTTGTGTTGTAGTGTGCTATGTTCTGTATAAATAAAAAGGTTTTTGTGGGTGATTTTATTTTAGGATGGTGGCTTCTACTGCAGCAAGTGATACTGAGTGCTCTTTGCCTGTCTGCATTGGCGATGTGACAGTGATTACTAAATAATATATAATGGACAGATCTACAAGAGGTGCCGAGATCTGGTTGATGTCCTGTGCTTACGTTGGAGCTAGATTCCTAATAAGTGACATCAATGGGAGATTGGCAGACTTGCCAGCATCTTAGTGTGGATTCTTGTCATACATTCTCCCATATGTCACCTCATCCAATTCCAATTCCTCAGTGTCCTGTACAGGGGAATGCTTCTGTAATTTTGCTTTCCAGAGAACTGGTTGAGGAACTTGCTTTTCCCCTGGGTTGGTTGCAGCCCTCTCACATCTATAGCTCAACACAATGCTGTTTCCAACTGTGCACCGGCCTCTAAAGTATATGCAGTGCCAGTATGTGAGTTGCTGGCTATAAGTTTCAGTCAGAAATATGGTGGGGGCACTCTCTCTCTCTTTCTCCTAAGGCTGTAGCAATTCTTTGCTATCTGAAAGCATAAAATAGAAATGAAAGAGTTGAAATCAGGAAGGGGGAGGGCTGGGAAAGAAAGCAAGAGTTCATGTTCATACCACGAGCAGCTTGAACTTCACAGTTCAAGCAGCTTCAAGCTGCAGTTCAAGGTACAGTTCAAGCTGAGAAGTAACGTATGTCCTGAATGTTTTCAGCAATGCTCGCCATTATGTCTTCCATTATGCTCCTTGATGAAGACATGCCTGCCTGTCTGCTTTCTGTTGTTCCTTGTATTTTGCACCACTTTGGTGTGCAAAAGGAAAGTAAAATGTCAGTGACTATGTTGCACTGTGTTTTGTTGATGTGCCTGCCATGGCTGAATAGCTGCAATTATTTGGAAACACTGAGAGACAAGGTTTCAGTGGATGTGTGAGGATGAATTGGCATATCTAAATATTAGGTGTGTGTCTTGAGTGCCACAGATTAGCATGTACAAGTGTAGGCAGCATAAAGTTTGCATGCTGCCTGCCTCAATGGGAACTACCATGGAGAGATCATAGATCACCAAAAAATGAGCTTTAATGAATGCCCTTCCCTCGCCCTCCAGACTTCTGTCCCCCATTGCAACGGATCTTCAATGTGGCAATTGGCATCAATCAACTGTAAGGCTTATAAGGCATGGAGCCCTTTTCACAATCTTAGGACTTCCCAAACCCAATGAAATATTTAGTGAAGTATCATCATTTGTGCCAACTTATTTGCACACAGCAAGGTGCCAAAGGCATACACAGTTTAGTCAACTAAAACTGAATTGTTTTTCTGTATAGATAACTCATAATTTGCAAGCTGGAACATGCTGCCCATTGGAAAATTATCTTCATAGGACAATCTAAATCCAAGGATGAAAGAGTCTTATTTCTCAGTGGCATGAATAGACTTCCAGACCCTCTTAATCCAACACATTCATCAAAAGTGCCCTGGATTAAATAAATTGCTGTCTTGGTCATGAGATTATCAGGTCTGCCACAATAGGGCTGATTTGGTTCTGTGCAGGAAATAAATTGATACACCAGGAGCCAGGAGACTATGAGCAAAAAAAACCTGCATCATCCTGAAGCAAGGCCCTTATGTTGCAACACTCTTCTATGTGCATCCTCAAAGAAACAACATTAAAAACATTGTAAAAATGTCATGATAAAGTATTGTGAAAAACTGTTGAACTTTATGGCGTGTGACTGTAATTGATTTAAGTCTGCTTTTTTCTCTTTTACTGACTTGCATAACAACAAAGTTCTAACTATGCATACCCTATAAACATGCAAAATGCAGAATTTGAATCTCAAATACCGATACACCACAATGACTTTTGTCTCATATGAATGAATGACAATGTTCTGCTTTCAAATTAAATGAGTCCTAAAGGATCTCTTCAGTTTAAAAAAACATGTATCGCAAGACTGCTGATAGTGATAACAAACCATACATACAGTTCTGAGCTCTGAGTTATTCATTTGCAGCATAGAAACAGACCATTCAACTCAGTTCAGCCTTCCCTATCCTCGTTACCCTCTTCTCCATCCTCACATTGCTCCAACAATAGGCATAGCCTAAAGACAAGGATATGTCATTAGGACATTATGATGGCAGCGTGGGCTCGTTGGGCCGAAGGGCCTGTTTCCGGTGCTATGTTGCTCTTTGTTCTTTGTTCTTTATTTCCATTTTTTCACCAACATTTAGGCATCTACCCTTTTAAATGTATCAATGATACAGGCCTCAGATAAAGAGTTCTATATTTTCACCACTCTCTGTATCAAGGAATTCCCCCAGATTCATTATTTGGTTTGTTGGTGGGTATTTTCCATAATTATATTTTGCTGAATACCAGTGCTGAAAATATCATGAATATAAAGAGCAGAAAGGCATCTTTTGCCTGATGTCTGTCCCTTTTACGTTACTCTACAAATTGATTTACTCAAGGAAATTGGAACAGGACCTGAACAATCAATAGATTGACTTTGTGGACATTAAGAAAGAGGAGGTGTTGGAACTGTTAAATTCCATCAAGGTAGATAAGTTGCCGGGTCTGGATGGGATGTACCCGAGGTTACTGTGGGGAGGTGAGGGAAGTGATTGCAGAGCCCCTGGCGATGATCTTTGTGTCGTCAATGGAAACGGGAGAGCTTCTGGAAGATTGGAGGATTGAGGATGTGGTGCCTATTTTCAAGAAGGGGAATAGGGATAGCCCGGGCAATTACCGACCAGTGAGTCTGACCTCAGTGGTCGGTAAGTTGATGGAAAGGATTCTGAGGGATAGGATTTATGAGCATTTAGAGAAATTCAATATGATCAGGAATAGTCAACCCGGCTTTCTTAAGGGCAGATCGTGCCTTACGAGCTTAGTTGAATTCTTCGAAAATGTGACGGAACACATCAATGAAGGAAGAGCAGTGGACGTGGTTTACATGGATTTCAGCAAGGCGTTCAATAAGGGCTCCCATGCAGGACTTCTTGAGAAGGTGAGAGGGCATGGGATCCAAGGGGCTTTGGCCTTGTGGATCAAGAACTGGCTTGCCTGCAGAAGGCAGAGAGTGGTTGTAGAAAGGTCTTTTTCTGCATGGAGGTCAGTCACCAGTGGAGTGCCCCAGGGATCTGTTCTAGGACCCTTGCTGTTTGTCATTTTCATAAATGACCTGGATGAGGAAGTGGAGGGATGGGTTAGTAAGTTTGCCGATGATACGAAGGTTGGTGGTGTTGTGGATAGTCTGGAGGGATGTCTGAAGTTGCAGCGAGACATAGATAGGATGCAAGACTGGGCAGATAAATGTGTGGTGGTCCATTTTGGCAGGACCAATGGGATGAAGCAGTATAATATCAAGGGTAGGAGTCTTGGCAATGTTGAGGAGCAGAAGGATCTTGGGGTCCGGGTCCATAAGTCTCTTAAATCTGCCCCGCAAGTGGAGGATGTGGTCAAGAAGGCATATGGTGTACTGGCCTTCATTAATAGAGGAGTTGAGTTTAGGAGTCAGGAGGTAATGCTGCAACTTTATAAGACCCTTGTCAGACCCCACTTGGAGTATTGTGTGCAGTTCTGGTCGCCTCACTATAGGAAGAATGTGGAAGCTATTAAGAGGGTGCAGAGGAGATTTACAAGGATGTTGCCTGGATTGGAGGGTATGCCTTATGAAGATTCACACAGGAGAAATACAGTGTTGTCGGGGAGAATACTGCGATACCAGGTTGTAGACTGGGTAGGATTGAGGTTCATAAGGAGGAGGTGTTAGCGAATCTTGAGGGTATGAACATTGATAAGTCCCCTGAGCCAGATGGGATTTACCCCAGGATTCTCTGGGAGGCTAGAGAGGAGATTGCAGAGCCTTTGGCTTTGATCTTCATGTCGTCGTTAGCTACGGGTATAGTGCCGGAAGACTGGAGGATGGCAAATGTTGCCCCTCTTTTCAAAAAGGGGAGTAGGGACCATCCTGGAAATTATAGACTGGTGAGCCTGACTTCTGTTGTGGGCAAGGTCTTGGAAAGAATTATAAGGGATAGGATTTATAAGCAACTAGAGAGGAATAAATTGATTAGGGATAGTCAGCACGGTTTTGTGAAGGGTAGGTCGTGCCTCACAAACCTTATTGAGTTTTTTGAGGAGGTGACCAAAGAGGTAGATAAAGGTAAGGCAGTTGATGTAGTGTATATGGATTTTAGCAAAGCGTTTGATAAGGTTCCCCATGGTAGGCTACTGCAGAAAGTGCAGATGCATGGGATTGAAGGTGATTTAGCAGTTTGGATTAGGAATTGGCTAGCTGATAGAAGTCAGAGGGTGGTGGTTGATGGGAAATATTCAACCTGGAGTGCAGTTACAAGTGGTGTACCTCAAGGATCTGTTTTAGGGCCACTGCTGTTTGTCATTTTTATAAATGACCTAGATGAGGGTGTAGAGGGTTGGATTAGTAAATTTGCTGACGATACCAAAGTGGGGGGAGTTGTAGATAGCGAGGATGGATGTTACAGTTTGCAGAGGGACATAGATAGGTTGCAGAGCTGGGCCGTGAGGTGGCAAATGGAATTCAATACGGATAAGTGTGAGGTGATTCACTTTGGTAGGAATAACAGGCATATGAAATATAGGGTTAATGGAAGGACCCCTAATAGCGTTGTCGAGCAGGGGGATCTTGGGGTACAAGTACATAGCTCTTTGAAAGTTGGCACCCAGGTTGATAAAGTTGTTAAGAAGGTGTATGGTGTGTTAGCTTTTATTGGTAGAGGGATTTACTTGGACAAGTTGCAGAGCTGGGCCGAGAGGTGGCAAATGGAGTTTAATGTGGAAAAGTGTGAGGTAATGCACTTTGGCAGGAACAATAAATGTGTAGAGTATAGGGCTAATGGTAGGGCTCTTAATAGTGTTGAGGAACAGAAGGATCTTGGTGTATGTGTCAATAGATCCCTGAAAGTAGGCAGTCAAGTGGATAAAGTTGTTAAGAAGGCATATGGAGTCTTAGCTTTTATTGGTAGGGGGATTGAATTTAGGAGCCGCAGCATCATGTTGCAACTGTACAAAACTCTAGTGCGGCCGCACTTGGAGTATTGTGTGCAGTTCTGGTCGCCACATTATAAGAAAGATGTGGAGGCATTGGAGAGGGTACAGAGGAGGTTTACCAGGATGTTGCCTGGTATGGAGGGCAGGTCCTATGAAGAGAGGTTGAAGGATTTGAGGTTGTTTTCGTTAGAAAGGAGGCGGCTAAGAGGGGATCTTATTGAAGCATATAAGATGATTAGAGGTTTAGATAGGGTGGACAGTGATAGCCTTTTTCCTAGGATGGAGAAAGCTAGCACGAGGGGACACAGCTTTAAATTAAGGGGTATAAGTTATAGGACGGATATCAGAGGTAGGTTCTTTACTCAAAGAGTGATTAGGGAGTGGAATGCCCTGCCTGCAGCTGTTGTAGATGCGCCAAGTTTGGTGGCGTTTAAGAGGTTAGTTGATAAGTATATGGAAGAGAAGGGAATGGTTTAGTTTGGAGGGGCATTGCTTTTTATTTTGGTCGGCACAACATCGAAGGCCGAAGGGCCTGTTCTGTGCTGTAATGTTCTATGTTCTATGTTCTATGAATTTAGGAGCCGTGAGGTTATGCTACAACTGTACAAAACTCTGGTGCGGCCGCACTTGGAGTATTGCGTACAGTTCTGGTCGCCGCATTATAAGAAAGATGTGGAAGCATTGGAAAGGGTGCAGAGGAGGTTTACCAGGATGTTGCCTGGTATGGTGGGAAGGCCTTATGAGGAAAGGCTGAGGGACCTGAGGTTATTTTCATTAGAGAGAAGAAGGTTACGCGGTGACCTAATTGAGGCGTATAAGATGATCAAGGGATTGGATAGGGTGGATAGTGAGAGCCTTTTTCCTCGGATGGTGATGACCAACACGAGGGGACATAACTTTAAATTAAGAGGTGGTAGTTATAGGACGGATGTCAGAGGCAGGTTCTTTATACAGAGGGTGGTGAGAGCGTGGAATGCCCTGCCTGCAGCAGTTGTGGACTCGCCTACTTTGGGGGCATTCAAATGTTCGGTGGATAGGCATATGGATGATATTGGAATAGTTTAGGTTAGAGGGTCCACTGGCCGGCGCAACATCGAGGGCCGAAGGGCCTGTACTGCGCTGTAATGTTCTATGTTCTACGTTCTATGTTCTAAGCTAGGTTGAGAGAGCTCGGTCTCTTCTCCCTGGAGAGACGAAGGTTGAGAGGCGACCTGATAGAGGTTTATAAGATGTTGAGAGGAATTGATAGAGTGGATTCTCGGAGGCTATTTCCCAGGGCTGAAATGGTTGCTACGAGAGGACACAGGTTTAAGGTGCTGGGAGGGGCAAGTACAGGGGAGGTGTTAGAGGTAAGTTTTCCACTCAGAGGGTGGTGAGTGAATGGAATCGGTTGCCGTCAGTGGTGGTAGAGGCGAACTCGCTGGGATCTTTTAAGAGACTTCTGGGTGAGTACATGGGATTTAATGGGATTGGGAACTACAGATAGTTGTATGGCCTGGTAGGTATAGATATGATCAGCACAACTTGTGGGCCGAAGAGCCTGTTTGTGCTGTAGTGTTCTATGTTCTATGTTCTAGATGCTGGCCCAGCAATCTCTCAAAGATGGTGATAGTTTTGGTGATCTACTTTTTCCTTCCATGCCATTGGATGCCAATTTTCAGTGATTCCTGAAGAGAATTAGGTTTAAGATTATCAACACAAACTCATGAAACAAAGTTGAGGAGAAAGCTGTGGCATACCTATGACAGTCAGGAAACAGGGTGTTGCTGCAGATGAATGATTTCCCACCCCCTCTCTGGACAACTGTTTGGCTTCCCACTCTTTTGTTTGTTTTCCAGAGAGTAACTGGCTTCTTAGATCTGCAACTAAGTTGCTGTTTTTTGGCCTTCTTACTGTCACAAAGCTCAGGCACTGGTATAGGCCTCAGCTGGGAATGTCTCTAGGTTACATAAAATTCCCTGGAACAAAAAATCTCAACTTTCCTGGATACTGCTATTGTCCAGGATGAAAACTGCAGGGAGAAGAAAAATAATTAGCATGATATCTCCATTTGGATCGCTGAGGGTTACAAATTGCATTAGCAACAGCATGGTTCTTTCAATGTGCCATTACCGCCTCCACATCTCCTCCCCTGCCACCACTACTTTTTAGCTATCACAACATCCCCACACATATGGTTACTCTCCACCTGTTGAAAATATGAAATATAGAACATTTTGCACAATGCACTCACAACATTTATTTAATGAAATGATAGAATACAACCTGGTTAAAATTTGCCTTATTATGCTTGATAATTTTCTTGTTCAATGAGAAATTAAGACATCATATCAGTTAACTGTCATATTTTAAATTCCTTCACAAAACACTCTTCAAATACCGTTATCATCATAATACCAGATCGGCTTTTTATTTTTGGATTAAGCTTTGTACAATTTTGCCTGCTTTTAAAGATTTTAATGTATCTTGGTTTTAGTGTGAAGTGAATGATCTTTTATAGGCATAAGTTAAAAGCAGCTTTATATAATGAAGATTACAACAGGCTTTCAATTTAGTTCTGCTCAATCCAACCCAATGGAAATTGCCCAATTCAAAAGTCAGCTACACTGCTAATTTATCCAATGTGTTACTTTATCATTTCAGAAACCTACTGGCTTATTGTCGATGCTAGATGAAGAAAGCCAGACACTTCGATCAATGGAACAAAACCTCAGCAAACGGCTCCAGTCCCATTTGGAAACAGCTCACACAAATACTGTTTACATGTCTGCAAAAGATGGAAATGGGAACATTTCATCAAAGGATCAAGGCTCAGCTTTCACTATCATGCATTACGCAGGAAGGGTGAGGTTACAGAAATGAACAATTAGTCACATATGGTTAATTAAGATTTTAGATTTTAAAAAGTCATTAGTTCTATTGATGAAATTCAAGAATAATTACTAGATTGTCTAGCTCCATAAAATAGTCTTAAAAACATTTTTATACACATTTATCCATGTAACTGTTTTAACACATTTTAAAATACAAAATTGTAACCACTTCCACCACTATTTTATCGTGTATCTTGCACCTGCAATGTAGGCAAACGCATCCTTGCTGGACAGTTTACTTAACTAGGAAATTGAAATACATAGATGACAAGACTCCTACGCTGATATTTCAGCACAGCACTGAGGAAGTATATTGCTCAAATAAGACTTTTCCATTGTTTACAGTAGAAAATATCCACTGGCATTGTATGAAGAAGAGCAAAGGTGAGGGGCAGGAAGTTTGGGGGGGATATGAGGAAAAACCTTTTTTACCCAGAGGGTGGTGATGGTCTGGAGTGTGCTGCCTGGGAGGACAGTTGGGGATGGCCAATAATTGCTGGCCTAGCTCGGGATGCTGACTAGATTTATTGAATCAAATTTTCAATCTGCAGCACAGTGGTTAGTACTGCTGCTTCACAATGCCAGGGACCCTGATTCAGTTCCAGCCTCAGATACTGTCTGTATGGCATTTCACATTCTCTCCATGTCTGCGTGGATTTCCTCCCATTGTCTAAAGATGTGCAGGTTAAGTTAATTGGCCTTACTAAATTAATGCTTATTGTCAGAGGAATTTTCAGTCTAAATACGGTTATTGGGATCAGGCTTGGGTGGATTGTTGTCAGTGTGGGCTCAATGGGCTGAATGGCTTCTTCCTGCACTATAGCCAGCATTTCAACTCACAGACTCTTGGTTTTAAGCTCTGTAACATAACCTCTACACTACCATACATAAGAGAGGTATTTGTTAGTTTTTATCTTGCAGCTAATATTTTAGCTATTTGACAGGAAAGAAGTTGAATTGGAAGCAAGATCTCAAGGTAGTTTAAGAATCTTTAGTTTCAATTTGATAAGTTCAAAACAGCGATGGAGGCTTGTCTTTCAGATTTTATTCTTCAGTATACTGTGTGACTATTTTGCTTAAAATTGCTGTCAGCATTGAGGAAAGTAGTAGCTCAGTCATTTATTGACATCAACTAAACAATCAGTTTGAGATGCACTGCCTCTGTGAATTCAGACAGTGATTCCCCCGGTCTTATGAAATGGAGGATGAAGGTGGAAGAGGCACTGGACTGGATTTTGCAGGATGCCATATGCCACATCTGCACCACCCTCACTCCCTTTCCACATACCTCCCAACATCTTCTCCCATCCTTTTGCACCCAGACTAAAGCTGAGACTGTCCACAAAAATAAAGCTGCAGCACAGACTTTTTAAATTGGAAGCAGATTCATTTATTCAAGTCGACTTCAGCCCTCAATGAAAAGGAATTCTTATCTTAGAGATTGACAACCAATCTGACTTGGCCAGCAGCTCTGTCGTCCCAGCAATGCTGTAGTCACAAGCCGCTGCTCAGACTTCACTCCCACATATTGCCTCCCTCCCTCACTCTTCTCCCACTTGTTCTCTTCCTCCCTCACTCTACTTCACCCCCACTTACCGCTTCCCTCCCATACTCCCCTTCCCTTCTACTCATTGTCTCCCTCCCTCACTCCACTTGTTTCCTCCCTCCCTTACTTACCGCTTCCCTCCCACACTCCCCTTCTCTTCTACTGATTGTCTCCCTCCCTCACCCCAATTTACTCCCTTCACTGCCTTTCTTTCACTCTCGACATCTACCACACTTATTGACTCCCTCGCTGATTTCACTTCCCTTCCACATGCCATCTCCCTCATCCTACTTTCCTTGCAATTGCCACCTCCCTCCCTCCATTTTCCTTCAATTCTGCCTCCCCCCTCCTCCATGACTCTCCATCTGCCTTTTGTTCTCCACCTCTCTCCTTCTCCCCACTTTACCCATTCTCCCCACCTTCCTCCTTCTCCCCATCTTCCTCTTGCCTTTCTCCAACTCCCACCTCCCTGTCTCCATCTCCCTCCTTCTCTCCACCTCCTCCTTCACTGCATCTCCTTCCCTTATTCCACTTCCCTTTCACTCACTGCTTCCCTGTTCAACCTTCCCACTCATAGAACATAGAACATAGAACAATACAGCACAGAACAGGCCCTTCGGCCTTCGATGTTGTGCCGACCAAAATAAAAAGCAATGCCCCTCCTACTAAACCATTCCCTTCTCTTCCATATACTTATCAACTAACCTCTTAAACGCCACCAAACTTGGCGCATCTACAACAGCTGCAGGCAGGGCATTCCACTCCCTAATCACTCTTTGAGTAAAGAACCTACCTCTGATATCCGTCCTATAACTCATACCCCTTAATTTAAAGTTTTGTCCCCTCGTGCTAGCTTTTTCCATCCTAGGAAAAAGGCTATCACTGTCCACCCTATCCAAACCTCTAATTATCTTATATGTTTCAATAAAATCCCCCCTTAGCCGCCTCCTTTCTAACGAAAACAACCTCAAATCCTTCAACCTCTCTTCATAGGACCTGCCCTCCATACCAGGCAACATCCTAGTAAACCTCCTCTGTAACCTCTCCAATGCCTCCACATCTTTCTTATAATGTGGCGACCAGAACTGCACACAATACGCCAAGTGCGGCCGCACTAGAGTTTTGTACAGCTGCAACATGATGCTGCGGCTCCTAAATTCAATCCCCCTACCAATAAAAGCTAAGACTCCATAAGCCTTCTTAACAACTTTATCCACTTGACTGCCGACTTTCAGGGATCTATTGACACATACACCAAGATCCTTCTGTTCCTCAACACTATTAAGAGCCCTACCATTAGCCCTATACTCTACACATTTATTGTTCCTGCCAAAGTGCATTACCTCACACTTTTCCACATTAAACTCCATTTGCCACCTCTCGGCCCAGCTCTGCAACTTGTCCAAGTCACTCTGTAAACTAAAACCCCCCTCTTCACTATCTACCACACCACCAACTTTAGTATCATCTGCAAATTTACTGATCCATCCCTCAATACCCTCATCCAGATCATTAATAAAAATTACAAACAGCAGGGGCCCCAAAACAGACCCCTGAGGTACACCACTTGTCACCGAACTCCACGATGAATATCTCCATCAACCACCACCCTCTGTCTTCTATCTGCTAGCCAATTCCTAACCCAATTAGCTAAATCACCCTCTATCCCATACATCTGCATTTTCTGCAGAAGTCTTCCAATGGGCCACCTTATCAAACGCCTTACTAAAGTCCATATATACTACATCAACCGCCTTACCCCCATCCCCCTCTCTGGTCACTTTCTCAAAAAACTCAATGAGGTTAGTAAGGCATGACCTACCCTTCACAAAACCATGCTGACTATCCCCAATCAATTCCTTTCTCTCTAAATAACTATAAATCCTATCCCTAATAATTCTCTCCAATACTTTGCCCACAACAGAAGTAAGACTCACTGGCCTATAATTCCCTGGAAGGTCTCTCTTCCCTTCTTGAACAACGGGACCACATTCGCTATCCTCCAGTCCTCCGGAACCACACCCTTAACCAACGACGACCTGAAGATCAGAGCCAGAGGCTCTGCAATCTCCTCTCTTGCCTCCCAGAGAATCCTAGGGTAAATCCCGTCCGGCCCATGGGACTTATCCAACTTCAAACCCTCGAGAATTTCTAACACATCCTCCCTATCTACTACAATACTCCCCAATTTGCAACCCTGTACCTCAGTGCTCTCCACAGCTACATTTCCAGCACTCTGCGCATCTACAACAGCTGCAGGCAGGGCATTCCACTCCCTAATCACTCTTTGAGTAAAGAACCTACCTCTGATATCCGTCCTATAACTCATACCCCTTAATTTAAAGTTGTGTCCCCTCGTGCTAGCTTTCTCCATCCTAGGAAAACGGCTATCACTGTCCACCCTATCCAAACCTCTAATCATCTTATATGCTTCAATAAGATCCCCCCTTAGCCGCCTCCTTTCTAACGAAAACAACCTCAAATCCTTCAACCTCTCTTCATAGGACCTGCCCTCCATACCAGGCAACATCCTAGTAAACCTCCTCTGTACCCTCTCCAATGGGAAACTCCCTGTTTCCCTCAGAGCTATCAGTCTCTTACTCAACCCACCCTTCCTCAACTCACCTTATGACTCTCCCATCCCCGACCGTCCCACATACATCTGCTTTCCTGCCCACCCCTTCTTTTCCCGACCCTTTTACTTGCCACTCCCCTTCCTCGACCTTCATTCACTGCTTCCCTCTCTGACTCTCATTCATCACTTCCCTCCCCCAATCCTCACTCACCGCATTCCTCCCTGACCCTATCACTCACCACTTCCCTCCCCTGATCCTCTCATTTACCGCCTCCCTCTCTCGGCACTCCCACTTTGCTTCCCTTCCCTGACCCTTCATTTACCGCTTCCCACCTGACCAGTTCACTCGCTGTTACCCTCCTCCGAATCTCTCACTTGCCGTTTCCCTCTCCCAACCCTCTCACTCGCCACTTCTCTCTCCTGACTTCTTCACTCGCCACTTCTCTCCCCGATTCTGCTACTCAGTGCTTTCCTCCCTGACTGTTCCATTCACCTCCTCTCTCTCTATCCCTCCAACTTGCTGCTTCCCTTCTCAACCTTCCTACTCACCCACTAACTCTCCGACCCTCCTTCTCGCCGCTTCCTTCTCACTCGCTTCCTTCCCCCATTTTCCACTTCCGTCTCACTCTCTATTTCTCCATTGCTCATTGACTCCCTCCCTCATTCACTCCACTTCTCTTACCTTCAGCCTTTCTTTTCCTTTCCAAATCCCTCCCAGTTACCATCTCCTTCCCCCCTTCACTTCTGTCCCACTCACCACCTCCCTCCACCTCTCCATAGATGCTGTCTGACCTGCTATGTTTACCTAGCATTTTTTGATTTCACTTAAAATTTGATGTATTTCTCTTCTTACTCTTTGCTGTCGCCTGTTATGCATTCCCTTCTCCAGTAAAAAAGAATCCTACAACATCTTTGGGTGATGCAACAGTCAGGATTGAATTGCTGTGAGCTGTGGTTTTGATGCTTACAACAGTGCTAAACTTTGCGTCTAAGTTTAAAGCTCTTCAATTTGAGATTGAGGTGCAATGTTGATAGAGATTGCAGGTCGTTACGAGATGGGGTTTTAGTGAATTGAGCAATAGATGAGGCTAATGACACAGTTGGCAGCATTTAAAATTTAAACTCACTCATTCTTCATAATTCATTTCAAACTGTAAAACTTATTCCAGAGTTATTTTCTTGGAGAAAATGCCCTGACTTTGACCTCCACTGTTACTTGTTCTCACTGCCATGTGAGCAGCTGTCTGGAGGGTCTCATTTAAAATGTATCTGCTTATTCATTTTTACACTTTTTTTAACTAACAACTGGCTCACTCCCATTCTTTCTCCCTTCGGGATAAGCTTTGTGGCCTCATCACCTACACCACCATAATCTCAGCAGAAGTTAATTCAACACACCAAGACTCAGAATTGTGAACAGCCACTTAGGCCATATTGAAAGTACTGTGTCATTTCGAAAGAAAAATAACCAGCTAATTCTTTCCCATATGTCACTGAGCGTTAGTGTGAAAGACGGATATCCATTGCTAGAAAACAGCATTTAAGTAACATGCAATGCACAGAGGTGGGCGTCTAAAGACTATGTTATATATAGCCTGGAGTCAGGACTATAAATTTTTTTTGATGCAGACTGCTATCACTGGTGCTATCCATTTTAAACTATAATCACACAATGGGGAAATCAGGCTACTAGATTAGTCTCCTGACTCTTAATATCCGTTTGCATAATGGCCTTTTAGTGCGGATCAATTTGTTTTCATCTTCTCATCAGTACATGTGTCAAAAATAGCCTTCTCAACTGTCAGCTAACCTCTGCCATGGGAATGCATCTGGAAACTGCTGCAGGCCCAAGTAGTCTCTGAAACTGAAACTTTCATTCCGGCTAAAGACGCAGAAGATGGATTAATCAATGAGGAAGCTTTCAATTTTTTTCTCTCTAGAGCGATTTTCCAGACATAACAATCAGCATCGTCTGGTGCAGAACCAGTGATGAATTGGTCGAACTTCAAAAGGTTGTTTGACATGCAAGTGGAGGATCGTTTCATGCTCCTTAATAATGTTCTTGCACGACCCTACTTAAAGCACTCACATCACCTCACCGGCAAATCAAGAGAGGATAGAGAATAAACCACTATCAAAAGGTGTAATTTATGTAAGCTTCCAATCCATTTGTGCTTGTGAGAGAAGCAGGAATTTGTTCAAATTCTGCAATACGATCTAACGATCACCTCGTACTCAAAATGGTTGCATTAAATCCCTGGACATTTTGTCATGAGCATATTAGCAGATGGGCAGGGGGTCGGGGTACAATGAATGATGTTATTTTTGTGGCACTTACTTTAAAAAGTGGTGCACATTGCTCGAATAATGGAAGGACATCTGGTTGCTTTCATATTAATTGTTGTAAAAGGAAAATTGGCATTGCTAACACAAAGTAAACCAGAAACTGCATTTAATTTGTGTTATTCACACTCTTTGGACACCCTAAAGAGCTTTACAACTGACTGATTACTTGTGAAGTGTAACGACTATTGTTCAAACAGACACAAGAGCCAATTTGCACAGGGCAAAGTCACATAAATACCAAATTAGATAAATAATCAGTTAATATACTTTTTTATTATTGTTGTTTAAGGGAGGAATATTGGTTTGGCCATTTGAAGGATTTTGTACTTATAGTGCCAAGCATTCTTTTTCATTCAACCATACAGGCAGACAAAATCTCATTTTAATATTTAAAAGATTGAACTGCAACTAAGCACCTTAAAGAAAGCAAAGTGGCAATTTTTCAGAAACACAGCATCATTATGGATCTTGTATTAACTTCATGTGAATAATGCTGCTCCCAAATATCTAAAAGATGAATCTCAAAATCATATGCTGTATATATGACTAGGTGTTAGGAATTTTCTCCTCTTTTTCTATGAAATGTAATTCATCACTATCCACTGGGAGTTTGTTCGAGGGTACCTATTACGTGTAGTTTTGGACAAGGTGTAGCAGGTAATGCTATGGGGTGGCATTGCAGCTGTCTTTATTCTACTCTTGCAGGACCTGTTCAGCTATGTTAAAGCAACAAATTGGAAAAGATCATATGCAAATGGTAAATCTCTTTGATTATAACACATACTATCTTTGTGCTCAGTTTGGCTCACTGACTGACAAAAAGGATATTCAAGTCCTGGAAAGAAGAGCCAGGAGACTTGAAATAGATTTTCCCTATTAGCGTAAAGGAAAATCAGATTACTTAACTTTAAAATAAGTCAATTGATAAGTAATTTTAAAAAATATGGCATTTAAAAGATAGCTGTGAAAAATACTCCGACTAAATCATTTTATAAGATGATTAGAGGTTTACATAGGGTGGACAGTGATAGCCTTTTTCCTAGGATGGAGAAAGCTAGCATGAGGGGACATAGCTTTAAATTAAGGGGTGGTGGTTTTAGGACAGATGTCAGAGGTAGGTTCTTTACCCAGAGGGTGGTAAGGGTATGGAATGCCTTGGCTGCGTCAGTTGTAGATGCGCCAAGTTTGGTGGCGTTTAAGAGGTTAGTAGATAAGTTTATGGATGAAAAGGAAATGGTTTAGGTTAGAGGGTCACTGCTTGTTCCTAATTGGTCGGCGCAACATCGAGGGCCGAAGGGCCTGTTCTGTGCTGTAATGTTCTATGTTCTAAATTGGAAGTGAAAGAGAAGTGGGTACAGCTTTAATGCCAGTGATGTATGTCATGTGGCTGTGGCACTGCCTGCCCCCTTGGAATCAAAGCAAGTCAGCATAATGTTGCTTGTGATGCTATGTGAGTTAACTGCAGCAAACAGCTGTAATGTGAGTGCAAAGTACTTTCAGTTCCTACCACAACTGTAGTTATGGTTAAATACAGAATACACATAATCTGAAACTGGAGCAAAGTAGAATATGGATCCCTGCACATCTGGGGCCCAATTCTCACATTTGTTTGGCGAGTCTGGTTGGGAGAATTGCGTGTCAGTCTTTTTCTGGGATTTGCACATGCACCAGGAATGCATGTGCATCTCCCAGAGCCGGAGAACAGTTGCAGTCGAGACCGCCCTGGAAACAGGCAGGAAGAAAGGTAAGTAATTTGAAATTTTAAAAAATTTTTTAAAATATATTTTGCATGTCATTATCAGGCCCATGCTGGACCTGATAGCATCTCCCACCCCACCAGGAGTACTTCATTCTGGTGGGATTTTTGGGTAGCTCCCCACATTTGTAGCATTAGCAGGAGACCTCTCCAGAATGAAGGTGGGGAGGCAATCGGGGTGCCCCCAAGAGGTTGGGCAGTGGGGACATGCGCCACCAGCAGTGCCAGCCTGTGCTCTTTGGCACTGCCCAAGGGGTAAAGTGGCCATGCCCACAGGCATAGAGCAGTACTAAGGGATTGTGGGGCCTATTATGGCAGGATCATGGGGTGATTGGTGGGGAGGAGTTGGTGTTGGCGGGTGATCCCTCTTCCACTCTGCGTTGGGATCGGTCTGGTCTGGAGGGAGGCCAGCATTTGGGGCAGGCTGAGGGTGGGGGGGGGGGGGGGGGGGGTGAGTAGTGGTGTGCTAGAGGTGGCAGGGTAGATGCCTGGCTCTGGGAGTGGGGGGGAGGGATGTAGTCTAACCCCACAGGGTATCAGTGGTGAGGGGAAATGCCATTGCTGGGGGGAAATGTGCGGATATTGGGGCACTGTAGTGTGGGAAGGCTCATGGCTGGCCCGGGAATAGTTTTGGCAGCCACAATCAGGCTATCGGTGGTGGGGGGAGTGATGGTGCAGCACCATGGTGATCCTGGGCTGGTTAGCGATCGAGCTACCCAACAAAAGGGAAGACTGACAGATCAGGATCACTGCTGTGCGCAGAGCTCTGCCCAGTAGGTTTTTAATGATATTCATGATTGTGACCTCTGCAGCGCAGAGTGGGAGATTCCAGTCTAAAACTGCACTGAAAGAACAATTGTGATTTAGAACGGTTTTCCCACCAATTCAGCACTTTTGGGAGAATCACCTCCCCTGATTTCAATTCTTTGGAACACCCTTTATGGTCCAAATCCACGCCAAGCCCCAACTCTCTCCCCTTACCCCATACCCACCATGTGGTTTGATTATGAGATGGCTCTACTCAGCTGTAACTCTCCTCCTGAAGCCTGCCAACTCGGCCCATCAAGAGCTCACACTCACCTGAAATCTGATATCCATTAGCTCCTCCTCTTCAGGGCTGCATGTAATTCCAGCAGTGACCACAGCTCAAATCTTGTGCTACTGGGGCTAGCGAGCAATCTCTACTTGGATTGATGGTAACGTTCTAAGATAGGACTTCTTCTCCACATGAAGGCACAAGCCTCACCCTTTGGTTGTGGCATAGTGGTATTCTCACTGGACTAGTGATCCAGGGTCACAATCTGGGGACCAGGATTTAATCCCACTACAGCAGATTGTGAAATTTGAATTCAATAAAAATCTGGAATAAAAAGTCCAGTGATAAGCATTATTGACTATCATAAAAATCTTCCTGGTTCACTAATGTCCATTAGAAAAGGAAATCTACTGTCCTTATCTCGTCTGGCTACATGTTCTCTAGATCACAGCAATGTAGTTGACTCATGTGGTCTCTGGGATGGCATAGGCATAATGTGGAGATGCCGGCATTGGACTCAGGTAAACACAGTAAGAAGTCTCACAACATCAAGTTAAGGTCCAACATGTTTATTTGGTAGCAAAAGCCACTAGCTTTCACAGCACTATCCCTTCGACTGTTAAGTGGGAGTTTTGTTCACAAACAGGGCATATAAAGACACAAACTCAATTTACAAAATAATGGCTGGAATGCGAGTCTTTACAGATAATCAAGTCTTAAAGGTGCAGACAATATGAGTGGAGAGAGCGTTAAACACAGGTGAAAAAGGTGTGTATTGGCTCCAGACAGGGAAGTTAGTGAGAATTTGCAAGCCTAGGCAAATTATGGGGGTTACAGATAGTGTGATATGAATCACGATCCTGTCGAGGCCATCCACATGTGTGTGGAACTTGGCTATCAGTCTCTGTTCAGTGACTCTACGTTGTTGTGTGTCATGAAGTGTGTTGTGTAGTGTGTCGTGAAATTATTTTGTAAATTGAATTTGTGTCTTTATATGCCCTGTTTGTCAACAGATCTCCCACTTACCTGACAAAGGGGCAATGCTCTGAAAGCCACTGGATTTTGCTATCAAATAAACCTATTGGACTTTAACCTGGTGTTGTGAGACCTCTTACCATGTCAGAGAAAGCCATTCAATTCAAGGACAATTAGAGATGGGCAGTAAATGCTTGCCCAACCATCCCATGAAAGATTCTTGAAAATTAACTCTCCATGAACTGTCAAATGGCTTAGGGACAGGCTGGATCAGTAGGGATGTGCTCACTCTTGCAGGAAACCTAACTACCAAAGAAATCCTGCTCCTTGTGTAGTACAATCAACTTGTGAAGTGGACTTCCATCATGATGGAAAGAAAAGAACCCTGGGCATATTTAAGAAATACTTAACTATCTTCATAGTGTGGAATATTCAAAGCTTCTTTCTAGACAGATAAACAGCTAAGATACCATGAATGTCCTTGTCATCTATTGTTTTCTATATTGTGTCACCCATATTTTCCATCAAATTTCTTTGGAAAGTCATAGAAATAGAAACGTTGACTGAAGTAGAAACTTTGATTGACTAAGTAATGAGAGGCACAGATCAGCTCGACAATCAACATTTTTTCCCAATGTAGGAGAGTCTAAAACTAGAGGGCATAAGTTTAAGGTGAAAGAGGAGAGATACAAAAGGGCACAGAGAGGTAATTTTTTCACACAGCGGGTGGTGAGTGTCTGGAACAAGCTACCAAAAGTAAGTACAACTTTGTTTTTTAAAAAGCATTTAGACAGTTAAATGGGTAAGATGGGTATAGAGGGATATAGGCTAAATGCGGGAATTGGGACTAGCTTAGTGGTTTAATAGGAAGGGTGCCATAGACAATTTGGACCAAAGAGCCTTTTTTCCATGCTCTATAACTCTAATTTCCTGGACAGGGGAAACTGTAATTTATCCAATGTAAATTACTAGAAGGGGATCAAAACTAGGAATTTTGTTGTCTATTTGATTCACTTGCATTATATTTGGTGAAGATCTATGACTTGGAAGCAGTACAATAAGTACAATTTGTAATTTCTTTAAAATGTGTATGGACCCTGTCATTGTTTTTGAAAATGTTGAAAATTGACTTTTAAGAGTTTGCATCAATAGTAAAGGAATCAATTGCAATGTTTCTGGATGATAGGAAATACTGATCCCTGTGACTTGGTGACACTTGATCTGAAAGTAGTTCCAACAGGAGGGAAGTTAAGACCAAAAGCAATGTGGCTGACAGATGCAAAAGTAGGACAATAAGCAGAAGCAGAAGCAAAAGTGAAGATGATCAGTGCACAGATATAGGCATGAAGTAAAAACAGACAGAGACAGAAAGAACATAGATAATTATTGTGAGGAAAAGAAGCAAATCAGTGAGGAGGTCAGTCTTCTGTTCAGCAGAAAAGTTGATAGAAACTCTTGGAGATAGTGTGAGAGCTGGCTAAACATGTCTAAAATCTGGAAAGCAATAATGTAAATAGCTCTGAAATTCTGAAGAGCTGGGTATTTTCCCAGAAGCGGCCAATCGGTGAACCAGGGTATTATTGGTTAGTTGCTTGAAAAGGAACAGCACCTGAACTTTCATGACCCAAGAAAGAAAGAATCTGTAGAAGTGTGTCTTGCTGATGATAAGCACTCACTTGAAACTCAGAGGCAAAAGTGTTGTTGGGGTTAGGATTCCTGACCGATTCTATGAATAGCAGCATTTTGTGGAATTATGTAGTTAGCTACATAGTGTTGTGTGTTTTCTAGGAGTAATGTGAATGCTTGTGATTGTGTGAGACATATTTTTGGTATATTGACTATTTAAAGTGAAATTTGCCATTTCATTCCATGAAGTGTCTTTTGCCTATTAATTCATGTCTAGCTTGTATTAGTTCTGATTCATGTTAATTGAAAACTTATTGGCAATTTCTTCATTTGAGAGTTGTTTGGTAAATTTGGTTGTTTTGGTTTACTGTTTTCCCTCAGCAAAGTATTATGAACCATGACCCTCATTAATCAGTCAATCAAGGTTTCTACTTTAGGCAAGGTTTCTTCTTCTATGACTTCCCAAAGATATTTGCTGGAAAATATGGGTGCCACAATAAAGAAAACAATAGATAACAAGGACATTCAAGGTATATTAGCTGTTTATCTGTCTAGAAGGAGGTTTTGAATATCCCAAACTATGAAGACATTCAAGTATTTCTTAAAGAAGCCCACAAATTTTTCTCTCTGTCATGCCTGGAAGTCCATTTCACAAGTTGATCATACTACACAAGGAACAGGATTTCTTTGTGGTTAGGTTTTCTGCCCCACCATCTGAAGAATGAACATGTCCCTGCTGATTCAGCCTGCCTCAAGATCATTCAACATTTCATGAAGTGTTAATTTTTAAAATTCTTTCATGGGATCTCTACAGTGCAGAAGAAGGCCATTCAGCCCATCAAGTCTGCACCAACTCTCTGTCAGAGCATCTTGTCCAGATCTTATCCGCATAATCATACACATTTACCCTGCTAATTCCCCAAAACTATACTTGGGACACTCCTGAGACAATCAACCTAATCCATATATCTTTGGATTGTGTGAGGAAACTGGAGAACATGGAGGAAACTCATGCAGAGACTCAGTTAATGGTGGGGCGCTGGGGAGAGTTACAGAACAAAGAGGTCTAGGGATACATGTTCATAGCTCCTTGAAAATGGAGTCGCAGGTGGACAGAGCAGCACACTTGGTTTCATTGGTCAGAACATTGAATACAGGAGTTGGGATGTCTTGTTGAAATTGCACAAGGCATTGGTAAGGCCGCATTTGGAATACTTGTGCAATTCTGGTCACCTATTATTGAAAGCATGTTATTAAACTAGAAAGAGTGCAGAAAAGATTCACTAGGATGCTACCGGGACTTGATGGATTGAGTTAGAAGGAGAGGCTGAATAGACTGGGACTTTTTTCCTGGAGCGTAGGAGGCTGAGGTATGACCTTATAGAGGTCTATAAAATAATGAGGGACATAGATAAGGTAGATAATCAATATCTTTTCCCAAAGGTAGGGGAGTCTAAAACTAGAGGACATAGGTTTAAGATGAGGGGGAGAGATACAAAAGTGTCCAGAGGGGCAAATTTTTTATACAAAAGATGGTGAGTGTCTGAAACAAGCTACCTGAGGTAATAGTAGAGGCAGGTACATTTTTGTCTTTTAAAAAACATTTAGATGGCTACATGGGTATGATGGGTATAGAGAGTATGGGCCAAATGCGGGCAATTGGGATTAGCTTAGGTGTTTCGAAAAAAGGCGGCATGGACAAGTTGAGCCAAAGGGCCTGTTTCCATGCTATAAACCTCTGACTATGGCTCTATGTGTTTCATAATGATTATTATTTTAGTGAAAAACAGGAATACTTCATCAATCTCCATAACACCTGCTACAATTAAATCAACCATCTCTTCTCTATCTGAGAACACGAGCCCCTTTGAACTAATTTTCAGATATAAATTATCTGCACATCCAAACATGAATAGGGATGTTAACACTCATAATGCAACATGGAGAACATGGTCGATCATTTGATTTTAATTAAACAAAGTTGAGCGTTGAATTCTGAGTTCTGAACAACTTGATTATTGTTTTGTTTTTATTCCAGTTCAATCCAATCAAGTCCTAGTAAGAGTCTTAACAAGTTGAGACATTCCCGATCCAAGCTTACAAGACAGGGCTCTCACCTTCTGTCTTGGGCTTGATCTACATGATCCAAGCTGATTGGAGTAGGCATAGATCCTCCTCCAAGGCTTGATCTAACTTGATTATTTACTTTGATGTTCAGCATTTAAACACAAGCGAACATGTGTCAGCACAAGTACATTGCCTACAGATATACTTTAAAGTTATTGTGCTTCTTATCTTTGATAGCAGTAGTGATTAATTTTATTATTACTCTATTAAAATTTATTTTCTTTGGAAATGTAGGTGCCACTTAAGTAGAAAGATTATCAGTTCTGAGTATAATCAATCTACTTTGACTTTACTGATCTTGATCCAGATAATTCATCACACTCAACTGTGTTTGCATTCACTCTTGCTGTGAGATATATAGTAATTTTCAATTGAGCAACTGAACAATGCAACAAAAAACAAATTGAAAGCATAAACATTTTGGTTAAGGCAAAATGATGAAGATATTCAATGTTCTGTCTTGTAACAGGTGACCTATGATTTAACAGGGGCGATTGAAAAGAACAAAGATTCACTTTCTCAAAGCCTCCTTTTTGTTATGAAATGTAAGTGTTTATATATATATATATAAATCAAAAGCATATTGCCAGCACTATACTTATACTGCTTTATTTGTTGTTAATTAACTCAAACAGATTGTTATGTGCAGAATCTTTTCAGTATCATTAATTAAATGTGATTTTGTAATAAGTATAGTTTCCACTGTGTAATTATGCTATTCTTTACAATGTTTTGATTGAACTAGTGTTAATACTGGTCCCAGCAGACTTTGAAAACAAGTACTTTCTGTATTAAATTGAATATAGTTGCCATATTCAAAGCCTTAACAACAGATATTCCACGGTTTTTCATATTATTTTGTATTAAGAACATTAATTGTGAATAGTCGTTTGTAGGTTATTTTTAATTGTTATATTGTATAAACTTACTGTTAATTGCTTCCAAAGACAAATACATATTACATTATACTGCTGCTCCAGTTTTACTACATATAATTTTTAGCAATGTGGGTAATACTGGCAAGGCTTTATTGCCATATTTCTAAATAAAGTCCCACAGACCCAGATGACCATAGGCTACTTTCCCCTTTGACGGGGAGAGCTGACTGGTGGTGATTTAACCTGAGGGTCACCATTCCTCAGACAAGAAACAATGTTCTGAAGAAGGGACTTCCATGAATCACCTTAGCTGGTACAGGATTTGAATCCGCTGTCTGCACCACTAACCAGATGTCTAGGCAACTGAGCTAAAGTTTCTAATACTGAGAGAAGATAGTGTTGGCTCTTGATTTTAAATTGCTGCTTAGTAACTGAAATGAATAATATCAGAACCGTGAGCAGGAATTCTCATTTAGGAAGAGACGTGTTGAAAGTAATTTTGGACCGTTTTTTGGGAGTATAAATCAATGTTACATAGAGCATGCCCCAAGGAGAAGATGCCTGAATTTTGGCCTCTGGTCACATTTCAATAAATTGGGTGATCTCAGTCCAGCTGTTTCTTAATTAATGCAGCCCACCTATTTCAAGGGGATTGATTTTTATGCTGCTCGCCGCCATTGGCAAGTGACATCTGACACGGGACAAAGACAGTTGGGTGGAAGGGGATGTGGTTTGATCACAATTTGGCAGTCAAGCATGGGAGTGGATTTGATCACAATTTAGCAGTAGTCTTCAAGAGAAACAAAAGTAACATGCCTCACATGTCTGTTGTTAATTTTGACTGCTTTTTGTTGTCAGTCACTATCACTACTTAAGTCACCCAGTGAAAAATCTGAAGCAGATTAGGCTTGACATCTGTTCTGTTCAGTGCCCTACAATTTCAAAGAGGATGATCCTTGGGAAGACTGTCTTGCCCAAGTCAAAATTGGATATCCTTCAGACACTGAAACCAGCACCATGAGATTGATGTTGTTTGGTCCTTTTCTGCATTTGGGAAAAGGCCCACTGGTATCCAAATTCACCCTCAGAATAGAGTTCAGAGTTGTCACTCTGGTTTTCAGAAATATTCAAAGAGCAGCCTAAAATCTGTTTGGTTAGTTGCAAATTTGATGGATTCCCATTCCATGTATAAGAGTTATTTAACTACTAGTGGGTTAAGATGCTTTTCAATGGCTTGGGCGAACTTTCTTTTCATGTTGTTAACAAGACAAAAGTTATAATAGTTTTCGTAATTAATGCTTTATAAGATAAGCACGCAAGAAAATAAATAGAACCTACAGTGCAGAAGGAGGCTATTCTGTCATTGGTGCAAGCTCAGTGGACCATCATCCGTGTCCCCAGGCCCTATTCTGTAAGCTCACATATTTATCCTACTAATTCCCTGACATGGAAGACAATTTAGCATGATCAATCCACATAACCTACACATTATTGGGCTATGGAAGGAAATTAGAAATCAGGGGGAAACCTACACAGACACGAAGAGGACATGCAAACTTCACACAGACAATGACCTGACGCCAGAATTGAATCTGGGTCCCTGGCACTGTGAGACAGCAGTGCTAGCCACCCAATGCAAGATACATGCCAGAAATGTGGTTCAGGATTATGAAGGGCATATTTATGAATTGTTTCTCTATAGACAGAATGGTCAACAGCTGGGATAAGTTGTCTGTAAGAGTGATTGAAATTCAAACATTTGACTCTTTCAAGAGCCAGCTGGATTCTATAATGGAGTAAAACAGTTGGATTGGCCTTGTTTGAGCATGAATTGAAACAGATTGAACAATCTTTTTCATTCAAGTCCACCTTGTAACCTTAATTTTCAAACTATTTTACACTCTAAATCAAACTGCCTGCGTCTGTTTACCTAACTCTCTCCCTTTTGTAAATAAAAACAGAAGATGCTAGAAATGCTCAGCATATTAGCAGCATTTGTGGAATGAGAAACAGAGTTAATGGGTTAAATGTTCTGGTCCTGCCCATAGTGGGCACGATGGGGAAAAATTGGAGAGCAGCCAAAAGTCAGTTTCTCTCTCCACAAATGCTGTCAGACCTTCCAGCATTTTCTGTTTTTATTTCAGATTTCCAGCAGTCATAACTTTCATTGTCTTTCATGTTGGAATCTGAGACTATCAGGTTTACACTCGTGCTTATCTCAACATGAGCCACCAAGTCTAATCTCATTACATTGCTCCTCCCCGTACGCTCCCCATACTGATGTGACAAAGTATTATTCTGAAAATGGAACTGAAACACTAGGTGGAGCTTTATGCTGCATTTTATCACAGGTCTGACCTGAAAGTGTTCAGTCCTAATCCCATTCTGCTCTGTCTTAATCTGTTCTTCTGAGCTGGCAAATGGAACACTCTTGGGATGACAGAAGGGTTATTCTTTTAAATCAGGTCCGACTATATCATCATTTTACTTTTTAACTTTAACTCTGTGCTGACCTTTTTATATCCTTTAAATCTTTCGTATTTACTTTAGAATCCTTCAATGTTTTTAGTTGCATTTCTAACAGTGAAAATTTTGTTTGTTGCCTCTTTTCTACTTTTTACTTTCAAGTCACTGAATTTATTTGACTTCACCCTTTCTTCCTTTTTTTTGTTAAGCCGTCGATCATGATATTGCAGCTATCAAAATAAGATCTGCTTCAATTCCACAATGATTAAGTTGGAACAATAGTTAGCACTGCTGCCTCACAGGGCCAGGGACCTAGGTTCAATTCCAACCTTAGGTCACTGTCTGTGTGGAGTCTGCACTTTTTCCCTGTATCCTCCAGATGCTCTGGTTTCCTCCCACAGTCCAAAGGTGTGCAGGTTAGGTTGATTGGCCATGCCGAATTGACTCTAGTATTGGAGGATTAGCAGGGTAAACGAAGGTTACAGGAATAGGGCCTGGGTGGGATTGTGGTAGGTACAGACATGATGGGCCAAATGGACTCTTTCTGTACTGTAGGGATTCTATGACTGCTTGGATAATCATCTCCACACCAGTTTCTAGTCAGAAAGAGCAGAGCATGCATGACTGCACTTGATTCATTTCTCATTTATTTATGCTCTGGTGCTGCCAGTAATGGGCAGGATGGGGACATTTTGGACAGCAGCCAAAAGTCAGCTTTTTTTAAACACAATCATTTTCTTTAACACAAGAAAGACTTTTACACAACATCTGAACAGTTCTGTGGCAGTGTATTCCAAAGCTCATTTTGTACTTGTCATTATATTGCAGTTCCAAGCATGACATGACCTGCTTGAAATGGTCAATGGCAGTCTGAAGAATTTATTCTTATTGAATTTGTTCTCAGAACATAATAGATCAGATAGAAAAATCATGCTGGAAGTGAGAATGTCATAGACCCTGTATGAGCTAATGACATGAGAAAGAAAGCTGGGTTTTGATTGGTAGCTCAAAGCAAGAAATTTTCCAAGTCAGCGCACTCACCTCAAGTGTTCTGAAGTTGTCTTTCATGTGAGATTATGAACTCAATGGTTTGTTTATAAAAATAATTAAGTACTTGAGGGGATTGAATAATTCTTTAATAATCTCTTGGAGCTGTCAGTCAAATTATGTATACTTTCCTCCCCAACAACCGCAATAATGGCTGGTTTAGAAGTAGTCGAGCAGTAATAAGACAGTAAACCCAGCATTTCAGGCTATGTTAACAAACATTTGGTGAAACCAATTCTTTGACTCTCAGAGACATTGCAGGCAAATTTTCTTTTTTCAAAGTTTAAAGGTCAGGGATGTCAACTGACTCGATATCTTGACAGTTCTGCATACCTTATTCAACCTTCGCAGGCATTTATGTCTCCAAAATGAATTCATGGAGCACACATTGCATATTTCTGGAATAAAAATGCCTTGTGAACTAAGATTAAATGGTCCAGCCAATTCATACAATGCACTTTATGCCCCACTCTCAGTCCTCTAACCATGAAAATGGTATATGTTGGAAATGGGGCAGGATTTCTGGATTTGGGCCCTACCAGCATTTTTAAAAGTCCATAGAGTCTCCCCAACTCTGCGAAAATCCAACACATTAAACTTCCTTTTTCTCTTCACAAATGCTGCTCAATATTACCACCAAGCTGGGGCATCAACCTTGGTTCAATGTAGAGTGCAGGAGGGCATGCCAAGGACAGCATTTTTTAATTTTATTTCAGATTTCCAACATCTGCAATATTCTGCCAATTACATAAGGTCTCAGTGTCTTTTTAATTGCATACATCACTGGAGGAAGCTTTAAAACCCCAAGTTTTGAATTAAATCTAAAATTAAATCTTTCCTGTGGAAAATTATCAAAAATTATTGAAATGTGTCAAATGCATTTTAGGTCCACTCCACTCATTTAGTGCTCTGATGAGCAAGGTGGAATAATCAGCCCAATTTTTGATAGCATTTTTGGTTACGGTAGACAGTGCAGTTGACTTTTAAATGTCCTCTGAAAAGGCTGAGAAAGTCACTTAATTGTATCAAACCACTACAAAGTCAACAAGAAAGAATGAAACCGGATGGATCACCTTGCATTAATGATGGGACAGAAATGACAATAACAAGGCCAGCCATGCCAACCCCGTAAAGTCTTCCTGATGAACAACGGGGAGGTTTGTGCCAAAATTGGAATAACTATCACGAGACTAGTCAAGCAACAGCATGATATAGTCATATTCATATACATACATTCTGTGCCACGCTCAGTGCTTCCTCCAAATTGTGTTTAACCTAGAAGTATTGACTCATCTCCGTATATGTGTGTATAGTGTGCGTGTGTGTGTGTATTGCAGGGGAGATGGGTGGGTGGGAGGGAGGGGTGGCGGGGGATACAGGTAGGTGTTAATCAGCAAGAGGTTTCTTTGCCTATGTCTGACCTGATGATATATGTGTTCACGAGTTCCAAAGTTAATGCTGAGAATTCTGGAATAACTCAGATGCCACCATCACTATTTCTGGGTATGTCCTTTATCACTGATAAGAGGTGGTGGCACAATTGTTTAAGAAGGGGAAGAGAGACCTTCCTGGGAATTATAGGCCAGTGAGTCTTACTTCTGTGGTGGGCAAGGTATTGGAGAGAATTATTAGGGATAGGATTTATAGTTATTTAGAGAGAAATGAATTGATTGGGGATAGTCAGCATGGTTTCGTGAAGGGTAGGTCATGCCTTACTAACCTCATTGAGTTTTTTGAGAAAGTGACCAGAGAGGTGGATGGGGGTAAGGCGGTTGATGTAGTATATATGGACTTTAGTAAGGCTTTTGATAAGGTGGCCCATGGAAGACTTCTACAGAAAATGCAGATGTGTGGAATAGAGGGTGATTTAGCTAATTGGATTAGAAATTGGCTGGCAGATAGAAGACAGAGGGTGGTGGTTGATGGGAGATATTCATCGTGGAGTTCGGTGACGAGTGGTGTGCCTCAGGGGTCTGTTTTGGGGCCCCTGCTGTTTGTAATTTTTATAAATGATCTGGATGAGGGTATTGAGGGATGGATCAGTAAATTTGCAGATGATACTAAAGTTGGTGGTGTGGTAGATAGTGAAGAGGGGTGTTTTAGTTTACAGAGTGACTTGGACAAGTTGCAGAGCTGGGCCGAGAGGTGGCAAATGGAGTTTAATGTGGAAAAGTGTGAGGTAATGCACTTTGGCAGGAACAATAAATGTGTAGAGTATAGGGCTAATGGTAGGGCTCTTAATAGTGTTGAGGAACAGAAGGATCTTGGTGTATGTGTCAATAGATCCCTGAAAGTAGGCAGTCAAGTGGATAAAGTTGTTAAGAAGGCTTATGGAGTCTTAGCTTTTATTGGTAGGGGGATTGAATTTAGGAGCCGCAGCATCATGTTGCAGCTGTACAAAACTCTAGTGCGGCCGCACTTGGAGTATTGTGTGCAGTTCTGGTCGCCACATTATAAGAAAGATGTGGAGGCATTGGAGAGGGTACAGAGGAGGTTTACTAGGATGTTGCCTGGTATGGAGGGCAGGTCCTATGAAGAGAGGTTGAAGGATTTGAGGTTGTTTTCGTTAGAAAGGAGGCGGCTAAGAGGGGATCTTATTGAAGCATATAAGATAATTAGAGGTTTAGATAGGGTGGACAGTGATAGCCTTTTTCCTAGGATGGAGAAAGCTAGCACGAGGGGACACAGCTTTAAATTAAGGGGTATGAGTTATAGGACGGATATCAGAGGTAGGTTCTTTACTCAAAGAGTGATTAGGGAGTGGAATGCCCTGCCTGCAGCTGTTGTAGATGCGCCAAGTTTGGTGGCGTTTAAGAGGTTAGTTGATAAGTATATGGATGAGAAGGGAATGGTTTAGTTAGGAGGGGCATTGCTTTTTATTTTGGTCGGCACAACATCGAAGGCCGAAGGGCCTGTTCTGTGCTGTATTGTTCTATGTTCTATGTTCTATGTTCTAATACTATACATTCAAGAAGGAGTTATCCCAGAATTCTCAAATATCAACTTTGGACCTCATGAAGTCCCATGTCATCAGGTCAGACATACGCAAAGAAATCTCTTGCTGATTAACACCTACAAGCACCCCTCCTCCCCTCCACTCCATACCTTCCCTACAACATACACACCCACACATTATATACACACACATCCACACACACATAAAGATGAGTCAATACTTCTAGGTTAAACACCACTTGGAGGAAGCACTGAGGGTAGCACAGAATATAAGATGGGTAGGGACTTCAATATCCATCAGCAATAGTGATTTTGATAGCACCATATTAATAAGGGAGCAGAGTCTGGTGTCTGCTATATTGGGTCTGTGACTAGTGGTTAAGCAACCAACAAGAGGACAAAAACCTACCTGATCCATTCTCTCAAGTCTAGCTGTTGCACATGCATACGTCCCTGATAGTATTGGTACGAATAACCATTGTACAGCTGTTGTGTAGACAATATGCCTTCTTCACTTTGAAGATACGTTCAGTCAGGTTATGTGGCACTGCCACAATGCTAAATGGGATAGACTTCAAACAGATCTAATAGCTGAAACTGGACATTCATAAGACATGATGGACAATCAGTTGCAGCAGAAGCATATTCTACTGCAATCTGTAACCTCACGGGCTTGCGTATTTCTCACTCTACCATTATTGCCAAGCTGGAGGATAAACCCTGGTTCAATGAAGAGTGCAGGATCGCATCAGGGATACCGTAATGGGAATGAGCTTACAACCTGGTGAAGATACAGCACATGATTATTTACAGACCAAAGAATATAAGCAACATGTGACAGAAACAACTAAGCAATCTGACAACCAACAACTGAATTCTAAGCTCTGAAGTCTTGGCACACACAGTCATGAACGGCGATGGACAATTAAACAACCACTGGAGGAGGAGGCTCCACAAATGTCCCCTCCTTTAATGATGGAGGAGCCCAGCACATCAGTGTAAAAATAAGGCTGGAGCATTTGCAGCAACCTTCATTCCAAAATGAATGATTCATCTCGGCCTCCTCCTGGGGTGACCAGCATCACAGATGCCAATCTTCAACCTATTTGATTCACTTCACATGAAAATTTGTTTCGATACGGCTACGACACTGGTGTCTGCTCAAGAATGTCTTGTTCACAAAAAGCAAGAACAATCCAATCCAACCAATTTCTGTCCAATCAATCTACTCTGAATCATCAGCAAAGTGATGGAATTGGTCATCAACATAGCTATCAAATAGCACTTACTCAACGATAACCTGCTCACTGACACTCAGTTTGGATTCAGCCAGACCCACTCAGCTCCAAAACCTCATTACAACCTTGGTCCAAACATAGACAAAGGAGCTGACCCCAGGAAGTGACATGAGAGTGACAGTGCATGGATAACTACAACTTGAACTAGATGAGGATGCCAGAAAATATGCAATGAGTAACATACACAAGGGACTTTCCTAGTATTTATGGGTGCCCTTTGGCATATCATCTGCAAGCACAATCTTCCAGTGAATAATGGAGAATTTGCTGCAAGAGCTCCAAAAATCATGATGTACATGGACAAGTCCTAGTAATGGAGACTTAACAGGAAGAACATCTGGCCAACCTGCAGGCCATTCTTAAGAGATTTAGAGATGCTGGTATAAGATTGAAAAAGGACAAATGTACCTTTTAGGCCATTGAACTCACATATATATTGTATGGGATGAGCGTTAAAGAATTTAGGTATCTACGTTGGGGTTCACATAGATTCTGGAATTGACCCTTGCATCCAACCTTGTTCATTATAAAAAATGTCTTTGTACTTGCACAAAATCACTTGAAAGATATCATTCATAATTTTTAAAATTTCGAGTTAATTTAGCTTTATCCACCATAGCAAATCTTGCCCAATGAGGCTGGGCACAAATGCTTGACAACAATCATGGGAAATTGAGTAATTCAGTGTTAATATTACAACAATGCTTTTGTGGTGCCTAATATAGAACATAGAACAATACAGCACAGAACAGGCCCTTCGGCCTTCGATGTTGTGCTGACCAAAATAAAAAGCAATGCCCCTCCTAACTAAATCATTCCCTTCTCTTCCATATACTTATCAACTAACCTCTTAAACGCCACCAAACTTGGCGCATCTACAACAGCTGCAGGCAGGGCATTCCACTCCCTAATCACTCTTTGAGTAAAGAACCTACCTCTGATATCCGTCCTATAACTCATACCCCTTAATTTAAAGCTGTGTCCCCTCGTGCTAGCTTTCTCCATCCTAGGAAAAAGGCTATCACTGTCCACCCTATCTAAACCTCTAATCATCTTATATGCTTCAATAAGATCCCCTCTTAGCTGCCTCCTTTCTAACGAAAACAACCTCAAATCCTTCAACCTCTCCTCATAGGACCTGCCCTCCATACCAGGCAACATGGATTTCTTTCAACATGGATATCTTTAGGATTTCCCTGTATAAGTTGCGAAGTTGGCCACCGTACTGCTAAAGAACAAAAAAAAGTACAGCGCAGGAACAGCTTCGGCTGTCTAAGCCTGTGCCAATCATGATGCCTACCTAAACTAAAACTGTATGCATTTATAGAGTCTGTGTCCTTCCATTTCCATCCTATTCATGTATACATCTAGTTGCCCCTTAAACGTCACTGTCGTATCTGCTTCCACCACCTTCCCAGGTGGTGCACTCCAGACATTTGCACCCTCTGTGATAAAAAGCTTGCCTTGCACATCTCCTTTAAACTTTTCCTAAGTACTTTAAGCCTGTGTTCCTAGTGCTTGACTTTTCTACCCTACAAAAGCTCATCTGATAATCCATTCTGTCCATGCCACTCATAATCTTGTAAAACTCTATCAGGTCACCCCTCAACCTCTGTCGTTCCACTAAGAACAAACTGAGTTTATCCAACTTCTGCTCATAGCTAATACCCTCAGACCAGGCAACATTCTGGTAAACCTCTTCTGTACCATCTCCAAAGCATCACATCCTTTCAGTAGTGTGGCGACCAGAATTGTACATAATATTCTGAATGGAGCATGTCTAATGTTCTGTACAGCTGCAGCATGACCTGCCAATTTTCAATGCCCCGACTAATGAAGGCAAGCATGCTTGTGCTTTCTTGACTACCTTATCTCCTGCATTGACACTTCAAGTGATTATTGGATGTGCACACCCAGCTCTGTCTGCCTGTTCAATAGTCCTAAGGATTCTATCATTTACTATATAATTTCTGTGTGTATTGGACCTTCCAGGTGCTAGACTTGGAAGTAGGTGAGCATTTTGGTGATAGTGATCACAATTCGCTTATGTTCACCTTAGTGATGGGAAGACATAGGCATGAGCCAGAGGGCAGTAGTTATAGCTGGGGGAATGGTAATTATGAGGCTGTTAGGAGAGAATTAGGGTGCATATGTTGGACTAGGAAACTACAGGGGCTGGGAACATCTGAAATGTGAAGCTTATTCAAGGAACAGCTACTGCAAGTCCTTGATAAGTATGTCTCTGTCAGGCAAGGAGGAAATAGTCGAGTAAGGGAACCGTGGTGTACAAAAAAAGTTGATTCGCTGGTGAAAAGGAAAAAGGAGGCTTATGTCAAGATGAGGCATGAAGGCTCAGTTAGTGCACTGGAAAGTTATAGATTAGCCAGGAGGGAGCTAAAGAGTGAGTTGAGGAGAGCTAAAAGGGGACACAAGAAGACTTTGGCTGATAGGATCAAGGAGAATCCTAAAGCTTTCTTTAGATATGTTAAGAATAGAAGATTGGTTAGGGCAAGATTAGGGCCAGTCATAGACGGCAGTGGGAAGTTGTGCGTGGAGCCTGAAGAGATCGGAGAGGCACTGAACAAATATTTCTCTTCGGTATTCACGCAGGGAAATGTAAGTGTAGTTGTGGAGAACACTGGGATACAGAGTTGTAAACTGGATAGTATTGAAGTAGATGAGGAGGAGGTATTAGATGTTCTTGAGGGTATGAAAATAGATAAGTCTCTTGGGCCGGACGGGATTTACCCTAGGATTCTCTGGGAGACAAGAGAGGTGATTGCAGAGCCTTTGGCTCTGATCTTCAGGTCGTCATGGTTACAGGTATAGTGCCAGAAGACTGGAAGATAGCAAATGTTGTCCCATTGTTCAAGAAGGGGAATAGAGACTATCCTGGGAATTATAGAGTGGTGAATCTTACTTCTGTTGTGGGCAAAGTTTTGGAAAGAATTATTAGGGATAGGATTTATAGTCATTTAGAGAGAAATGAGTTGATTGGAGATAGTCAGCATGGTTTTGTGAAGGGTAGGTCGTGCCTCACAAACGTTATTGAGTTTTTTGAAAAGGTGACCAAAGAGGTGGATAAGGGTAAGGCAGTTGACGTGGTATATATGGATTTTAGTAAGGTGTTCGATACGGTTCGCCATGGAAGGCTTCTGCAGAAAATGCAGATGTATGGGATTGAGGGTGATTTAGCCAATTGGACTAGGAATTGGGTAGCTGATAGAAGACAGAAGGTGGTGGTTGATGGGAATTATTCATCATGGAGTTCGGTTACAAGTGGTGTACCTCAGGGATCTGTTTTGGGGTCTCTGCTGTTTGTAATTTTTATAAATGATCTGGATGAGGGTATAGAAGGATGGATTACTAAATTTGCTGACGACACCAAAGTTGGAGGAGTTGTAGATAGTGAAGAGGGGTGTTATAGTTTGCAGAGAGACTTAGACAAGTTGCAGAGCTGGGCCGAGAGGTGGCAAATGGAGTTTAATGCGGAAAAGTGTGAGGTAATTCACTTTGGTAGAAATAACAAATGTGTAGAGTATAGGGCTAATGGTAGGACTCTTAATAGTGTTGACGAACAGAGGGATCTCGATGTATATGTGCATAGATCCCTGAAAGGTGGCACTCAAGTCGATAAGGTAGTTAAGAAGGCATACGGAGTCTTGGCTTTTATTGGTAGGGGGATTGAATTTCGGAGCCGCAACGTCATGTTGCAACTGTACAAAACTCTGGTGCGGCCGCACTTGGAATATTGTGTACAGTTCTGGTCGCCACATTATGAAAGAGATGTGAAGGCATTGGAGAGGATGCAGAGAAGGTTTACCAGGATGTTGCCTGGCATGGAGGGAAGATCTTATGAGGAAAGGCTGAGGGATTTGAGGTTATTTTCATTAGAGAGAAGGTGGCTAAGAGGTGACCTTATTGAGGCATATAAGATGATTAGAGGATTAGACAGGGTGGACAGTGATAGCCCTTTTCTTCAGATGGAAAAGGCTAGCGCGAGGGGACATAGCTTCAAATTAAGGAGTGGTAGTTATAGGATGGATGTCAGAGGTAGGTTCTTTACCCAAAGGGTGGTGAGGGTATGGAATGCCCTGCCTGCAGCAGTTGTAGATGCGCCAAGTTTGGGGGCGTTTAAGTGGTCAGTGGGTAGGTTTATGGATGAAAAGGGAATGGTTTAGATTAGGGGGTCATTGCTTTTTCTCCATTGGTCGGCACAACATCGAGGGCCGAAGGGCCTGTACTGCGCTGTAACGTTCTATGTTCTATGTTCTAAAATGCATTTTCTCACACTTGTCCGCATTGTCTGTATCAGTTTAAGGAGTGAGGAGCAAGGTTTAAAGGAGATGTACAAGGCAAGTTTTTTACACAGAGGATGGTCAGTTCCTGGACTTCGCTGCCGGGAGGAGTAGTGGAAGCAGATACGATACTGACTTTTAAGGAGTGTCTTGACAAATATAGGAATAGGATGAGAATAGAGAGACATGGTCCCTGGAAGGTTAGGAGGCTTTAGTTCAGTTGGGCAACATAGTCAGTGCAGGCTTGGAGGGCTGAAGGGCCTGTTCCTGTGCTATAATTTTATTTGTTCTTTGTTCTAAACTTCATCTGTCATTTCTCTGCCCAAGTTTTCAACCAGTCTATATCTTGCTGTATTCTCTAACAGTTCTCTTCACTATCCACAACTCTACCAATTTTTGTGTCGTCTGTGAACTTACTAATCAGACCAGCTACATTTTCCTCCAAATCACATAATATATATATAACGAACAACAAAGGTCCCAGAACTAATCCCTCTGGAATACTGGTAGTCACAGTCTTCCATTCAGAAAAACACCCATCTACTGCTGACTTCTGTCTTCTAATTTTTAGTTAAATAAACCTGTTGGACTTTAACCTGGTGTTATGAGACTTCTTTCTAGTTCTGTAACCATCTTGCCAGCTCTCCTCGCATCTTGTGTGACTTCACCTTTTTTACCAGACTACCATGAGGTACCTTGTCAAAAGCTTTACTGAAGTCCATGCATGCAACATCCAATGCCTTTCCCTCATCTATTATCTTCATCACTTCATAGAATCATAGAATCCCTACAGTTCAGAAGGAGGTCATTTGGCCCATCGAACATATACCAACCACAATCCTACACAAGCCCTATTCCCATAACACCACACATTTACCTGCTCATCCCCCTGATACTAAGGGCCAATTTTGCATGGCAAATTCACCTAACCTGCACATCTTTGGACTATAGAAGGAAACCAGAGCACCCATAGGAAATGCGCGCAGACATGGGGAGAAAGTGTATATTTTACATTGACAGTAACTTGAGGTTGGAATTGAACCTGAGTCCCTGGTGCTGTGAGGCAGCAGTGCTAACCACTGTGCCACTTTGCCATCCTTGAAAAAATCAAGTTAGTGCAGCATGACCTCCCCTTCACAAAACTGTACTGTCTATCACTTAAGTCCATTTGATTTCAAATGTAAGTAAATCCTGTTCCTCAGAATCTTTTCATATAATTTCTGTACTACTGAGGTAAAGCTCACTGGCCTATAATTTTCTGGATTATTGTGGTGCCTTTCTTGTACAATGGAACAACATTGGCTATTCTCTAGTCTTTTGGGCCTTCACCTATGGCCAATGAGGATTCAAAAATTTCTGCCAAGCCCCCTGAAATTTCCTTCCTTGCCTCTCTCAGTATTCTGGAGTAGATCCTATCAGTCCCTGGGAACTTGTCTACTTTAATGCTTTTTAAGACACCCAACCTTAGAATTGGAGTCCTCATAGATATTTGTAGGTCTATTCTTCTACCACTGTAGCAGAAGCATCTGTACCAACCTCAATACTCAACGGTCAGTCATTCATCATAAGGACTATCTTAATGAGAGCCACCTTGCTCCACTTAACCATGTTCAACTTATAAATCTTGGATTCTTCCTCTGAATCTTTATTCAGTGGAGTTAGAGTTCTTTTTAAACTGGTATATTCTGCCTGCCTGAATACCATGCTTGAATGTGACCCTTCCTGTTATAATTGAGGCAGACAACATCTTTGCAATTGGCTGGGATGATCTCCTTCACATCTGTAGCACCTATCAAAAGTCCAGGGTTAAAGGCCTGTTTTTTTTTCTGCCCATGATCTGCCTCCTGGGATCTCTTTTCAACCTCTTCTGTACCTGTCACTCGAGGTTCTTGTCTAGTAACCATTTTCCTTTAGAATTGGTTCACCTCACCTTCTTTCACCACTTTCACAGAGATGAGGGAATTGAAATAAGTTTATTACTTTTTCCAAGAATATTTTTGTTTCTGCTAATGGTTTTCTTTGAATATTCAAATTACAATAGAAACAGTTGCATTAAATATCACTTGATGAAAAGTCAAATTTACAGTGCTCAGCCATTTGACAAAGCTTTGCTACAAATGCAGAAATAGTGTTACCTGGGTCCCTGACAGCTGAATTGAATTTATACCTTTGCAAATAGCGGGGTTGTAATGCTTTTATAATAATGCTACTAATTGATCAAACAACTTGATATGATGTAGAGATGCTGGTGTTGGACTGGGGTAAACTCAGTAAGAGGTCTGACAATACCAATTTTAAATCCAACTGATTTACTTGATAGTAAACTTTCAAACAACTTGATAGCCAGAGCCTCAGAAGAGGGTAAACTTCAAATGAGGATCTAAGTCTGGAGACCACATACTTTAAATTTACCTTCCCCATTAATATCATTCACAGTGAAAAAGTACCAAAGCCTCTCAATGCATTATCCCAGTCTTCAGCCCCTTAGTCAAAAGGATCGAATTGCTCTATTAGTGGCATTCTTTTTACTCACTGTTGTTGCTTTCTTTCTGTGGAGGTTTGTGATGGCATGCCCTCCCCATCATTCTGAAGCTCGCAACTATAATCAATTTACTCTCATCACCAATGTAATAGCGCGAGGTAAAAATGAAGAGGCTGCTTAAATCATAATGACGATTTATTTAACAATGCAATGTAAAATTTTATATTGGCACAGCAACTACAACACAGGTCTTCATTCCTTGTCTTCTGGGCTTCATTTGAATATCATCAGTTAGCTTTGGATGCAGTTGTCTGGCTTGCTTGTGTGGTGACCTTGCCCATGAAAGTCCTCACTGTGAGGGTCACATATGGTTCCCAGCAATGGGGACCTGGCATGACAGCCTCAGCGCTGGAACTGAAAGCTGTTGAAGCTCCTCTGAGTATTCGAGGGCAAGGCTGGGCTGTGCCCGTTGGGCAGTGCTAACTTGGGACCCTGACAGTGTTCATCCAGTACACTGCCAGCGCTTAGAATTTTTTGCGAGATCACCCATGCTGATTTTCAATCAGACCCAGATGCTTTACCATTTTTTTGGTAAATTTCCATCCTGTGTTTCAAGTGTCAGAAATATTAGTAACTAGAGGACACAGACTTAAGGTAATTGGCAAAAGAACAAGAGACAATATGAGAGAGCTTTTAAGCCAGCATTTTAAGATTATATCAATTTACTCAGCTTATTAGTGGAAATTAAGAGTTAATTTCAGATGGAAATCACCATTTCAAGGTGATCAGTGTCATTGGACCAGAAATGCAGCATATAAATGGCTTTGGTTTTAGAGTAGTTTAAGAAACAGATTATTAATAATATTCTTTTTTATTGAATTTGCAGCCAGTGAAAATGTCGTTATTCACCAATTCTTTCAGGCCAAATTGACCCAGACTGGTTCTCTCATTCCTCTACATCATCATCTGAGCCTTAGAGGGTCCAAAGCAGTGATGTTGTCCCAGAATATGTCTTCTACTTCTCGAACCAAAGGACCAAAAAAGTTTCTGGACATCAACAGCAAGGTACAGAGGAGGGTCAGAATTTAACTAATTTATTTGTTTTTCTACAATTACATAATTGGAGTTGAATTCTTATTATTGGAACATGCAATAAAGTGCCACCATAAAAATAATGCAGATTTGCTGAATGTTAAATCTTTGCAGAAAATAAAGCTCATTTTGTTTTGTACAGAACAGTGAATCTCTGGTCCACTTTTAGATTTGCAGTTGGTTGGCTGAGTTTCTGGATGCCATTTAATGAATAGAAATTCAATAGCAGTGCATCCGGATTTCCATGCCCAGTATGGCCAACTGGAGAGATTTCTCAGAAGCAGCCCAAACACTGAAAATGGACTCATTGCCTGGAATTTTACCGATTCCAGAGAGGACGAGGCTTGCAGAACGGAATTCTCCATTGGCTTTGGATGGGATTTTAAGAGCAAGGTCATAAAATCTCGCACATTAAGTCCAAAAATTTAAAATTTGCTTTAGCATTTTTCACACATACAATTGATAATAATGACATTTTAGTGGATTCGCCCATTCTTTTATGAGATGTGCTAAATAATATTCATAGGATGCAACCCCAAAGGCTGGTACATAGAATTCCAGACTAATCTGACACAGAAAATGAATGAATATCCATCTGCACAGATTTAGGGATATCAGGCAGTTGCTGTGTATCCCTGCCCAAACATGTACACTGCTATACCAGTGGATATGTCAAATGCACTCTAATAGAATGAATGTATGTCAGGCTGCCTGAAATAGAGTATATTAATCTTTATGTAACTTTATGAATGAAAAATGAATGAATGAATAAAATCAATTTAGCATGATCAATTACATAATTGGAGTTGAATTCTTATTATTGGAACATGCAATAAAGTGCCACCATAAAAATAATGCAGATTTGCTGAATGTTAAATCTTTGCAGAAAATAAAGCTCATTTTGTTTTGTACAGAACAGTGAATCTCTGGTCCACTTTTAGATTTGCAGTTGGTTGGCTGAGTTTCTGGATGCCATTTAATGAATAGAAATTCAATAGCACTTTCAATAGCACTAGCTAGCACTTTTACAGACAGTAGGAGGAAATCAGAGCACCTGAAGGGAACGCATCCAAACAGTGACCCAAGTCAGGAATCCAACCCAGGTCCCTAGTACTGTGAGACAGCAATGCTAATCACTGTGCCACCCATTGTGGTACCATGCCCAAATTCTCAGACATTAAAGCAGCCTGTGTCTGCATGCAACAAGATATGAACAATATTCAGGCTTGAGCTGATCAATGGCAAGTGGTGTTCATGCCACACAAGTACCACAAATTACCCTATTCGAAAAAGGGAATCAAACCAACTACCCTTCATATTGAATGTCATTACCAATGCTGAATCCTCTGCCTTCAACATTCTGAGATTCCTATTGATAAAAAATTTAACAGCCAAATAAATACTCCTGACTGATCAAAGCCTGTCATGGATATTCAATATAAAGCTGCTGCTTGATTGACACTCATTCACCAACTTAAACATTGTCTTGTTCCACCACCAGAGCTCAGTGTCGGCACAGTCTGCCATCTCAAGTTATACTGCAGCAACTCACCAAGTCTCCTTCAGTAGTGTCTTCCAAATTCAAAACCTCTGTCACCTAGAAAATGTATGGCAACACTAGTACCTGCAACAGCTTCTTCAACTTACCTGAGATCCTGAATTGCCACGTTAATGTAATTCCTTTACTGTGATGAGGTCACCTAAACAACTTCCCTCATGTAAATGTATCTACACCATATGCACTGCAGTGATTCAAGATGGCAGTTCAGCACCTTCTTGTGACAATTAAGGATGGGTTAAAAGAAGGTGATCTAACCAGTGATGTCCATGTACGGTGAATGAATAGAAAAAGCAAGAACTTAGTAAATTGCTCTCCTAATTCATGATTAATTTCCAAATTTACTAGTGACTGATTGAGAACAATTCTCAGTATACACCATTCAGCAGCAAATCAAACCTACTGACCTGTACAAGCTATTACTTACAATTCACTGTAATCAGAATAACAGGCTTAACAATCAAGAGCAGGTGTTTATTTATGTTGCTCCTGTAAGATTTTCTGGTGTTTGTGCTTGATCTTTGCTTCTGATTTTGGTTCAGAACATAGTTTCCTCTTTTTCTGCCAATTGATGTATGCCATCATAAATTTTCAATACTGTTCTTCACTTCTTAAATTCATATTAATCATCTCCATATTGACTTAGGATAGGCCTAACAAAGACCACTGTGAAAGATTCATCATTTCATCTTGTCAGTCCGGGGAACTTTGCTTTTTCTATTATCCATTGCTTTCTTCTCTTCAGTCATTCTCTACCTCTGTTACACAGAAAAGGGCAGACAGAAAATCAGACATTGAGATGGGAATGATTGAAATAGACTGAAAGAGATAAAGTGGTATCAGGACAGAGAAACAAGATAGGAGATAACGTGAAGGCAGTGAGCTCAGATTGGAAGGGAAAATAAGATGGAAGAAGTTTAAAAATAACATTTAATAAGGTCTGACATAACAGACTTATGGCAGAAGCACATGTAATATAGTCACAGGAATAAATTTTATGACTGCATCAAATTAGTTACAAAAGCTCTGGAAAACATCAGGACCTAAATAATCATTGAGAATGGACAAATGAGGACACATTTGGTTCAAATACAAAGAAATGTATTTTAAATGTTAGGTTTTTTACACCAGAATTGAGAAGGTTAATGAGTGACTGTTATGGATATTAAAGGTTATCAAGATAACTAGTGACAGATTATTTCCATTGGTCAATGAGATGTTAGCAAGAGAAAAAAAATTAAGACAACCATTAAAATAATTAAAATTCAAATATAAAAACTTATTAACATAGAGGATGATTGGAATGTTTGCCTTATTTCATACAAAGTTATTGCTTTTAAAAATGAATTAGATGTTTGAAAAAGAAGAATATTAAAGTTATGAGGTTTCATGAGCAGGAGAATAGAATTAAAGCAAATAGCTCATATGGAGAACAATACTGGCGAAGACTTGATGACCTGCAAGGAATACTTCTGTTTGTATCAATTGCAACAAGAATAACAAAGGAAGGAAAACTTGTATTTTTTTTTACAGTGCCTGTCAAGAGTTCTCAGAATTCACCACTAATTGAGTGTTTTTCAAGTGTGGTCAATGCAATAATATAGGTTATTTCCATAACTCAGTGGGTTCATAATAAAGAGTACATGGCCAGCTGATAGATAGAAAAATCACCAGGCACTTGCCCCGTGAATTTCATTCCATCTTAGATGTATCAGATTTCAGGATCTCATTTAAATCTTTTAATGAGTCTTAATTAAGTAGAAAAAAGGAACAGGAGTAAGTAATTTAATCCAATTTAATTGGAGTTCTGCTCACTGTAAGTTTTTGCAATGTTTTGTTTGTGTTTGTTTCATACATTCATCTACATCCCTGATGTTTTTGATGTTCTTCACTTCTGCCCAAGATTTTCAATGTTTGAAAGGGATAGGGTACTTTGCCACTTTAAATTTAGATTTATCAAACAAGCCACTTTACCTTATCAAAATCAAATGTTATTTTTTCCTAGTTATTAATTCAGTAAATTTGCATCATGCTGTTCAACATTGGATATGGGCATCTGAATTCATCCCCTGTACAAAAATGTACAATTGCAGATGATAGAAATAGTGACAAATAGCAGTCACCAATAATAACTTGCTGTCCCTGAAGAATATCACCCTCACTTACGTTTCTGATTTTTTAACATCATCTCATTGTCGATAATGATCACTTGGGCAAAGTCATGGAATTTGCTGAACAACCATAGAATTGTGTACCCAGCTTGGAGTGGATGCCTCCGTGAGAAAAAGGAAAAGGAGAAACTTAGTTGAAAAACATTCCAAGAAACTTTTTTTTCACAAAAGAGGGTACTTTTTTTCATCCAGTGGGTGCTTGTCTGGAATATACTGCCTGAGAGTGGTGGAGACAAATTCAGTCAAGTCATTCAAAAAGGAGTTTGATGTGGAAAGGAAGAATGAACAGGATTATAGAAAGAAAGTGGGGATATGGCACCTAGCAAGTCACACATTTGTAGAGCCAGTGCAGACATAATGGGCTGAATGGCCCCCTTCTGTGCTGCAGCATTTCTGTGATTTGTGAAAGTACCAGTAAAGTCTTTTGTATAATAGTAGTGTATATGAAAACATTGGGTGTTTTGATCATGGTTCCCTGACCATTAAAATGACTGTAGAAAAATTGTTGTCCTTAAGCTCATGGTTTCTGTGCACTTGTACTACTCTTTAATACCCCAAGTGTAAAGAAATCTCTGAAAACTAGTCCAAAAACAAAACTCAGGTGGCCTGAGTAGGAAGGTCAGGTGAGACAGGTATGAAAGAAAATCCACGAAGGTGTAAGGCACAGAATGGCAATCTGATGCTGATTGCCATTGATTTTTGGCTCATTTGTCAAGCTCAAGAAACAATACCTCATCTTGCAGGTATTGTATAAGCTTTTGGATTCAGCATAATAATTTTATATCATAGCCATTTTTCCCAAATATTTTTGACAGCATGTACTAGTAAGAGTCTAATAAACAAAGAACAAAACAGCACGGGAAACAGGCCCTTCGGCCCAACGAGCCCACGCCAACACCCCGATGTTCCCATCTCTACCCGCGATCCCTGTCCATGTTTATAGATCTATGGATTAAAAACCAAATTTGAGACAATTTAGGGAGAATTTGTTTTGCCAATTAGCCTAAGAGCACATCTTGGGATGTGGGAGGAAACTGGAGCGACCGGAGAAAACCCACGCAAGCACGGGGAGAATGCGCAAACTCCCACAGACACAGGCCCAAATCCATGTATCTGCACAGTACAGCGATAGTCACTGAGCTGTCGTGTTGCCCATCAAATGGTCCAGGTCAAGCGTACACTAACGACGTGAAGCACCAGGATACTCTCGAAAAAAATCCAAGAGCAGCCCTCTCACGACCCATCGCGTGTAGGCCCCTCGTTAGACAACAAGGTGGACCAAAGCACCTGTAGGATAAAAACAAGTACATCAATATCATCATCTATTTACACACTTCCCAGGGACTCCCAAGACTCATGATCCCTATTTTAAATCAGTTTTCTATACCCCTCCATTCCAATTCTGTTCATGTGCCCATCTAAGTATTTCTTAAATAACTCCAGAGTGCCTGCCTCCACCACTTTACTTGGCAGCGCATTCCATACCCCCACCACACTCTGTGTGAAAAAACTCCCTCTAGCATCCAAATTATACCTTACCCCCCTCACCCTAAGCCTGTGACCCCTCGTGCTATTTGAATCCATCCGAGGAAAAAGCCTGTTTACTCTGTCAATCCCCTTCAAAATCTTGTACACCTCTATCAGATCTCCTCTAAGTCTACGTCTTTCTAAGGAAAACAGTCCCAATTTGCCTAGTCTCTCCTCATACCAGGCAGCATCCTGGTAAACCTCCTCTGCACTCTCTCCAGAGTCTCCACGTCTTTCCGGTAGTAGGGCGACCAGAACTGGAAGCAGTATTCCAAATGAAGTCTAACCAGCGTTTTATACAACTGCAACATTAAAGGCCAGCTCTTGTACTCTATACCCCTTCCTATAAAGGCTAACATACTATATGATTTCTTCACAACCTTCTCCACTTGCTCTGCCACCTTCAGAGACTTGTTCACCTGCACCCCCAGGTCCCTCTGCGTTTCTATACTCTTAATAGGTCTACCCTTTATCATATACCTACCCCCTACATTCTTTCTCCCGAAATGCATCACCTCACATTTATCAGGATTGAATTCCATCTGCCATCTGTCTGCCCAAGCTACCAGCCTATCTATGTCCTGCTGTATCGCCTGACAATGCTCCTCACTATCGGCAAGTCCAGCCATCTTTGTATCGTCTGCAAACTTGCTAATCACTCCGCTTACTCCCTCTTCCAAGTCATTTACATATATTACAAATAGAAGAGGTCCCAGTACCGAGCCCTGCAGCACACCACTAGTGACTGACCTCCAGCTAGAGCAACACCCTTCCACTATTACTCTCTGTCTCCTATTACCAAGCCAGTTACTTATCCACCTAGCTACCTGTTCTTGTATCCCATTTGCCTTGACCTTCTCTAGACCCATCACTTGTCTTGTTACCAACTCCTTGCATCTAGCACCATTATTCCTTTTGTTAGTTAATTTCTGTTGCCTTCCACACTGTTATAAACTTATCTTTTGTTCATACCTCCTTCATCACTTTCTGTACCTTGTTAATGCTGACTTTTCCCAGTTCTAACAAAATGTCATAGATCTGAAAGTTTGGGCAGACCTTAGTATCTCTGAAAATACTCTTCCATTAAGGACAAATGTATGTCATGAATCTAACAATAGATGAGACTGCCCACTTCTTTGGCTGCCCAAAGGAGCCCCATCAACTTAAAGATGACAAGTGGATTCCAATCAAAGGACCTGACACTTTGAAAGACTGACAGCGCCCCATTGGAAGAGATTTGTGTTACTCAGGCAATAAGGAGAGTGTGAGTGCACCTCAAAATAAAAGGTTCCTTGGAAGCATGCATCAAATTTAATAATGATGAGGACAAATTGAATGAGCACTATGAAGAAGTGGGGAAACATCCCCAGTAGAAAGATTTGGGCTGCAGGTATAGCCAATCCTGCCCAAATATCCCTGTCATTAGAGCCACCTACACTGATGGCCACCCAGCCTGTGACCTCCCAGGTATAGCAATCAGCAGAGGCTACTACAATGCTAGGAAGATCCCAGTGGAGTTCTCCCTACCCTAATTCCCCTAATCGTTTTTCATTAGCTGCCTGCTGCTCCACTTCAGTGGTTGTTATCAGTAGGACCCCATGTTAGCAAGATCACTGATCTTTCTAATTTCCCTCCCATTTACACTTTCAACCTCATTCCCAATGGTGTCATCAGATGTCACGTCAAATTCTGCAGATGCTACATGACCTGTTGTGTATTGCCAGCATTTTCTGATTTTTTTTATTTTTGATTTCCAGCCTCAACAGTATTTTGCTTTTGAAGAATACCTTAAGTTGCTGAATTGTCTATCAACTAATCAATTATTCTGTTCTTTTTAATTGTACTATGTTTCTTTTCTCTAAGCTGCTGAAAAAGAAGAGAGCAGCAACATTCCTCCAACGCCTAGAGCGTGATGGACCAATAACCCTGGCTGCCCAGCTCAGGGTAAGTAATGAAGACTAGCTACTGACAATCTTGAATGCCTGGTATAGTAGTCTCTTGCATTATAGACAGTGATCATAAAATTGCTTGTTTGAAAACATAGCAGAATTGCAAAGTAGATTTCTTGCAAAGTCAAGTAATAAAACTGGAATTTCTGATTGCTCTTCATAAAGATGAATTAAAAAAAAACCTTTTGACGAGTCCAAAATATAGAAGGAATATTAAATCTTTCCTGCATTTCTCTTACATCCAGAGTTCCATTAATGATATAATGGGAAAGCTCCAGAATTCAACTCCTCACTTTGTACATTGCATCAAACCTAACACATCAAAGCAGGCAGACATATTTGACAACTTCTATGTATCAGCTCAACTGCAGTACATTGGCGTTTTGGAGATGGTGAGGATGATCCGTCACGGATACCCTGTGCGATTATCTTTCAATGACTTTCTTACAAGGTAGGTTCTCTATAAAGTGACTAAAGATTTAAGGTAATTGATGTTCTAAAGTATAATCTTACCTCTAGCGTGCACATCCCTACTGTATCTATTTACTGCTTAAAAGACTATCAAGAGTTAGTTTACATTGAATATTAACAACAGTGTCACAAAGAACATAAAAAAGAACTTAAGAAAGGAGATAGAAGCACGAAAAGGAGTCGTGAAAATTCCTTGGTGACCAGGATTAAGGAAAATCCTAAGGAATTTTATGTGTATGTAAAGAGCAAGAGGGTAGCCAGAGAAAAAATTGGTCCACTCAAGGATAACGGAGGGAATCTATACATGGAACCAGAAGAAATAGGTGAGATACTAAATGGATACTTTGCCTCTGTATTCACCAAAGAGAGGGACTTGATAGATGAGGATGTGTGTGTCGATATTCTGGGTCATGTCAATATCAAAAAGGAGGAAGTATTGGATGTCTTAAAAAAATTAAGGTAGAATTTCTTGATGGGACCTACCCCAGAATACTAAGGGAAGCAAGGACAGAAATTGCTGGAGCCTGACAGAAATCTTTGTATCCTCATTGGCTATAGGTGAAGTTCCAGAGGGAATTGGAGGATGGCCAGTATTGTTCCATTGTTTAAGAAGGACAGCAGGAAATTATAGGCCAATGAGTTTTACATCAGTGGTAGGGAAATTATTGAAAAAGATTCTTAGGGACAGGATTTACTCACATTTGGAAACAAATGCACTTATTGGTAATAGACAGCATGGTTTTGTGAAGGGGAGGTCATGTCTCACTAACTTGATCAAGTTTCACGAGCAAGTGACAAAGATGATAGATGAAGGAAAGGCATTGAATGCTGTATACCTCGACTTCAGTAAAATCTTTGACAAGGTCACTCATGGTAGACTGGTACAAAACGTGAAGCCACATGGGATCAGAGGAGAGCTGGCAAGGTGGATACAGAACTGGCTTGGCCGTAGAAGACAGAGGGTAGCAGTAGAGGAGTGCTATTCTGAATGAAGACTGTGACTAATGGAGTTCCATAGGGATCAATTCTGAGATCTTTGTTGTCCGCAGTGTATAATATAAACAACTTGAAGGGAAATGTAGCTGGTCTTAGTAAGTTCGCAGACGACACAGAAATTGGTGAAGTTGCAGACAGTGAAGAGGATTGCCAGAAGGTATAGCAAGATATAGATTGGATAGAAACTTGGGCAGAGAAATGACAGATGGAGTTTAATGCAGACAAGTGTGACATAAAGCATTTTGGAAGGCCCAAGGCATGTAGGAATTATACAGTAAATGGTAGAATTGTTAGAAGCATTGACACGCAGCGAGATCTGTATGTACATATCCATTGCAATGCAGTTGGATAAAGTAATTAAAAGAGGGCATACTTGCCTTCATCGGTCAGGACACTGAGTATAAAAATTCGCAGGTCATGCTGCAGCTGTCCAGAACTTTAGTTAGGCCTCATTTAAAATATTGTATTCAATTCTGGTCACCACACTATCAGAAGGACGTGTATGCTTTGGAGAGGGTACAGAAGAGATTCACCAGGATATTGTCTGCTCTGGAGGGTATTAGCTATGAGGAGAGGTTGGATAAACTTGGTTTATCCTCACTGGAATGATGGAGGTTGAGGGTTGATCTGAGAAAGATTTAGAAGATTGTGAGTGGCATGGACAGAGTGGGTAGTTAGATGCTCTTTCCTATGGTAGAAAAGTCTAGGTTTAAGATGCATGGGGAAGAGTTTAGAGGAGATGTACGAGGCAAGTTTTTTTACACAGAGAGTGATGAATGTCTGGAACATGCTGCTCGGGTAGATGGTAGGTACAGGTAAAACAGCAGCATTTAAGGGGCAACTAGACGAATACATGAATAAGATGGTAATGGAAGGATACGAACTCTGTAGTTCATATGGTTTTATTTTAGGCAGACATCATGAGGGATAGGATTTATGACCATTTGGAAAGATGCAGCTTAATCCGGGATAGTCAGTTAGGTTTCGTGAGGAGTAAGTTTTGCTTCACAAATTTAATTGAATTCTTTGAGGAGGTAATTAAGTGTGTAGACAAAGATAGAGCTGTTGATCTTGTATGTGTGGATTTTAGTAAGGTGTTTGATAAGGTTCCCCTTGATAGGCTCATGATGAAAGTAAGGAGGTGTGGGATAGAAGGAAATTTGACTGGTTGGGAAAGTAACTGGCTATTTCATAGAAGACAGAGGGTGGTGGTGAAGGGAAATTTTTCAGACTGGAGGCCAGTTACAAACAGTGTACCACAGGGTTCAGTGCTGGGTCCTCTGCTATTTGGGATTTTTATCAATGACTTTGAAGAGGCTGAAGGGTGGGCTGGTAATTTGCTGATCACACCAAGATTGGTGGAGTAGTGCACTGCAAAAAGACATTGATAGGATGTAGAGCTGGGCCAAAAAGTGGCAGATGGAGTTTAATCCTGATAAGTGTGAGGTGATTTGTTTTGGTAGGACAAATTTGAATACGGATTACAGGGTCATAAATGGTTCTGAGGAATGTGGAGGGACGGAGAGATCTTGGGGTTCATATCCACAGATCTCTGAAGGTTGCCACTCAAGTGGATAGAACTGTGAAAAAGGCTTATAGTGTGATAGCGTTTATTAACAGGGGCTTTGAGTTTAAAAGCCATGGAGTTATGCCATAACTACACAGGACCTTGATGAGACCACGTTTGTAATATTGTGTGCACTTTGGTCACCTCATTATAAGAAGGATGTGGAAGCAATGGAGACAGTGCAGAGAAGATTTACCAGGATTCTGCCTCATTTGGAGGGTAGGTCTTACGAGAAAAGTTGAGCGAGCTGGGGCTTTTCTCTTTAGAGCGGAGGAGGATGAGAAGTGACTTAATAGAAGTTTAAGATGATGAGGGTATAGATAGAATGGGCATTCAGAGACTATTTCCTTGGGTGGATGTAGCCTTTCTTCAGGGCATAATTATAAGATTCATGGTGGGAGATATAGGAAGGATGCCCGAGGTAGATTCTTCACTCAGAGTGTGGTTGGGGTGTGGAATGCACTGCCTGATGTGAAAACAGAGTTGGACACTTCAGGGACTTTCAAGCGGTTATTGATAGCCACTGGAGCTTACCAGAATGATAGGTAGTGGGATAGCTTGATCTCGGGCTCAGACACAGCTCGGTACAACATTGAGGGCCAAAGAGCCTGTATTGTGCTGCACTGTTCTATGTTCTATGATGATCGCACAGATTTGGTGGGACAAACGGCTTGTTCCTATGCTGTACTTTTCTTTGTTCTATGTCATGGTTCAGCTATGTTACTACTAAAGTCAGATTCCAGGATGGAACTCAGCTTCCAGCTTAATAGATTATAACTTTTATTCTTTGGTTAGATGTTTGGATGGACAGAGTCACAGGACTGCCAATGAACTTGTAACCAAAGAATAAAACATATATTAAAAAGAAAAGACTAACAATATACACTATTTCTTCACTCCACCTATACCTTTATAGATATGTACAGGTTTTTAAGGATAACGCAAGTTATAAAATAAATCTTATATTCTTATGTTCTCAGTAGGTACATGGTCCGTGTAAACCAATAGATGAAATATGGTCAGCTGTCTTACACTCTGAAACCAAGTGATAGCTGCCACTAAATAACTTTTCATCAACTCTTAACTCTCTCCTCTTCCCTCACCCCATCCACTTTTCTCTTCAATTTGGTGCTCTTTCTCTACACCTTGCTTCAACTTCAACTGGACCTTGTTCCTTTGACTTCTCAGTCACCCTGGAATCTTCCTCTATCCTATTCTCTAGTTTCTGAAACTTTCTGTTCTTTAGCTTGGGGTTCCTTGTATATTCTCCTGCCTGTTCTGGCAGTGCCTGTAGAATGCTCCTTGCCTCTGGATTATCTGGTTCAAACTGAATCTCAAATCTTTCTGCTTTTCGGTAGGTGGCTAAGCAACAACTTTTTTTTTAAACCTTGTAATTTCTATTGCATTGTAAAACAATCACTATAATGCAGGCAGAGTTTAACGTGAAACTAAATCTACAGACTTGCTTTGTACCTTTGTTAAGCTAAGCTGAAGTTTTAATCCTTTTTTAACTAATACTGAAATACAAATTAAGTTTAAACAGAAAAATTATATCTTATTCCTAATATTCAGAATGCATATGTGTAAATGACTTAAACTATTTCCTAACAGCAGGAAAATGCCTTTGTTGTTTAAACTGCATGGAGAATACCTTGAATTTACTGTAATCCTGTTGATTATATTGTGTCTTCTTCATGTTTGATGTGTGGGTAAAAAATTTGAAGCAGTGTCAAGTGTATGAGCATGAAGTGAAGCTATAAATATTAAGCATGAGTCACAATTGACAGATAATTGTTGATTAGCAAGAAATGAGGTGTGTTGTTTTAAGCAATGTGTAAGTGTAGTGGTGCAGTTAGAATGATTTGACAGTGTGTTCACTGACTACTGCTGTATGGTGATTGAACCTCTTGCACCTTTCTAAAGCGGTGGTGCTGGAGCTCTGGAATAATGAAACAAGAGTTGATGTCACTGGGAGTGGCAGCCACTCAATATCTTTTGCCTTAAAGGTGATATTGGCATATAATATTTTTATCAATGTATCATTCAGGAATCACCTAGAAATCTATGTTGCATTTCTTAGCAGCACGTCATTGCAAAAAGGAGGTCATGGATGCCATGTACTGTCAGACTGGTCAATATATCAAATTCAGAACTGATCAGCCTGTCAATTAAAGAGGCAGTTGTCTCTAGAATCAGAACTGGATTATCCCTGGTGCAGGGGTCATTGGCTGTATATGTGTAGCTCTCAATGCTCTCTCAGAGCAATCAGGTGTCTTTATGAACAGCCTGAATATTGAGCAAATGGAAGCTGTTCATGCAGGTGTATGTGCCAGATTCCCAGGAAATTTCTCTGAATCCTAACCAAAGGCAGTTCCAAAAACCTCAAGTTCTTCAAGCCACTCAAGTGTCAATGTTGGGCAGGTCAGTCATGTGGTTGCTATGCCTTGCTAGATCTGAGTGAGCTCTGCAGTACGCATTGTCGAGGTTATCTGACATGATTAACATTTGCTTCATATTGCATAATCTGGCACTGTAGAGGGAAGTGGCACTGGTGCCAGAGAAAGATGCTGAGTGAGTGACATCCTCAGAGGATGATCATGAGGTACCCCAGATACCACTTGATGAATGTAGCAGCAGGAGCCTCCAGCAAAAGAGACTCATGCACATGATAAGGTGATTCTCATCTCTCTGTTCATCAGATGTTTCATTTGAGGACAAGTGGTGGGAAACACGAAATCTAGAAATTCTCGTCCAGAGGCAGTTACTGACCTGTCATTAATGACCTTTAGTATCTGCATGCCTTCATTTAAACAAGTGCACAGGGAATCCTCACCTTGACAGACGAACAAATCATTGGATTTAACATGGAGTAATATCAATTGTTACATTGAAATAAAAGGTAACTTCTTGTGAATTGCATCACAGTCCTTACTTACATAACTTGTATGGAGTGATTCCTCCTCTGGTGAGTCAATGTTGGGACAGGTTGCTACCTGTTGTGCATTAGATGGTCTCAGGGTATCTGAATCCTATTGGGGCTCACTACACTTGAGGCAATCTACATTTGTTAGCATTCAGAGCAGGATCAATAATTTTTATTACCATTGAAGGAGCTGGGAAAATGTCCTGAGAAGAGCAGCTTTGTTTAAAACCTCCTTTTCGCTGCCCATTGAGGTCTCATATTGTGTTTAGATCAGAGGAAATGACTTAAGGGTGCCAAAAAAAGTAATAACCTGAAAATTCAGAGCAATTTAGAACCCAGCAAAAGATGGCTAAGGTACTGATGAAGAAAGGGAAAAGGGAATATGAATACAAGCTAACAACTCTAGATGTTGGGAGGGCTAGATACAGCCAGATTAGGCAAGATCTTAAAGATACCGACTGGGATAAGCTTTTCGAGGGCAGGTCGACAAGGTACATGTGGGAGTCTTTCAAGGGAAAACTAAACTCTCTGCAGGAAAGATACATGCCGGCAAGGAGGAAGGATGGGAAAGATAGGATTAGAGAACAGTGACTTACCAGGGATATTGAGGACTTGATCAGGAAGAAGCAAGAGGCTTACATTAGATCTAGGCAACTGGGGACTGAGACAGCGCTGGAAGCTTATAGAGAGTGTAGACGGGATCTTAAAAGGGATGTTAGAAAGGCAAAAAGGGGCCACGAGGTGGCTCTGGCAGGTAGGATTAAGGAAAATCCTAAGGCATTTTACACCTATGTAAGGAGCAAAAGGATGGTTAGAGGCAAGATTGGACCTCTCAGGGACAGAGGAGGGGATCTATGCTTAGAGCCTGAGGGAATGGGGGAGATCCTGAATGAATACTTTGCGTCGGTATTCACGCAGGAGACTGGCCAGATGTCTGTTGCTGATGTTGACAAAGTTGAGGATCGGTTGAGGGAAATAAGGATTACAAGGAAAGAGGTGTTGGGGCTGTTAGGCAGCTTAAAGACATATAAAGCTCCGGGGCCTGATGGCATTTACCCCAGGCTGCTAAGGGAGTTGAGGGAAGACCTAGCTGGGCCTCTGACGCAAATCTTTGTCTCTTCCTTGGACACAGGTGAGGTCCCAGAGGACTGGAGGATAGCAAACGTAGTACCGTTGTTTAAAAAAGGTCAGAGGGATCACCCAGGGAACTATAGGCCGGTGAGCTTGACTTCAGTTATAGGTAAGCTAATGGAGAGGATCCTTAGGGACAGGATGTATGAGCATCTGGAGCGCTGCGATCTGATCAGGGATACGCAGCATGGCTTCGTCAAGGGGAAGTCTTGTCTTACAAATCTAGTGGAATTTTTTGAAGAAGTGACAAAAACAGTTGATGAAGGACAGGCTGTTGATGTCGTCTACATGGATTTCAGTAAGGCGTTTGACAAGGTTCCTCATGGTAGACTGATAGAGAAGGTGAAGGCGCATGGGATACAGGGTCGGGTATGTAGATGGGTCGAGAACTGGCTCGGAAGGAGGAGACAGAGGGTAGTAGTGGAAGGCTCTTTTTCCGGCTGGAAGCCTGTCACTAGTGGAGTGCCACAAGGCTCAGTACTAGGTCCTCTTCTATTTGTGGTCTACATAAATGACTTGGAAGTTGGGGTAGGTGGTGAGATCAGCAAATTTGCTGATGACACTAAGATGCTTGGATTGGCGGGTACAGAGGAGCAGTGCCAGGCAATACAACAGGACATAGATAGGTTGGTAGACTGGGCAGATAGATGGCAAATGGAATTTAATCCGGATAAATGCGAGGTGATGCATTTTGGCCAGAAAAATGTAGAAGAGAGTTATAGGATAAAAGGTAAAACTATACGGAGCATAGAGACGCAGAGAGACTTGGGGGTGCAGGTTCACAAGTCTCTGAAGGTGTCCTCACAGGTGGAGAAGGTGATAAAGAAGGCATATAGTATGTTAGCTTTCATAGAAAAGGGTATAGAATACAAGAGTAGGAGTTTGATGTTGCAGTTGTATAGAACGTTGGTTAGGCCTCACTTGGAATACTGCGTCCAGTTCTGGTCGCCGTACTATCGGAAGGATGTGGAGTCCTTGGAGAGAGTGCAGAGGAGGTTTACCAGGATGCTGCCTGGTATGGAAGGACTGTCTTATGAGGAACGATTAAATAGACTGGGGTTGTTTTCCCTTGAAAGATGTCGGCTTAGAGGGGATCTCATAGAGGTGTATAAGATTATAAGGGGTATAGATAGAGTAAATGGAGGTAAACTTTTTCCACCTTCAGAAATGGATAGGACGAGGGGTCATGGCCTTAGGGTGAGGGGGGCTATGTATAAGACCAATATTAGAGGGCAGTTTTTCACACAAAGGGTAGTGGGGGTGTGGAATGCACTGCCGAGTAAGGTGGTGGGAGCAGGCACGCTAGGGCTGTTTAAGGGTCTCTTGGACAGCCACATGAGCGTTATGCAGATAGAGGGATATAGTAGGACTGTTTAACTATGGCTTTTTTTTCCCACAGGTAATTCGGTCCATACTTGACCAACAAGGAGCATGCATTCGGCAGGTGGTGCGAGGACAGCTCTTGGATGTTGATTCATGGGTTGCCTGGTGCTTCATGTCGTAAATGAGTGCTTTATCTGGACCATCTGAAGGGCACCATGACAGCTCAGTGACTATCGCTGTAGCTGTGCAGACACTTGGAATTGGGCCGGTGTCTGTGGGAGTTTGCGCGTTCTCCCCGTGGTTGCGTGGGTTTTCTCCGGGCACTCCTGTTTCGTCCCACAACCCAAAAATTCGCTCTTAGGCTGATTGGGAAATAAATTGTCCCTATAGTGAGAGTCTTCCATATTAGGAATAACCTAAATTTAGAATAGGATAATGGAATTGCTACTATATAGTTATGACGGCGGCGCGGGCTCGTTGGGCCGAAGGGCCTGTTTCCCGTGCTGTGTTGCTCTTAAAAAAAGAAAAAAAAGTATCTTTAGGTATGTGAAAAGGAAAAGATTGTCTAGGACAAATGTGGACCCCCAGGTCCCTCTTAATAGGTCTACCCTTTATCATATACCTCCCCCCTCCATTCTTTCTCCCAAAATGCATCACCTCACATTTATCAGGATTGAATTCCATCTGCCATCTGTCTGCCCAAGCTACCAGCCTGTCTATGCCCTGCTGCATCGCCTTGTTGCATAGGTAAAGGAGAACCAATGAATATGGTGTATTTGGATTGTCAGAAGGCTTTTGATAATGTCCCAACAGGAGGTGAGTAAATAGAATGCGATTGGGGAAAATATACTGGCATGAATTTAGAGTTGGTTAAAAGGTACTCAGATAGTATGAATAAATAGACTATTCTCAGGATGGCAGGCTGTTACTGTTGGGTTACTGCTAGGGTCACAGCTGTTCACAGTCGAAATAGATGATTTGTATTTGGGGGCTATTTCCAAATATGCTAATGACACAAAACTAGGTGGGAATGTAAATTGAGGAAAATGCAAGGTGAAATGAGTGGATAAGAATGTGGCAGGTGGGGTTTAATGTAAATAAGTGTAAAGTTGTCCATTTTGATAGAAAGAAAGAGAATCAGAATATACCTTAAGTGATGGGATGTTTGGAAATGTTGGTGTCCAAAGGGACCTGGATGTCTTTGTTCATGCATCATTTTCAACGCTACATTGTCTGCTCTGGGTTGACATAGACCATGGTTGAGCCGAAGATTGGACTCCCAGGGATGAGATTCCATTGCTGGACTGATGCTGGAGCACGGCAGTATGTCCCAATGCGGATTTCCCACATCACTGTTGTGTGCCGCTCTCTGCACAACCCCATGTTACAACATAGGATTGCCTTGCATCCAGAGATTTAGATGAGCATCATTTTTTATCTGATAGGGAGGATGTGGAGGTGGTGGTAGAGCAGGTAGGACAGAATAATGAAATCCTGTATTAGAGTTATGATCCACTGAGAAATGTGCAAGAGAAGCACAGGAAATCATAATGCATACCTGTTTCCTGCAATCAAAGTGCTCTAGAAACATCCGTATTAAAATTCAATCCCACATTGTCATGACATTGCCTTTCTCGTATCAATCACTAACAATTCACGCCTCCCACCCTCACTCTCCTGGACCCACTCTCCCCCTGCCTTTCTCCAGTACCATCCTCTCTCAATTGGCACAACACATCCATACCTCTTCCCCCACTGGTGTAGCATCCACCTAACCACTTTGAACCTAATCCCATGGAATGTTTCTGGGGCCAATATAAATCTCCAAACAAATATCACAAAATAAAACAGATCATCTGGTTGCTGGTGTAGGAGTTTGCTTTGTTCAAATTGGCTACTGCATTTCCTACATTACCTCAGTAACTTCACTCTTAAAGGTACTTAGTTGGCAGTACAATGTCTTGGGTCACCCTGTGATTGTGAAAGAGATTACATAAATGCAAGTACACTTCACAAGGTCCTTGGAACTAAATTGCTGGCATTGGCTGTTAGGGCTATATTTTCCCGCTGCTTTCGCAGAGTTTGTTTGGAGGCTCTCCTGGTTCCCTGTGGATAGATAACATTTTTCCCAGTGTCCACTTACTGCATCAAAGCCATCAGTACGATTTTGGAAAGTCATGGGAACTGTTCTGTGCCATGTTTTGCCATGAATGAGTGTTCCAATCACTTTTAGATTGATTTCCAACACCAGTTCCAGCCAGAACACACCTCCCTTTTAAGGTTGCAGACTGGCTTTGAGTAGTGCAGCTCACAGTTTTTCACAAATAGATTTATTCAACGTGGTGTTTAGTGCCACCTGAATGCTACAATCATTTAGTCAGAAGCATCAGGCATACTTTTCCTACCTCACAATTCATGCGTCTGTTTTCAGACTCTGTACAACCTTACAGGTGATATATCTAGAAATTCAAAAAGGTTTTTGACATAGAACCATACAATAGACTAATGAATAAGGTCAGAACATGTAGAGTAAAGGGCAGAATGATTTTCTAGCTGGTTGCAGTTCACAAAGCAGAGAGTGACATTAAAACAAAGCTATTGACAATGGCAAATGGTAGGAAGTAAGTTCTGCAAAAGTCAGGGATCCATACTGTTCACAATTTATACCAATGATTGAGAATTTGGAATCTAAATTACAATTTAAGAATTTAAGAATTGAAGAAATAGACAAGACAGCCTTTGAACTTGATACCCCATTTAACATGATCATGATTGATCCTGGACTTCTATCCTGCCCCACTTGTCTGCCTATTCCCCATATCTGTTAATTCTGGAGAAACCAAAATTTGTCCGAGAAATTTGTAGATGTCTTCAAATTTAGGTTGAGTGAAGAGGTGGGTGTTCAGTATGGAGGAAGACAAAATGTAAGAAGACATTAATAATCTTGCAGAATGACACCTAATTGGTATATGAACATTAATGTAGAGGTATAGCATTTTGGGAGGAAAACATGTTACATGTTACTTGCAAAATAAGAATCTAAATGAGGTAGAAGAACTAAAGGATTGGGAATGCAAATAATTAAATAACAATACTGTGCCGGTTAATAAAATTTAAATAAATCAAGCCAAGCACTGCGGTTATTTCTAAGGGATAAATTAAAAAGCTTTATTATATATATATGTATATGGAACTTTGGGTCAGCCAGCAAAGGTGCAAAGATTTACAATGATGATTCAAGAATTGCAAAACTATACCAACTGGGTGGGGTGGTAGTGGGGACGGTTTGGAAGAACAGATTGGGGTCCTTTCTGTTGAAAACAGAAGGCTGAGAGGTGGACTTGTACAGGTTTTTAAATTTTTGAAAAATTTTGATAGAGTCGAAACAAAATGGGTTTCTTGTTTTAGGGAAGAACTAAACTAGAAGTAATCAGCATCTGGTCATCACCAAGCAATCAAATCGGTAATTCAAAAGAAGCTTCTTATCCTGGGAGTGACAAGGTGAACTTGCTAACAGAATGATATAAGTAACATAAATGAATTTAAGGAGAACCTGGACAAATATATGAGAGAATGATGGGAATAGAGGATAATGCTATTAGTTGAAGAAGGAGGGAGTCAGATGGAGCATAAATGCTGTCATGGATTGATTCAGCCTGTTTCTGTGTTGTACATCCGATTTAAGATGCAATGCAAAATATACCAATTTTAATCAAGTTTAGAGACCGGGAAAGGGAGAGGGCAGGAAAGAACAAAAGGGAATGCCTATATTAGATTAGAAGGAAGGAGAGATTAAGTGACAAATAGGACGATGGTGCAAAAGGAAGTGAAATGGGAGAAGTAAACAATCAAAAGGTGGATCTATCAGAACTATGAAAAAATGGAAGCAGTACTTATGATCCGGAGTTGTTGAACTCAATCTTAACTTTGGAAAGCAGTAGAGCATCTAATCAAGAGATGAGCTGCTGAACCTTGAGTTTCTGCTGAGTTTTATAAAAGAGCAAGCATACATTTATAAAGCATCCTATCATTTTGTTAGTATATGTTAAAATGCTTCGCAACACTTTTGAAATGCATTCACTCACATTATGTTGGCAAACATGAGGATCTTAAAAATAGAAAAAGTGATCAACATCCAAATAATACATTTTTTGATGGAAGAAGTATTGGTCAGGGCACTGATGGAACTCCTTGAGTAATGCTTACGGAGGTTTTACATCTAAATCAGCAGTCTTAAGCGAAAAGCCTCTTTGGCTGTGTATCACGCCTCAGTCCTGTCCTGATCCAACAGCCTGGATAATTCAATGGAGAATGACAGAGGGTACCCTGTCGCATCATGTTCTGAACATTCAAGTATTTAAAGAACAAAAACAGCCACAGGTACGGAGGACACTGAAAAATAAAGTGTTTGAAGAATTCAAGGTGTATACCGGGATACAGTATGGTTCTTCTGTGTCTTCTCCAAATGCTGCAATAGATATTATTAGACAGAATGAAACTAGGGGACAATTTATAGAATGTTCAAATTTAGATGTTGAATATTTGTTCCCTTGAGGTCATTCAGACTGTATGTTTTGTTTGGTTTCATTTTACAGTAAACATCCTGTGTGTTGCCTGGTGAACATTGTAAGATAAGGAGATAATATTAATTTCATTGAAATTGAAACAGAGAGATAGAAACAGAGTGTAATCTGATCTCTGGATCAAAGCCAGCTCCCACCTCCCCTCGGCATATCATCTCATAGCTATTTTGCCTAAAAGCACAGAAACAATATGTTCTGCTGTTGAGCAACTGCCAGCTCTCTTGTCAGGTTTCATTGGGAGCTGAGTAACAGAGCTGATGTTTGTGACTAAACCCCGGTGTAATACACAGTTACAAAATCATGCTGATGTGGAATCAGAGACAAAAGCTCTCTGAGGAATTCTAAGAGCTGAGTTGTGTTGGCTTCAGTCTGACCTCTGACCTTTCCATATCAATTAGGCAAAGTGAAACTGGATGAATTTCATGTCTAGCTGTGTTCTTGTTGTTCATAGTCTGTGTTCTTGTTGTTCATAGTGAACGTGTACAAGCCTTTTGTAACAATTTTTTTAAAACAATGGGAGTGATTCCGCATCTATCTGCAGGAATGAACAGGGGCAGAATTACCTGCCAGTGTGGTGGAGTAAGACTGGTTGAAGGAATGTTTTATACACTAACACAATAATGCATTGACTTTGGCTGGGGCTTCACACAATCCTGTATTATTTGTTGTGACTATAACATTGTTGCATTTCACAAAAAATATTTACAGGTATGAATACACCTTTTCCTCTCCTCAATAGCCCTCTTCCCCCACCAAAAGAAATTTGGCATGCCTTCTTTTACAGTGTAGGTGACGCAGATATGATCAGAAATTTTAAAATATGATTTCCATATTGTTTAACATACAACAACTTACATTCCAAATTCATTCCTTGGAAGATTTGTGAATCTGGCTGTTAGAAAAATGCAACTTAAAGCCCGAGTTCTGTTTAGGTTTCACAATTATGCAATACAGAATGTGTTGGGAATCTCCGTTCTGTACAGTGTCCAGTTAAATCCTGCAAGGGGTATTGAGGGTGGTGGGGCAAGCCTTTTATATACCCAACAGCATCACCTCAGCCAATCGTACATATTATGGAGATTCCACCCATAGTGGTTAGCACTGCTGGCTCACAGCACAAAGGACCCAGATTCAGTTCCGGCCTTGGATGACTGTCTGTTTAGAATTTGCACATTCTCCTCACGTCTGAGTATTTCCACTGGGTGCTCTAGTTTTCTCACATAGTCCAAAGGTGTGCAGATTAAGTTGCTTGGCCATGCTAAGTTACCCCTTAGTATCTGAAGATGTATAGGTTAGCAAAGTAAAAATGAGGGGTAAAGGGGGAAGCCTGGGTCAGAGTCAGTACAGACTTAATGGGCCAAATAGCCTCCTTCTGCACTATAGAGATCCAATGATTGTGATTTTGGGTAAAAGGAAAAAGGCAGAATCTTAATTTATAAAACTTCCATAAACTCAGAATGTCTTATTGAACTATATACTTCTGAAGTTCAGTTACCTTTGTAATGTAGAAAACACAGTAGTCACATTGTACACTTCAAGACCCCAACAATACAATAAAGGTCATTATGTTTGAAGGAGAAATATTAGCTAGTGCACCAGGAAAATTGTCCCTGCTCTCCAAAACATACCGTGAGTTTTTTTTTGTTTCAGTTTCAATTAAGTTAATATTATCTCCTTATTTGATAGTATTCACCAAGCAACACACAGGATGTTTACTGTAAAATGATACCAAACAAAACATACAAACGATCTGAATGACCTTGTAGGAACAATTGCCCACCTGGTGGAGCAGACTCCGCCTCAGTTTGATGTCTCATCCAAATGATGGAAACTCTGGCAAAACAGCACTCCCTTAATACTGCATGGAAGATTCAGCTCACATTGTGCACTTAAGTCTCTGGAATTCAACTTGAACCAACCACACACTTAACTGAGAGGTGAGAGTGCTACTCAGGCAAAACAGTACATTTGCATATGTGATTTCAATGGAACTCCCATCAGCATTAAGGTTCCCTGGAAACAACCCAAATATTCCCCAGCAAAAAAAATTCATTTTAAATAGATTTGTGTATTTTTTTAATGCAGTATGACTCCCTTAGAAGCTCAAGAAATAGATATTTTTTCTTTTGTTGTTAGGATCCTCAGAATTCTTCCCAGCCAAGCAACTTGTGGTCAAAAGACTGCTATTGATCATTTAATTATAACTGAAAACCAGTTACCATCACCATCTTATGGTGCAATCTTTGAACAAATTTGAACATTGAATTGATTAAAATGGTGGGGTTTGGAAAATCTGTAATGAAGTGAATCATTGAGGTACCTTTGGATGGTAATCTAGAGGTTAAAGGCTCTTCAGTTCAGTTCTTTTCTAACACAAATATTGAGGAGCTTTTTCTTGGTTTTTACTCAGCTCCAATAAATGACCCAGGTAGAATGATATGGATCACAACGCACACCAGATTCTTGCCAAAGGACTTGATCCAACTTCCTTCCACATCATATTCCAGTTTAGATAATTCAATCAAACTTGAACGAATGTAGGAATACAAACACAGGTTTAGATCATATGTTTTTGACCTGCTGTTAGTTATTAAAAAAGAAACTGCTGCTTCTATATCCCATTATTTTTATGATGTTTACAGGAACTAAACTGATATCATGAGGATGACTTTCAGCTTCACTTTCTGGATGATGTCATGGCTGAGGGAATGCTTTATAGAATCCATCTGATTTCCATTCCAACGATTTCAAGAAAATGAAAATAGGATACAACATATGGCTGACACACACACACACACACACACACACACACACACACACACACACCACACACACACACACACACACACACACACACACACACACACACACACACACACATTATCACTCAGGTGATGTAGTTAAAATTACTCTGTATGAGTCTGAATGCATAGATTGTGACTCCAGATTTGGTTGGTATATACAGAGAGCCAGGGGAATTTTCTTAATTTATTGAAGTATTAAGATTAACCAGATAAAAGGTTGGTTGACAAAAATAAGAGTCATTGAATAGAGGGTGTCAGCTTAGATAAAAGAATTGGCCTAAGTTTTCCACAGAGTAAAGGATAGTAAACAGTGGTGTTCCCCAAGGGTATTGACAGGACTATTGCTTTTTCTGAAGTATATAAATAACTTGGATATTGGAATTCATTGTAAAAAATTCAATGTTTGCCAATGATAGGAAACTTGATGATGTGACAAATAGTGAGTGTGATACAAACTGACTGTAACCCAAATTTAGAATAAGCAAACAAAGGCCAGGTGGAATTTAATGCAGATATTGTGAAGTTATGCATTTTAGCCAAGAAGACTGGATTGTCTGGTGATTATGAAAGGTACTATATAAATGTAATCAATATCAATAAAAAGGCAGAAAAGATGCAAAACAAGTTGCTAACTAGTTATTATAGAACATAGAACATAGAACATTACAGCGCAGAACAGGCCCTTCGGCCTTCGATGTTGCGCCGACCAATTAAGAAAAAGCCATGACCCTCTAACCTAAACCATTCCCTTTTCATCCATAAACTTATCTACTAACCTCTTAAACGCCACCAAACTTGCGCATCTACAACTGCAGCAGGCAGGGCATTCCATACCCTTACCACTCTCTGGGTAAAGAACCTACCTCTGACATCCATCCTATAACTACCACCCCTTAATTTAAAGCTATGTCCCCTCGTGCTAGCTTTCTCCATCCTAGGAAAAAGATTATCACTGTCCGCCCTATCTAAACCTCTAGTCATGTTGTATGTTTCAATAAGGTAATAATTATCAATTTTACATGACAAAACCAAGTCAATATGTATCTATTTCTGTCACTTGATTTCTGTGAATTTCTTGGATTTAAGATTTTACTTAAAAAATAATAAAATTTGTTCAGTCCCTGTGGCAACTTTTCACATAAACAAACCTATTTAACCTATTATGTGAAAAATAGCGTTCTCAGTGGCTGAGCTAGTGTTTCATTCCTTATGTCCAGCTCAATTAGTCGGTATCCATGACACAGAAAGGGCAGATCCAAACTGATCTCTCAATCTGTCTCTATTCCTTTGACTTATAGTCAAAGTTTTTCAGGAACGAAACACCAGCAAGAACAGATGGTCAAGTGTAACCTGTTCTTTCAGTGTGACATTTAACCTGGTCTTTCTGATGATTATCAGACAGCTGCCTTTTACTTTGCTTTCATCTCCAATTCTGGTTCAATCATCGGCGAATGCATTAGGAATATAAAACAAAAGGCAGACTTCAGCATTTATCCAATTTCCTGCCCTACCACTCTCCAGGGTACAGTTTCCCAGGTGTCTGTTTATTACTTCATCTAATTTTCTTCTTTTTCAGTTCTCTGCCCAAAGGCAGATCCAACCCATAATACCGCAGCCTCCAACACGGGAAGGACAAGAGGCACATCTCAAATCCACATGTGCCAGAACAAGGATTGAAACCCTTTGCTGTGGCCAACAACCTAATGCCCATCAGTTATTCACCCAATTGAGCCAAATCGCCTGTCTAGCGTTTGGACTTGCTGTGGCAACATGTACTTTTATTCTGAGACTGAATTGTGATTGTAGAGGCTCCAGTTTACTTTCCATTACATAGCTGACCAAGATTCCCTCTCACGCATACTGCCTGCTATTGGCATGTATCAGAAGGATTTGAAGCTTGATACTCAACTTATTCAGTCACATTATGAATTGCCTTCCTTGGCCTCAGGTTCTGGAGTGGGACTTGAACAGGAGCTTTCAGCTTAGAGACAGGGGCTCTATCACTGAATCACAAGGCCTCCATCATCCAAGTTTATATTCCTCATATTTATCTCAGTTGGCAATCAGTTCATGAAGGTGGCCTCACTGCAGAGTTGATTCTGCATACAGTAATACCTGCTCCATAGCCTACCCAGTGAACAACTTATTGCATGCTTCATGAGATCAGCTAACTCAACACAAACTAGGAGACATGCTGCTCTGTTCTGCACTGTATTTACCAATTCAGCACAAGGAAATGTATTCACAAAATTAGGATGTTACTTACAAGAGTAAGATTGTACAAAAATCAAAGGCATGAGAATGATCAGTTAATCGACAGGTATATTAATTGTTCATGGCTCAGCGAGGAATGTTAACCATGCAGATCATTGTTTTTCTTCAAATCGTTTATCAGGTTTTGGAACTAGCAGGAAGAGATATCAGGGGCCAGAAAGATCAAGGTCAGGCTAGGAAGTGGCAACAATGTTGGAAGGGGTGTGATGAGACTTATTGGTTCTTTTAGAGTTGTGATCGGGTGGGAATGCTACAAGGTCTTTCTGGTCCCATATTCAAATCAGTTTAACATGCTATTGATTGAGCTTAACAAGTAATCCTAAGGCTTGGTTACTCTGAGTGTAGGTGGTGTTCTACCTATAATTCTCAGATCCTTCCCACCAGTTTACTTACTCAAAGATTTTACCTGGATGCCCTTATTCACAAGATGGACAAAGGACAAACAGAAGTAAAGGTTCAATAGGTTTATTAATAATAACACTATTAACCCTTAAATTATCCACATAAAACAAGAGGATACACCCGATTCAAGTACACTACCCACAACGATGGTTTGGTTAAACTGCAGGTTCGATTCTCTCAATCCCTCTAGTCAATCGTCATGAAGGCAAGTTTCGAAGGCAGTAGGTTCCTTTCCTCCTTCCTTCCCTGGTCAGTATTCCAGATGGTCAAGGTCCCCTCCCTCTTCGAGTCTCCACTGCTCATGTGACTGAGGTATGTATCTTTATTCCCCAGCTTGCCTGCATTTTCAGAAACTTCTCTGACTTCTAGACAATGAGGTCTTTAGAGGGGGTCCCAATACCCAGTGGGTTTCTTAATGTCTGCCTGACAGAATACTGGGGCCCATTCCCACATGTCCATCTCCATGGTGTTGCTTGCATGTAAGATGCAGGAATTCTATGTGACAGAAAGTCTGGCCTGATCTGGGCTTCTAACAATCATGACTTCTAACAATAGGTCAGTGCATTTCAATGGAGTGTGATGATCTCCTGCTGGGTCTCAGTAGAGTACGATGATGGGTGATTGATAGGCAGGTTCAGACATGTTTCTGTGTGTTTATATATTTGACCTTCACCAAGGTTGGCCTGCCCAAGGTTTGACTGTGTTTGATTTTAATATATCCAATTCTTTAATTTAGGCTACCCAATTTAATCAGCTGTAAAACTAGGCCCTGATTATATTACCACACTCTGTCTTTTTGATGCAATGAGTGTCAGCAAACCAGTCGCACAATCTTACCAAACCATCTCAATGAGCAAGTACCCCGAATCCAGGGTTGACCATATCACCCCTAACCCACAGTAGTAACAACAAATTTAAATCAAGTAAAACAATTAAAGAAGCAATACATTAATAGGGTATGAAAGAATAATAGGGAAAGAAAGCAATAAATAGTACAAAATGGCAAGTGACTGCACATATTACAATATAGATGAGAGTGTATCAAGGTTCTTGATTGTAGAGTCTTTCCCAATGTTGAATGGCCCTTGCCAAGTCCAAGTTGCAGAAATTCCTTCTTTCAATGGTTAAATTTAAATGTGAGGATGGTTAGGTACACTGCCATAAGTAGGATTCCTATTACAGCCAGGTATGGCAGAATGCAGACACATGGATGGATTTGGACTTTGAACCCCAATCCCAAAGATCCTCTCACCATGTAGTGACTCTAATTTCACTATTTTATTTTTATTTCCCCTGTTTGTTGCACCACTTTGACAAAGGTCTTGTGTTCCATGATCAATTGTGTCCGAATTTATTGAAGTTTTTTGGGTAGAAGTGTTATCCTGGCATCAATTTTTTTCAAAATAGTCCCCCAAGCTTTGTCTCAATTCCTTGCTAGTGTTTATTAGTGTTTTCTCTCTTTTGTGAATGTCTACCATCCTACTCTATTCCTATTCTAGTGGGAATGTGTGATTTAATGCGAAAGGGAGTGTTGTGGATATTACAAATGGCTGGTCCATACTGGTAATTTTCTCGTGAGTTTGTGATACAATATTCCCCGCAACCACTTCCCCCAATCCCTTTCCAAATTTTGAATTTCCTGTGTAGAATTTAGGTCAGTGATTGTTCTGAATCCACACTGGTAGTTATGGTAGTTGTTCTGGTAGTTATAGGACAGATGTCAGAAGTAGGTTCTTTACCCAGAGGGTGGTAAGGGTATGGAATGCCCTGCCTGCTGCAGTTGTAGATGTGCCAAGTTTGGTGGCGTTTGAGAGGTTAGTAGATAAGTTTATGGATGAAAAGGGAATGGTTTAGGTTAGAGGGTCATTGCTTTTTCTTAATTGTTTGGCGCAACAACGAAGGCCGAAGGGCCTGTTCTACGCTGTAATGTTCTATGTTCTATGTTCACACAGCGCATATTCAGTTTTGTACTTCAGATATGGACTCACAATCATTTGTCCATGTGTTCACATTTCTCCAGACTGATGCCTATAAGCTTCCATTCTTTCTCAACCACATACGGGAGAGTCCCCTGGTATTCCATCCAATCCCTCCTTTAACGATCCCTATATTTTCAACTTAAAAAAAGTATCAGTCTGACCTTTATCATAGATCATAGAATCCCACTGTGCAGAAAGAGGCCATTCAGCCCATTGATTCTGCACCAACCACAACCCCACCCAGGCCCTACCTCCAAATCCTTACATATTTTATCTATTAATCTACTAACTACTAGGAACAGAGGTGGGGGACCCCAGTCGACAGTGGCACTAGCTGTTGCATAATGACAGGCATCCTCTTGTAATTGCCCCTACTCTACTCCTGGATCACTATCCCCTTTCCAGTGGTGTATGCACACATGACACTCCCCTTTTATGGCTCATTGTGATTTTAAATCTTCAATCTCATGCAGGCATTTGGAGTGGTCCGTTGAGCAGGCAGTATTTTGTTTTCCTGCTTGGTGCAAAACTTTTACTGCAGCATGCAGGTTGGTGAATTTACATTAACTTCCTTTACCTGTTGCACCGCAGCCTCTCACTCACTGACAGCGCACTATGCATTTTGATTGGCTTTATCACACTGAGACAGAACTGTGTATCATATTAATCTATTTCCTTTCCTCTCATGTGATTACCTCCTCTTCCAATTGTTGTGTGCTCATGGTAGCACTCATTAAGCATGCTTTAATTAGCTTACCTGGGTCTCTTTGTCCTGTTTGACCCAGATAATCTCCATTTCTCTACCAAGGAACTGTTCTAGATAACTGGCAATCGCAATCCTATCCTAAGTTTAGGAGTCCTTTACCCTCTTCCTTATGGGTATGAATCCAACACTTCTCTCCCTTGGATCCCAGATCCGATGTCACCCCACTGCACTCATTTGGGCCATTTATGGTCCAAATATATGTGGGGGACTTCTTCCCATTCAGCATGACTGGCCATAATTATTTCCTTTTAACGTTCAACACGTGGGAATAGATAAGGGATTGGGGTACGGATATAGTTTTTACTAAATTTCCTCCCATTGATTTTACTCAAATTCCCTTGACTATCCCAGTTCTAAGTGTACAGTTTGTCCACTTCATATTACAGACACCGGATTTATGGCCCAATTTTACTGATTGAATCTGTATTAGCCCTTCAGTCACTTAAGGCTGGCCATTACGTGAGGCATCCTGCCCTCTTAATTCTGGCTCAGATGGAGAGTTGGAGAATATAGCTTGAGGGTTTGACTTTGGAGCAACATATTACTTGTTATTGAAGGACAGCCTGAGTGCCAAATGTTGTACCTGGAATTCTCAGATACTTCCAACCAGTTTACTTACTAAAAAGTTTTATCCCATTACCCTTATTTTTAAGCTGGACAAAGGACAAACACAAGTAAAAGTTCAATAAGTTTATTGATAATAACACTATCCACTCTTAAATTACCCACATAAAACAAGAGGATATCCCAGATTCAAATGTACTACCTGCAAAGATGGTTTGGTTAAACTGTAGGTGATTTTCTGAATCCCTCTGGTCGGTCGTCATGAAGGTGAGTCTCATTGGTAGCTTCTTCCTTCCTTCTTTCTCTGATCAATCTTCTGGATAGTCAAGGTCATCTCCCTCATCGAGTTTTCGCTGCTGATGTAACTGATTGTACCTTTATCCTCCTGCTTGCCCGCCTTTTCAGAAACTTCTCTGGCTTGCAGCCAACGAGGTCTCGGGTGGGGAGGTCCTAGTACCCAGTGGGTTTCTTAATGTCTGCCTGACGGGACACTGGGGCTCGCTTCCCGGTTCCAGCTCTGTAGTGTTACTTACATGTAACATGTGACTATGTAAGATAACTGCAGGAACTCTAGGTGATAGGAAGTCTAGCCTGATCTGGCCTTCTAACAATAGGTTGGTGCATTTCAATGAGTACGATGATCTCCTGCTGGGTCTTAAAAGAGTGCAATGATCCTTGATGACTGATTGATGGGCCAGGCCCAGACATGTTTCTGTGTATTTGTATATTTGATCTTAGTCAAGTCTGGCTTGCCCGAGGTTTGTGTTTGATTTGAGGAATTGTGGAGACATTGATGGTGATCTTTCAGGAATCACTAGAATCAGGGAAGGTACAACAGGACTGGAAAGTAACAAACATAGCACTGCTGTTTAAGAAAGGATGGAGGCAGCAGATGGGAAATTATAGCCGGTTAGCCTGACTTCGGGCAGTGGCAAGATTTTGGAGTCCATTATTAAAGATGAAATTACAGAGTACTTGAAAGTGCACAATAAAGTAGGACTGAGACAGTATGGCTTTGTCAAAGGAAAGTCATGTCTGACAAATCTGTTAGAGATCTGTTGTTATTTCCTTGTTACTTATGGAAGAGAAGGGAATGGTTTAGTTTGGAGGGGCATTGCTTTTTATTTTGGTCGGCACAACATCGAAGGCCGAAGGGCCTGTTCTGTGCTGTAATGTTCTATGTTCTATGTTCTAAGTTAAATAAAGAAGAGCTAGTGGGCGTGATTTATTTAGATCTCCAAAAGGCATTTGACAAGATGCCATATAGTAGACTGTTAAATAAGTGCCCATGGTATTAAAGGTAAGATCCTGGCATGAAAAGAGGGCGGGCTGACTGGCAGAAGGCAGGGAGTGGAGATGAAGATGTCTCTCTTGAGAAGGCAGCCAGCGACTAGTGGTGTGCCTCCAGGGCTCAGTGCTATGACCACAACTTTTCATAATATACATTAACGATTTGGAGGAAGGAACTGAAGGCATTGTTGCTAAGTTCACAAATGATACAAAGATATGTAGAGGGACAGGTAGTTTGAGGAAGCAGCGGGGTTGCAGAAGGATTTGGACATGTTAGGAGAGTAGACAAAGAAGTGCAGATGAATTTAATGCGAAAAAGTGTGAACACTTTGGAAGGAGGTATGGAGGCATAGACTATTTTCTAAATGGAAAAATGCTGAGGAAATTAGAAACACAAAGGGACTTGAGAGTCATTATTCAAGACTCTTTTAATGTGCATGTTCAGTTAGCAATTAGGAACACAATTGCAATGTTAGCATTCATGTTGAGAGGGCTATAATACAAGAGCAGGGATGTACTTCTAAGGCTGTATATGGCTCTGGTCAGATCCCATTTGGAGTACTGTGAGCAATTTTGGGCCCTATATCTAAGGAAGGATGGGCTGGCCTTAGAAAGAGTCTAGAGGAGGTTCACAAGAATGATCCCTGGACTGAAGAACTTGTCATAAGAGGAACAGTTGAGAACTCTGGGTGTGTACTTGTTGGCATTTAGAAGGATAAGGGGGGAATCTTACTGAAACTTATAAGATACTGTGAGGCCTGGATAGAGTGGACGTGGAAAAGATGTTTCCAGTAATAGAAAAAAAAACTAGAACCAGAGGGTATAACCTCTGACTAAAAAAAAATCCTTTAAAACAGAGAAATGCAGGAATTTCTTCAGCCAAAAATGGTGAATCTTTGGAACTCTTGTTGCAGAAGGCTGTGGAGGTCAGGTCATTGAATGTCTTAAAGTCAGAGATAGACAGGTTTTTGATTAAAAAGAGGATCAGGGGTTGTGGGAAAAAGACAGGAGAATAGGGATGCAAAAAAAACCAGCCGTGATTGAATGGCGGAGCAGACTCAATAGGTCGAGAAGCTTAATTCAGCTCCTTTGTCTTATAGTTTTAATATGCCCAATTCTTTAATTTAGGGTATCCAATTTAATCAGCCTTTAAACTAGGCCCTGATTATATTACCACAGTTGTCTCAGGGTTTTGGAAAGGGTGCCTCAAATATATATTAATCTCCTTATTTGCATGTTCAAAATATCTAAAACATCTTCTTTAGGCAGAGGTAACAGGTGCATATTTTTGATCTTTACTGAACATAACAGGCAGCAGATCTCCAATTGGCCAAACTTTAGTTGTGTGAGTCATGTCTAAAAAAATTGGAATTGCATGAAACAATTATTTAGCCGTGGAATTCTTTGGGCTTTTGTAAGAATATGTCCTCTAGGTGGCATTCTATTACAATATTCTGCCTTTACTGAGGACATGGAAAATGATCAAGAAAATGCAGAAATTTTCATAGTTGGAGACCATTTTGCCTTTTATAAAGACTCTCTGAGTAAATTCTTCACTTCCTAGATAACCTTCCATATTTTTCAAATATATATCCTCTTCCTTGTTAAATGTTACTCTAGAACCTGCTTCACTATTATTTTTGATGGATTGCTTTAACAGTTATGCACAAAAACAAGTCACTTAACTTCTTGAATTTTTGCATTACTGAAATATAAAACATTTTGGAACTGACTTACTGATTAGTGAAGTTATTTTTTTCTGAATTATCTCCTCTCAAATTCTTCATTCTCCTGCTGATTCTCATTTTAACCCTCTTTGTCTTCGTGAAAAGAGCCCTGTATCTCTGAAAACAGAAGAGGCCTCATGCCTCTTATTTGTGCTCATTACTGAAGCGTCTCTCATACATCTTACTGACTCTCTTCTGTATTGCTGCTATACTCTGGCTTTGGCATTTTTCTTAAAATAATCAAAAAGCAATGCAATTAGCATGACTCTTTTGTTTCCATACTCCATGTCCTTTTTATAAAGTTGACCGCAAGACCCACACTGCCAAGACCAATTGTGCTCCTGTCCCACCCCCCAATCTCCTACAGAGAGGCAGTAGGCCCCGCCTCCCCATACGATTGCACGCAGAATGGCAAGTGGGCATTCCCCTACCCAACTGCCTTGGCTTGACCCTGCCCCCTCAACTCCCCTCAACAGCTCTTGCTTCTACTAATATGACTGTTCTCCATTTGGAGGAGCGGGGGGTGGGGGTAGATATTTTGCTTGCTGGAGAGGACCTCTTCCAGCAACATCACAAAAGCAAGTGAGCCTGGACAACTGCACCCAGGCTCAATAATCACATGAAATTGAAGATTTAAATAGTTTATTTAGCCAGTTGCCAGAAATAGGTAAGAGGCTGAATTTTGATTTGATTTATTATTGTTACATGTATTATCATACAGTGAAAAGTTTTGTTTCTTGCGCACTATACAGACAAAACGTAGAGAAGGAAACAAGAGAGTGCAGAATGTAATCTTACAGTCATAGCTAGAGTGTAGAGAAACATCAACTTAATGCAAGGTAAGTTCATTCAAAAGTCTGACAGTAGCAGGGAAGAAGCTATTCTTGGCTCGGTTAATATGTGACCTCAGATTTTTGTAACTTTTTCTCGAAGGAAGAAGGTGGAAAGGAGAATGTTTGGGATGCGTGGAGTCCTTAATTATGTTGGCTGCTTTGCTGAGACAGCAGGAAGTGTAGAAGAGTCAGTGGATGGGAGATTGATTTGTGTGATGCATTGGGCTACATTCACAACTTTTTGTAATTTCTTGCTGTCTTGGGCAAAGCAAGAGACATACCAAGGTGGGATACAACAGAAAGAATGTTTTCTATGGTGCATCTGTAAACATTGGTAAGAATTGTAGCTGACATGCCAGATTTCCTTAGTCTTCTGAGAAAGTAGAGGCATTGGTAGGCTTTCTTAACTATAATGTCGGCATGGGGGGACCTGGTGAGTTGGACACCTACAAACTTGAAGCTTTCAATCATTTCTACTTTGTCCCCAATGATGCAGACAGGGGCGTGTTCTCCTTTACACTTCCTCAATTCGATGATAATCTCCTTTGCTTTGTTGACATTGAGGGAGAGATTATTGTTGCCGCACCAGTTCACCCGATTTTCCATCTCATTCCTACACTCTGTCTCGTCATTGTTTGAGATCCAAATCACTACATTGGTGTTGTCAGCAAACTCGAAAATCGAATTGGAGGGGAATTTGGCCACATAGTCATAGGTGTATAAAGGAGTACAGTAGGGGGCTGAGAACACAGCCTTGTGGGGCACCGGTGTTGAGGATGATCGTGGAGGAGGTGTTGTTGCCTATCCTTACTGATTGTGGTCTGTCAGTTAGGAAATGTGCCAGTAAGATTGTGAGAGGCAAAAAATTACCCATCAACGGGTGGGGCAAACCAGTAAAACTGTGGGTCTATAGTTGATATCATCTGTAAATTAAGCACAAAGTACTGTTACTACTTTATATTTTGATTAATATAAACAATAAAACAGCTCTACATATCTGCCCCTTTCCCTAGTATCTAAAGGTTTGTCATATTGTCAGATTTGGCTTTCTATTCTCAAGCCATTTTTAATACAGCTATTTTAATTGTAGAAGTCTCACAAAGGGAAATATTATAAAATGCCATCTGAAAATGCAAGTAAATGATACACATTGAATGTTTCTGGAATTAGGAAAGGGAGGTAATGAAACTAAATCTACAGTGAGAACAGTGAGTGCACAATCATGCTTAGTGGTTGGCTTCAAAAACAATACAGTAAACTGCAGAACTAATGAGAATATATTAGCAATCAGTAAATTGTCAGCATCTGAAATAATGGGTATAGATTTGCAGTTAAATTAGCACCTTGATACTTAGTAAAAGCCTTGAACGATTGGGGAATAAGACATTAATTGATGAAATAGGAATAATAGGAAAAATGTTAGGATGTCAAAGATTATTTTTGCAACTGGAAGTCTGTATCCAGTGGTGCAGGGATCGGTACTGGGTCCCCTCTGTTTTTAGTTTATATAATTGTTATGGGTATGGGTCAGTAAGTTCATTGCCCCAAAATTAGTGGTGTGTTACATAGAGGATTAGAAAGCCTTAGGTTACAGAACTACATAGATGGGCATAACAGTGGCAAATAAAATTTAATCCTGAAAAGTGTTAGGTGATGTATTTTGAGAGGACTAACAAGGCAAAGCAATACAAAATGAACATTAGGATACTTGAATCATAGAATTCCTATACTACTGAAGAAGGCCATTGAAGCCTGGACTGATAACAATGCCACCTAAACCCTATCCCCTGACAATAAGGGTCAATTTAACAAGGCCAATATCTGTCACCTCACAGACAAATCAACAGGCTAGTCATCCAGCATTATGCTGGTCTCCAACTTCCAATTTCAGGAACTTAGACTTGTCAATGCACCTGACAGATGGTCCAGTGTTTGCATGGTGACCAAACTTGTCGACTAACATGTACATACTCATCAAGAGGTGAGTATCTGAATTTGTAGAAGGTATGGAGCAAGGATGTGAGATGGTGCACCCGCTTCTTTGCAAACGGTTAATACTGGTTCCTCAGGGCTGATGACTTATGGGCCAACGACTGACCTGTTCATGTAAACACAAGGTATCACAGACCACTGCAAATGATAATCTGTCAAATATCACCACATCTCAGAAATCTTGCACTAAAAAGAGCAATGTGCATCACCAGTTGCCGCCACACACACCCATCCCTTTCAAGGTCCCAGCTATGTTCCCTCGCTTTTAACAAGTGCTGAGAGAGGATGCTGCTGATTCTTACAAGCCCCAACACTAACTCTGCCCTTTCCTCATCCACTTGATCAGTTCCCCTCTTGAGTGACCAAATTTACTGTTGTTCTCCATCTTTGTCAGCATCGGCAGATCTGGCATTGTTCCGCAGAACCTTTTCTCCTCACGTGTTCTGGTCCCTGCAAAGATAATAGAACAGTGATGATATCCAAGGGAGTAATGACTCACAATGGCTTCCATCAGCTCTGCTGTTTCAGAGAACAAAGAAAAGTACAGCACAGGGACAGGCCCTTCAGTCTCCCAAGTCTGTGATGGTCATGATACCATAAAGAAAATAAAAAAAAATTCCATCCTTACTCAGTCCATATCCCTCAATTCCCTCCCTTTTAATGTGCCCATCTAGATGCCTCTTAAATTTTGCTAATATTCTTCCTTCCACCCAACTCTTCTGGAGCATGTTAAAAAACCAGTGACTATCCCTGTCATAATATTGTAGGCACTATCAGGTCTTCCCTCAGCCTCCTTCTTTCCAGTGAAAACAACTCTAGTTTATTCAACCTCTCCTCATAGTCAACATCCTCAAGATCAGGCAACATCCTGGTGAACTTTCTTTGTACTCTCTCCAAACTTCCATGTCCTTGTGATGGTATGGTGACCATACAGAGAATATATTCAAAGATTTTTTTCAATGGTGCGAGTGTCAATTATAAGGAGGCCCAATTCAAGGTGGGAAGGAGAAAGTTTAAGGGAGATGTGCAGGAGAAGTTTTTCATGCAGAGATGGTGAGTGCCTGGAACACGCAGCCAGAGGAGATGCTGGAAGGAGAGACATTAGCACCATTTAAGAGGCATTTGGATGGATGCATGAATAGGGAATAGAGGAATATGCACAGAGCAGGGTCAGAAGGTTTTGCAGTACTCCAAATGCAGCCTAACCAAGGTTTTATATAGCTGCAACGTGATTTCCCAAATCTTGTACTCAGTGACTCTGCTGATGAAGATAAGCATGTCATATGTTTTCTTAATCAGCTTGGACCTGTGCTGCCACTTTTGGAGAACTGTGGACCTGCATGCGCAGATCCCTCTGTATCTTAATGTTCCTAAAGGTTCTGCCATTTACGGTATAATTCACACTCAAACTTGAACTTCCAAAATGCATCACCTCATATTTATCCGGATTAAACTCCATCCACCATTTCTGTACCCAAGTCTCCAATCTATCTATCCTGTCATATCCTCTGATAATTCCTGGCATTATCAGCAAGTCTACTAATTTTTGTGTCATTGCAAACTTAATCAGACTGCCCACATTTTCCTCAAAATCATTTATATATACTACAAACAACAGAGGCCGTAGCAGTGTTCCCTGTGGAACAACACCAGCTACAGTTCTCCATTCTGAAAAAAACCCTGCCACTACTACTCTCTGTCTTCTTAAACCAAGCCAGTTCTGTATCCAATTAGCCAGCCCACCCCAAATCTCATATGATTTTAGTTTTTGTACCAGTCTATCCTGTGGGACCTTGTCAAATGCCTTACTAAAGTCCATATCAAATCCACTATTCTTTTCCCTTATCAATTATTTTTGTCACCTCTTCAAAAAACTCAATCAAGCTGGTAAGATATGACCTTCCCCATACAAAACCATGCTGCCTATCACTAACTAGTCCATTTTCTTCCAAACGTGCAAATATCTTGTCTCAGTATTTTCTCCAAAAGCTTCCCCACTACTGACATTCGGCTTACTGGCCTATAATTTCCTGGATTATCCCTACTTCTTTTCTGAAACAAAGGAACAACATTGGTTATTCTCCAGTCCTCTGGAACCTCACCTGTGATCAATGAGGATGTGAAGATATCTGTTAAGGCCCCAGCTTATTCTCCCTTGCCTCCTGTAGTAACCTGCGATAGATTCCATATGGCCCTGGGGGCTTGTCTGCCATAATGCAACTTAGGATACCCAACACTTCCTCCTTTGATATGATGTTCTCTACATCTTTCACACACCTATCCCTGACCTCAACATCTATCATGTCCTTCTCCTTGGTGAATATCAATACAAAGTACTCATTAAGGATCTCACCCTGTTTCCAGAAGATTAGTGAGCCCTGCCTCCTCCTCCTTTGCAGTGCACTGGTCTGGCCTTGTGCAGCGACACATCAATGTTGCTACTGCTGCTCATTGAGAATCAAAAGAATTGTTAACTCAACAGGTTTCTCCCAAAACAAAAGCTGAAAAGAAGAGAACATCACAGTGAATGATGAGGTGTCCTGACAATGGCTTTGACCCATAGCCTTCTCAGCATTCACCCATCCACCCTCCCTTCCCTATCACACAGTAGCCACTTCCCCACAGTCGCTCTACTTAACTCCACCTGAATGAGTGATTTGAAAGCCTCAGTGAATCTTGTAAGTCTCTCAAGGGTGAGAAATGAGGTCAGTTGAGTGCATTCAATGGAACTGTGCTCTAACCTCATGGGAGAACGAGGCACTGCCACCTGTCATGTCTTGAATTGGGTGACTGGTAAGTGCCGTCACCATATGGCCTTGCATTGGGGCCATATCTGTGTCACCTCTCTGTTGTGGAGATATGAGTTTTGACTTGGGATTCAATGCTTCGGGGCTAGGTTTCCAAAGAATTAACAATTGGGCACCAATCTGTGACACATTCATGCATTGTAATACTGACTAAATTGGCACAATTGAGTCATCAGGACAAGGGCAGGAGCTGATTAGGCAACTGCCTTCCCTTTGTACCTGCCTTGACATAGTTGTTGCATGTGAAGACCGCACATAGCATGACAACTCCATCCTTGGTGGGCACCTTCATTTCCCAAGCCTTATGGGCTACAGATTAAATGAGCCTTCTGCTTGAACAGCCAACTACCTATACACTAATTCCTGACAACCTGGCCTCCATAAACAGTGGTCTTATACGTCCAGACAGCTTATGTCCTCAGGCTGAAAACTGCCTGAGTGTGGGGTGTCATTCTGACTTCACTCGTCTTTCTTCCTCCGTGTGGGTCTTCAGAGTCGTAGGCCAGAACTTTACCGCACCTCGGGAATTGGAGCAGGCGAGGGATGGACAATGGAAAGGTCTGTTGGCCTCGGGCAAAATTTTATGGTTTCGGAACAAGTAACGCAATAAAAACCCACCCATAGATTCATAAACTGCAGAAAAGGCTTTTTGGCTTATCAAGTCTGCATGGATGATATTTACCACTAAAGGCACAATGGAATCATCAGGAAAGGGTCATCCCATTTTCCTGCACTTGTTCATATCCGAATAGTATTTTAAGTGCTCATTTTAAGTGCATTCCCACAACCTCTAAGGGAAGACATTTTTTCTCAAATCTCTTCTGAATCTCCTGTCCCTTCCCCTAAAATTACATCCCCTTGTGATTGATCCCTCAATCAAGGAGAACAGCTGCTCTGTACTCACCCTGTCCATATTCCTCATCATCTTATGCACCTCAATCATTTCTAAGGGGGAAATCTCCCCCTTAGATTTCTCTGCTCTAAAGCAAACAATTCAAATCTATCGAGTCTAGAGTATAAAAATAGAGAAGTGTTGTTACAATTGTATAAGGCATTGGTGAGACCACCAATGTTCAGTTTTGATCACCGTTGAGGAAGGATGCAGTGGCACTGAAGGTGGTTCAGAAAAGGTTCACTAGATTGATTCCAGGTTTGAAAGGGCTGTCATATAAGGAGTGGATGAGTTTCTTGGGTTTGTACAGAAGAATGAGGACTGAGTTGACTGAGTTATCTGAAATACCCAATGGGATTGATAAAGTAAATGTTAACCAAATGTTCTCCTTTTAGAACAGTCTCGGACAAAAGGTCAGAGCTATAGAGTAAGATAGGGAAGGTTCAAAACAGAGGTGAGGAGAAGCCACTCCTCACTGAGGATTTTGAATCTGTGGAACTTGCAGCCCAACAGTGCAACAGATGCAGAATCAATCAATGAATTCAAGAAAGAGATAGATTTGATCAAAAGTGGGATAAAGAGCCAAGAGAAAAGATAAAGAAGTGGAGTTAGGATGAGGTGGCAATCAACCATAATCATATAGAATGGCAGAGCAGGCTTGAAAAGCTGAATTGCCTACTCTCACTTCTAATTCCTATGTTCCTCCTTATAGCTAATGCTCCATTTCAGGTAACATCCTGGTGAACTTCCTCTCTACCCACTCTAGTGCTATCATATCCTTCTGATACTGGAGTTATGAGAACTTCACATACAACTCCAGCTATGGCAAGCCAACAGTGTACAACTCCAATACTGTCTTCTTGTTCTCATACTACAACTGATGAAAACAAGTGTCTTAACTATCATATTCACATGCTTTGCCACCTTCATTGATCTGGGAATAATTACCCCTTGTTCCTCTGAGCCTCCCAGTGTCTTGCCATTCATTAAATACTTCCTTGTCTTGTTTCTTCTTCCAATATGCATCACTTTGCACTGTGAGGGAACTCACAGTCATCTCCTGAGCTAACCCTGTGAATTCACCTGCTCCCACCCACTTTCCAGCTGCCACTCTCGAAAGACAATCCCTCTGCAGTGATATCACCACAAGCCCAGCAATGCAGCCTTCAGACCCCTTTGAACCTAGAGTTCACAGCCATGAAGGACTGCCAAGGCCTGCAAATGATCCCATCCCCTAGCAATCTACTTCTCTCCCCATTGGCTCTCAGTTTCAACTTCTTTGGATCTTGCACATCCTCTCCAGTGCCAGTCTGCAATTGGCACCCTGTAGGGTGATGGTGATTTGGGTGGTCACCCACAATATCTGCTTTGGAGGGGAGGTCATTTGGTTCTCATTTTTATATGGTTATTATATGAAATGAATATTCATGGGGGGGGGGTGGAATCTCTGCAGGCAGCCTTGCTAATGATATGTTGATGTAGTTAAATTAGGTCGCTGATATTCCATGACAGGATTTACCTTACATCACTGATGATGGGCATGGAAATTGGGAAATGTAATGTCATCAGCATGTATTGCATTTCCAACTCTCACTATGTTTTGCGTTAGTCACATCATTCTCCCTGATGGTTGATGCAAGCTGAAAATTGCCCCCATTTCATTGGTAGAAGGTATAATAATGCATATATGCAGTCACCCTTGACTATGACCTTAAATTACAGGAATGTGGCTTTTTCTTGATCAATTAGCCATTTCCAGCCAGTAAATTCACTGTTGTTTTATATAAAGCAAGGTTTCACAACACTTCTATAACACACGATTAAAACTCAGTAATGTTAGAATTTCATTACAAGGTTTCAAAAAACATAAACACCTTCAAACTCAAACACACTTCAATCTTACAATCAGCCCATTAAGCCTGCTCTGCTATTCAATTAGATTATGGATGATCATCTGCCTTAAGTCCATTTAGTGGAAATTCAAGTTCAGTACGTGAGTTTCTGAGGATGTCAAATTTCACAGTCAGCTGTGGAGAGAACGTCTCAGCTCCTGAAAACGTTAACAAAGAAATGTGCATTTGGAACTCTCACTAATGAGTTAATCAGGAATTGTATGTTTTGTGGAATCCATAGTGATTTAGTCTCCAAGAAGTTGTTGTGAGAAAAAATCTAATATTACAAATAACCGTTGGTATCTATATGTTAAACAGTCAGAAAAAAAATGCAGACATTTTAGGCAGGCAATGGAAATATGCATAATACAGGATGTGCTCTGCTCCAACTGTAATGGCTAGCACCCTCTGAATAGAACAGTTTGCTATGCATTTGGTAAAAGATGCAACAAGTGTGAAAAATGAAATCATTTTGCTAAGTGCTGCAGATCGAAAGGACAGCATCTTTTCCCTGCCGTCAGCAATATGGAGCTGGCTGGTCCTTCACAGGTAGAAGCATCCATAAAGTGAATGAAGTGGAGCTTAGCCAAAGCACAAAGCTACAGAGCTTCCAACAACACTCTTGTGGAAGTTCAACATTTTCACAGAACAAGGATGAGATCTTCACCACGCTCAACATAATTTGCAAAGATAAAGATTGATACTAGAGCAATGTGTAATGTATTGTCCATCCGAATATTACAGAAACTAGGCCCATATACAGCATCAAACCCCAACACTAGGACAGCCATCATGGCTAATGACAGACAAATCATCGACATGATTGGTGTAGCCCTACTGCATACAAGGCCGTTCAAGTTTCATATAGATGATCAGAATGTAAGACCGCTACTCAAGCTTTGGTGCAGCATTACACCAAGTTCATTCACCTTATCCAGAAGTGTGTGCTTTACAACACCAGTCCCTAGAGATGACAAAATAAAAAAAAAATCTTTTCAACTGTGAGATCATTGGTACATTACCAGTAATATATCATGTGAAACTAGACGATTCAGTACGACCAACAGTTTGTGCCTTGAGAACAGTAGCAATAGCCATGAAAGAGAAAGTAGTCAAATGAGCTGCATTGGATAACAGCATTAGATGTCATAACTTCTATAGACAAGGCCATAGAATGGATTTCAGAATGGAAGCAGCAGTAAAAATAGATGGAACTGTCAGAACATGTATTCACTCAGTAAATCTGAACAAGGTGCTGGTCAGACCTCATCACCTGATGAAGACAGTGGAACATGTGATAAGAGATCTGCCAAATGCCAATGTTTTCAGGATCCTTAATGCAAAATGCAGATTCTGGTTAGACAAGTAATCCTCAAGACTAACCACATTAATGTTTTCCATAGGCAAATAACATTTTCTTTGTCTAGTATATAGGTCTTCCAGTGGTGCATGGATTAACTGTTTGCAGGCCAATCTTGCCAGATCATTGTCGATGACATCCTGGTCTGGGGTCATACTATGCAAGAAAACTGTGCACATCTTTGTCTCATCCTCAACAGTGTGAAATGCAGATTCAGGGTCAAACAGGTTCCTTACATGAGCCATTTGCTCTCAACCAATGGTGTAAAGCCCAACCCATACAAGACAACATCTATATGACAGAGGGCCATTCCTGTGGACAAGCATGTCTTACAGTGCTTTGTTGGTATGGCAAAGCATCTTTCTAAGTTCATCCTGTGTTATAGTGAGGTCACTGGACAGCATTGTCATTTCTCCAAAAGGTCACAAAACAATGCTGGTAAGAGCAGCACACAGTAGTTTTCAAAATACTCAAACAAGCATCTTCCAGGGCTACAATAATTTGACTTTTGACATCCATATTTATTACTGCAATGCAGAGATTGTCCCCCTTTTGAGATGTAATACCGAATACCTCTTTGTTAAAAGTGTATGGAAAGTAATTTGTTAAAAGTATTTGGAACAGTGTGAACTGTTCTTCAGTAACAGTTAGTGGTTAACTAACAGAAATACCTGATCCTCACTTTAAAATGAAAACTTAACCATTTATTTATTCAACTAACAGGGAATTTTAACTCAATAAGGAGCATAACAAATAAAATAGGATTCTAATGGAATACTGTTCAAAAGAATACAATACTCATTCATTAATCAAAAAAACAAAATGCAGTCACTCTCAAAATGTTCAGCCAGGTTTTGTAGCTTTTGAAAACTTTGAGTTCTTTTACTGATTCCTCTATCTGAAAGTTCTTTCTGATTTGGTACCTTTCTCTAATTAGATGGTGCATTTTCTTAAGAGATATCTGAAGTTCATAGAGTTGAGAGCTGCTATCTCTCTTGAGACTTGAGAGTGGCTGTTGGTATCTCCTGTTTTCTCCCCTTGCACTCTCTTTTATGTCTGTGATGATCTATCAATTTGTCTACAGTAGGATTGGGCTGGTATTGTTGGTAGCTGAGTGCTTGCTTTATATTGACTGATTGAGTAAAATAGGTTGCCTTGTCTTGACTTTTTGATACAAATGTTTCAGCTTGGACTCTGTATATACTTTGCATTTTAAATCTCAAAGCACTGAAACAAAACACCAGCTTTTAAAGGGTTCATACAATCTCTTTTCTCATCTAGCATTGCCAACATCAAATTCTAACTTCACAAACTCAACTTCACAACATTATATCAGCAGTCTGCATCCAGAACTGAGACTCGTCATATACAAAATGAAAAGAAACTTTCTTACATGGCAGTCTTACAACTATTGAAATAGATCATCAGCCACTCATAACTATCTAAGAAAAAGCCTCTCTATATTGCATCTACACAACTGCAGCCCATGATACTAAAGCTGCAATGTTACAATCTGTACAGTATCTACAAACATGGTAATGAAGTGAACTTGGTTGATACCCACTTCAAAGTTTTCTTATCCATTGCAGACCAGGCAGTTCATCGATATAGACATCATGACAATAGAGGTGCTGTCCTCTCAGCAAATTCAGGAACTCAAAAATGCCTTCCAGGCAAATGTCACATGTAGACAATTGCATGATGTCATCATGAAGGGCTGACCAGAGTCGTCAAGGGAGCTTCCCCACGAGGTCTGCAAATTTTTTGCCAGAGATGAACTAACCAGACAGGGTGGACTAATACTGTGTGGCCAGCACTTCTTCATCCTTTCAGAAGTACTACACCCAACTCTTCACTAGGGATATCCTAGATTCAAAGCAGCCAGAAACAGAGCCAGAAATTCACAATACATACATGGAAAGGGAAGTTTCCGGATCCACATTTTATAATCCATTCAAGCTGTATAAACAAAAGAACTGCTGCATTTATATGAGGTCCTTACTACCCATAGTCATTCACAGCAGCTGATGTCTTTGAATGGAATGGTAAACAATATTTAGTCTTAGTTGATATATATTCCAGCAATGATGAATGCCACAGTCACCATCAAACTCAAGACGCAGTTTTGCAACATAAAGCATCCCACAGAGATTCATGACAAACAATGTATACCAGTTCACCTTTGTGGAATTCGGAATCTTTGCACACATATAGGACTTCCATCATATTACAAATAACCCTCTATATCCAGTCAAAGGGTCTGGTGGAATGAATGTTCACTCAGCCAAGCATCTTCTGAAGAAATGTGCCCTGCTTCAATCCTCAGCCTGCTTAACCTACCACTACAGGTTTTGCCCACGTCAGCACAATGACTCTTTTCCAGGCACAGCAGGACCTCAATTCTTAGTTCTCTGCTGCAGCTCAAACATGAAGACAAAGTGAATGATGCCCCCATGCATTGTGGATTGAGAAGGAAGATGCACTACAAGAAAGGTACCTACAGACTGGCCCTCTAATACCTGGTCAAATGATCCTAATTGCATGTGGCTATGACCATTTCACGGTGGTACACAGTCATGCCCACAACTGAACAGTTACATAATAGCCTCAAACAGTGCAACTCAGCAACAACTATCAAGTTCTACAGGTATCAGAACCAGTGCCAACATTGACACAGCACTTCAGTCATCAGCTTATGGCACAGACTCCTGAAACTGGACATATAGGTTACTCCAGAGGTCAACATCTGCACTCTCAGAACATTAAGAACTGGCTATCGAATTTCAGCTGTCATGCTGCACTGTACATGTCAATAGTTATGCATAGCTAACTCATTTGACTTGTATGTCTCATAACAGTCTGTATATAGCTTCCTATGGCACATGCTGTCATATCTCATACCAAGGGATGTTTCAACTAAATGGGGAAGATGAAGACCAACTGCTCAGGTGAAAACATAATGATATGGTTACAGCCCAAAGATGTGCAGGTTGGGTGGATTGACCATGCTAAATTGACCCTAGTGTCAGAGATTAGCAGGGTAAATATTAGCATTATGAATAGGGCTTGGGTGGAATTGTGGTCAGTGCAGACTCGAAGGGTTGAATGGCCTCCTTCTGCACTGTAGGGATTCTACTCTATTCTATGAAAAAAGGTCAGATGACAGGAGCACAGGAGTTATTCCTGGGAGCGCAGGTGTTCAAGTAGCTGCTAAGCTGCTGAATTAACTATTCTTTGTTGCTATTAGTGATTTGGGAACTCCCAAAATTTACAATGATTATTTCTGATTTTGTTTATGCAGATACAGAAATCTAGCTGACATATTACTGGGAGACAGAAAGGAGCTTTCTATGGAAGAGAAGTGTTTCCTCATCCTCCAGCAATGTAAATTACATGGCTGGCAGGTATGTGACTGTGATCTGTGCTTTTTATGGTGATTGCATTACAACTCGTGTGCCAGTGAGGCAGAGCAACATATCTGTATGAACAAATACATTGAAATGGAAAATGTGTTTCAACATAAAGCTTATTTCAGATTTGCTACTGATGAGCTCACACATGTAAGGGCAGCATCCCAGATTGAGGCTCCAAAAAGAATGCTAACAGGGTTCATGGATCCACTAGCAAAACTGCGGTTGTGAATTTACATCCAACCATTGCAAATTATGAATTCAATGAAGCTGATAATTTGTGGCCTAGCACCAAAAACTAACCATAACTGATGCTACATTGTTATAAAAACCCAAGTGAATCAATGCAGCACAGGAACAGGCCCTTTAGCCCTCCAAGCCTACGCAATTACATTGTCCTATTTAGACCAACCACCTGTATCCCTCTATTCCCCGTGTATTCATTTGTCTATTTAAATATGTCTTAAATGTTGCTAACAATGTCTGCCTCAACTACCTCATTTAGCAGTGCACTCAAGGCTCTCACCACTCTGTGTAAAAAAAAAAACTCCCACTGCACATTTCCGCTGATCCATTCCCCTCCTTACTTTGAACTTGTGCCCCCTCATAATTGTCATTTCTGTGCTGGGAAAAAGCTTCCAAATATTGACTCTATCTATATGCCTCATAATTTTATAAACTTCTGTCAGGTCACCCCTCAGCCTCTTTCTTTCCAGGGAGAACAATCCTACTTTATTCAATCTCTCCTCATAGCTAATACCCACCATACCATGCAATACCCTGATAAACCTTTTCTGTACTCTTTCCAAAGCCTCCACCTCCCTCTGGTAGTGTGGTGACCAGAAGTGGACACAGTATTCCAAATGTGGTCGAACCAACATTTTATATAACTGTTTGCCAACTTTTATTCCAGATGTCCTATCTGATGAAGGGAAGCATACCATATGCTTTCTTCACCATCTTTTCCATTTGTGCTGCCGTTTTTAAGGATCTGTGGACCTGCACGTCCAGATTTCTCTGTGTGTCTATGCTCTTGATGGTTCTGCCATTTATTTTATAGCTCCCACCTGAATTGGACCAACCAAAATGCATCACCTCTCATTTGTCCGGATTAAATACCATCTGCCATTTTTCTGCCCAATTTTCCAGTGTATCTGTATCCTGCTGTATTCTCTGACAATCTTCATCACTATCCTCAACTCCACCAAACTTTGTATCATACACAAACTTGCTAATCAGACCAGCTTCATTTTCTTCCAAGTTATTTATATATATTACAAACAGCAGAGGTCCCAGCACTGATCCCTGTGGAACACCACTAGTTACAGACCACCATTCAGAAAAGTACCCTTCCACCATATCCTCTGACTTCTGCAGCCAAGCCAGCTCTAAACCTGTCTAACTGATCTGTTCACCTCTGATCCCATGTGATTTAATCTTTTGTACCAGTCTGCCACGAGGGACTTTGCAAATGTTTTCTTAAAGTCCATGTAGACAACATCCACAGCCTTTCCCCCTTCAATCATTTTTGTCACCTCCTCAGAGAATTCCATGATTTCAGTGAGACATGACCTATATCATACAAAATCTCCTGACTGTTGCGAATAAGACTGTTACTAATAAAGGGAATTTTTCAGTTCCAAATGAGTATAGATCCTATCTCTAAGAATCTTCTCCAATAATTTCACTATCACTCAAGCTCACTGGTCTATAATTACCCAGGTTATCCTTGCTAACCTTCTTAAATAGCGGGACAACATTTGCTATCCTCCAATCCTCTGGATCCTCATCGGTGGCTGACGAAGAAACAAAGATTTCGGTTAGATGCCGAGCAATTTCATTTCTTGTCTCCCTCAGTAATCTGGAATAGATGCCATCTGGCCCTGGGGATTTGTCTACCTTAATATTTTCTAATGCACCTAACAGTTCTTCCCTCGTAATGATGACTTGTTCTAAAGGGTTTATGTGTCCCTCTGAGACACCAGCAAACAACGTGCCCTTTGTGAATACCAATGCAAAGTGCTCATTAAGGTTATCACCCACTTTTTTTGGTTCTATACATAATTTCCCTCCTTTGTCCTTGAGCGGACCAATTATTTCTCTAGTTCACCTTTTGTTCCAAACATATGCATAATATGTCATGGGAATCTCCTTAACCCTAGCTGCCAAGGACATTTTGTGATTCTTTTTGCCTTACTGACTTCCTGTTTGAGCTTTTCTTTACTTTCTCCATATTTTTCAAATGATTCATCTGTTTTTATTTGCCTGACCATACGTATGCATCTTTTTTAACTAGACTCGCAATTACCTTGATCATCTACGATTCCCAAATCCTGCCTTTCCTGCCCTTCCTTTTCACAGGCACATGCCTGTCCTGCATTCTGATCAACTGCTCCTTTAAAGGCCAGGCTAATTCCCTGACACTAGATTCAGAATACCCCCTTCTCTTGTCAGGACTATACTGGACCTAACACTATAGAATGAGCTCGGCCAGATGCCTCAGGGAAGGGTTCTGTCATTCCTCCTTTCCTTTAACAATGGCCCAAAATCTATGATTTATGCTTAAACCATAGAATTTGTGGTTTACACTGGGGCTGCACTGTGGTTAGCAATGCTGCTTCACAGCACAAGGGACCTGGATTTGATTCCTCGTTTGGATCACTGTGTGGAGTTTGCATATTCCCCCCATGTCTGTGCGGATTTCCTCTGGGTGCTCCGGATTCCTCCCGCAATCCAAAGACATAGAACTTAGAACATAGAACATAGAACATTACAGCGCAGAACAGGCCCTTCGGCCCTCGATGTTGCGCCGACCAATTAAAAAAAAGCAATGACCCTCTAACCTAAACCATCCCCTTTTCATCCATAAACCTATCCACGGACCTCTTAAACGCCCCAAACTTGGCACATCTACAACTGCAGCAGGCAGGGCATTCCATACCCTTACCACTCTCTGGGTAAAGAACCTACCTCTGACATCTGTTCTATAACTACCACCCCTTAATTTGAAACTATGTCCCCTTGTGCTAGCTTTCTCCATCCGAGAAAAAAGGCTATCACTGTCCACCCTATCTAAACCTCTGATCATGTTGTATGTTTCAATAAGGTCTCCTTTTAGCCGCCTTCTTTCTAATGAAAACAACCTCAAATCCCTCAGCCTCTCCTCATAAGACCTTCAAAAGACATAAGACATACTGGTTAAGTGCACTACCTGAATTGGCGCTGGAGTGTGGTAACTAGGAGAATTTCATAGTAACTTAATTGCAGTGTTAATGTAAATCTTGTGAATAATAAGTAAACTTTAAACTTTAAAAAATGTCATGGCACCTTGGGATGGATAATAAATGCTGCTTTGAAGACATAGACCAAATCCCAGGAACAGCAAAAAAATCAGCAGTATTAGTTGGGAGCAGTTGTTTGGGTCAATTAGCCTTTAAAATGCAACAATCAGAACAAATTTGTGGAATTAAATATAAATAATTTTACACATATGTTACAACACATATGGAATCAGCCAGTCTCACATTCTGCAGAATTCTAAGAGCAAAACACTGCAGGTGCAGGAAATCTGAAATTGACAATGCAAGAAATGCTCCACTGGCCAATAGCAACTGCAGAAAGAGAAGCAAAGATCATGTTTCAGGTCAAAGAGCTTGATATTTACTCCACAGATGCCAGTCAATTGCTTTCTGTGTTTTCTGTTTTTATTTTGGCATTTTGTAATATTGCCTTTCAAATAAAGTTCTGGGGAAAATGACCAGAATATGCAGCATTAAATATATTGATATCATTTTTATGATTGAGACTATGGGTTTCTATCCCTGTTGCTCCAGGACTTTTGTTTAATTAAAGAAATGAATTTGATTCAATTGTTGTTCAATCTTTTGATCAATTTTTTTAATGAAAATCTTAATTTAGATTTTGTGAGATTTTGCTCCCAGGACAGGGTCTCAATGGGACTATAGTACTGTGAAAAGATCAGACAGGAAGGTCAGCATCCTTGAAACTCCTGATTCTTTAATCATTAAAATGAATTACCAGAAAATCAGGAATGTCACAGTTTGGTGGATTAACCTTGGCACCTAATTTTCTAATCGGTGCTTCCATCAAACAGTTGAGCCTCAAAGATTTTATTATTACTTATTAGCTTTCTCCTTGCTACGTGTAAAATGGAATATTTTCACCATTTGAGAGGCCTTCTGTTGTTACTGTTTGACTTTAATTGGAAATTATCAACTAACTCTGGAATTTGACCATTTTTTTTTAATTTCAAAGGTAAGCATAATAATGGCAAATATGCTTTTAGCATGAATTTTAGGCATTGCTATTTCCACTAATCATATTTGTGTTTGAGGATATTCAACAAATAGATTTCAATTTTGATACACATCTTTTTTGGCAAGATTCAATAAATTAGAATTTCAGAAACAATGGTTTAACTTAACTTTCCAATCCTTTCGCTATGGGGAATCCAGCAGAGTGTCAGAAACCCAGAACTTTCGACAAGCCTGTTGGTTGCCTATTAATGTAACCACTGCAGTTTGCTCTATTTCTGGGATTCGTGATCAATTACAACGAGCAGCTGTCACGATGTGTAGCAGTGTCCTGTTTCTGGATACAGATGTTCAATGATCTCATCAGGACAGGAAAGATGAGTGACTTGGCATATTCAACTATATCCTGATATGCATCTTACCCTGACTTGCTTTTGCAAGCATTCTCTTGCCCATCACTCCTCAGAAACTGTAGATGTATGTATACATCTCTGACGAGGCTGTTTCTCACATTCCCACCTGACTAGTCGCCATTAACACTCACCTTCAATGCAATGTCACATCTATCTTTCACACGGACCATCCATAAACAATATCTTTCCAGCATCTCAGAACAACCCATTTTTCACAGTCATAGATTTTTTTCTTTCTATTCTTGCAAGAAAGGAGAGGCAGAGAAGTGATAGCTAATGACTCTAGACAGCTCTGCTTTGGTAATTACAGAGGAAGAGACAATGAAGATAAGTTGAGTCTTAAATTTATGGCCAGTGGAGAATGGGGGAGGAGGTGTCTTCCTGGTGACAGAGTTAAATAGCACATAGCATACAAAATTATGAGAGGCATAGACATGGTGGACAGTTGGAGGTTTTTTCCAAGTGTAGAAGTGTCAATTACAAGGGGGTACAAGTTTAAGATGAGGAGGGGGGAGTTCAAAGGAGATGTACGGGGAAAGATTTTCATGCAGGAAGTTGTGGGTGCCTAGAATGATGCACTTCTAGTCGCTGTGGCAGAAGGAGATACATTAGAAACATGTAAGAAATATCTGGATGGGTGCATGCGTAGGAAGGAATTAGAGCGATACAGACTGAGTAAAGGCAGAAAGTTTTTTTAGTTAGGGAATATTGATTGGCACAGGTTTGGGGGACAGAAGGGCCTGTTCCTGTGCTGTACCTTTTTTTTTGTTCTGTAGTAATATTTCCCCACTTTATTAGTATTTCTAAGGCACCAATACTCAATATCCCTATTCCTGTTTTCATATATTATATAGACGCAGACCCCTCCAACAGACTCTTCCCGCCCCATGATCAGACCCACCCCAGGAATAGCACCCCTCCCCACATGATCAGACCCCCCCCTGGGAGGCAGGCTCCCCCACCTCGGAAAGCACAAACCCAACCTACCTGGATTGCTGCTTTCTTGCCATCATCCTTTGACCTGCACTCATTGATGTGGAGATGCCGAATAGAGTAAAGAAGTAAGAAGTCTCACAACACCAGTTTAAAGTCCTGTTGGACTTTAACCTGATGTTGTGAGACTTCCTACTGCACTCGTTGGACAGTAGCAACACCTTCCTGGTCTTCCCTTAGCGTCTGGTGGAAGAGTGGGGTGGGGCTCAGATGGATCTCTAGCTGGGGAGGGGGTGAGGAGGATGGACTTGGGAGAATCTTTACGAACCATCCCCCCTCCTCAACCAGATATCCATCTGAGACCGGTCCCCTCCTCCAGCAGTTGCCAGCAGAAGGCTAGGAAGGTGCCGAAGTCTTATTGTGTTGACCTCAGTCCAATGCTGGCATTTCCACATCGAGTGCAGATCAGAAGGATGGTGATGGGAGAGCAGTAGTCCAGGTAGGTTTGGGGTGTCCTGTGCAGAAAAGGACCTGCCTCGTGGGGGAGGGGGTTTATGATCGGTGGAGGGGGGGGACTGCCTCCCAGGGGAATTTGATCGCGGGGGGGCTGCCTCCAAGGGAGGATGGATCATGGAGTGGATGTGCTCTGCCAAAGGGAACTTGCCTTCCAGGGAGTTCGGATTGCATGTGGGTAGGTCTGCCAGGTGGTTAGCAGGGGGAGTCTGCGAAGGGTCTTCAAGGTATATGGATTTAGGGGGTTCCCCTGCAGAATAGGAATCTACTTAAGATTTTTATTCAGCAGGTTGACAACAGTGCGGATCCAGAATGAATCTGAAGATGGCAAAGTGGGATTTGGTGGTAGAGTTGGGCGTTCATTTCATTAAATCAATTTAAATGCATTTTAAATGCAATTTAAATGCATTCTAATACATTTAAATCATTGGGCCTCCCGATTGATGCGCAGACCAGATCTGTGCCCAAATCAGGTGTTGGTAAAGGTGCGATCTGCTCGGTTTCAGATGCAGATCACGTTATAGGCCCAATGACCGAATTTACCACGATTTGGGTGCGAATGTTTGGTAAAATCGGGCCCTATATTTCCAATTTTGCTAATGATACAAAGCTAGGTGGAAATGTGAGTGATGAGGCTTTTAGACCTTAAATGGACAAATATATGCAGATGCAGTATCGTGTGAACAAATGAAAGACGCATGGCCCACTCTTTCTATTTTCTGTTTCTAATTATGTCCCGCCCTAATGGCCCAGGACTTACCAATTTCCAGTTCCCATGACCTTCTTCCCGGTACCTTTTTGCAGTCCCAGCAGTGCCCACTATTAATCTGATACTGCTGGGTCTATTGGAGCAGCCAGCCAGTCAGGGCTGGCATCTCTAGAGGTTAGGATTTCCTGCCACTGTTAAATCCAGCTTGATGGTTTATACCTATTCCTGGGATGTAGAAACTGGATTTTTACTCAACATATATGCAAGATTGAAATTTCATGAAATTCAGTAACTCTTATCAAAGAGAAATAAAAGCAAATGACTTTTCACAACATTAAATAAGTATAACATTCCTTGGAATCTCAATAAAATATTTTTTCTTCTTATGGTATGCTTATACTTTTACTCTACATTTTAATCTTTTCATCTTCCAGGTCTCAATAGTTTTTATCTTTGGAATTTATTTAGGTTAAAACCTGGACTTATTCCTCATCTGAACAAATTGCACAGTACCAGGAAACTTATATTTCTTAATTTATCAACAAGTTCAAAAATTGCACAAGAAATTCCAAATTATAACTTCTGTCTCAAAATCCATATCAGCAAAGAAATGTAACTTCTGAGGGAGGGAGTCTTTGTCAGTGTGGATATGATAGCAAGATTTCTCAAAGAATGTAATAACTTCCTATAAGATGTTTTGACAGTTCAAGATTCCCTGATTTTGAGAGTGCAAGGGTAATGCAGTGCCTCACTGATGTCACTTCTTAAACAGAATAATGTAAACAAATGAAATGACAATAGAGAAAAAAATACTCAATTTGCTGCAGAAAAGCCCAAGTTTGACATACAGAATTAATTTAAAAGCAAATACAACACCATTTGTCTGGTCTCCACAGAGGATATAACAGCAATGTACAAATGTGCATAAAACTGTTTGAATCATCAGAAAAGCATTTAAAACTCCAATTTTGAAACAACAGGCCCTTATTGTGTTCTTTAAGGAGGTTAAGGAGCTTCAACGATATTTCCCAGTTCTTTCCTCTAATGGCCCGTTTCAAAATTCAAAACTGTTCTGGTGGTGATCTCTAACCACAACATGTCTCAGTCCCTTCAGCGCTTTGAAAATATAGCCCCACTTGTTGAATATCTGATAGAACACAGAAAAAGAGAAACAGCAGGGAAGTTTGCAATCCAAAAACTGAACCTACTTTATTTCCTTGTGCATACATATTTTTATTAATTCATCACAAAACCAGCATTTATTTCCCATTCTTAATTGCTCGGGAGAAAATGATGGTGCATTATAGGTGCACCCATAATGCTACTCGGGAGGGAGTTCATGGATTTAGATTCAACAACAGTGAAGGCTCGACAATATTGGGGCGGCATGTTGATACAATGGGTAACACAGCTGCCTCACAGTGCCAAGCATCTGGGTTTAATTCCAATTCGAGTCACTGCGCAGAGATTGCACATTCTGCTTGTGTCTGCATGTGTTTTCATCAAGTGATCTGGTTTCCTCCTACAGTTCAAAGATGTGTGGTTTAGGTTGATTGGCAATGCTAAATTGACTCTAGTGTCAGGGAGATGACAGGATAAATATGTGGTTTAGTATAGGGCCGGGTAAGATTGTGGTTGTGCAGAATTAATGGACTGAATGGCCTCCTTCAATACTGTAGGGATTCTGATTATAGTTCAAAGTCAGGATGTTTTGTTTCTTGGAGGAGAACTTGGGTGGTGGTGCTCCCATGTGTCTGAAGAAAATGGAGCAACACACAATCTTACATGCTCAATGTTCCTCAGGTACATTCTTTCTAGATTAATCTTAGGGAATAAAGATCCTGTGACAACTTTTGGTCAGAAAATAGAACCAGAGAATGCAGCTGAAGATTTGCAACAAGTAGATATTCCATATATGCCAGAAACAGCTAAACCATCAAATTTTTATCAGAACTCTCACACAAAGGCACGTAAAGTTAATAGTAGACACATCATTCTAAAAGCGGATAATGTGATGAAACGATTATGAAGCTAATAGGACAAAAGGCTACTGGTATGCAATTGGAATGATAGAATAAAGACATAATTTCCAGAGATGTCACTACAACTGAACTGGCTGAAGCTGTAAATGAACACATTCTCCAATTTGATTTACTCCATGATAGTCTACTGGTTAGGATTCGGCACTCCCATCACCGGGTTCAATTCCCGGTCAGGAAACGGGTTCTTTATTCTTTATGATTCTGATATTGCAGATAAGACCATTGCAATATCCCAAATGGGACCTGTTTTAACTCAACAATGTTATACTGAACAAGCTATGTTCGAATGGTCCTGCTGAGTTTGGATTTCCCTCCTGCCTCTTCCCCTTACTAGGAAAAATAGGACCTGTCTGGAAAGGGGGCAGAAATTCTCTGTCTAGGTCCTGCCCCTCATCTCTAAAGGTTCACAGAGTCAGGGAGACTCGGTACAAATTCAACAAACTGGGAGTAGTGTGAACAGAGCAGGATGAAATCCATTTGCCTTCCTGTTCAACTTGTATTTTTCATCTGTTGTACAAACTCTATACTCTGAAGGATGAATAGAGGGAAATTGGGTGCAAAAGTAAAAGATAATGAGCTAAATTTATAAAATGACCACCAGACCTTCCAAAATACTTTACAGCCTGTCCTTTTAAAATATAGTTTATAAAGATAACCAACCCACCCCCTGCGCCACTGTCCATGCCAAACAGGTTATGGAATGGGCAATGTATTATTGGATTTATTGACCATTGATTATTTATTAATTATAACAACTAGGCTGCTGATATTTAAGCAGCACCAGCTGCCATAATTCAATCCCTGCAACCCAAGACTTGTCAGAAGAAGTGATGGCCCTGAGACTAAGCAAGACCTCAGCATCAAACTTCAGCAGTAAGTGCCAGGATAGAATTCTCCAGGCTGTCCAAGGCCAACACAAGGTTACCTACCCCACAGAAGGCAGCAGGAGATCCACCAACCTTCTCATGCCTACTTAGAAGGTGGTGGCCAGGGAGTTCAATAGATGTGGATCTCAGAAAAGGACTGTCCTCCAATTCAGGAAGATGAACAATCACACCAGGGGTAAGTTAACCTTCTCCTAACTCACACTCTCGTAAGGTCATCAGGCGCTCACAGGGTTACAATGCACAGGGATTTCATACCATCATTGATTTTCTTACACATCTCAGCAGCATTATCTCCTGTAACATCCTGTACAGGGTGCATCTGTCGTCCTTGCATAGGACCAATCAACACACAGCATACATGCATGCTTATCATCTACTCAACCATGTGACTCACAATCCATCTGTCTTTATACAGGATAAGATTGCCCACAAGTGGGAGAATTCCCGCAGTGAGGGTGGGGGGGGAGTAGTGGAGAGAGGTTTGAATGTTGGTGGAAACTACCAGAGTTGAGGCTGCACGGTGTTTTTGAGGAGCAGATGGCAAAGGTTGCTAATGAAGAAAAGGAAAGTTCCTGCTCTGAAGGCAAGATTGATATATCCCAACAAGCCAGGAAGGGTCCATTCAGTAGTTACTGCACACTCATTAACTCTGTAAGTGCTCTTTAGTGTAGGGGACTCCACCAATTATTTTTTCTCTCTATTGAAGCCATGAGCAAGAAAAAGGACTGGGAAAACCACCTTCCTTGGAGGCTTAAGAAACCACCCGAGGTTGACTTGTCACTGTGTTTCCTGCCCCCTTCACAGCACAGAGACACACACTTTAGAGGACTCTAATTCTAGAATAGATTTGGGGGTGTCATCTGGTAAATACAGCACAGCAGGAGGAAAAAGTGACAGCAAGGTTTTCATTTTGCTGGAAACTGAACTCCCCCTGAGTTCAAATCTGATGATAAGCTTCTGGAATCAGCCCTCAGAGAAATGCTGAAGTTCAAAGACAGGCAGGGGAACAGCAGGTAGTGCTGTTACAGGCTGTCACCAGATTAGAAAGAAGCATAAAGGAATCCAAATATGTTCTCTTTGAAGTTGTGTGAAGTCATGGCTGTAACATGAGTGCATCAAGGGGACCTTTGGAAGGATGGTATCTACCCCAGAGAGTCTGGTGCAGCACTTTATGTTGGATGTGCATTCAGACCTACAACCATCGCAATAGCCAAGAGTGAGTTTTATCAGTGGCTGAGCAAGAGAGGGGACAGGTACCTCTTCTCCTCAAAATGTCAGGCACCCATAGGGAGGAGGAGCATATGCCTGATGGCCAATGGGAATCCATCCAGTGTTCTCTTCAGGCATCCAGCCACTCTAAATCTCCTCTGCCCGTGACCCCAGCAACTCCAGGTGCTCAGAACAGGGAAGATGCACTTGTTCCACACCAGGAGACCATGAGCAGTCTGGGGCCCTCCAGGCCTTGGGCCTCTATAGACACCTGCCAATGTCATCTCAGAACAGGATGTGGCAGTCAGTAGGCTGCCTGCTTCTCTGCTACAGATGAAGGAGATGCACTTAATGCAGCAGCAGGGTTAGAAAGCACTGAAAGGACAATGGTGGTACAGATGTTTACTCACTGTATATGCTTTGCACATGTGTAAAATATATTTTGCTTTTCTGTTTGAAATTCATATCTAATGAATGGCTCTTCCATCTAATGCAATGCTTCAAGGTCACCTATTTGTAACAGATGCCTCACCTATTTCACATTGAATCTCTCAGGTCTATGGTATCTCACTCAATCTCCATTTAGTAAGTCACCTTTACGTCCGCAGAAGCAACATTAAAAAATCCAGTTGCTCTATCAACATGGTTGTTGGTCAATCATATGTAAGATTTGTGCCAGAGGAGCATATAATGTGGTCCAATTAGTATAGGACGTTTGTTACCCTAATGCTGCACTGATTTCTGTTCTCCATGGATATCATAGGTTTTTAAGATGATCTACCTTGAAGCCATTCCAACCAGACACATTTTTCAGCAGACTCCATGTTATGTCTGTCAGATTTGGGTGTGTGTTACAGTTTAACAAATAGTCAGATATCTTTGCTTTTCATGGCACCCTGGAATGTGATGTTCTGATCATATTTGCAGTTAAGCATTACTCCTATGATAGTTCTCACTCTCCACCTGCATGATGCACTTGGTTACTCTTGTTAGATTGCCACAACTCTCTAATATTGTAGGTCTGTGCCTAGCCTCATGTCACTGGACTATTAAATGGGAGACTGTTGGTTTGTCAACCAGAAATATAGAAATAGATGATAAGAGTTTTTATATTTTAAAAAGAAAACGTTAACAATATAAGCATTGGTCCTCCAGCAAGTGAGTCTGGAGAATTCAAAAAGGAGATGAAAGATGAATTAACATAGAACATAGAACATAGAACATTACAGCACAGAACAGGCCCTTCGGCCTTCGATGTTGCGCCGACCAATATAAAAAGCAATGCCCCTCCAAACGAAACCATTCCCTTCTCTTCCATATACTTATCAACTAACCTCTTAAACGCCACCAAACTTTGCGCATCTACAACTGCTGCAGGCAGGGCATTCCACTCCCGAACCACCCTTTGGGTAAAGAACCTACCTCTGATATCCGTCCTATAACTCATACCTCTTAATTTAAAGCTGTGTCCCCTCGTGCTAGCTTTCTCCATCCTAGGAAAAAGGCTATCACTGTCCACCCTATCTAAACCTCTAATCATCTTATATGTTTCGAGTAGGTCCCCTCTTAGCTGCCTCCTTTCTAACGAAAACAACCTCAAATCCCTCAGCCTCTCTTCATAAGACCTGCCCTCCATACCAGGCAACATCCTGGTAAACCTCCTCTGTACCCTCTCCAATGCCTCCACATCTTTCTTATAATGCGGGACCAGAACTGCACACAATACTCCAAGTGCGGCCGCACTAGAGTTTTGTACAGTTGCAACATGACGTTGCGGCTCCGAAATTCAATCCCTCTACCAATAAAGCCAAGACTCCATATGCCTTCCTAACAACCTTCTCGACCTGACTGCCTACTTTCAGGGATCTATGCACATACACACCAAGATCCCTCTGTTCATCTAGACTACTAAGAATCCTACCTTTTGCCCTATACTCTACACATTTATTATTTCTGCCATAGTGCATTACCTCACACTTTTCCACATTAAACTCCATTTGCCACCTCTCGGCCCAGCTCTGCAACTTGTCCAAGTCTCTCTGCAAACTATAACACCCCTCTTCACTATCTCCCCCTCCTCCGACTTTGGTGTCATCCGCAAATTTACTAATCCATCCTTCAATACCCTCATCCAGATCATTTATAAAAATTACAAACAGCAGGGGCCCAAAACAGATCCCTGAGGTACACCACTTGTAACCGAACTCCACGATGAATATCTCCCATCAACCACCACCCTCTGTCTTCTATCTGCTAGCCAATTCCTAACCCAATTAGCTAAATCACCCTCTATCCCATCCATCTGCATTTTCTGCAGAAGTCTTCCATGGGCCACCTTATCAAACGCCTTACTAAAGTCCATATATACCACATCAACCGCCTTACCCCCATCCACCTCTTTAGTCACTTTTTCAAAAACTCAATGAGGTTAGTAAGGCACGACCTACCCTTCACAAAACCATGCTGACTATCCCCAATCAATTCATTTCTCTCTAAATAACTATAAATCCTATCCCTAATAATTCTCTCCAATACTTTGCCCACAGCAGAAGTAAGACTCACTGGCCTATAATTCCCTGGAAGTTCTCTCTTCCCCTTCTTGAACAATGGGACCACATTCGCTATCCTCCAGTCCTCCGGAACCACACCCGTAACCAACGACGACCTGAAGATCAGAGCCAGAGCTCTGCAATCGCCTCTCTTGCCTCCCAGAGAATCCTAGGGTAAATCCCGTCCGGCCCAGGGGACTTATCCAACTTCAAACCCTCGAGAATATCTGGCACATCCTCCCTATCTACTTCGATACTTTCCAGTTTGCTACCCTGTACCTCAGTGTTCTCCATAACTACATTTACATCACCCTGCGTGAATACCGAAGAGAAATATTTATTCAATACCTCTCCAATCTCCTCAGGCTCCATGCACAACTTCCCACTGCTGTCTATGACTGGCCCTAATCTTGCCCTAACCAATCTTCTATTCTTAACATATCTAAAGAAAGCTTTGGGATTCTCTCTAATCCTATCAGCCAAAGTCTTCTCATGTCCTCTCTTTGCTCTCCTCAATTGCCCCTTTAGCTCCTTCCTGGCAGCTATTGAACAGACTGTTTTCATCAGTCTTCACTATAGAGGATGCAAGTAACATCCCAGAAGCAGCTTTAAACCAGAAAATGGAAAGAATGGAGGAACTCTGGAAAACTACAGCACCAGAGAAGTTTACTGAATAAATTGTTAAAGCTGCAGGTTAACAAGAGCCCAAGTCCTGATGGACTTCATCCTGGGGTCTTATATTAAATGTCTAGTGAGACAGTTAATACTCTGGTTTTAATTTTCCAAAACTCACTAAGTTCAGAGAAGGTCCCACTAGGTTGGAAGACGGCAAATATAATTCCATTATTCAAAAAGGGAGGGAGATAGAAAGTGGGAAACTGTTAGCTTAACATCTGTCATAGGGAAAATGTTAGAAGCTATTATTAAATAAGCAGGGCATTTGGATAAGCTTAAAATCAGGCAGAGTCAACATGTTTTATTTATTTTATTTCAACATGTTGATTGAGAGAGTTCAGAGGAGATTTACAAGGATGCTGCCTGGATTGGGAGGCAGGCCTTATGAGGATAGGTTGAGGGAGCTGGGACTCTTCTCACTGGAGAGACGTAGGTTGAGAGGCAACCTGATAGAGGTTTATAAAATGTTGACAGGAATAGATAGGGTGGACTCTCAGAGACTATTTCCCCGAGCTGAAATGGTCACTACGAGAGGACACAGATTTAAGGTGCAGGGAAGCAAATACAGAGGGGATGTTAGGGGTAAGTTTTTCACTCAGTGGGTGGTGAGTGAATGGAATCGGCTGCCGTCGGAGGTGGTAGAGGCGAACTCGCTGGGGTGTTTCAAAAGACTTCTGGATGAGTATATGGGAACGAATGGGATAGGAGGTTATAGATAGTCTGTGGATTTCTAGGTATAGATGTGATCGGCGCAACTCATGGGCCAAAGGGCCTGTTTGTGCTGTAGTGTTCTATGTTCTATGTTTTTGTATAAAGGAAATCATGTTTAACCAATTTATTTGAGTTCTTCAGCAAGTAACATGTTGTGAATAAAGAGGAACCAGTGGATGTACCATATTTAGATTTCAACAAGGTATGTGATAAAAAGCTACATCAAAAGTTATTATGGGAAATAAAAGCTCATGGTATTGGCATGAATAGAAGACTGGCTGGGCAATACATGTCAGATAGTGGGCATAGATAGGTCATCTGGTTGGCAAGATGTAAGAAGTTGTATGTCACAAGCATCAGTGCTGTGACCGCAACTGTTCATAATTGATATAAATGGAGGAAGAGTTTAAAAGGGTGATTGCCAAATTTGCCGATAATATGAAGGTAGATAGAAAAGTAAGTTGTGAAGAGGACACAAGGAGGTTACAAGTAGGAGTATAACATGGGAAAATGTGAACTTGTCCATTTTAGCAGGAGAAATAAGAAAGCATATTACTTAGATCAGTGATAGGCAACATAGATAATGAAATGTCAGACAAGTGGCCCTCCTTCATCTCCGTGGGCCGTAAGCTATAAGTCAAACTTGTTCACTAACCATGACCCCATGAACAGAATTAAATACATTTAATACATGCCAAATATTTCATAATGAGTTATAGAAAGTACATGATCATTTATGTATCTATAGAAATATCATCAAATCCAAATGGTAAAAACAAAAAATAATTTACACTTTGGATGCAGAGGGAGTGCACAGCTCTTACAGTAAATATGTATGTTATTCACATGCAATTTGCTTCGTTTGATCAAAGAACAAAGAACAAAGAACAAAACAGCTCGGGAAACAGGCCCTTCGGCCCGACGAGTCCGCGCCACCACCCTGATGTTCCCACCTTTACCCGCGATCCCTGTCCATGTTTATAGATCTATGGATTCAAAACCAAATTTGAGACAATTTAGGAAGAATTTGTTTTGCCAATTAGCCTAAGAGCACATCTTTGGGATGTGGAAGGAAACCGGAGCACCTGGAGAAAACCCACGCAAGCACGGGGAGAATGCGCAAACTCCCGCAGACACAGGCCCAAATCCATATATCTGCACAGCACAGCGATAGTCACTGAGCTGTCGTGTTGCCCATCAAATGGTCCAGGTCAAGCATACACTAACGATGTGAAGCACTAGGATACTCTGGAAAAAAAAATCCAAGAGCAGCCCTCTCACGTCCCATCGCGTGTATGCCCTCGTTAGACAACAAGGTGGACCAAAGCACCTGTAGGATAAAAACAAGTACATCAATATCATCATCTATTTACACACTTCCCATGGACTCCCAAGGCTCATGATCCCTATTTTAAATCAGTTTTCTATACCCCTCCATTCCCATTCTGTTCATGTGCCCATCTAAGTATTTTTTAAATAACTCTAGAGTACCTGCCTCCACCACTTTACTTGGCAGCGCATTCCATACCGCCATCACTCTCTGTGTGAAAAAACTCCCTCTAGCATCCAAATTATACCTTATCCCCCTCACCCTAAGCCCATGACCTCTGTCGTTGCTTTTTGTATATATCACTTCAGACATGCCAGTAGGAAAATATTGCATAGATGGATATCAGCGGAATGTGATCACTCTGCATGTAGGCAATGGCCAACAAAATTCTCCTGGGCTGCGCTCAGAACCCGGATAGGTCATACATGTCCCCCAAACCATTGGTTGCCATACTAATCTAAATGGTAGGAAATTACAAAGCTCTGAGGTGCTGAGAGATCTGGATGTCCTAGAGCATAAATTACAAAAATCTAATATGCAGGTACAGCTAGCAATTAGGAAAATGAATAAAATGTTATAAATTTATTGCGATGGGAATTAAATACAAAAGTAGAAGGTTATGCTCCAGTTATATAGGGCACTAGTGCCTCTGCATGTGAAGTACTGTTTATAATATTGGTCTCATTTAAGGAAGGATGTAAATGTGTTGGAAGAAGTTAAGAGAAGGTTAAGAGACTAATACATGGAATGGATGGTTTGTCTTATGAGGAAAGATTGGACAGGACAGACTTTGTATTTGCTGGCGTTTAAAGGAGTAAATGCTAACTTGATTGAAAAACAAGATACTAAGAGGATTTGACATGGCAGATGTGGAGAGGATGTTTTCTTTTGTGAAACAATCCAGAACTAGGAATCATTGTTTAAAAAGTAAGGGGTTGTCCATTTAAAAAGATGAGGTGAATTCTTTTCATACAAATGATTGTGCATCTTTGGAAACTGAAAAGGTGATGGAAGCAATGTCTTTGAATACTTTTAAGGAAGAGATGAATAGATTTTTGATAAGCAAGGGGAGGATATCTGGGTAGTAGGATGCATATTTGAGATTACTATCAAGTCAGCCATGATCTTACCAAATGGCAGAGTAGGCTTGATGGACCGAATGGCCTACTCCTCTTCCTTGTATGTATGCACTTGAAGGTTTCTGAAGGACAATCACATGGTTATTTGATCATGACAGTGTCAATATCCTTGGCTTCCTCATGCACATCTTAATCTGTTCGAACTAGAAATATGGAAGTCTCTAATTGAATGAGAGTGAAGCTTCAGTACATCTGTTGTATAGTCTCTAGTATTAATGCTTTAATGTGGTGATGAGGGTCACTAGGCCATGTCAATCTTGGATACCAAGGCAATGCCAGAGATGAACTTGGGCATTTCCAAATAAAGGCTGGTCATGAGAGCTTGTCAGTGATCAACGGTGCTGATGAAGCTCTCTCTGTGAACAGAGAGGTAACCTAGTTCATAGGCTCCCATCCATAATTGTGAGTGTCATATCACAGAATCGCATCATGCGGAATCAGTATCAGGATGAAGCAAGAAATGTATTCATGCATGAGAGATGCTTTAGTCTAGATTCAGATCAGGACGCCTGAGTTTAAGAGCTGTGGGGTTATGCTGCAACTATACTGGACGTCGGTGAGACCACATTTGGAATATTGTGTATAGTTTTCGTCACCTCATTACAAGAAGGATGTGGAAGCATTGGAGAGAGTGCAGAGAAGTTTTACCAGAATGCTGCCTCATTTGGAGGGTAGGTCTTAAAGAGAAAAGGTTGAGGGAGCTGGGGCTTTTCTCTTTAGAGAGGAGGAGGATGAGAGGCGACTTAATAGAGATTTATAAGATGATGAGGGGGGATAGATAAAGTGGACGTGCAGAGACTATTTCTTTGGGTGGATGTAGCTGTTACTAGGAGGCATAACTATAAGATTCATGGTGAGAGATATAGGAGGGATATCCGAGGTAGATTCTTCACTCAGAGAGTGGTTGGGGTGTGGAATGCACTACCTGCTGTGATAGTGGAGTTAGACACTTAAGGAACTTCCAAGCGGTTATTGGATATGGAGCACACCAGAATGATAGGGAGTGGGATAGCTCGATCTTGGGTTTGGACATAGCTCGGCACAACCTCAAGGGCTGAAGGGCCTGTAGTGAGCTATACTGTTCTATGTTTCAATGTTTTCTATCAGTCCTGTGATGTTCAAGTGACAAGCAGTGGTTGATGATCGTCCTCCTGGCAATAATCCTGTATATTGCTATGAACGCACTGGTGTTTGCAGTGTTGTTTCTGCTTCTTGAAGACTGCCATGGAGGTTGAAATGTTGGGGAAATGATTGAAAGGTCTTCTTGCTTCACAGTGAGTGCTGTTGGAGTTCTTACCCCATTACAGAATGGCAGCATGTTCCATCTGGGAATTATGGAGTTACATTCAGATCAGCTTTATTCATCCTAGGAGCACTAAACATTATTATGTGCCAAACTACATAGAACATAGAACATTACAGCGCAGTACAGGCCCTTCGATGTTGCGCTGGCCAGCGGACCCTCTAACCTAAACTATTCCAATATCATCCATATGCCTATCCATCGACCATTTGAATGCCCCCAAAGTAGGCGAGTCCACAACTGCTGCAGGCAGGGCATTCCACGCCCTCACCACCCTCTGTGTATAGAACCTGCCTCTGACATCTGTCCTATAACTACCACCTCTTAATTTAAAGTTATGTCCCCTCATGTTGGTATTCACCATCTGAGGAAAAAGGCTCTCACTATCCACCCTATCCAGTCCTTTGATCATCTTATACGCCTCAATTAGGTCACCGCGTAACCTTCTTCTCTCTAATGAAAATAACCTCAGGTCCCTCAGCCTTTCCTCATAAGGCCTTCCCACCATACTAGGCAACATCCTGGTAAACCTCCTCTGCACCCTTTCCAATGCTTCCACATCTTTCTTATAATGCGGCAACCAGAACTGTACGCAATACTCCAAGTGCGGCCGCACCAGTTTTGTACAGTTGTAAGGTGGGTGTTAGGGTGGACAGTGATAGCCTTTTTCCTAGGATGGAAAAAGCTAGCACGAGGGGACACAGCTTTAAATTAAGGGGTGATAGTTATAGGACGGATATCAGAGGTAGGTTCTTTACCCAAAGGGTGGTTCGGGAGTGGAATGCCCTGCCTGCAGCAGTTGTAGATGCGCCAAGTTTGGTGGCGTTTAAGAGGTTAGTTGATAAGTATATGGAAGAGAAGGGAATGGTTTAGTTTGGAGGGGCATTGCTTTTTATATTGGTCGGCGCAACATCGAAGGCCTGTTCTGTGCTGTAATGTTCTATGTTCTATGTTCTATGTAACGTAACCTCACGGCTCCTAAATTCAATCCCTCTACCAATAAAAGCTAACACACTGTACGCCTTCTTAACAACTTTATCAACCTGGGTGCCAACTTTCAAAGAGCTATGTACTTGTACCCCAAGATCCCTCTGCTCGACAACACTATTAAGGGTCCTTCCATTAGCCCTATATTTCATATGCCTGTTATTCCTACCAAAGTGAATCACCTCACACTTATCTGTATTGAATTCCATTTGCCACCTCACGGTCCAGCTCTGCAACCTATCTATGTCCCTCTGCAAACTGTAACATCCATCCTCGCTGTCTACAACTCCCCCCACTTTGGTATCGTCAGCAAATTTACTAATCCAACCCTCTACACCCTCATCTAGGTCATTTATAAAAATGACAAACAGCAGTGGCCCCAAAACAGATCCTTGAGGTACACCACTTGTAACTGCACTCCAGGTTGAATATTTCCCATCAACCACCACCCTCTGTCTTCTATCAGCTAGCCAATTCCTAATCCAAACTGCTAAATCACCTTCAATCCCATGCATCTGCACTTTCTGCAGTAGCCTACCATGGGGAACCTTATCAAACGCTTTGCTAAAATCCATATACACTACATCAACTGCCTTACCCTTATCTACCTCTTTGGTCACCTCCTCAAAAAACTCAATAAGGTTTGTGAGGCACGACCTACCCTTCACAAAACCGTGCTGACTATCCCTAATCAATTTATTTCTCTCTAGATGCTTATAAATCCTATCCCTTATAATTACTTTCCAAGACTTTGCCCACAACAGAAGTCAGGCTCACTGGTCTATAATTTCCAGGATGGTCCCTACTCCCTTTTTGAACAAAGGGACAACATTTGCCATCCTCCAGTCTTCCGGCACTATACCTGTAGCCAACGACGACATGAAGATCAAAGCCAAAGGCTCTGCAATCTCCTCTCTAGCCTCCCAGAGAATCCTAGGGTAAATCCCATCTGGCCCAGGGGACTTATCAATTTTCATACTCTCAAGATTCGCTAACACCTCCTGCTTATGAACCTCAATCCTGCCCAGTCTACAACCTGGTATTCGCAGTATTCTCTCCGACAACATTGTCTTTCTCCTGCGTGAATACTGACGAAATATACTCATTCAGTGTCTCTCCTATCTCCTCAGGCTCCACGCACAACTTCCCACTGCTATCTCTGACTGGCCCTAATCTTGCCCTAACCAATCTTTTATTATTTATATACCTGTAAAAAGCTTTAGGATTCTCCTTAATCCTATCCGCCAAAGTCTTCTCGTGTCCTCTTCTAGCTCTTCTCAACTCCCTCTTTAGCTCCATCCTGGCTAATTTATAGCTCTCCAGTGTCCTAACAGAGCCTTCACGTCTCATTATATAAGCCTCCTTCTTCCTCTTCACCAGAGATTCAACTTCCCTAGTACACCATGGTTCCCTCACTCGACCACTTCCTCATTGCCTGGCAGGTACATATTCATTAAGGACATGCAGAAGCTGTTCCTTAAATATGCTCCACATTTCAGATGTCCCCAGCCCCTGCAATTTCCTGCTCCACCCTATGCCTCCTAACTCTCTCCTAATAGCCTCATAATTACCTTTCCCCCAGCTATAACTACTGTTATTCGGTATGTGCCCATCCCTTTCCATCACTAAGGTAAATGTAACCGAATTGTGGTCACTATCACCAAAGTGCTCACCCACCTCCAAGTCTAACACCTGGTCTGGTTCATTACCCAGTACCAAATCCAATATAGCCTCACCTCTTGTTGGCCTATCTACATACTGAGTCATGAAACCTTCCTGCACACATTGAACAAAAACTGACCCCTCTAACGTACTTGAACTATAGCTTTTCCAATCAATATTAGAAAAGTTAAAGTCCCCCATTACAACTACCCTGTTACTTTCATACCTATCCAGGATCAACTTTGCAATCCCTTCCTCTACTTCTCTGGAACTTTTTGGAGGCCCATAAAAAACTCCCAACAGTGTGACCTCTCCTTTCTTGTTTCTAATCTCAGCCCACACTACCTCAGCGGACAAGTCCACATCAAATGTCTTTTCTGCCACCGTAATGCTGTCCTTAACTAACAATGCCACTCCTCCCCCTCTTCTACCACCACCTCTGCTCTGACTGAAACATCTGAACCCCGGAACCTGCAACAACCATTCCTGCCCCTGCTCTATCCACGTCTCTGAAATGGCCACAACATCGAAGTCCCAAGCACCAATCCAGGCTGCAAGTTCATCCACCTTATTGCGTATGCTCCTCGCATTAAAGTATACACACTTCAAACCACCCTCCCGTTTGCCACTATACTGCTGCGACCTAGAAACCTTATCCGTGACCTCCCTATTCACATCCTCCTGTATACTGGCACAACAATTCAGGTTCCCATCCCCCCCCCGAATCAGTTTAAACCCCCCCAAAAAGCACTGGCAAATTTACCCCCCAAGATATTGGTACCTCTCCGGTTCAGGTGCAGACCATCCCTCTTGTAGAGGTCCCACCTTCCCCAGAATGAGCCCCAATTGTCCAAATACCTGAACCCTTCCCTCCTGCACCATCCCTTTAGCCACGATTTCAAATGTTCTCTCTCCCTATTCTTTTCTATGCCATCCCTCAGCACAGGTAACAAACCAGAGATAACCACTCCGTTTGTTTTAGCCCTAAGTTTCCACCCTAACTCTCTGAATTTCTGCTTTATATCCCCATCCTTTTTCCTACCTACGTCATGGGTACCTACATGCACCACAACTTGGGGCTGGTTCCCCTCCCCCTTAAGGATCTCGAATACTCAGTTAGAGATATCACTGACCCCAGCGCCCGGGAGGCAACATACCAACCGTGAGTCCCGCTGCTTCCCACAAACTCTCCTATCTATCCCCTTAACTAGGGAGTCCCCAATCACTAATCCAGATCTTTTCTTCCCCCTTCCCACCTGAGCATCAAGGACAGGCTCAACTCCCGAGACCTGTACTCCATGGCTTACCCCGGTTGTATCTTCATCCCCAACAGCATCCAAAGCAGACTACTTATTACATAGAGGAACAGCCTCAGGGGAACTCTGCACTGACTGCTTCTTACCCCTTCTAACAGTCACCCATGTATCACATTTAGGAGTAACTATCTCCCTGTAGCTTTTATCAATAGCCATCTCTGCTTCCTTAATAAGTCTTAGTTCCTCCAATTCCAACTCCAGGTCCCTAACATGGTCCTCCAGGAGGTGGAACTGGATGCACCTCTGGCAGGTGTAATCAGCTGGGACACTACCAGCGTCCCTCACCTCAAACATCCCACAGGAGGTACATCGCACTGCCAGCACTGCCATCCCTATTACTTCCTTTACACAGAAACAAATATAAACTTAAACTTACCTACTCACACTGCCAGTTGCTCTCCTTTTTTTATTAGGTTAGAGGAAGGGGGAGGGCTGGGATACTCTACACGTGTAGAGTATCGGGATTCTTCACCTTCCCAATTTATGGAGGTCCAGGTGAAAAAAAAACTCCTGCACAGGCCTCCCTGTGACTACTTCCTGTTTCCGCTTTTAAAAGTTAAAAAAAAACAGAGACGATTTTTGGGGGAAAAAAAACACAGAAATTTACTCACCAGCTCTCCTCACACCAGCTGCTCCCAAGGAACAATAAGGCCGATTCTCCGAGGTAAGTAACTCTTATAGTGTAAAAAAAAACTCCTGCACAGGCCTCCCTGTGACTTCTTCCTGTTTCCGGTTTTAAAAGTTAAACTATAAAGGTCATTGGTGACCTATTGTACACATTTATGATAGAGCAATGCGATAATCTGCACATGTCTCCAGGGGGCCCGAAATGAACCACTTCCAAATGGGTTAAGTGTGGCAGTCATCTTTAGAGCCACTGGCAATAGGTGACCTCCCAGGATCTGTGCATGAATGTCCTCTTAAAGAATGTAGCCACCATGTCCATTCACAGACAAAGGCATCTGTGGCACTGACCCTTGCTAATCTACAAGTATGGGGGTGGGGGTTTTGTGGTGCGGTGGTTAATGCTCCTGCTATGGAACCATAGTAAGAAGTCTGACAACACCAGGTTTAAGTCCAACTGATTTATTTGATAGTAAACTCACAAGCTTTCGAGGTGTTTCGACCTCTTTGTCAGGTGAATGAGGTGTTCTGGTCTCAGATGGCACATATACAGCACAGACAGTTTACAGATTACTGATTAGAATGCGAATCTTTACACCGAGGGAACAGTCCCTTCCTGTTGGCGAACACTTCAGCAGTCATGGGCATTCAGCCTCCGACCTTCAGGTAAGCATTCTCCAAGGTGGCCTTTACGACACGCTACAGTGCAGAGTCGCTGAGCAGTTATAGACAAGTTCTGCACACATGAGGACGGTCTTAACAAGGATCTTGGCTTCATGTCACACTATCTGTAACCCCCATGACTTGCCTGGGTTTGCAAAACCTCACTTACAGTACTGTCTGGAGACAATGCACATCTCTCTAACCTGTGCTCAGTGCTTCTTCCACTCACATTGTTAGGCAATTTAAGACTTGATTAGCAGGTTAGGTGTAAAGATTCACATTCTAATCAGTAATCTGTAAACAGTCTGTGCTGATATATGTGCTGTTTGAGACCAGAACAGCTCATTCAGCTGACGAAGAAGACAGCCTCGAAAGCTTGTGAGTTTACTATCAAATAAATTGGTTGGACTTAAACCTGATGTTGTCAGACTTCTTATTGTGTTTACCCCAGTCCAACTCTGGCATCTCTACATCATGGAATCATAGTACAGAGAGGGACCAATCAGTCCATCAAATCTGCCCTGACTCTGAAAGAGCATCACACCTGGCCCTCCCCTTTACCCTATTCCTGTAATCCCAGGCATTATCATGGTTAATTCATCTAACCTATACATTTTTGGACTGTGGGAGGAAACCAATGCACACGTCAGGAGAACATACAATTTCCATAGTTACCCAAAGCTGGAATCGAACTCAGGCCTTGACATTCTGAGACAGCAGTGCTAATCACTGCCTCTGAGCCAGAAGCTCTGGGTTTTGGCCAAAGGTGGTGTGTTCATGATGTGGTCAAACAGGTTGAGTACCAACCTGCAAAATCCAACATGCGTCAATGGCAAGCAGTAAGAATAGGAGCCAAGTCCAGACTTTGTGTGGAATGACACTGCTCAAGCTAAAGCGACAGACTAGCCAATGTTTCAGAAAAAAACTCATCTTGGGACACCTCTAGATATGGGAAGAGAAACAATTACAAGTAGTGAGGCATCTTTGGTACACTCTAGGTCACATCAAACATCTTCGCGGAATTGGAGTCTCTGCCTTAGCTTCCAGGTTTTTGTGGGACCTGCTGACTTGTGCTCCCCAAGATGAACGTCTTCCCTTTGCCTTGTCTGATGACAATAGGCCCTTCTCCTTGTTACATGAAAGCTGTAAAGAAGGCAGCATTGCCTGCTGCTTGTACTCTGAACTTGTGTCTGTGTAAAAATAATGGAGAAACATGATTGACCTTAACTATAATGATCACTTCCCATTTACAAGAGGCATTGTGAAGCCTTTGGGCTGCCTTCTATCCAGCTATTCCATCCCCAAGTCCTTGCTTGCAGCTATAGCACAGCCTTAACTCAGCACAGGTAATTTTTGCAATGATCCTGTATATTGCTACGAATGTGCAGGTGTTTGCAGTGCTGTTCCTGCCTCTTGAAGGCTGCCATAGGCATTGAAATGCTGGGGAAATGATTGGAAGGTCTTCTTGCTTCACAGTGAGTGCTGTTGGAGTTCTTACCCCATTACAGAACAGCCACATGTTCCATCTGGGAATTATGGAGTTACATTCAGATCAGCTTTATTCATCCTAGGAGCACTAAACATTATTATGTGCCAAACTATAAAGGTCATTGGTGACCTGTTGTATGTAATTATGAATAGAGCAATGCAATAATCTGCACATGTCTCTAGGAAACCCTGAAATGAACCACTTCCAAATGGGTTAAGTGTGGCAGTCATCTTTAGAGCCACTGGCAATAGAAGACCTCCCAGGATATGTGCATGAATGTCCTCTTAAAGAAGGTAGCCACCATGTCCATTAACAGGCAAAGCCATCTATGGCACTAACTCTTGCTCATCTACAAGTATGGGGTGGGGATCTTGTGATCACCCAGGAAAGATACACAACACTTGGCAAGAATTGATGGACAAGGTGAAGACTTTGTCAGATGCAAAAGAAAATGGAGGCTGCAGGAACTTTGAACATATGGAGCTGAATTTTCACTTTGATGGCAGGAAACAGGAGTTGGGTCTTTCTCCCAGTGCCAAACAGCCCAACCTATCACACACTAATCCACCTTCCCTGGTATATCCCTGTCCTCCAAACTGAACCATTTGGATGTCCCCTTGTCCTATGTCAACCCCACTCCTCCCCAAGGAGTTCCTATGCATAGTGACCTATCAGAAACCACACCAGGAGATCATTAAATTACCCCCTTCTGGATAACAATTCCCCATTTACAAGCCATAGATGCTTTCCCTGACTGTGACAGTGCTATCTGTCACCCAGTACCGAGACACCAATACCAAAATATATGAGGAACTGACTATGTCCTGCACACTATGCTGTGCACATGACCGACAGACCCTCTCCCTCTCTAGAATGGAACCAAGTCATGCATGTCAGATGTAGCCCTGTTGCATGGTGCACACTGCCCCAGAGACTGCTTTTAATTTTCTTGCCCCAACTACGTGGTGCACATTTCACCAGTCACTGACACACTTCCACTGTGTGCCTTTAATTGTCATCTCCACCCCAACAGTGATGTGACTCTGTCCACCTCTTCCTTCCCAGACTCCAGTCACCTCACTCACACAGCCATGCAGCTGTGTCAACCCCTTCTGTTACCTCCCGTCAAGTGCATGCCTTCCATCTCCCTTCCCTTTCCACTGGTTTTGCCTGACAACCTAGGCATGGCATCAGAGCAGCCACAAGAGCATCACAATGGAAGATAGAATTTTTTTAGGAAGATTGTACATAATGTTTGTCTAAGTGCTGGGCAAGCATGGAAACGGGAAAAAAATCATGCCTATTTTTGGGTGAGCTCCCAGATCTGATCATATTGCACTTAGGAAAAAAAGGTAAGTGTGATTCTCATACACAGAGAGTGGATGGAGCCTATTCACACTGGAAAGCCAGCTAATGTAGATATGCTATTATGCATGCACAGACTGACTAGGGCACTAGTGCACTCAAGCTCCAGTATACCGAGAGATGTCCTGTCCATCCCCCACAAACATGGCCATCCTTCCACTGGATATCTCCGATCTCTCATCTGTGCCTCCCCCACCCCCGTTTACCATCTTCACTCCCTGATGCAGAGTTCCTTTCTTCTCTTCCTCCTACAGACCTCTTCCTCCCCATTCCCTCGTTCACCTGTCTCGCCCCGTCCCTTCAGATCTTGTTCCCTCAGGCCCTACCCACCAGGCAGTGCCAGGTTGCCCAGTGAATACTTCCAGGGTCCCATGGTAGCAGTGCTAGTCCCTGCCCTGACAACCAGGGAGACTTCAATGGCCTCTGGCCCCACTGGCAAGGCCACCACATTTGCCCCCCTACTGGTGGGGATCATCTGTAATCCTCGCCGTGTGGCCTTGCCAGTGGCCCGGACTATTGTGTCCTGAGCTCACTAATTAAACAAAAAAAAGGCCGATTAATTTTTAAATCCTGGGCATAGGCTAATGATGTAGACAGAATCGGGGCTGGCAATATTGGGAGAAGTGAGAAATTGGGTGCAAGCCCAACATTTTGCTTCTAGCTTATATTTCCCATCCCACTGTGCTTTTCAATGAATGCAAGGGGGTGGAAAAATCCTGCCTGATATATTTCCACTGCTGGAGAGATGGGAAACCTCTGCCCTTTGGCCTTCTACTTCCCTCCATGAAGATGCTTCTTAAAAGCTAGTTCTTTAATCCATGTTTTCTGGCCTGTTCTATCATCTCCTTTTTTGGCTCTGTCAAGTTTTATTTGACAAAGTTCTTGTGAAGTGCCATGGGACATTTTACTACATTCAACAAGAAGAAAAGACTAGCTTTAAAATTGCATTTTTCACAACCATTTTCAAAACACTTTACAGCTTGTTGTAATCCAGGAAACATGACAACCAAAATTCCCACAAACAGCAATATGATAATGTCTGCGTAATCTGTTCTCTCGTGATAATTCAGCATCAAATATTGGCCAGGACACCAGGGTAACTCCTCTGCTCTTCTTCAAAATAGTACCAATTAAGGGAGACACTCTGGTCAAAATTCTAGGTCGTGGCTGTTTCATGCCATCAAAGTGAAAATTCAGCTCCATATGCTGAAAGCTCCTGCAGCCTCCATTTTCTTTTGCATTTGACAAAGTCTTTACTTTGTCCATCAATTCCTGCCAAATGTTGTGTATTTTTCCTGAGTGACCTGTTGCTACAAACAAAACAACCTAGACATCTGACAGAAAGAGCATCAAACTAGTGGCTAAAAATTGAAGTGCTTTGCTGTTCTAGCAAATCAAAATTAGGTATCCATGAGTATAGCGGGCCATCAGCTGCAACAGAATTGTACTCAACCACATTCCGTAACCAACGTCACGGTCTGGCATATTCCCCAGTCTGTCATTACCATCAAGTTGGTCTTCAACCCTAGTTTAGTGAAGACGCATGTCAGGAAAACATAAAGCATAACTAATATTGAAATGCCAACCTGGTGAAGTTACGACACAGGACTATTCACATGCCAAACTCTAGTAGTACATGATAGGCAGGACTAAGTGATCGCACAACCAGCTGATCTAAGATCTGAAATCTTGCCACATCCAGTTGTGAAACATTTACCCGAAGGTCGGAGGCCAAATGCCCGTGACCTCTTCACGACACACGACAGCGCAGAGTCGCTGAGCAGAGACTGATAGCCAAGTTCCGCACACATGAGGACGGTCTTAACAGGGATCTTGGCTTAATGTCACATTATCTGTAACCCCCATGACTTGCCTGGGTTAGCAAAAAACCTCACTTACTGTGCTGTCTGGAGACAATACACATCTCTCTAACCTGTGCTCAGTGCTCCTTCCACTCACATTGTTAGCCACTTTAAGACTTGAATAGCAGGTTGGGTATAAAGATTCTCATTCTAATCAGCAATCTGTAAATTGTCTGTGCTGATACGTGTGCTATTACAGACTAGAACACCTAATTCGCCTGATGAAGACTATAAAGCTGAAAGCTTGCGAGTTTACTATCAAATAAATCGGTTGGATTTAAAACTGATGTTGTCAGACCTCTTACTGTGTTTACCCCAGTCCAACGTTGGCATCTCTACATCCTGACTATTTGACCAGGGCTAAAGGGCAAAGTCTCTGAGAATTTCAATCAGAATAGCTGTTTCCCCTAAGTCAATGCTTCATGAGAATACCGCTTGCATTGGTTTCGATGTTTGGCCACAAGACGACCTTGGCAATGGAGATTGTAGTATTGAAGCCTCTGGAGACCAGTTGCTGTGCTGATTAGAGCAGATCTTGTCTAGACATACTTCACAGGTTGAGGACTGCAGCATAGTAACTTGTATGGTCTCAGGCACATTTCTCAACTAAGTGCTTGGTTGAGCATAATGCTCATTGCACCAGGCTGCTGGACTGTGATTATAGGAGACTATTCATGATGTGCCCAAAGCCCCAAGTGTGTGCAAAGCTCCAAAGTCACTGAACATGAGCTGGCAAGTATTGTCCTTCATTGTGCTCTGAGGATGCTGGGTGTAGCAAAGTGTCTCCTGAGGTTGATTGTGACGGTTGATTATTCCTTGTGGCTGGTAGGTGGATGATTTTAAACAATACGGAGTACAAAACAACTGGGACCAAGTGCCCCTTACCAATCTATTCAAAACGGTCAGTCACCATGACACGTTTGGTCCATGGAAGGTTCAGGACTTAATGTAGGAACAGTGACTCTTTGGTTTAATGTGGTTTGAGTGTGCTACATGATGCACACCTGGATACTATATCCTCATAGATTTAGGGATTCCTTTGCCTTGTATCTGATCGCTTCCTGCCCTGGGTGCCCTTGGTGGAGTTGCTGGATATAGTACCTCTACAGAAAAGAGGGGGTGACAAATCACTGGCCGTGTAAAATATATCTTGTACAGTTAACCCATCTCTCATGGAGAATAATGTGTGGAACTGGTGGGAAGCTCTTTTGAGAAGTAGAAGCAACCTTTCACAATGTGATTGTGAAGCATGTGAGATCCGACTGTAGAACATCCTTGAGTTCCTAGATTTGATGAGAGGAAAGCAACTTTATAATCATAATCATCATATTTATATGTCAATATCTTCCTTGTAAACTGCCCTGGCAGGGCTCTGAAAAGGATTTCAGCCAAGTGCAACTCCTTACCACATTTGCAGATGAAACTGAGATTGTAATGTTGCAACATGAGCATTATAGAATCATAGAATTATAGAAAAACTGCAGCATAAACCGGCCCTTCAGCCCATAAGTTGCGCCAATCTTATCTCTACCTACTAGGCTCTTTGTTCTTTGTATTAATCCAGAAGTCTCTTTAAAGAACCTATTGAATTTGCCTCCACCACCATTGATGACAGCCGATTCCACTCACCCACCATCTCTGAATGAAAAACTTACCCCTGACATCTCCTCTGTACCTATTCCCCAGCACTTTAAACCTGTGTCCTCTTGTGGCAGCCATTCCATCCCTGAAGAAAATCTTCTGAGAGTCCACCCAATCAATACCTCTCTTCATCTTATACACCTCTATCAGGTCTCCTCTCATCTTTTGTCTCTCCAAGGAGAAAAGACCAAGCTTTCTCAACCTATCCTCATAAGGCATGCCACCCAATCCAGGCAACATCCTTGTAAATCTCTGCATCCTTTCAATGGCTTCCACTTCCTTCCCATAATGAGGCAGCCAGAACTGAGCACAGTACTCCAAGTGGGGTCTGACCAGGGTCTTATAAAGTTGCAGCATTATCTCCCGACTCCTAAACTCAATTCCTCGATTGATGAAATCCGGTACTGGAGAGAATTATTAGGGATAGGATTTATAGTTATTTAGAGAGAAATGAATTGATTGGGGATAGTCAGCATGGTTTTGTGAAGGGTAGGTCGTGCCTTACAAACCTCATTGAGTTTTTTGAAAAAGTGACTAAAGAGGTGGATGGGGGTAAGGCGGTTGATGTGGTATATATGGACTTTAGTAAGGCGTTTGATAAGGTGGCCCATGGAAGACTTCTGCAGAAAATGCAGATGTATGGGATAGAGGGTGATTTAGCTAATTGGGTTAGGAATTGGCTAGCAGATAGAAGACAGAGGGTGGTGGTTGATGGGAGATATTCATCTTGGAGTTCGGTGACAAGTGGTGTACCTCAGGGGTCTGTTTTGGGGCCCCTGCTGTTTGTAATTTTTATAAATGATCTGGATGAGGGTATTGAAGGATGGATTAGTAAATTTGCAGATGACACTAAAGTCGGTGGAGTGGTAGATAGTGAAGAGGGTGTTATAGTTTGCAGAGAGACTTGGACAAGTTGCAGAGCTGGGCCGAGAGGTGGCAAATGGAGTTTAATGTGGAAAAGTGTGAGGTAATGCACTATGGCAGGAATAATAAATGTGTAGAGTATAGGGCTAATGGTAGGATTCTTAATAGTGTTGATGAACAGAGGGATCTTGGTGTATATGTGCATAGATCCCTGAAAGTAGGCAGTCAAGTCGATAAGGTTGTTAAGAAGGCATATGGAGTCTTAGCTTTTATTGGTAGGGGGATTGAATTTCGGAGCCGCAACGTCATGTTGCAACTGTACAAAACTCTAGTGCGGCCGCACTTGGAGTATTGTGTGCAGTTCTGGTCCCCGCATTATAAGAAAGATGTGGAGGCATTGGAGAGGGTACAGAGGAGGTTTACCAGGATGTTGCCTGGTATGGAGGGCAGGTCTTATGAAGAGAGGCTGAGGGATTTGAGGTTGTTTTCGTTAGAAAGGAGGCGGCTAAGAGGGGACCTTATTGAAACATATAAGATGATTAGAGGTTTAGATAGGGTGGACAGTGATAGCCTTTTTCCTAGGATGGAGAAAGCTAGCACGAGGGGACACAGCTTTAAATTAAGGGGTGATAGTTATAGGACGGATATCAGAGGTAGGTTCTTTACCCAAAGGGTGGTTCGGGAGTGGAATGCCCTGCCTGCAGCAGTTGTAGATGCGCCGAGTTTGGTGGCGTTTAAGAGGTTAGTTGATAAGTATATGGAAGAGAAGGGAATGGTTTAGTTTGGAGGGGCATTGCTTTTTATATTGGTCGGCGCAACATCGAAGGCCGAAGGGCCTGTTCTTTGCTGTAATGTTCTGTGTTCTATATACCTTCTTAACCACATCCTCTACCTTGAAGCTGATTTGAGAGTCCTATGAAGACAGATCGCAAGATCTTTCTGATCTTCCACACTGCTAAGAGTCTTACCCTTAATATTATATTCCTTCATCCCAATTGACCTGTCAAAATGTACCACTACACATTTATCCAGGTTGAAGAGCATCTGCCACTTCTCTGCCCAATCTTGCATCCTATCTATGTCACACTGCAACTTCTGACACCCCTCCAAACTATCCACGACACCTCCGACTTTTGTGTCATCAGCAAACTTACCAACCCCTCCCTCATTTCTCATCCATTTATAAAAATCACAAACAGCAAGAATCCCAGAACAGTTCCTTGAGGCACTCCACTGGTGACTGACCTCCATGCAGAAAAAGACCCTTCTACACCCATTCTTTGCCTTCTGCAGGCAAGCCAGTTCTGGATCCACAAAGCAACGTCCTCTTGGATCCCATGCCCTCTCACTTTCTCAATAAGCCTTACATGGTAACATAAGTTACACCCCCCCTCCCCCCCACCCATTATGCACAGTAGCCGAACAGAAACAGTTTGACAATGATTTTTAAAAATAGTTCTGAATGACTAATGATCTGTCTCTGCTCTTATGGCATGACATATATGAAATCATGGAATTTTTGACATTGAAAACGAGGGTGAGGGGCTCTTTCTTGATCTGGGTATAACGAGTCTCAGTGTCATCGAAGACCCTTAAGGCTGCTGGTCTGCCATTTCCGATGAGACTATGTCAAGTCTATGCTGGGAAAAAAACTACTGATTGAGGAAGAGGTACTCCAACATTTAAGTATTGCAGCATTGGAGAGGTCGAGAATGTCTCCTTGAGTTTGTTATGGTATGATACAGATAACTTCCCAATGAAGTCGCAGTTAATGGGTCTTTGTGCTGTGTCACTCTTGGGACCTAGTGTGCGGACTGTGTACATCTAGACCAAAGTGGATTAGCCCAGTCTAATGCTGTCCCAGATACCCAAGAGCAACTTTCCATTTCTGTTAACGATATGAAATTGGAAGTTTCCTTGTGTGTAACAGAGAGTGGCAACACAATGTCCGTGCCTATTGTTTGTCTGCCACATACAATAAACTTGGAACAATAGGAACAATTGGCACATAGGAACAATAAATGTGTAGAGTATAGGGCTAATGGTAGGGCTCTTAATAGTGTTGAGGAACAGAAGGATCTTGGTGTATGTGTCAATAGATCCCTGAAAGTAGGCAGTCAAGTGGATAAAGTTGTTAAGAAGGCTTATGGAGTCTTAGCTTTTATTGGTAGGGGGATTGAATTTAGGAGCCGCAGCATCATGTTGCAGCTGTACAAAACTCTAGTGCGGCCGCACTTGGAGTATTGTGTGCAGTTCTGGTCCCCACATTATAAGAAAGATGTGGAGGCATTGGAGAGGGTACAGAGGAGGTTTACCAGGATGTTGCCTGGTATGGAGGGCAGGTCCTATGAAGAGAGGTTGAAGGATTTGAGGTTGTTTTCGTTAGAAAGGAGGCGGCTAAGAGGGGATCTTATTGAAGCATATAAGATGATTAGAGGTTTAGATAGGGTGGACAGTGATAGCCTTTTTCCTAGGATGGAGAAAGCTAGCACGAGGGGACACAGCTTTAAATTAAGGGGTGATAGTTATAGGACGGATATCAGAGGTAGGTTCTTTACCCAAAGGGTGGTTCGGGAGTGGAATGCCCTGCCTGCAGCAGTTGTAGATGCGCCAAGTTTGGTGGCGTTTAAGAGGTTAGTTGATAAGTATATGGAAGAGAAGGGAATGGTTTAGTTTGGAGGGGCATTGCTTTTTATTTTGGTCGGCACAACATCGAAGGCCGAAGGGCCTGTTCTGTGCTGTAATGTTCTATGTTCTATGTTCTATGTTCTATACCACAAGATCCACTTGAGTTTTTGGTTCTGGTACTACATATGGCCCTACTTTCCGCAGCAATTGTGTGGGCAGTACATTGTACTTGGATCCAGTTTTGATCTTAACTCTTAATTTTGCATTGCTGCAGGCAATATTTAAGGTGGTGAAAATTTCACCTTCTCCCTGATGGTGTTGACAGTCTGACAGCAGAATGTTGTTGCAGTGGTTTTGTTGCTGTGATTGAACTCCAGTTTGTTTCCCTCATTTATGCTCCTAATCTTGGAGGAGTGACTGGCTGCAATGTGATTGGCGGCATAAGAAGGCTATTGGAGTTCTGTTCTGTGAATGATGGGCTTCATAGTTAATCACCAAAAGAAAGAGAACACTCTTGCCTGGTTATTGTCAAGTGGTGTTCATTGCATTCCAATCATTATTTTGTGAATTGAGTTTGTGTCTTTCTATTAGTAAACAGAATTCCCACTTACCTGATGAAGGAGTAGCTCTTTGAAAGCTAGTGGCTTGTGCTACCAAATAAACCTGTTGGACTTTAATCGTGAGACTTCTTCAGTTAAGAAAGGATATGCCCTGTACCACAAAACTGTCTTTGTCCCACCTTAACTCGTCGTTATTTCTTCCTGATTGCTCATTCAGAAAACAAATACTGATGCCTGATTGCAACATTTTAGGGACAGCATTTTCTCAAAATATTTCTAAGTGTAAATCCAGTGATAAAATGGGTGGTTTTCTCGCTGGTTTTATCATCGAGGTGAGTAATGATAATTTATAGCACTCTGTGCAATACGAGGCCAAATTGTGAATCTTGCCAGTTGGAGGGTGGGTGGAGTCTCAGCTCATCCAAGAGGCCAACTGCTGAGTTCTAGGGGTGCATTGCACAGTACGCCACACTCAAGAGGCTGTAATGTGAATATCACTAGTAGCTGGCGTCATTTGTATACAGTATAATGGAAGATCTGTCACCTCTGCACCACCACTAACCCCAAATCATCAGTAAAATCCCCTGAATATTTCTCACCAAGGAACTGTTTAAGGACAACATCATGATGGACAATGCAATTTTTACAAGCTTGTCAGTGAGAATGCCATGCATAATTTTCTTGCAAGGATTTTCAGAGTCACAGTGTAGGACTGTCTATCCAGTATGATTTTACTGGCATGCATATATATGCTCAAACATTTTTGGCAATAGGTGATCCTCCTACTCTTCCTTTTATTGAAAAACAAATGATTCAAATTTCACAACAGCCTCAGGCTTGCTTTGCTTGATAAAATATATGCCCTTACCTTCTTGAAAATATCCAATAGACATTAGATGCACAACTTTTGTCTCAAATTTTGTCCAATTGTCCATGGTGTTTTTGTCAAACATGAGCAGGTCGATGTGGTGAAGTCCCTGTTTCAACTCCTGACTTTGAGTGCTGGATAATGATGACTGTCAACTAACGTCTTAGAACTAGAGGCTTAGGATTAGTTCTGAGCAGCCCTTACATGCTATGTGTCTTACCAGTCACCCCCCACCTTCCCAGCCGCAACCCTCCTTCCCAGCTACTGCCCCCCAACCCCCAGATTCCTGAAATGAGTTCCCTTATATATCCATAACACCCCAGCATTCACATGGCCACCTGATCTACATGACTGATGTTGGACAATTAAATAACTCACTGAGGGAGAAAAATGCAAAAAAACCCATACTCAATAATTGGGGGAACATAAAACATCAGTGCAAAAAACAAAGCTGAAGCATTTACAACAGTCTTTAGCCAGAAATTGAGAATAGACAATCCATCCAGGTCTCCTCTAGAAGTCCCCAGCATCACAGATGCTGAACAACAGTCAATCCGATTCACTACATATGAAGAAATCATAGAAACCTAACAGTGCTGGAGGCCATTCGATCCATCAAGCCTGTACTGATAATAATCCCACCCAAGCCCTATCCCTGTAACCCAGAGGAAACCTACCCACACAAGGGGAAAATGTGTAAACTCCACAAAGACAGTCACCCAAAGCTGGAATTGAACCGGGGTTCCCAGCACTTTGAAGCAGCAGTGCTAATCACCTGTACCACTGTGCTACCCATCAGACATGGCTGAAGGTACTGGATACTGCAAAGATTCCTGACAACATTCCAGCAATAATACTAAAAACTTGTGATCTAGAACCAGCTTTATCCCTAGTCAAACTAAACCAGTTAAGCTATAGCATTGGCAGCTACCCAGCAAAATAGAAAATGTTCTGCACACAAAACAGGACGAATTCAACTCAACCAACTACTGCCCCAAAACTCTATTGTCAATCAGCCTCAAAGTGATAGAAGGGGCCATCAATTGTGTTATCAAGCAGGAATTGCTTAGCAATAATTGTATGCTAATGCTCAGTTTGGATTCTGCCAGGCCACTCAGCTCTTGACTTCATCACAGCCTTAATTAAAAATGCTGAATTCCAGAGGTGATGTCAGAGTGGCTGCTCTTGACTGAATGTGCTAGCAAGGTGCCCGAACAAAAGTGGAGTCAATTAAAATCAGGCGAAAACTCTCCACTGATTAGGATCACACTTAGCACAGAGAGTAATGGTTGTGGTTGTTGGAGATCAATCACCTCAGTCCCAGGACATTGCTACAAGAGTTCATCAGGGTAGAATCCATCTTCAGCTGTTTCATCAATGACCTTCCCTCCATCATAAGGTCCAAAGTGGAGGGATTTGCTGATGCTTGAACAATATTCAATATACTCCTCATAACTGAAGAAGCCTGTGTCCATAAACAGCAAGGCCAGGACAACTTTTGGGTTTGAGCTGATCAAATGGCAAGCCGTATTCATGCCATAGAGGTGTCAAGCAATCTAACCATCACCCCTTAATATTCAATGGCGTTGCCATCATTGAATCTTCCAGTATCAACATCCTGAGGGTTGTCATTGAACAGAAGTTGAATTTGACCAGCCAAACAAATCTTGCGGCTACAACAAAAGCTCAGAGGCTGGGAACCTCGGTAATGGTAACTTATTTCTTGATTAACAAAATTTGTCCACCATTCACAAGGCACAAGACAGAAATGTGATGGAATATTCACCTATGCCAAGGTGAGTGCCATTCCAACAACACTCAAAAAACTTGACACTATCCAGGACAAAACAGCTTGCTTGATTAGCACCTTTAATGATCACTCCATCCACCTTCAATACATAGGTAAAGCTGTATACAAAATGCTCTGCAGGAACTCACCATGGATCTTTCGACAGCACCTTCCAAACATGCGACCTCTATTATCTAGAACGACCAGGGCAGCAGATGCATGGGAACACAACTACCTGGAGTTCTCTATCCAGCCACACACACCGTCCTTTCTTGGAATTGTCTGAAGTGGAGCTTTTTGCTGATGGCTGAACAATATTCAGTACCATTTGTGATTCCTCAGATATTGAAGCAACCTGTATCCATAAGCAGCAAGACCTGGACGACACTTAGATTTATGCTGCTCACTATCACTATCAAAATCCTGGAACCTTAATGCAGCACTATAGGTTTACTTACAACACATGGACTTTAGCAGTTCAGGAATGCGGCTCACCGTCACCTTCTCAAAGTAAATTAGGCACGAGAAATAGATGCAATCCTGGCCAGTGACACTCGCATCTAGTGAGTGAATAAAAAAAGACTTAGCCGTTTCCAATTCATGCCCAACATTAAAGAAGCAATCCCTCAAACTGCAGCCCAATTTGAAAAATCTGCAGCTGTACTTCGTTCCTCGCCCTGAATTCATTGACAAAAAGCTCTGAGTAGTAAATGCAGTCTTTGCCAATAGTTTGCTGTGGGTATATACTGAGGCCACCCAAAGGAAAAGCCATCAGGTTGACTGTGTGAGGTGTTGGTAAGTACTTTGGCACCAAGAGGAGAGAATCAGTATGAAAATATTTACCCACAAAAGCCATTTAGCATTTAATTTTATCCAACACTAAATCAAAATTTTGAATGTGATGTGATCTTCCACTATAGTGCCAAACACAAATTTTAAAAATAAACATTAAATCACTATAAATTTTTCAGAGATTTAATTTTCAACAATGGGGGATTGTGAAAGGTCAGAGGGTAAAAATTTAAAAATATGTCAATCAACTCTTACCCACTGTCTTCTAGGTTTAGCAGGAATGGGATAAAGAGCAGGTAGCCAACCATAACATCCATAGCAGATGAGTTAGAAATTTAAACATTTTAGTGAGGCTCACAGCCCACCAAGAAACCCAACAGCTAATGGGAGGGGATAAATACTTTTCCAGTGCTTTTGTTGCCGAGGAGAATAGGCATGCTTCTTCACGGTTCCACAAGATCTCCTTCCCCCATCAGACCAACCCCCACCCCCACACCTCGATACAAAGACACCAGACTCTGGAATTGAACCTTCTTCAAGATCTTACAGTTCTCCCCATCCTGACCAGGGCTCTACGATTGGCAAGTCCAATCCCACCTCAGTCCAAATCATGCCTTCTCAGAATGGAGCTCAGACTGGCAAAGACAGCTATGCCTTTGACCCAGGTTCACTCCTCCTGCCGGATTAGATACTTATCCCTAAGGTGGGGGAATAGATCCCTTGCATTGGGACCCTTTAGCTTGGATCCTTGACCGCACCCCAGGATGGCAAATCAGACCAATATAGTCCTGGGACATGTTCCAGAATCCTCCTAGCCTAATCTGAAGCCAAACAAGTCAGTCAAAGACAAAGGATACACATTGTGAGTTAAAACTCCATCCAATGCATTCAGGAAGCTGGACATGTCCTGTCCAAAATCCCTGCAGCCCTGCGCATGTACTACACCCATTAATAACAAGATCCTTGAATCAGGATCTGATTAACCCAGGAGTCAATTACATTAGAGTTGAATGATGACATTATATTTAGTCACTGAGTCTTAGCAACCAAGGCAGGTATAACGTGTTCACAAACAACAGTCTAAGACACTTGGTACGCATGAATGTAGAGTTATAGTTTTCATGTTGCATATTCCACGACATGTGCCTTTTTCTTGGTTCTGAAAATATCTCAAGCAAGCAAGGGACAACTGTCATTGGCAAATTATCTGCCCAGCCTAGTTTCATGAGATCTTATACTATTCTGCAGTAAACTAGATTTATTATTTTTGTTCCTGACTATCATTCTTTCTTTACTACGACGTTGCACACAAGTAATATTTCTCGTGAATTATAATTCAGTTGGTGTTTTGTGAGACATCATTTTTTATTATATCACTTTAAATGAAATATGTTACTCCTCACTGTTCTGGTTGAAAACAGGTTAAATTGAGAATGTAGGTATTCAGATTACAATCTGTGATAGAGGTAATGTCAATAGAAAATCACCAATTCTAAATAAACAAAGTCATGTCTTTAAGACTTTTAGCTTTAGGCTAGGCAACATTCTCTTTTAATGCACTGAATGGAAAGTTCTTATGTGGAATGACCCAAATGGCTTTGATCCTAGAATACCAAGAATTGTTAATCTGGCTGTAGCTAAAGCAATGCAAATTGTCAGACTAATTAATGAAATATTAAGCTTTAGCTAAACTTTGATTTGCACACTTTGAACATCTCACACTGCACAATGGAGTCCGTTCTGAATTACTTTCATGCAATCAAAAGTTCCGGGTTATTAAAATTCCCATTGTTTTCATTCAGATGAGCCAGAGTGAAGTGTTTATGAAGCATTGGCAAACAGATCACCTCAATGAGCAATGTCTTCATTTGCAGAAGAAAATTATCATATGTCAGAAAGGTAATAAAACATTAAAATTACATTGTTCAATTTATCTTTTACTTTAACAATGTATGCTTTCATTTTGTCATTTAAAAATTTCAAATCCAGTAAAACAATGCTTTTATTCATATATATTATGATCCAATTAATTTAAGTATAGTAGTTCAGAAATCAACAAACAGACTAACACAAATGATTTCAGTACAAGTGGCATGGTGGTTAGCACTGCTGCTTCACAGCACCAGAGACTTGGGTTTGATTCCCAACTTGGATCACTGTCCGTGTGAAGTTTGCATGTTCTCCCTGTGTCTGCATGGATTTCCTCTGAATGCTCCCTGGTGCTGGTGAGGTGCATTGATCCGAACAGGTGCCAGACTGTGGCAACTAGGAGAATTTCAGTAACTTCATTGCTCTGTTAATGTAAGCCTTACTTGTGACTAATAAATAAACTTTAGAAAAAGCTAAAATATTATTGAAATTCTCAGGGCTATTAATTGACTATAATTTTTGTTACCCGTTTACCAGTCAGTAGCACTTCCTTCTGCATTATTGACTAGTACATTTTATTGTGTGAACTGCGATCCATAATTCTGTTCCATAACTGTAGTTGTCAGAGAGTTTTTAGCCCGCCGGCGACTGCTGCAAAGGATGAACATTAAACAGCAAGAGGTCAACTCCATTGAAAGCTTTTTGCAGTCTGCGGAAGACATGGGACTGAAAGCATACGATTCCTTGGTCATTCAAAATGCGTCTGACATTGCACGAGAAAATGACAGGATTCGGAATGAACTTAATGCAGTTTATATGAGGGAAAAGTTAGAGGCACGACACAGAGACGAACAGGCCACAAAACGGTAAGCATGGACCTCCAATATTGCAGTCTTTGTGAGGAGTGATTGCTGGATTTGCAAGAAGCCAAGATTTTGAGAACATATAAAGTAAGGTTAAAATAATTTCAATGAGCCACATAATTAGGTTCATATGTTACAAATATAAACGGTGTGAGTTATTCCAAGAGATGAAAAATACTAATTAAGTATTGCAGTAAAATTGAACCACCCCAGTGTGCTGAAAGTTTCTGGACTTAGTGGTTCAATTTATCAAATTCAGGTAAATATTACTTGAAGGGGTACAATTTGACAATTGATGCATTGCACACAAATCCAATGAACATGTTCTGTTTAACACACGGGTGTTTGGAAAGCCAGTTGTTTTAAATAATGGTTTGCTCCAGTGAAAGAGTTAACCATTTTGTATCATACCAGCAGCCTGTTTTAGGCAGGCTTGCAGTGTCTGCAGCAACCACGGTATTGGTGGGACTGCTTGCTGTCATCTATTTTCCTAATTGCGAACAGCAAAATAGATGACATTGGAGGAATCTCAGCTCCCATTGCAAAACAGGATAATAAATCATTCAGAAACGTGTGTTTCATTTTGAATCATAATCTAACATCTCATATATAGCAATAGAGGTAGAATGTTTTAATTTGCACAGAGCAGAAATGAACAGGAGAAGACAGCCAGCTTTCTGTGGATTTTTTGTTTGACAGAAGTAGTGCTTCCACCCTCACTTCACAGTGGGGGTGTTGGTTGCTTGCTTGTGTGAAAAGCTGGCATTACGTTTGCATGAACAGGTTCATTGTTCTAATTCAGCATCTGGACGTCATTTTAATTTCAGATCTGGCAACGGGAGTGGAAAGGTCAATGAAGACAATCTTTCGGGCTGCCGAACAACGAAGCAGTTTCACTCGAGTTCGGTGCCGGCACCTACCTTTGTCGATGGGTTGGCACATTCTGTGATTGGATCATCCATCAGATCACCCTCCCTTCACTCAGTATTCAGTATGGATGATAGCAATGGCCTGCAGTCACCACGGAAACAACCTCCTCCTAAACCAAAGCGGGACCCCAATACGCGACTGAGTGCTTCATATGAGGCTGTGACTGCATGTATATCGGCGGCTTCTAAAGAAGCAGCAAATGAAGGTTTGAAGAATGATTGTTCACGTTGAGAATAGTATAAAATTAGACTAAAATGGACAAATCTTCTCCATGATTAATCTGTCCATTTATGTGACATTTAGTAGTGTCATGGGTGATTTAACTGCCAGGATATAATATATGTACCTTCTCAGCATATTGCCTTTTTTTTTCCTGTAACTGAGACTTGTACGATATTTCCTGAAAACAGTGAATCCTAGTAACCAGCTGCAAAATAAAGTGATAATGCTACCAAGGTGATGTCACGAAACATAAACAGTATTTTAGGTACATCACAGCATCTTATAAAAATAGTAAATTGTGCATCCAGTCTGTCATCATTGGTGTAATTGAGCACAGAAGGAGGCCATTCAGCCCCTCATGCCTGTGCCAACTCTGAGAGCTATCCAATAGTTCCACTTCCCTATTTTTTGTCTCATAGCCCTGCAATTTTTGTTCCCTTTCATGTATATGTGCAATTAGTACTGAGTCTGCTCCACTTTCAGGCAGCTCATTCCTTTATATATCCACAGCATCACAGTTCTGTGAAATAGATTGGATGGACCACAGGGAATTTTGCTGCCCATCAATTTTTGTATATACATATGTATGTAGATACCACAAAGTGATTTTTTTTTAAATAATTTAATCACTGCAAATCGAGTACAATTTTAGATCATTTGAATTTTGCTGTTGCTATCAGAATCTTGCCACTAGATAACTATAGTGTAATCTCATTCCCATGTATCCATTATTAATGCCAAAAGGCAAATTTTCTTGTTTTATTGTTGAAGAATAAAGCCACACACAAAGGGACCATTGGTCAGAAGGATAGTGTTATAGTGCTGAAGCTGTCTCTCCAACCTCTGCTCCAGTTGTGTGCAGCTTCCCACTTAGGTCATCGGATTGGATAATTGATGTTTTTCAATCCAACAACAACAACATAATTCACTTTGTGAATATTAAAAATCCAGCATAGTGTGCCACTGCTAAATACAAGTACTTCAAATATTATCCTTATTTTAATTAATCCGCCGTTGTATGATTCAGCAGAAGTTAATTTAGCTGTGAAATTCTAATTTTGTTTTTCAAGAAATTTCACCAAATGTTCTCATAAATAAGCTAAATAGTTAAGTATATATAACAGTTCAAGATAATATTTTATTCCTCAAGAGTATGTGCCTCCCCCCTCAACAACACTATGTAAGAATTAAAAAGGAACTTGCAATTATATACCACCTTTCCCAACCTGAAGAATCCCGAAATGCTTTACACTGAAGAACTTTTGAAGTATGGTCAGTATTATAATTGCAATCAAATTACATGCAGCATGCACCCATATCACAGCCTCACCTACTCTCAATGAAACCCAGCTTTCATCTCATTTAAACTCACTATTACACTCTGTACTTACTTCTGCAACTTCTGACTCAAAGAAGATGCACAAACTTTTGGCTTCAGTTGTGCTTGTTGAAACTCTTACATTTGGTCACAATTGTACAAAAATATTCTTTGCTTCTTCCATTTGGGGAATCAGATTGGATATTTGATATTTTTCAATCCGACAACATTTAGTGACTATTACAACATCCAAATGGCCATAGAACACTTTAAATATCCCAGAGTCATGCAGGATGTTACATAAAGATTTTATTTTACTTCACTGATTTATTTTGCTGCATCTTTAGCTTTTCAAATTTGAACATTTTTAACAAGCAATTGGAAAGTAGCAAATGGAAGGTATCAAATCTTAACTTTACCAATGCTGAAATCATACATCTTAAAGGTTCCAACAGAGTAAGCAGGATGAAAGCAAATATTTTGAGCAAAATTGTAAAGATGAAGCTAATTTTCCTCTTTTGACTTTGAATATGGGAGTAGAGGCAAATTGGCTGTGAAAGATCACATGACCAAACATTTCATTTGATTTTCCTGTACTTGTTCAACCCAATATAATATTTTACTCCAGTTGCAAGAGGGGAAAAAAGTCTGACCACCATTCATTTTGCTTTTGATGCCACAGCACATGAGGATAAATTTCACATTTCACAGCCCCCGAAGTGTAAAAATTCAAGTTTATTCCTGTATTTTAATGGTGACTATGTCAAACATATGTTTCCGAGTCCTTGATAATGTGCTCGTGGCACATGAATATTACCACCAGGAACACTGAAGATTCAATGTCTGGTCTTTTGCTGTACTACAAAGGCAAGCACCAACTATCATTCAATTCACCTGTATTTTTGATTAGCCTCATAATTCACTTAAATCTGAATTTTTGTGGGCATTGTCTCAATTTAAGCTACAACTTCAATGGAAAATCATTTAAATTTCTGGAGAAATCGTGCAGTTGGTTAAAGAAATTTGCTTCTCCAATGTTTCCATTGATGCTATAGTGAAAAATCCAGAATACTCTGTGGAAATTCTCCCAGCCAAATCTTTTGGATCATTTTCTCACCTCTAATCAGCTCTGACAATACATCTGTCTCTTTGCCTCTGGAATTTGTTGCACACTGCCCATATCTATGAAGAACATAATTTGGAAATTTTCCCATTATTCTGGGAGAACAGTAATTGAGTGTTCTCCTTATTTTCTGTATTAATTATTTAAATCAGCAGGCAAGCTTTCTGAATTAAAGTGGTTTTAATGAAGATTCAGGTACATTTAATTAAATAAATTGAAATGTGGAGATCACAAAGTAATTAATTAATTAAGCAGTTAGGCTGCAGGAATTAGAAATTACTTGCAGAGAATAAAAAGAAATGGTAACAAATTAATTAAGTAAATACAACTTGAAATGAAGCAGATAAAACAGTCTTTCACTGAATGAGGATCAGAGTAAATCTTTCCAATAAAACAGGACACACAGCCAGCAATTACTAAATCATTAAATAAAGATTGATTTCAGATAATTTAATGAAATAAAGGAGGAGAGACTGAGTGGTCTTACCCAGAATTGTTAGGAGCTCAAGCAAATAAATTGATTGAAGATAGAAATGGCATTTAAATAAGTCGTGAAGAAGCTTGTCAAAATTAATTAAATAAGTAGGTGAACTTGAAGAATTCAAAATATTCTTACATATCAGTAGAATGAATTAAAGACACTGGGGTTAATGAATTCCAAGCGGTCTTGTAGATTGTCAAGATTAATTAAAGTCGCAGGCTTCATTTGACAAAATTAATTCAACAATGAAATGGCCTTTAAGAATTCATAATGGTTTTACGCATCACCAAAATTAATTAAGAGATGGACCTTAAGAATTCAGACTGGGCTTTCACAGCATTGGCTAAATAACAAATAATATTTACCAACTATAATTATTATCACTATTAGTAGTAAATTGATCCATTAGTGTGGCAATTTAAAACAAAATTATTATTTCCAACTGCCATCTCATAGATTATCTGGATTTATACTATTGGATTAGTTAGATTTAATAATTTAATGGATTTGGTTGTACAAACCTCAAGCACATCACAGTTGAAGACTGACAAAGGGCTATTATCATTCTACAAAAAAAGTCCTACAATCACGTGACATAGTTTATTGACAAAGAAATGTTCAATCATATGACTGATTATTGTTGTAATACATCTTAAATGATAGCAGCATGTCATCACTTTTAAAGGAACTGTGTCATATGATCTAGCCTCAGGCATATTATAAAAGCCCCCTTTCTGGATACATGACACACTTCCTTTAATATGATAGCGTACTGCTATCCCTCAAAGGCATATTACAATGATTATTACTTCAGTGATTGTAGTTCAGCTGCAACAGTTTTTTTTTGAGTTTGTAAATGCCTCTTTTATTTATGTAAAAGAGTGTGAGTGGGATCTTACACTTAGAGGAATGTCAGAGAGTCCAAGGAAATGAAATGGTGTGGATCTTTCTACTAACAGGATAAGCTCAAATCACCTGTTACAGCAAATTGGAAATTTGCCTTTTCCTTCCTATTCCACAACATTATAGGATTGAACCCAAGATTCACCCTGTGTCACTATTTTAATCATAGTCCAACATTTGGGACTTGGGGTGATGGTTGAGAATTTAAGTCCCCAGGGTCCATTTTTGGTGGGAAAGTAATGTGTAAATGGTGTAAGCCATTTTTTTCTGTATACTCACAAAATATCTCCAAAGTATATGGAATAGAAAGCTATTTATGCCACTGTCCTTGCTCATTTTGTTGCTTGATTCCTAATTGCGAAGGCGAACTGCCATTTTGAACTGCTGCAGTCCATCTAGTATTGATCTACCCGCAGTACTTTTAGGAGCAGCAGCAAAGGAACAGCAATATGATTCTGAGTCAGGATAGTGAATGCTTTGGAGGGGTTCTTGCAAGTGGTGATGTTCCCAGGTGCCTGTTGCCCTTGTTTTTCTAGGTGGTAGAGATCACATGTTTGAAAAGTGTTGTCGAAGGAGCTGTGCTGAGTTACCACAGTGCATTTTTTTTTATATTCCATATTGAACTTCATTAATTGATATATTATTGTCACATATATTGGAATATAATGAAAAGTATTGTTTTTTGCAAAGTTAAAAGTTTATTTGTTAGTTACAAGTAAGGCTTACATTAACACTGCAATGAAATTATTGTGAAATTCCCTTAATTGCCAAACTCCAGCACCTTTTTAGGTCAATGCACCAGCACATCTTTCAGACTGTGGGAGGAAACAGAAGCACCGAAGGAAACCCACGCAGATACAAGCTATACAGACAAAACATACCATTCATAGAGTATATAGAATATAGAACACTACAGCACAAACAGGCCCTTCGGCCCACAAGTTGCGCCGAACACATCAAAACCTACCAGCCATAGGCCTATCTATAACCCCCAATCCCATTGGATCCCATATACTCATCCAGAAGTCTTTTAAAAGACCCCAGCGAGTTCGCCTCGACCACCACCGACGGCAGCCGATTCCATTCACTCACCGCCCTCTGAGTGAAAAACTTTCCCCTAGCATCCCCTCTGTACTTGCTTCCCTGCCCCTTAAATCTGTGCCCTCTCGTCGTGACCATTTCAGCTCTGGGAAATAGTCACTGAGAGTCCACCCGATCTATTCCTCTCAACATCTTGTAAACCTCTATCAGGTCGCCTCTCAACCTTCGTCTCTCCAGGGAGAACAGTCCCAGCTCCCTCAACCTGTCTTCATAAGGCATGCCTCCCAATCCATGCAACATCCTTGTAAATCTCCTCTGCACCCTTTCAATAGCTTCCACGTCCTTCCTATAGTGAGGCGACCAGAACTGCGCACAGTACTCCAAGTGTGGCCTGACAAGGGTCTTATAAAGCTGCAGCATTACCTCCTGACTCCTGAACTCAATCCCTCGATGAATGAAGACGAGTACACCATAAGCTTTCTTAACCACATCCTCCACCTGGGAGGCCGATTTGAGAGTCTTATTTGAGAGGACCCCAAGATCCCTCTGCTCTTCCACACAACTAAGACTCCTACCTTTGATAGTGTACTCATTCATCCCGTTGGATCTGCCAAAATGGACCACAACACATTTATCCGCGTTGAAGTCCATCTGCCACTTCTCCGCCCAGTCTTGCATCCTGTTGATGTCATGCTGCAACTTTTGACATCCCTCCAGACCATCCACAACACCACTGACCTTCGTGTCATCGGCGAACTTACTCACCCATCCCTCCACTTCCTCATCCAGGTCATTTATGAAAATGACAAACAGCAAGGGTCCTCGAACAGATCCCTGGGGCACTCCACTGGTGACCGACCTCCATGCAGAAAAAGAGCCATCCACAACAACCCTCTGCCTTCTGCAGGCAAGCCAGTTCTGGATCCACAAGGCCAAAGCCCCTTGATCCCATGGCCTCTCACCTTCTCAAGAAGTCTTGCATGTGGGACCTTGTCAAATGCCTTGCTGAAGTCCATGTACACCACGTCCACTGCTCTTCCTTCGTCAATGTGTTCAGTCACATTTTCGAAGAACTCAATTAAGCTCGTATGGCACGACCTGCCTTTTACAAAACCATGCTGACTATTTCTAATCAACCTAAACTTCTCCAAATGCTCGTAAATCTTGTCCCTCAGAAGCCTCTCCATCAGCTTACCAACCACTGAGGTCAGACTCACTGGTCGGTAAGTTCCAGGACTATCCCTGTTCCCTTTCTTGAAAATAGGGACCACATCCGCAATCCTCCAATCCTCCCGAACCTCTCCCGTCTCCATCGACGACGCAAAGATCATCGACAGGGGCTCTGCAATGACATCCCTCACCTCCCACAATAACCTGGGGTACATCCCATCTGGTCCCGGAGACTTGTCTATCTTGATAGCATTTAAACGTTCTAACACATCCGCTTCCTTAATATCTACATACTCAATCTTTTCAGTCTGCCGCAAACTTGTAGTGCATCCTCCCAGATCACTTTCCACCGTGAATACTGAGGCAAAGTACTCATTAAGCACCTCTGCATTTCTTCCGGTTCCATACAGACTTTTCCCCCTTCACCTTTTATAGGTCCTATCCCTTCTCTTCTCATCCTTTTACTTTTCACATATTTGTAGAAGGCCTTGGGATTCTCCTTAATCCTACCAGCCAAGGCCTTCTCATGACCCCTTCTGGCTTTCCTAATTTCCTTTTTAAGCTCTCTTCTATAAGCCTTATACTTCTCTAGATCCCCACCATCTCCTAGCTCTTTGAACCTTTTATACACCTTTCTTTTCTTCCTGACTATGTTCACCACAGCCTTCGTGCACCACGGTTCCCGCGTCCTACCAAAACCTTCTTGTCTCACCGGAACGTTGTCGTGCAAAGCTCCAGACAAGCATTCCTTGAATATCTGCCACCTTCCTTCTGTGCTTTTCCCCAAGAACACCTCCTTCCAGTTTATTCCCCCAACATCTGCCTGATGTCTTCATATTTCCCCTTATTCCAGACAAACACCTTCCTAGCCTGCCTGATCCTATCCTTTTCCAATGCAAGGGTGAAGGAGATAGAATTATGATCTCCATCCCCAAGATGTTCTCCTACCGAGAGATCCATCACCTGTCCTGGTTCATTAGCTAGTACCAGGTCCAGTACAGCCTCTCCTCTTGTAGGCTTGTCCACGTGCTGTGTCAGGAAACCCTCCTGAACACACCTAACAAACTCCTCCCCATCCAAACCCCTTACCCCTTGGGATATTCCAGTCGATGTTTGGGAAATTGAAGTCTCCCATCACAACAACTCTGTTATTTCTACATCTCTCCAGTATCTGTTTCCCTATCTGCACCTCAACATCCCTGTCACTATTGGGCGGCCTATAGAATACACCCAGCAACGTCACCGACCCTTTGCTATTCCTAACGTCCACCCACAGAGACTCCGTAGACATTCCCTCCTCGGTATCCACCTTCTCTGCAGCCATGACACTGTCCCTGATCAACCGTGCCACTCCACCCCCTCTTTTGCCTCCCTCCCTGTCCTTCCTGAAGGATCTGAATCCCGGGACCTGTAGTACCCGGTCCTGTCCCTGAGACATCCAAGTCTCTGTAATGGCCACCACATCACAATCCCAAGCAGCAATCCACGCCCTAAGTTCATCCACCTTATTTACTACACTCCTGGCATTAAAATAGACACAGCTCAGCCCCTCAGACTGGACATTTCCCTTCTCCCCCACTTGTCTAACCTGCCTCTCATCCTGCCTAGAGTCCTTCCCTACCTGGGAGCTAACTTCCTTGCTCCCAGTCTCCACATCACTATTCCCTCCCCCTAACCTTTCTAGTTTAAAGTACCCCCAGTAGCCCTAGCCAGTCTTCCCGCCAAGATATTAGTCCCCCTGGGATTCAGGTACCACCCGTCTTTGCTGTACAGGTCACACCTGCCCCTAAAGAGGTCCCAATGATCCAGGAACTGGAATCCCTGCCCCCTGCTCCAGTCCCTCAGCCACGTATTCAACCTCCACCTCATACTATTCCTGCTCTCACTCTCCCGAGGCGCAGGAAGCAATCCTGAGATTACTACCTTCGCTTTCCTCTCTCTCAGCTAAGGAGAAGGAAAGGAGGGAGTGCAGAATATAATCTTGTAGTTACCGATAAGATGAAGAGAAAGATCAGCTTAATATTTGATAAGACCATTCAAAAATCTGATGGCAGCAGGGAAAAAGCTATTCTTGAGTCAGTGGTCATATGTGGAGGATGTGATATGCTGATGGATAGGGTACAAATCAAGTAGATTGCTTTGTCCTGGATGGTATAAAGTTGCATAAGTGTTATAGAACATAGAACATTACAGTGCACTACAGGCTCTTCGGCCGTCGATTTTGCGTCAGCAAGTGGAACAAATCTAATGACCCTCTAACCTAAACTATTCCAATGTTATCCTTATGCCTATCCAATGACCATTTGAATGTCCTTAAAGTTGGCGAGTTTACAACTTCTGCAAGCAGGGCATTCCATGCCCTTACTACTCTCTGAGTAAAGAATCTATCTCTGACATCCGTCCTATAATCACCCCTCAATTTAAAGCTATGTCCCGTCATGTTAGCCATCACCATCTGAGGAAGAAGCTCTCACTGTCCACCCTATCTAATCCTCTGATCATCTTGTATGCCTCAATTAGATCTCGTCTTAACCTTCTCTCTAATGAAAACAACCTCAAGTCCCTCAGCCTTTCTTCATAAGGCCTTCCCACCATAGTAGGCAACATCCAGGTAAAGCTCCTCTGAATCTCATTTAAATGAGTTTTCCAATCTTCATGGGCAGAAACCTTGTTATGTTAATGGGGGGCGCTGGTGATAATTACCTCCTGAAATTTTGGCCTTTTGCAGGATTTTACACCCATGTTGCCATTTGACACAGGTATAAAATCCCAGGCAACATGTTTGCACCTCATCTCAGTGATTGTAGTTCAGCTGCAAAAGTTTTTTTGAGTTTGTAATTGCCTCTTTTATTTATGTAAAAGAGTGTGAGTGGGATCTTACACTTAGAGGAATGTCAGAGAGTCCAAGGAAATGAAATGATGTGATCTTTCTACGAACAGAATACGTTCAAATCACCTGTTACAGCAAATTGGAAATTTGCCTTTTCCTTCCTATTCCACAACATTATAGGATTGAACCCAAGGTTCACCCTGTGTCACTATTTTAATCATAATCCAACATTTGGGACTTGGGGTGATGGTTGAGAATTTAAGTCCCCAGGGTCCATTTTTGGTGGGAAAGTAATGTGTAAATGGTGTAAGCCATATTTTTCTCTATACTCACAAAATATCTCCAAAGCATACGCCACTGTCCCTGCTCATTTTGTTGCTCGATTCCTAATTGCAATGGCGAACTGCCATTTTGAACTGCTGCAGTCCATCTAGTATTGATCCACCTGCAGTACTTTTAGGAATGAGGTTCTATTATTTTGACTGAGTCACAGCAAAGGAACAGCAATATGATTCTGAGTCACTACAGCATAATGTTTCATATTTCAGGTTTGAACCCACTAAACTGCTCAGCATTTAGCTGAAAATACAAACGGACTCAGACAATGAGTTGTAGCTTTTGGACTAATCCTGGGAACTTGCAGACAGTATAGAAAACTGTCATTTCTAATTGGAGCATTAATGGAGTGTGACGTTGAAAGTTTGTCATCAGACCTTAGCATAAATACATATAGCAGAATGGATGTGTGAGCTATAGTTAGTTATATGTGGATCTGGATTCGATTCTTGGCTTGGGTCACTGTCTGCGAAGTCTGTATGTTCTCCTCGTGTCTGTGTGGGTTTCCTCTGGGTACTCCAGTTGTCCCTACAGTCCAAAGATGTGCAGATTAGATGAGTTGACAATTCTAAATTATCTCTTTAGTGTCAGGGGGACTAGCTAGGAAAAATATGTGGTGTTATGGGGTTAGAGCCTGGATGGGATTGTGGTCAGTGCAGGCTGATGGGTTGAACAGCCACCTTCTGCATTGTAGGACTCTCTGATTCAATGCTAAAGTTCTTATAAAGCAACACATCGTAATAATTTGTCTGCACCTAAGTTTCATTAGATAAAATGCTTTTAACTCTGTGATATGCATGGTTCATTACATCTATTCAACAAAGTTTCCGGAGAATACCAACACAGTTGTTTCTGTTAGTGAGTTAGGCATTCGTCCATCTCGGTAGATGATAGTCTGTGCGCAGTGTGTGTACACACTTCTGTATTAAACATCACCTGCTATTGCTGTAGTGGCCAAGTGGTAGTTCCTTTTGCAGTTGGCACAAATGAGCAGCATTGACTAATATTATTTTCTTCCTCTGAACTCTTTTTTCACCATCTGGTCATTTCTTTTACTCTGTGATTCTTCTACGCCTTTCTTCACTCAGATCAGTAGCAAAGATTTCTCATGCGTAGCCTCCACTTTCAGTCAATTTGATGCCTCACTTCCTTGTATCACAGACATGGCAACCAATTGGTCTTGTGCCTGTAGTAAGCACGCCAAGGAGCATGTGTTAGATGATGTGGCTGTCATCCATTTGGCTCATATGATCCAGACAATAGAGTTGCCACTGGCTCGAGACAGCAAACATATTGGGGACCCCTGCACTCTGGTGTACTTCTGTATTTGCCAATCTGTCTTGCCGGGAGGTTCCCAATATTCATCTAAGGCAGTGAAGGTTGAAGCTGTTTAGCTGCTTTTCTTGGCTTTTATAAGTTATTCATGCCTCACTATTATAAAGGAGGGTGCTGAGAACATAGTTTGCTAATGATCCACACTTAACCTGTCAACTCTTCTATGACAGCCTTGGCAATCCTGGTGCTGATTTCAACATCAAAGGATAGGTTACCACTAATTGGTGATCTAAGACATTCAAAGCTGCCAACAACCTCCAGAGATCCAGTTGTTGATGTTGATGGAAGATAGATTCTTTATATCCTTGCCCAAAATGTTGGTCTCTCTGACACTGATACAGTCCAAACTCTTGCAGCCCAAAGATCTGATCTACAAACTGTGTCAAGTTGATTTCAGTGCAAGATGTCAGCATGGCTTCATCAGCAAATAGTGTGTCTGCATTTTGGTTTTGGCATGTAATCTTGCCAAGGTGAACAGCTTGCCACCAACTCTGACATGCAGGTACACATCTTCATATGAGTTGCAGAAAGTATTCAATAGAAGCATGGAGGAAGATGTGCCAAAGAGTGTTGGCTCCAGGATGCATCCCTGCTTCACCATGCCACTGAATGTGAAAATCTCCAATGATGTCCCATTGTAACTGACACAGCTGTGGAAAGAAGAACCTCTGTTGCACTGCCTCCAATGCAAATGTATTCTTCCTTTAAATATGGAGATCAAAAATTACATGCACTATTTTAGGTGTGTTGTCACTAAATCCCTGCAGCTTCATTATGTCCTCATCATAACTTGCATCTCCACTTAGCTTTGCTTCATCAATGAATGTAGATACATCAGTCTATCTTCATCTAAGTGATTAATAAATATTATAAATAGCGAGGATCCAGCACTGATCCTTGTGGCCCTCCATTTGTCACAGCCTACCGACTTGAAAATATTGTCTGCTTCTTGTCCATTAACCCATCCAAGCTAATATTTCACCTTCAACTCCATGATCTCTATCTTCTATATTAACCTTTTGTGTGGCACCTTATTAAATGCCTTTTGGAAATAAAAATATATTCATCTACTTCTCCCCTTTTTCTATTTTACCAGTAACACCCTCAAAAAAGTTAAATAATTTTATCAACCATGATTTCCTTTTGTAACAACAGTACTGACCTGTTCTAACCAGACTACTTTTCCAAAGGTATTGTTCAGACTTCCTTAATAATGGATTTCAGTGCTATCCTGATAAGTGATGCTTGAAGAACAGGTCCATGGTTATCTGTTTTCCCTCTCTCTCCTTTCTTGAATAGCAATGTTACATTTCATACCTTCCCATCTAGCAGGATGAAAGTGAACCAGAGAAACAGGGATGTGCAGCAAAGGAATTCCAGAGCTTAGAACCTAGGCAATTGAAGGAAAGCCCACTAATGGTGAAGTTTTTTTAGCATTATTCATTCATGGAATGTGAGAGCTGCTGGCTAAATGGGAAGTTATTACCCAACCCTCATTTCCCTTGAGAAGATGGTGATGAGCTGTTGCCTTCAACCATTGTAGGCCACAAGTTGTAAGAACACCCACGGAGCTCCAGGAAGAGAGTTCCAGGTATTATGACCAGCAACAGTGAAGGAGTGGCAATCTAGTTCCAAGTCAGAATAGTGTATGACTTAGAGTAAACTTCCATGCGAGGTGATGCATTTCGGGAGAAAGAATGTAGGGGGGAGGTATATGATAAAGGGTAGACCTATTAAGAGTATAGAAATGCAGAGGGACCTGGGGGTGCAGGTGAACAAGTCTCTGAAGGTGGCAGAGCAAGTGGAAAAGGTTGTGAAGAAAGCATATAGTATGTTAGCCTTTATAGGAAGGGGTATAGATTACAAGAGCTGGCCTTTAATGTTGCAGTTGTATAAAACGTTGGTTAGACCTCATTTGGAATACTGCGTCCAGTTCTGGTCGCCCTACTACCGGAAGGACATGGAGACTCTGGAGAGAGTGCAGAGGAGGTTTACCAGGATGCTGCCTGGTATGGAAGGTCTGAGTTATGAGGAGAGGTTAGGCAAATTGGGACTGTTTTCCTTAGAAAGACGTAGACTTAGAGGAGATCTAATAAAGGTGTACAAGATTATGAGGGGTATAGATAGAGCAAACAGGGTTAAGCTTTTTCCTAGGATGGACTCAAATAGCATGAGGGGTCACGGGCTTAGAGTGAGGGGGGTAAGGTATAATTTGGATGCTAGAGGAAATTTTTTCACACAGAGGGTGGTGGGGGTATGGAATGCTCTGCCAAGTAAAGTGGTGGAGGCAGGAACTCTGGAGTTATTTAAGAGATACTTAGATGGGCACATGAACAGAATGGGAATGGAGGGGTATAGAAAACTTATTTAAAATAGGGATCATGAGCCTTGGGAGTCACTGGGAAGTGTGTAAATAGATGATGATATTGATGTACTTGTTTTTATCCTACAGGTGCTTTGGTCCGCTTTGTTGTCTAACAAGGGGCATGCACGCGATGGGTCGTGAGAGAGCTGCTCTTGGGTTTTTATCGAGAGTATTCTTGACCTGGACCATTTGATGAGCAACACGACAGCTCAGTGACTATTGCTGTGCTGTACAGATACATGGATACATGGATGTGTCTGTGGGAGTTTGTGCATTCTCCCAGTGCTTGCATGGGTTTTCTCCGGGAGCTCCAGTTTCCTCCCACATCCCAAAAATGTGCTCTTAGGCTAATTGGCAAAACGAATTCTCCCTAAATTGTCTCAAATTTGGTTTTTAATCTTTGGATCTATAAACATAGACAGGGATCATGGGTAGAGGTGGGAACATCGGGGTGGCGGCGTGGGCTCGTTGGGCCGAACGGCCTGTTTCCTGTGCTGTTTTGTTCTTTGTTCTTTACTCTTTGAAAATCAGCAAATGATCACCCTCCAAGTCACTTGGCAGGATTTAAATCATTGCAGCACTCCAAGTGGTGGTGTTCTCAGCATTTGCAGCTCTGCCTGTCTTAGTGGTAAATGTTGTGGAGTTGGAAGGAACTGTCAAAGAACCTTGATGAGTTGCTGCCCTGATAGATGATGCACATAGTCGTCATTGTGCATTCATGGTGCAGAGAATGGATGCTGAAGGTAGTCAATCAAACAGACCACTTTCTCCTGGATGGTGCCAAACCTTTTGAGTGTTTTTGGAGCTACATTTGTCCAGGCAAGTGGAGGACATCTCATCTCACTCCTGGCTTGTACCTTGCAAATGGTGATCAGGATTTGGAGAATTAGGAAGTGCATTTCTCTCTGCATAATTCCAAGTCTCTGACCTGCTCTTGTAGCCATAATATTATATGGCTGGTCCAGGTCAGTTTCTGGACAATGGCTGCTCCTCTGGAGTGTTTACAATGGGGAATTCAGCAATATTAATAGCATTAAATATCAAGAGAAGATGGCTGGATTATTTTTGTTGGAGATGATCATTGTCTGGCACTTATGTGGTGCGAATATAGGGCAACACAACAGCTCAGTGACTATCTCTGTGCTGTTTGGGCCTGTGTCTGTGGGAGTTTGCGCATTCTCCCCGTGCTTGCATGGGTTTTCTCCGGGTGCTCCAGTTTCCTCCCACATCCCAAAGATGTGCTCTTAGGCTAATTGGCAAAACAATTTCTCCCTAAATTGTCTCAAATTTGGTTTTTAATCCATAGATCTATAAACATGGACAGGGATCACGGGTAGAGATGGGAACATTGAGGCGGTGGCGCAGGTTCGTTGGGCCAAAGGGCCTGTTTCCAGTGCTGTTTTGTTCTTTGTTCTTTGAATATTACTTGTCGTTTACCAAGCCTGAATATTGTCCATGTTTTGAACATAGATGGCTTCAGTATTTAGGAGTCTCAAACAGTACTGAACGATGTGCAATCATCAATGAATATTCCCACTTCTGATATTTAGATTCACAGAATTACTATGGTGTAGAAAAAGGCTATTTGGCCTATCATATCTGTATTAGCTCTCCAAATGAGCATCTTGACTTAGTGCCATTTCCCCTGCCTTCTTCCTTATGCCCCTGCACATTGTTTCTATTCAAATAATCATATAAATTCTTGAATGTTTCGATTGAACCTGCCTTCACCACATTTCGAAACAGTGATTTTGCTACTCATGTGTGACATATTTTCTTGTATCACATTTGCTTGTTTTGCAAATCACTTTAAATCATTCTTCATCCTTTTATAAGAGGAACAGTTTCTCTCTTTTTACTCTGTCCAACATCTCTCACGATTTTGAACATCTCTATTAGCTCTCCTCTTTGTCTTCTTCTCTCCAAAGAGAATAATCCCAACCTCTCCAATCAATCCTCATAACTGACGTTCATCACCCTGGAACTATTCTTGTAAACCTCTTATGCACTCTGTCCAATGTTCACATCCATTCTATTGTGTGGCATCCAGAACTGTACACAGTATTCCAACTGAGGTCTAACTAGTGTCTTGTATAAATTCAACATAACCTCCTTTCTCTTGTACTCTATGCCCCTAATAATAAATATCAGAATATCATATGCTTTATTAACTGCTCTCTCCACCTGTCCTGAACCTTCAGTAATCTGTGTGCATATATACTCAGGTCTATCTTCCCCTTCTCAGTTTTACCTCTTACTTTATATTTTCCTTCCGTGTTCTTCATATCAGAATAAATCACTTCACACTTCTCCACAGAACTTTATCTGCCCGCTCCACCAATTTGTCTGTGCCCTTTCAAAGTTCTACACTGTGCTGTTCACAGTTTACAATACTTCCAAGTTTTGCATTATCTGCAAACTTTGAAATTGCCCCCGCACACTAAGATCTAGATCATTAGTACACTTCAAAAAAGCAAGGCTTTCAATACCAAATGTTGGAGAACAATACTCCAATCTTCCTCTAATCCAAAAAATATCCATTGACCACTACTTTCTACTTCCTATTATTCAGCTTAGAACATAGAACACTACAGCACAAACAAGCCCTTCGGCCCACAAGTTATGCCAATCATATCAGTATCTACCAGGCCATAGAACTATCTGTAACTCCCAATCCCATTAAATCCCATTAACTCATCCAGAAGTCTCTTAAAAGACCTCAGCGAGTTCGCCTCTACCACCACAGACAGCAACTGATTCTATTCACTCACAACCCTCTGAGTGAAAAACTTACCTCTAACATCTCCTCTGTACTTGCCTCCCAGCACCTTAAACCTGTGTCCTCTTGTAGTGACCATTTCAGCCCTGGGAAATAGCCTCCGAGTCCTGCGCTGTAATGTTCTATGTTCTATGTTCTATCTATTCCTCTCAACATCTTATAAACCTCTATCAGGTCGCTTCTCAACCTTCATCTCTCCAGGGAGAAGAGACCTAGCTCTCTCAACCTATCTTCATAGGGCATGCCCCCCAATCCAGGCAGCATCCTCGTAAACCTCCTCTGCACTCTCTCAATAGTCTCTGCATCCTTCCTATAGTGAGGCGACCAGAACTGCACACAATACTCCAAGTGGGGTCTGACAAGGGTCTTATAAAGTTGCAGCATTACTTCCTGACTCCTAAACTCAATTCCTCTGTTAATGAAGGCCAGTACACCATATGCCTTCTTGACCATATCCTCCACTCGCGGGGCAGATTTAAGAGTCCTATGGACCCGGACCCCAAGATCCTTCTGCTCCTCAACACTGCCAAGACTCCTACCCTTGATATTATACTCCTTTATCCCATTTGTCCTGCCAAAATGGACTACCATACATTTATCCTCCTTAAAGTCCATCTGCCACTTCTCCGCCCAGTCTTGCATCCTATCTATGTCTCGCTGCAACTTCAGATAACCCTCCAGACTATCCACAACACCACCAACCTTCGTACCGTCGGCGAACTTACTAACCCATCCCTCCGCTTCCTCATCCAGGTCATTTATGAAAATGATAAACAGCAAGGGTCCTAGAACAGATCCCTGGGGCACTCCACTGGTGACTGACCTCCATGCAGAAAATCATGTGTGCCCCCATTGCTACTACTGACCTCTATGCAGAAAATCATGTGTGCCCACATTGCTAACACATTGCCACAATGTATGCCCACATTGCTACTTATAATTCTCAAAAGTCTATTATTTGGCACTTTATCAAATGTTTCAGAAAGTCCATGTACACCACATGAATAACATTACCCTCATTGAGGGAAGGTCATTAATGAAGCAGCTGAAAATGGTTGACCCGAGGACACTATCCTGAGTGATCCAGGATTGAGAAGATTCCACAAACATCTTCCTTTATTTTAGCAATCACACCAACCAATGGAGGGTCTTGTCACCTTTCCATGTGCTGTTTGGTTAAGATAGGACCATGGATGTGGTGTTTCTTCAACGAGTTGTCCATAACAAGCCTGGTGAGTGTGTGTGGGAGGGCAGCAATGAATAGTACAAGTAATACAGTTTGTTAACACCTCTTCCAGCGATTTTGAAAGACTTGGCCACCAAACAGAATATTTCACTGGTTCAACATTTTGCGATGTCCAAATGTCCTTGGTTTAATTGTTGTATTATGTCAAATCTCAGATCTCTTGGATTGACCAATGTCTTGTCATGGATAAATGAATCATCAACTATGCTGAAGTATCCTCTTTCAATGTTCATAATATTGTCTGAGATTGGGATTGTGAAGCATGTAAATTGGCCATCCTTTTACACGGTGCTATCTGACCTGAGCACATTATACATCAGATTTCTGTGCATCTTTGATTTCATTCACTTGCTGATTTGTTGCTAGTAGATTTTTGTTGTTGCTGGTACAGTATTTCTACCTCTTCAACAAGGGCTGCATCTAAAAAAAAATGCAGCACGCTGCTTGCAGAGGGACCTGGATGTCCTTGTGTAGGAATCTCAAGGAGTTGGTTTGCATGTGTAGCAGATAATTAAGAAGGTAAATGGAATTTTGTCCTTCATTACTAAAGAGATAGAGTTTAAAAAACAGCGAGGTTATGATGTAGCTCTATATAGTGCTGGTGAGGCCATACCTGGAGTACTGTGTACAGTTTTGATCTCCTTACTTAAAAAAGGATATACTTTCTGGAGGGGGTGCGGAGGAGATTCACTAGTTTGATTCTGGAGTTGAGAGGGCTGGTTTATGAGGAGAGACTGAGTAGACTGGAGCTTTATTCATTGGAGTTCAGAAGAATGAGGGGAGATCTTATAGAAATATGTAAGATTATGAAGGGAATAGATAAAATAGATGCAGGGAAGTTGTTTCCACTGGTGGGTGAAACTAGAACTAGGAGGCATAGCCTCAAAATAAGGAGAAGCAGACTTCAGACTGACTTGAGGAGGAACTTCTTCACACAAAGCATTGTGAAATCTGTGGCATTTCCTACCCAGTGAAGCAGTTGAGGCTACCTCATTAAATGTTTTTAAGACAAGGATAGATAAATTTTTGAACAGTAAAGGAATCAAGGGTTATGGTGAGCAAGTGGTAAGTGGAGCTGAGTTGACAAAAAGATCAGCCATGATCTTATTACATGGTGGAGCAGGCTCAAAGAGCCAGATGGCCTACTCCTGCTCCTATGTCCTATTGTTCTTATCACCTCGTTTGGGCCTTTGCATTGGGATGGACAATAAATCATCCTTCTATTCTGCTGCTTTATGAAACATACTGTCTTTGCATCAAACTTCATCATCCTCAGTCTGAATCTTTATATTCATGCAGGCACCTTGTTGACTCTAGAATGTGAGTGTGTCACTAAGGATTTGTGGTCTGTCTTTATCTTCAATTAGAGATCAAGGACATTATTTGTGAATTTCTTGCAAGCGTGTGTGTTTACTTCTCTATCAGAGAATTCCTCTGCTCAATCCCAGTCCGAATGTAAAGTGAATTGATCCATGCTTTTTATTCACCTGCATCTGAAACAGTACAGCTGCAAGTCCTGTGGAAAATGAATCTTCAGCGATGATAGTGGCTAGCTCAGTGTCATTGTGAGTTAAAATATCAGGCAATATCAGCTTCTTTTTCATTTTCTCAGAAAAATCCTATTGTTATTCCTCCCAGCACCATGTATACCTTGTGATAACAGCTGCCATAATGGCTCATTGACAAACAGATAGGTTCGGCAGGAATTTTTCCACTTCATTTATCATACCCACGAATCTTTGGAGCTCAGTTATATTGAGGAGCTGGAAACTCCTTGATTGCACTTGTTTTCTGTGGATCAACTCTGACACCAAAAACATCCACAATATTCCCAAGGAACTTGAGAGTCAGCTGCAAAAAAAAATCACATTTGTTGTTGACTGTGTCATAGGACAGTCCCAACTCTAGTGTTAGGTTCTTTCTGAGTTCATTCTTAGATAGGACATCATTCATACGATATATGATTTCATCTAGTCCTGGGATGTTTGACAATGTTCTCTGGAAGATTTCTGGCACTGATGTGATGCCAAATGGTAACCTGCTGAAACAAAACCTCCCAAACAGAGGAATGATGATCATTAACAACTTGGATTCTTCATTAAGAGATAATTGCCAAAACCACTACTTACATTGAGCTTCATGAAGATTAAACTCTTTCTCAATTTAGCTGAGCTCTCACCACAGATGCGATAATATGAACTTCATGTTGAACTACTTTGTTTATCTGGATAAGATTTACACAAATTCTGATCGACCTATGGGATTTGGCATTTGGCCCATCCTGGAACACCAGCTTGCTGGTTCTAACACAAGTGAAATAATCCCCTGCTTCAACAAACGCTGGAATTCTACCGCCTTGCATATTGATTGGATGACTCAAGTCAGATACGATGGGCTTGAGGAAGAGTTCTTGGAATGCTGTGGGGATAGTTTCCTTGAGCAGTATGTAATGGAACCTACAAGAGAGCGAGCTATCTTAGATATGGTACTGTGTAATGAGACAGGTAGAATTAGGGATCTTCTTGTGAGGATCCTCTTGGGATGAGTGATCACAGTATGGTTGAATTTCTGATACAGATTCTGGATGAGAAATTAAGGCCCCGACTTTGTGTCCTCTGTTTGAACAGAGGGGAGTATGATAAGATGAGACTGGAATTGGTGAATGTAGATTGGGGCACAGATTGGTTGGTAGGAACAGTGGAGGATTTTTAAGATCTTTTTCAGTACTCAGCAGAAATATATTCCAATGGTAAAGAAGGACGGTAGGAGAAGGGAATAAAGGAGAGTATTAAATTAAAAGCTGATGCATTCAGAGTGGCTAAAAATAGTGGGCAATTAGAAGATTGGGAAAGATTTAAAACACAACAAAGAATGACTAAGAAAGCGATAAAGAAAGAAAAGACAGAGTATGAAGCTAAACTAGTTCTAAATATAAAAAAATGATAATAAAAGTTTTTACAAATGTATAAAGAAGAAGAGACTGGCTAGAATGAATGTTGGACCCTTGGAGGGTGAGAAGGGGGATTTAGCGGTGAGTGATGAGGAAATGGCTGAGACTTTAAACAAGTTTTTTGTGTCGGTCTTCACGGAGGAGGACGCAAATAGCTTGCCGAATATTAAAGATAGAAGGATGGTAGGAGATAAGGTCCTGAATGCGATTACTGTCACTAGAGAGGTAGTGCTTGATAGACTAACGGGACTAAGGTAGACAAATCCCTGGGACCAGATGGAATGCATCCCAGGGTTCTGAAACAAATGGCAGAGGTGATAACGGATGCCTTAGTAATTATTTATCAAAATTCGCTGGACTCCGGGGAAGTGCTAGATTATTGAAAAACTGCTAATGTTACGCCGCTGTTTAAGAAAAGTAACAGACAAAAGGCAGGGAATTATAGGCCGGTTAACTTAATGTCCGTAGTTGGAATAATGCTAGAATCTGTCATCAAAGAAGAAATAGTGAGGCACCTAAAAAAGAACGGTTTAATCAAGCAGATGCAGGATTCGTGAAGGGGAAGTCGTGTTTAATGAATTTATTGGGTTTCTGTGATGAAGTGATTAGTGGGGTAGACAAAGGGGAACTGGTGGATGTGATGTTCTTAGATTTTCAAAAGGCGTTTGATAAGGTGTCTCATAAAAGGTTGCTACAAAAGGTTAGGCTGTGTGGAGTTGGGGGTAAGGTGTTAGCGTGGTAAGAGGATTGGTTGTTTAATAGGAAGCACAGAGTTGGAATGAAAGGGTGCTATTCTGGTTGGTAGTTGGTGACTAATGGAATGCCACAGGGATTGGTGCTGGGGCCTCAACTGTTTACCATCTACATAGATGATCTGGAGGAGGAGGCTGAGTGTAGGGTAACAAAATTTGCTGATGACACGAAGATGAGTGGAGAAGCAAATTGCATGGAAGGCGCGGAATGTCTGTAGAGTAATCTGGATAGGCTGAGTGAGTGGGCGAGGACCTGGCAGATGGAGTATAATGTTAGCAAACATGAGGTTATCCACTTTGGTAGAAATAATAGTAGGAGGGATTATTATTTAAAAGGCAAAAAGCTGCAGCATGCTACAGTGCAGAGGGGCCTAGGGGGCCTGGTGCATAAATCACAAAAACTCAGTCTGTGGGTGCAGCAAATGCTAAAGAAGATGAATGGAATATTGGCCTTTATAGCGAGGGAAATAGAATATTAAAACAGGGAGATCTTGCTGCAACTGTACAGGGCATTGGTGAGGCTGCAGCTGGAGTACTGTGCGCAGATTTGGTCGTCGCATTTGCGGAAGGATATATTGGCCTTGGAGAGAGTACAGAGAAGGTTCACTAGGCTGATACCGGAGATGAGGGGGTTAGCCTATGAAGAGAGATTGAATAGACTGGGTCTGTACTTGTTGGATTTAGAAGGCTGAGGGTGGGTACATATAAGATAATGAAGGGGCTAGATAGGGTAGAGGTAGAGAGATTCTTCCCGCTTAGAAAGGATAGCAGGACCAGAGGGCACAGCCGTAAAATAAGAGGAGCAGTTTAGAATGGAGTTGAGGAGGAACTTCTTCAGTCAAAGGGTGGCGAATCTCTGGAATTCTCTCCCCGAGTGTGGTGGAGGCTACCTCACTGAACATATTTAAGTCATGGGTAGATAGGTTTCTGATAGACAAGGGAATTAAGAGTGATGGGGAGAAAGTGGGAGAGTGGAATTGATCTGCTTCAGATCAGCCATGATCTTGTTAAATGGTGGGGTAGGCTCGTAGGGCTAGATAGCCTGCTCCTGCTCCTATTTCTTATGTTCTTATGTTCTTGTCCACCACGGGAATCGGAGCGGCAAGGGCGGACAAGGGGAAGGTCCGTTGACTTCGGGTGGGATTTTCCGGTCTCAGGTCGAGCGAGACCATAAAATCCCATCCAGTTAACTTTATTACTTTTGGTGGCTTTGCTTCATTTCCAGATGTAAATTGATGTGTTATTCTCTCTTCAGCTTTCCTAGTCCAGTGAAAAGTTTTGAAAATTCAGCTTTGGAGTTTTTGGGCTGTTCTTCTCTGCTTTTGAATTTTTTTACTCTGTGAATCAGATATAAGTTAGTATAGGGCTGCCTGTTCAAAAATGTGCAACTCTGCTTCTGAATTACAGTCAATGGGTGCAAATTTATGAATCAGGAAATGTGATGAGCTGTTTATAATGCTATTGACTTCAATGTGACCAGAAATTCCTGCCACTGGGAGGGGCTGTAAAATGCAGCCCAGTGCTTCTGTTATTTTATTCTCTTTATGTTGGAGGATTGCCTTCAGTTCTCCTTTGACTTGAGTTCTTGAATATTCAACCCTGAACTTATAGTTTTTTTCCATGATGGCTGAAGAGAGTTTCACTCTGATCATGTCCCAATATCAAAAAGAACCAAAGCTGCTGCATCTGTGTTTAACTTAAAGCATGTCTAGTTTCCCACTTCTAGGATATCAGCAGTCTAATAGATTCCATTAGTTCCCATCCCTCCCAGGGAAAGCAGCTTGGGCGGCATGGTAGCACAGTGGTTAGCACTGCTGCTTCACAACTCCAGGGTCCTGGATTCGATTCCTGGCTCAGATCACTGTCTGTGTGGATTTCCTCTGGGTACTCTGGTTTCCTCCCATAGCCCAAAGATGTGTGGGTTAGGTTGATTGGCCATGCTAAGAAATTGCCTCTTAGTGTTCAGGGATGTGTAGGTTAGTGGGTATCATATGTAGGAATATGGGGTTAGGGCCTGGGTGGGATTGTGTTTGGTGCAGATTTGATGGGCTGAAGGGCCTCTTTCTGCACCGTAGAATTCTATGATCTATGACTATTGTAAATGTCATCTACTTCATGCATTGTGGCACCTTTTAAATGTTCCCCTATGTATGTATTCTGTGCAAGCTTCTTGCTGTGGCACATAGCCTGGAAGTAGACCATCTTTTTCCTCTGCCCCACTAATAACTGTTATTATGGATTGTTGATGCATTCTCTTCTTGTCTTCCCTGCTTTTATGATAGCTTTTCCTTTTTTAATACATTTAATATACTCCATTGAATCAGCTACTTTTGAGATAGGGCTTCCCCATCATCTCAACCTACAGCTTCATTCTGTTTTCTGACCTCAGCCTTTCTGTTCAGTTGAATTGCCTTTATTAAAGTTTGATTATCTCTCAACTGCAAGTTGTCAAAAGACATTATCCAACACTGTCTCTGCTCAGTTCATCTTTCAAGCTGCCATATTCATGGTGCTCTAAAAGTCTATACAACTTGTGTATGTATGTTTCTCCTAGATATTGGGTATGTTTTTTTAAAGTTAAGTCTGCTGAACAATATTCTTTCTCAGATTGAGGCAAGAGTATCAATGTGCTTTGATTACTTCATTGTACATGGCTTTCTCCTCATCAATAATCTGTGCTGAGGATATCATCCAACAACGTTCCATCCCATATAACATTGCAGTGAGCTTCCTTCACTACAAGGCTCAACGTGGTATGATATCAGGCAAATCTCCAATACCATTTTGGCGCTGCTTCTGCTTGATTAAGTCTTGGAACTTTCTCAAAGCTTTCAGGCAATGGCGGAGACTTCTTCATCATTATTTTTTACAAGCTTCTACTGTACTATATTAATAACTAATACAAAATGCTTAATGAGTCTGTAAAGGTAGAGGATACAGGAGCTTTATTGGGACACATCTTTCTGCTCTGGCATTTATCTTATAACTGGCTGTGTGACTAAATCATATGGTTTTGCAGCATTCCCTGTGCTGATATGCACGGTATATGATTAGCACATAAAATAGTTAAAATTAACTCATTCAGAACCGAGTATCCAGTATAATGCATTTACTCCAGCTGTGAGTTAAGACAAAAGCAGTGGTTTCAAGTTTACAATTGTAAAAGCAGTAGAAAATCTGAGATTAGGCAGTTGGACAATGTTATGGAGATAGAAGCAGTCCTGGTGATGGCACAAATATCAGGTTTGAAGCTTATCTCGGTATCAAATGTAGCACCAAAGTTGTGAACAGACGGACTTAATCGCAGGCTTTTGCCTATCAAAAGGATGGGGAAGTTGGTAGCTAGAGACCAAAAACAATGGCTCAAGTTTTCCCAATTCTTAATTGGAGAACATTTCTACCCACCCAATACTGGATGGTAGAATAGCAGTCTGATGATTTAGTAACAATGGAAGAATCAAAGAACAAAGAACAAAACAGCACGGGAAACAGGCCCTTCGGCCCAACGAGCCTGTGCCGCTACCTCGATGTTCCCACCTCTACCCGTGATCCCTGTCTATGTTTATAAATCTATGGATTAAAAATCAAATCTGAGACAATTTAGGGAGAATTTCTTTTGCCAATTAGTCTAAGGGCACATCTTTGGGATGTGAGAGGAAATCAGAGCAGCCGGAGAAAACCCATGCAAGCATGGGGAGAATGTGCAAACTCCCACAGACACAGGCCCAAATCCATGTATCTGCACAGCACAGCGATAGTCACTGAGCTGTCGTGTTGCCCATCAAATGGTCCAGGTCAAGCGTACACTAACGACGTGAAGCACTAGGATACTCTCAAAAAAAATCCAAGAGCAGCCCTCTCACGACCCATCGCGTGTATGCCCCTTGTTAGACAACAAGGTGGACCAAAGCACCTGTAGGATAAAAACAAGTACATCAATATCATCATCTATTTACACACTTCCCAGGGACTCCCAAGGCTCATGATCCCTATTTTTAAAAGTATTGTGATAAGGTAGAGCTGGCTGTATAAGCATACATGTTAAAACAGAAGCTGTGCCTTCCTATGATATTGCCAAGACATAGTAATAGGGACTGAAAATAGATCCTTGGATACACTAGAGGTAATGTTGTGGGAGCAGGAAGAAAAATCATTGCAAGTGATTTTTGGGCTACAATTAGACAGATATGAATCCAGCCACATAAGAACATCCTATTCATGTATTTCTCAAGACACCCCTTAAAAGCCACTATTGTATTTGTTTCCACTGCCTCCCCTGGCAGCGAGTTCCAGATACCCACTGCCTTCTGTGTAAAAGAAAAACTTGCTTTGTACCTCTCTTTTAAACATTGCCCCATGCACCTTAAACTTAGTAATTGACTCTTCCATGCTGGGAAAAAGCTGACTATTCACTTTGTCCATGCTCCTCATAATCTTGTAGACATTTATCAGATCGCCCCTCAACCTTCATCATTCCTGTGAAAACAAACCAAGTTTCTCCGACCTCTCCTCATAGTTAATACCTTCCATATCAGGCAATATCCTGGTAATTTTTTTCTGTACCCTTGCCAAAGCCCCGACATCCTTCTGGTAGTGTGGTGACCAGAATTGAACACTATATTCCAAGTGCAGCCTAACTAACATTCTATAAAGCTACAACAGGACTTGCCAATTTTTAAACTCTATGCACTGGCTGATGAAAGCATGATGTAAAGATGCCGGCGTTGGATTGGGGTGGTGAGAACTCAGTCAGAATTTAGCAACACCAATTATTAATCCAACCGATTTATTTGATAGTAAAAAAGCGAGCTTTCAACACTCCCGTGTCTTCCTCAGGCAAGTGCAGTGTTCTGGTCTGCAATAGCACACATCAGCACAGACAGTCAGAGATTGCTGATTAGAATGCGAATCCTTACATCTAACCTGCTATTCAAGTGTTAAAGTGGCTAACAATGTGTGTGAAGGGAATCCTGAGCATTGTTAGAGAATTGTGTATTTTCTCCAGACAGCACAGTAAGTGAGGTTTTTTGCTAACCCAGGCAAGTTACGGGGGTTACAGATAGTGTGTCATGAAGCCAAGATCCCTGTTAAGACCGTCCTCATGTGTGCGGAGCTTGGCTATCAGTCTCTGTTCAGCGACTCTGCGCTGTCGTGTATCACGAAAGCCCCCTTGAAGAACATTTACCCGCAGGTCGGAGGCCGAATGCCCATGACTGCTGAAGTGTTCGCCCACAGGAAGGGAACTGTTTTGCCTGGTGATTGTTGAGCGATGCTCATTCATCCGCTGTCGTAGTGTCTGCATGGTCTCCCCAATATACCATGCTTCGGGACATCCTTTCTTGCAACGTATTAGGTAGACAACGTTGGCCGAGTTGCAAGAGTATGTACCGTGCACCTGGTGAATGGTATCCTCACGTTTGATGATGTCGTCCATGTCTATGATCTGGCATGTCTTGCAGAGGTTGCTGTGGCAGGGTTGTGTGGTATTGTGGTCACTGTTCTCCTGAAGGTTGGGTAGTTTGCTGCGAACAATGATCTGTTTGAGGTTGTGCGGTTGTCTGAAAGCAAGAAGTGGGGGGGTGGGGATGGCCCTAGCAAGATGTTCATCGTCATCAATGATATGTTGAAGACTCCGGAGAAGATGTCGTAGCTTCTCCGCTCCGGGGAAGTACTGGACAACAAAGGGTACTCTGTCCACCGTGTCCCGTGTTCGTCTTCTGAGGAGATCAGTGCGGTTTATCGTTGTGGCACGTTGGAACTGTCGATCGATGAGTCGAGCGCCATATCCTGTTCTCACGAGGGCATCCTTCAGTGTCTGGAGGTGTCTGTCACGATCCTCCTCAACTGAGCAAATTCTGTGTATACGGAGGGCTTGTCCATAGGGAATGGCTTCTTTAACGTGTCTAGGGTGGAAGCTGGAGAAGTGGAGCATTGTGAGGTTGTCTGTCGGTTTGCGGTACAGTGAGGTGCTGAGGTGACCGTCCTTGATGGAGATGCGTGTGTCCAAGAATGCAACTGATTCTGGAGAATAGTCCATGGTGAGTCTGATGGTGGGATGGAACTTGTTGATATCATCATACAGTTGTTTCAATGATTGTTCCCCATGAGTCCAAAGGAAAAAGATGTCATCAATGTATCTAGTATATAACCTTGGTTGGAGATCTTGTGTGGTGAAGATCGCCACCAGCAACAACCAAACCTCCCTTGGCACCACAGTAGAAAACAACACTACCGCAGGGAGGTCCATTGTTAACTTGTCAGACTACACACTTCAATCAGAGGAAATCGAAGTTCTCAGCCGAGGGCTCAATTTCTGTCCCACCACCAAAATGGACCCCATCAGTCTCGCAGCAGATACAGAGGAATTCATCAGGCGAATGAGGCTGCGTGAGTTCTTCCACAAACCCTAAGAGGCCAATAGTGGACTCAATGAGATAGCGAATGAACCAGAACAGCAGACAGAGGGATCCGCAGTGCAGCAACCGAAGAGGAATGAATCCAATTGGACTCCTCCGGAAGGCCGCTGCCCCCAACTGGACATGTATGCCCAAGCCATCAGGAGGTGCGTGAACACCAGATTTATCAACCGCACTTACAAGACAGTCCCGAACATCACCCAAGTACAACGCCAGGCCATCCGTGCTCTCAAGACCAACCGCAACATTGTCATCAAACCAGCAGACAAAGGAGGCACCACCGTCATACTGAACAGAACGGACTACTGTGAAGAAGTGTACCGACAACTAAACAATGAGAAACACTACAGACAGTTACCAGCAGATCTGACCAAAGAACACACTCGTCAACTCAACACTCTGATCAAAACCTTTGATTCGGACCTTCAGAACACCCTCCGGGCTCTCATTCCACGTACTCCCCGCATTGGAGATCTCTACTGCCTCCCAAAGATACACAAGGCAAACATACCTGGCCGTCCCATCGTATCTGGCAATGGGACCCTGTGTGAGAACCTCTCCGGCTATATCAAGGGCATCCTGAAACCCATCGTACAAAGAACCCCCAGCTTTTGTCTTGACACTACGGACTTCCGACAGAAACTCAGCACACATGGAGCAGTTGAACCAGGGACACTCCTTGTCACAATGGATGTCTCGGCGCTCTACACCAACATACCCCACGACGATGGTATTGCTGCAACTGCCTCAGTACTCAATGCCAACAACTGCCAGTTTCCAGATGCAATTTTACAACTCATCCGCTTCATCTAGGACCACAATGTCTTCACCTTCAACAATCAGCTTTTCATCCAGACACACGGAACAGCCATGGGGACCAAATTCGCACCTCAGTATGCCAACATCTTCATGCACAGGTTCGAACAAGACTTCTTCACCACACGAGATCTTCAACCAAGGTTATATACTAGATACATTGATGACATCTTTTTCCTTTGGACTCATGGTGAACAATCATTGAAACAACTGTATGATGATATCAACAAGTTCCATCCCACCATCAGACTCACCATGGACTATTCTCCAGAATCAGTTGCATTCTTGGACACACGCATCTCCATCAAGGACGGTCACCTCAGCACCTCACTGTACCGCAAACCGACAGACAACCTCACAATGCTCCACTTCTCCAGCTTCCACCCTAGACACGTTAAAGAAGCCATTCCCTATGGACAAGCCCTCCGTATACACAGAATTTGCTCAGATGAGGAGGATCGTGACAGACACCTCCAGACACTGAAGGATGCCCTCGTGAGAACAGGATATGGCGCTCGACTCATCGATCGACAGTTCCAACGTGCCACAACGATAAACCGCACTGACCTCCTCAGAAGACGAACACGGGACACGGTGGACAGAGTACCCCTTGTTGTCCAGTACTTCCCCGGAGCGGAGAAGCTACGACATCTTCTCCGGAATCTTCAACATATCATTGATGACGATGAACATCTCGCTAGGGCCATCCCCACCCCCCACTTCTTGCTTTCAGACAACCGCACAACCTCAAACAGATCATTGTTCGCAGCAAACTACCCAACCTTCAGGAGAACAGTGACCACAATACCACACAACCCTGCCACAGCAACCTCTGCAAGACATGCCAGATCATAGACATGGACGACATCATCAAACGTGAGGATACCATTCACCAGGTGCACGGTACATACTCTTGCAACTCGGCCAACGTTGTCTACCTAATACGTTGCAAGAAAGGATGTCCCGAAGCATGGTACATTGGGGAGACCATGCAAACACTACGACAGCGGATGAATGAGCATCGCTCAACAATCACCAGGCAAAACAGTTCCCTTCCTGTGGGTGAACACTTCAGCAGTCATGGGCATTCGGCCTCCGACCTGCGGTAAATGTTCTTCAAGGGGGCCTTCGGGACACAGGACAGCGCAGAGTCGCTGAGCAGAGACTGATAGCCAAGTTCCGCACACATGAGGACGGTCTTAACAGGGATCTTGGCTTCATGACACACTATCTGTAACCCCCGTAACTTGCCTGGGTTAGCAAAAAACCTCACTTACTGTGCTGTCTGGAGAAAATACACAATTCTCTAACAATGCTCAGGATCCCCTTCACACACATTGTTAGCCACTTTAACACTTGAATAGCAGGTTAGATGTAAGGATTCGCATTCTAATCAGCAATCTCTGACTGTCTGTGCTGATGTGTGCTATTGCAGACCAGAACACTGCACTTGCCTGAGGAAGACACGGGAGTGTTGAAAGCTCGCTTTTTTACTATCAAATAAATCGGTTGGATTAATAATTGGTGATGAAAGCAAGCATGCTGTATACCTTCTTGACTACCTTCTCCACCTTCATTGACATTTTCAGTGACCTGTGTACTTGTATACCCAGATCCATCTGCCTGTAGATTCATAGAATCAGAGAGGTTTACAGCATGGCCTGTTAGCCTAACTTGTCCATGCTGCCCTTTTTTTAAACTACTAAGCCAGTCCCAATTACCCGCATTTGGCCCCTAAACTTTTCTTATCCATGTAACTGTCCAAATGTTTTTTAAAAGACAAAATTGTACCTGCCTCTATTACTATCTCTGTCAGCTTGTTCCAGACACTCACCATTCTCTGTGAAAAAATTGCCCCTCTGGAAACTTTTGTATCTCTCCTCTCTCACCTTAAACCTATGCCCTCTAGTTCTAGACTCCCCAACCCTTGAGAAAAGATATTGACTATCTCGCTGGTCTGTACCCGTCATTATTTTGTAAACCTCTGTAAAGTCATCCTTCAGCCTTCTACGCTCCAGGGAAAACAGTCAAAGCCTATCCAGCCTCTTCTTATAACTCAAACCATCAAGACTCGATAGCATCCTAATATTTTTTTCTTTCTAGTTTCATACCCTTTCTATAATCGGGTGACCAGAATTGCACACAGTATTCCATATGTGGCCTCACCAATGTCTTGTACAACTTCAACAAGATGTCCCAACTCTTGTAGGTAGTTTGAGTCATGTTGAGATCACAAAGGAAGAGGAGGTATTATGGTTCTTGAGAAACATTAACATAGAATGTAAAAGATAGAAAATTACAGTGCAGCACAGGCCCTTCAGCCCTCAATGTTGTGCTGACTTGTGAAACCAATCTGAAGCCCTATCAAGAAACTATCAAGGGCTGGATTCTCCAAACTTGCCTGCAACTGGGATTCTCCAGTCCCTCTGCACTGAATAGAGATTTGACTGAGCACCAGATTCTCTATTTGAATTGGCAGCAGTAGAGAGGCATGAATGGCCAGAGAATTTGGCCTAAGTTTGATACACAGATACAAAGAAATGAAAACTTTGCCTGATTGACAGACTTATGATGTTACAATAAGCTATTTTTGCATTTTGTTAATGGGTCAATATTTATTTACATGCGATAAAAAGATGTCAATTGCTTGTAACTTAAATGTCTGGATGATTCATACCTTTATAGAGTTGCAGTAACTGTCGCTTTTTTTAAAGAAATTTATGAATGGGTGTTCTTAAGCAGTTCCACACATATAGAATGCATTGTAAAATAAAAATAACTTTTGAACAAGCTAAGGTACAGAAAGGCTCACAAGTGAATCTTAGAACAGAGCAACAGATGGATGCCATTACATAGAGTTATTGGTTCATTGGTTCTCCACAGAGTTTACATTGGGTGAATGGGCCTGGAAGTATAGAAAATGGGTGAAATTTTCTGGCCATGTTTCAAGATCTTAAATTCCTACTTAAATCAACGACTGGGTCTGCCCCCACCTGCTATGATCCCTGTGGTAGGCAGGGTGGAAAAGTCCATTCTGTGACTCCTGTGAGGATCTGGGATCCATGCGTCATGAAAAAATTGGCCTGACTCGATGAAAATTGTGAGGTTTTGAGATTCCAACCCAACAATGGAGTTGGCTTGGTTGAGAATAATGTGTGCAGGCTTTTTGCCTGTAACCTTAGCCCAGATCAGCAAAAATTAAGGATGCCTGTAATTGGGTGGAATCCCAGAATCAGGTCCATCCTGCAAGTTTTAAATGGCTCCAGATTTCTTAGCTCTGATAATTATATTCATGATGTGGAAACTAATAATAAACACCAATCATACGAGAAGGTTTAGGCTCAATTAGCAGAGATCAACCCCCATTGTATTCCTAGATTCCTGTAGTGGTCTTTGCTTTTTTCGCTGTCATGAGATTCATTTATGAGCCTTTTCTCACCTTGTTCATTTTTTTTTCTTTTAAAATAGATCTGCTTCTCACCAGTTCCAAATTTCAACCCACCACGCATAAATCTTGGTGATGGTTTCTATCCAACAGCCTTTGTTGCATGTTTTTCACCAAATGGCTCTCCTGTTTTCCAACTTACGTAATACCATGGGAAATCCTTCAAATTGGATCCTCAACCTTCAAAATACAGCAACTTGAGGTTTCTTCACCAGCAGTGCTTGTAACATTGGAGGTTAATCTTAAATTTTTAGTGACTCCATGACAATCAAAGGGAAGTTTGACAGCTCTAGTCAGGGGAAGAATATTGACCAGGGTTCCTGCACCTAATTGCATATACAGGTTCCCGCTGAAAATTATTGGACTGCAGATGGAAACAGGAATAAGCTTGGGTGTAGTGTTTTGATCCAGCCACCACACCTTACCCCTCTTCCCAACTTTCCCCCACTGACATAGAATGACGAGATGACTAAAACATGCCAATGGCAAACAAAATGCAATATTAAAGACACTTTGAAACTGCACTCAACCAAAAAGAGGCTGAAAGAAGGAGCAAATATGTAATACGAACTTTTTAAGAAGCTTCATGAAAATTAAACTATTTTTGACACCTATTTCTTTTATGAACATTTAAGTAAAGGAGATCCATAGGAAGTGAAACTGTTATTTTTTGATTGACCTATCTTTGTTTTATCCACAGTTCTGACTAAGCCAAGGCCTCACAGCGATGATTACAGCACAATGAAAAAGATTCCTCCGCCAAAGCCCAAAAGAAGCCCCAACACTCGACTGACTGGTTCGTATGAAGAAATCTACGTAAGGAAACCATCTGCATCTAAATTCACAAGCACAAAGGCTAAAACAGCTCACAGCACTGGAACTATACAACGAGCTGCATCTGCTGATGGGCCCCACTACAACATGTTAAATCTCCATCTGTCACAGGAAGAGGATGTGGAACCTGTTTATATAGAAATGGGAGGGACTGGAGGAGCAGGTGGAAATTACCTGACAGAGATGGAGAGTCCTGATCAAGGAGAATCTGTTTACGAAGAGATGAAATATTGTTTGTTAGAAGGCAGTTCAGGTGCTTCAATCTTTGCAAAGCCAGCAGCTTGTCCTCCACCTTGTGGAGAAATGAAAACGCCGACATTGCCTGAGGATTTCAGAACAGGCAGCCCAACCATGACAGGCTGCCAGGAATCAGTATGTGACATTCCACCACCATTTCCAAACCTCCTTCCACATCGACCCCCTCTGCTGGTATTTCCTCCAACACCGGTGCAGTGTTCCCCTGCTTCTGACGAATCACCCCTTACTCCCCTTGAGGTCAAAAGGTTGCCAGTTCTGGAAACAAATTTGAATTACTCTGTGCAATCGGATGGCATATCGCCTGCCTCTCAACAATACACAAGCCATCAAATAGGAGAAAGTGAGCCACCAGCATCTCCTGGGCTGGGTGTGTTCCGTATATCAGGAAAGATGTCTCCCCCCTCAACACCTCCTCCACTTCCATTAATTCCGACCCCTCCCTACAGGCAAGCTTCACATTTTATTTTCCCACCAGACACTTCTGCCTCTTGTTTTGCCAATACAGGAAAAGTAGTTTTGAGCACAGATGTTCCCAAAGTACCTCAGAAACCTCCCTTACAAGGAGGAACTTCTACAAACTCTACAAGATTGCCTTGCTCACCAGTAAAAACCTGCAGGACAGAACCTGGGAAAAATGTTTCCTCCTCAGCAGGGAATGCATTATTATTTCCTTACTCTTCCACTATTGCCAGGCCAATTACCAGCCCTCTTGATGAGCTGAACAGTCTTTTCAGCTCAGGCCGAAGTCTTCTGCGAAAGTCAGCAGCAGGAAGGAAGATACGGGAGCAAGCAAGTGAGTAATTTAACTTATGTATAATAAATCTGAGAAGACTACCATGTTGTGGGGAGCCAGGTTTGTCTGACCATTGGTCTTAGATCTGGTTTAGTATCTGAGGCAGAAAGTAATAGGTTCAAGCTCCATTCAAGAGACATAAGCACCTAATGCAACATTTCACAAAGTGCTAAGTGCTGCACTGTCAAGGGCATTACCTATTGGACAAAACATTTTCTGTTTCACTTCGATATAAAAGCACTATTAAAGAAGACACAGTTCTCTCTGGTATCCTCACCAATATTTAATCCTCAGGAAAGTAAATAGATTTTCTAGTTGCAAATTTCATTGCTGTTTTATGGAACCACATTGACTGCAAACGTTTGCTACATTTTTCTATGTTATAACTATGACTGGAAAGCACTTTGGGACATCCTGAGGCAATGAAAAGTGCAACATAAATGCAAGCTTTTTTTAATAGGCTCTAGATATTTCATTGATTTACATAGATAGGCATAAAATAAATATCCCCACCTAATAAATAAATACCCTTTAGAGGAAATACTTGTATTCATAAAATGTCTTTTAATACCATAAAATACCCTATCCCATCTTTAAAATATCTCAAAGTTGTCTTCTCTGATTGATTAGCTTTAAATTTGCGCAGACAAATATGCAAACAAATCAAATTGCAGATAGTTATATTCCCGCAAACAGAAATTTGATAAAGGACCAGTCGTCCTTCACTGATGCTGCTCATTGCTGGAAAAATAATGTCAAGCCATTTTTTTTTTAAACACAAGTAATAAGTCTCCTTGCACCTAGTGCTGATAAGAAACAACATTTGTGCTAACCTCATAAAGAGATTGGTTGGGAATTTTTTTGCATTTAATCACACTCTATTACAGTAATTTTGCCATCATTCTCTGTTTATCATGTAAACAGTGTTCTTGCCATATTAGATTTCACTGGTAGAACGGGAGCAGATCTGAAACTGTCAACAATTGCCTTCAAAAGCATGGTGCAAAAGGCAGTTACCAGTTCCATTAGCAATGATCACTACCCAAAATTCTATTTGCCTCTTGGATCATTGTATCAGCACGTGTCAGTACACCATTATAGTAGTGGACGTATAGCTATTTTCAGAGCAGCGAATAACAGTTGGTTGATGACAATAATTATCTACAACATCATTCCATTCCTCTTCTTCTCATGATGGCAAATCATAATTCATTCATTGCCACATAAACTAATGCTGAAATCTTGCTGCTATTTATTCCATCAGGATCTTACCGTCCTGCCAACTGTGCACCTCCACCATTGGTTTTCCAGCAGCAAAGGGTTGTTCATTGGGAAATACCATTGATAACTGTGGAACCAACAAATAAATAAGAAAGTATATAAATGCAAATTCTTTCTTTCATTAAACAGTTCATTGCTCAATTAAAGTGAACATATTTAAATTGGTCTTTGTGTAAAGTATAAGATACATGAATAAATGATCTTTTATGTCCAGCAAAAATATCAGAACTGGCAAGTCTAGCTTAATGGTAAGTTAAGTCCTCAGAGGTTTAAGAATTCCAGAAGACATCTCTCCTTGAGAGGTTGAAGGGTATTAAGAGAATCCTTTTTTAAAATAAATTTCATCAATAGCTTTGGAATTAGAGGGAAAGCATAAAAGAATTTTAAGTGCTAAACATAAAAGATCATTTGCTTTGTACCTTATAGTTGCACAAAGACCAATTTAAATATCTTCACTTTAGTTGAGCTATGAACTGTTTAATGAAAAAAAGAAAGTTGCACTTATATATTTATTTATTGGGTGAGAGTGTCATTGGTTAAGTAACATCTATTGTCCATTCCAAATTGCCTATTATATGGCACCATTGTGGAAAGCAGGTTAAAATCTGCATGCAAATTCTGCATGGCCAACTTATCTGCTGATAATTTCAACAGAATAAATGAGTATAAATTCTTACCTGAACACCTTTTCAAAGTCAAATATATGCATGAAAATTGTTAGCAGTCCTGGTAAACGCTGCCAAAATCTTTATCACCGTGCATAACCACTTTGCTTTAAATGGCTAGCATCTTTAATTTCTGTCCAAGGTCCAAATCCAACCTGGCTCTGAAGATCACTGTGCTATACTACTGGCTTGTTCCTTGCAGGGCTGGTAATGACTGGTGTTGAAAGAATGGATTGATTTTTTTAATGCCTCAAAGCATCCAAAATACTGGAATATTCTGACAGTGACCTATTTATCTGGTACAAAACCTTGAAGCCTACTGAACGTACAACACAACTAAACCTAGTTCATTGAGCCTACATGCTAATCACGTACAAGGCTCCATTCAAATTTATGAAGCTCCAGCTAATGTAGCTGGAATGCCTGAAAAGTGTTCCTGTCACTAATATTATTTCAGGTAGGTGCTCCAAGGGAATACTGTCAAAACAAATGGTTCATTTTTCCTCCCGGTGCAACCTACTCTTCCATTTCATTTGGCACCTCCACATGCCTACCTTGCAAAGATAATCCTTAAAAGGGTTATTGTTCTCCAAGCGATATTCGCTGCAGCACTTTGCTAACTTCATGTTCCAGGTAATGTGAGTCCCAATCTTCATGACATTTCTATTACTTTAAGCTTGTCTTGCAATGCTAGTTATGTCAGCCTGGTGAGATGCTGGTTCATTCTTTTGAGTCTTCTTGGATTTCTGTCGCCACATTGATTTTAAGATCATTCAGGGAATAATTATATTGTTTATTTTAGAGTGGCATGGTGGCACAGTGCATAATGCACAGTGACTCTGCTGCATCACAGTGCCAGAGACCTGGTTTCGATACCCGGCTTGAATCACTGTCTGTGCAGAGTCTGCACATTCTCCCCATATCTACATGGTTTTCCTCTGGACGCTCCAGTTTCCTCCCAATGCAGCTAACATGCTGATTAGGTGCATTGGCAATGCTAAATTCTCCCTCAGTGTACCCAAACAGGTGCTGGAGTGTAGTAACTAGGGGATTTTCACAGTAACTTAACTGCAGTGTTAATGTAAGCAACTCGTAGCACTGTAAAACTTAATAAATAAACTTAATAAATATTTTATATTTGGTGGCTTTGAATTTAATCTGCCATCACTTTGTCCACTTACAATTTTGATCCAACTCATCCTTTGTAATGACAGAACAGCTTTTATCTTATTTTGATCTGATACTCTAGAGTCACAGACAAATTGCACAATGAAGTATCGTGGTTAGCAATCCTAATTCACAGCACTACATTCTGTCCAGCCCTTTTCTCCAACTTGCATTCTCAAGCTAGACTCTGTGTTGGAGAAATTAAATAGAAATTTCATTCAATTGCTTATTTTCAAATCTAACCATCTGGAGCCACCACATTAATCACGTCTTTCCAATCATTTTTTCATGCTGGGTTTTGGCAGCCATTTTTCTTCCTCATTCAGGGCACTATGTGTAAATAAAATGAACATTTCTTATCTGACAAAAAGCATTACATTTTGAAAGCAACGTTGCAAATTCAACCTGAGAATTAGTTTAGTGATGTTATAACTGTTAGGTGGACAATTTTATTTCTAAGCTTATCCATTGTATTGGCTGGGAGGTGAAAGTCACTTAAGCCTCAAGTAGTGGGAATTTTCAGCTTGCTGTGAGGGGGAGAAAGGATTAAAGAAGTTGTAGTTTTTACTATTCTCCTGTGGTTTCAAAATGCGCCATTATCCCATGCATACCATGACCCACTAGAAAATCAAGAGAGTGTGCAATTGCTGTTCATGAATTGTATGTGTGAGATGCACAATAGGAGTAGCAGGGTGTGAATTTGTACCCACTGTGAGTATAAACAACAATGCAGATGCAAAATCTCATGAGAATCAGAAAATGAGATTCTCACCAGCAAGATCTCATTTTCTGATTTTCCCAACCGCTTGCTGATAATGTAACATTTCAAAACATTTGATAAATTTAAAAATGATTAGTGGACTTCTCTGCCATATCACCCCCCCATATCCCCCCGCCACAACATTTAGAATTCCTCCCAGCCAACACAATGTCACGTCAGTGAGGTTTACATCTGATTTTTTTAAAAATCTGATGCAATTCCAGGTGCAAGTAGGTAAGGGGGAGAAGGGTATGTGCTTGCCCCTGGCTCCACCTTGCCAACATGACAGCATGGATCACACCTCCAGATGTTTTGTGCACAGATGCCGACATATCTGGAGAATCAGCCCCGCTGGAGAGCTGCATGCTACTTTTCCCACTTCAGCCAGCACTGGTTTGCACTGAGGGGAAGATTCTGCCCACAGTTTTAACAATTACTAATAAAGTAGTCCTGAGCAAATTGATGAAACTATGGGCTGACAAGCCTCCAGGTCTTGAGTGACTTCATTCTAGGATCCTAAAATAGGAAGCTAATGGAGTAGTAGGTGTATTTGTGTGAATTTTGCAAAAAATTGCCAGATTCTTGAAAGATTCCATCAGACTGGAAAGTAGCAAGTACAATCCAAGAAAGGAAGGAGGCAGAAAATGAAACAATACGCTATTTAGTTTAATATTTGTCATGAAGAAAGTTATTAAAATCGATCATTTAAGGAGGTTATAGATGTGCACAGAGAAAAACTCAAGAAGAGTCAGCATGGTCTTGTGAAAGGGAAATCATGTTTAATAAATTTATTGGAGTACTTTGGAAGACTGATATGCATATGGATAAAGTGAAACCTGTAGGCATACCATACTTGGATTCCCTGAAGACAGCTGAAAAGCGCCACATCAAAGGATACTATGCAAAATAAGAGCTAATAGTGTAGGGAGTAACATATTAGCATGGATAAAAGATTGGTTCACTGACAGAAATCAGAGTGCATACCTAGGTAAGTCTTTTTTCTGATTGGGAGGATATGACCAGTGGAGTCCAGTAAGTCTGAGCTGGATTCTCCTATTAATGACTTTGATGAAGGAAGTGAGGGCATAGTAGCTAAATTTGGAGATGACATTAAAATGGTTAGGAGAGTATGCTATGAAGAGGACATAAGGAAGTTGGATTTTGATAGATTGAATAAGTGATCAGAAACCTGGCAGATGAAGTACAATGTGGGAATATGTGAAGTTGCTCACTTTGCAGGAAGAATAAAGACAAAATACTGCTTAAATGGAGAACATCTGCTGAATTCTAGGTGAACTAGGTGTTCTTGTACATGAGTCACAGAAAGTTAGTTTGCAGATAAAGCATATAATTATGAAAGCTAATGAGAGAACAATTAAATGTAAAAGTAAGGATGTTAAGCTGCAGTTATACAGAGCATTGATGAAACTACATCTCAAATACTGGACAGAATTTTAAGCGTGTGTTTGTCATCAGCATAAAAAGTAATGCAGACCAAAACCTTGTGAGAGTTAGAAATTTAGATTTTTGTCAGTGAGATTTCTTTTCCTGATTTTCCATGCTCTTTGCCCATGGCACAATGAGGTTCCTACCTGGGAAGTCAGAAACCACATTTTAATAAATTATAAGTTCATTAATGAACCATCCTGCCATTGCTCTCCTCTTCACTGAATATTTAAAATGTGCTGGCATAGCGTTGCACCAGTGTGATTCGCAACAACTCTGTTAAACCGTGACCCTCACAACCTCTTTTCCAAAGGGAATTTTGGACATGAGCACACTGGTTCGCCACCATCCTATAGGGAATCAATTGGAGAGGGAGTACTGGAAAGGATGTGGGGGCACTGGCTATGTCATTCTCGTGGACCAGGGATTGACTCCTGGCAGTTTGTCAGGTGAGGGGCGATGTGGGGATTGTTTGTGGACCTCTGTTGTCGTGGTGCTTGGTGGAGAGGGTGGGCCCTTAGTGTGGACTTTGCATGATTCATGTTGCCCATGTTGAAGTTTTAGCAATGGTTTGCCAGAAACATTGCCTTTTGTGGTGGCAGCTAGAAATGGGTAGAGAGGGAAAATCCACAGGGTCAGCACAGGGGGCAACTGCAAGGTCCCAGAGTGGAGTTCAATTATACTCTCAGAAGGTTGTTCAGTTTTGAAACTCCGTGCCTCAGAAAGTGGGTTCATTGAATATTTTTAAGAAAGAGGTAGATAGATTCTTGTTAGGCAAGGAAGTCAAAGGTTATCAGAGAATGTGGGATTTGAATCACAAGCAGATCAGCTGTGACCTTATGAAATGGCAGAGCAGCTTGCGGTGCTTAATAGTCTACTCCGGCTCCTAGTTCATAGGTTCATATGTAATTTTTCAAAGTTCTTCTTAGTGCGTGAAATGTGGCCAGCGAAAACAAAAGTTCATTACTCACTTTAGTGCACAGGAGGCCTCATTTTTCCAAAGAATACTTCACATGTACGACTCTGATTATATTTTTGTGAAGAACCATTGGTCAGTTTACCATGTTCCAGACATTATATAAAAACATATTGTTGGCCTTATGTCACAATCCCTGCCCTTATTTTCTATAAGTATGTCTCGTAATCTGCACAATGCCTTTTCACTTACTTAATTTATTAGACATTTATTAGCATCCCCAGTTTAAAAATGGATCTTTTTCTTACATCCCAAATTATTCATATTTTCAAAATATATGCACAGATATTGTATACAAAGTACTGCCATTTTGATTGGTAGATGCTATCCTTCTAAAATTAGCAATGTGTTCTGGTAAATGGAATATTTCTGCATTACTTGAGATGTAGATGATCACTGGCTTTCCTATAAAACTTTCTGATTTATTTTGATTTATTATTCTCACATGTATTGGGATACAGTGAAAAGTATTGTTTCTTGTGCGCTATGCAGACAAAGCATACCATTCATAGAGAAGGAAACGAGAGAGTGCAGAATGTAGTGTTACAGTCATAGCTAGAGTGTAGAGAAAGATCAACTTAATGCAAGGTAGGTCCATTCAAAAGCAGCAGGGAAGAAGTTGTTCTTTGAGTCGTTTGGTACGTGATCTCATACAACAAAAGGAGGTGGAAGAGAATATGTCCAGGGTGTGCGGAGTCCTTGATTATGCTGCCTGATTTTCAGAGGCAGCGGCAAATGTAGACAGTGTCAATGAATGGAAGGCCGGTTTGCATGATGGATTGGACTTCATTTACGACCCCTTGTAGTTTCTTGCGGTCTTGGACACAGCATGAGCCATACCAAGCTGTGATACAACCAGAAAGAATGCCTTCTATGGCGCATCTGTAGAAATCGGTAAGAGTTGTAGCAGGCATGCCAAATTTCCTTAGCTTCCTGAGAAAATAGAAGCAGTTACGCACTGCGCTACCCAGCTGAAATTTAATAGACAACATAATATGGAAAGGAATAAAGATGGATTGCATTTTCCTTAAGAACCAATTGCACAACTAGTTAAATGATTTTAAGAATTATATAAAAATTAACTGCACAGATGTTACATCTAAAGTGTGGGGGATATTTATTTTGGTAACCTCATTGCTGCTAATGCTAATAAAAATAACAAATCCCTAATTAAATGACTATAATGTTGTACATTTGTGGATGAATTCCTACATGCTGCGAGTAATGGATCAAACGACTGCTCCCTGGATCAGTAATATAGTACCTTAGAGTCTTAAAGTACAATGAACACACAATCTATATTATTAGGCATTGAGGTCAGCTGTAGCGTAAGGGAATTAGGTTGTTGGACTGACAACACATGCACATGACATGTGCTAGGCTTATTAAAGCTTCAAAAGAAACATATTGACGAAGTTCATGTTTCATTCTGCAGTCTCACTGCTTGAAAAATTCTGCCAGAACTCATTTTATATTTGAAGTACCCATTGGATCTGCTTAAGCATATATATATTGCTGTTTAAGGAAACATCTATTTGATAATCACCTGAAGTCTGTTGACCCAGCAGTTTAACAGTTTATTTCAATTTCCCCCTGGGTTTCATAATTGCAAATAATTGCATTTTCTTAAAAATAGAACTGGTTTTAGTCCAGGGAACTGTGAGTTAACACCAAATAGGATGCAAATTTTCCTCATAGAATCCTATCATGCAGAAGGAGGCCATTCGGCCCATCGGACTATTGCTGTGCTGTGCAGATACATGGATTTGGGCCTGTGTCTGTGGGAGTTTGCGCGTTCTCCCCGTGCTTGCGTGGGTTTTCTCCGGGTGCTCCGGTTTCCTCCCACATCCCAAAGATGTGCTCTTAGGCTAATTGGCAAAACAAATTCTCCCTAAATTGACTCAAATTTGGTTTTTATTCCATAGATTTATAAACATTGACAGGGATCACGGGTAGAGGTGGGAACATCGGGGTGGCGGCGCGGGCCCGTTGGGCCGAAGGGCCTGTTTCCCGTGCTGTTTTGTTCTTTGTTCTTTGTTCTTTGCTATCAAGTCTGCACCGAACCATAATCCCATCCAGGCTCTATCACCATAACCTCTCGCATTTATTCCAGCTAGTCCCCCTGACACTAAGGGGCAATTCAGTATGGCCAATCTTCCTAACCCACACATCTTTGGACTGTGAGAGGAAATATGCGCACTCGGAGGAAACCCACGCTGACACGAGGAGGAAGTGCAAACTCTACAGAGATAGTGACCCAAGCTGGGAATCGAACTGGGTCCCTGCTGATGAGGTGGCAATGCTAACCACTGTGCCACCATGCTGCCCCTTCATGCTAGGTGGCGACTGTGCAAGGTGGGGTGAAGTTCACTCGGTTCAACAACTCAGCCAGTTGTCTAAATAAAACATAAAAATTAGTGTTTATTTCAAGATCTTTGAATAATCAGCAAAAAAAAACAAAAATAAAGTAAACACCTAGGTCATATTTGGGCCTAACTTTATACACAATATATCTCCTTTAAACCTGGACGGTTAATCTGTTTCCCATGGAAAATTAAACATACAGAATCCAACAGCAACAGGCTTTCAGTAAGGTAAGGCAGAGGCAAGATCAAAACATAGAAATAAACATCTATATTTCAAAATATTATTTAAAATGCTGCAGTATATGTGCAGTACAGTGACACAGTGGTTAGCACTGCTGCCTCACAGTGTTAGGGTACCGGCCTCAAATCACTATCTGTGTGAAGTTTGCGCATTCTCCCCATGTCTATGTGGATTTGCTCTGGGTGTTTCTGTTTCCTCCTACTGTCCAAAAATGTGCAGGTTAGCTAGATTGGCTATGCTAAATTGACCCTAGTGTCAGGGTAAATTTATGCGGTTATAAGAATAGAGCCTTGGGGTTGTGGCTGGTGCAGACTCGATGGGTTGAATGGCCTCCTTCTATACTATAGGGATTCTATGATTGTATGGATTCTATAAAGGGATCTGTACACAAATTGCAAAATTTTTACTTACAAAGAACAAAGAACAAAGAACAAAACAGCATGGGAAACAGGCCGTTCGGCCCAACGAGCCCGCACCACCACCCCGATGTTCCCACCTCTACCCGTGATCCCTGTCTATGTTTATAGACCTATGGATTAAAAACCAAATTTGAGACAATTTAGGGAGAATTTGTTTTGCCAATTAGCCTAAGAGCACATCTTTGGGATGTGGGAGGAAACCGGAGCTCCCGGAGAAAACCCACGCAAGCACGGGGAGAATGCACAAACTCCCACAGACACAGGCCCAAATCCATGTATCTGCACAGCACAGCAATAGTCACTGCGCTGTCGTGTTGCCCATCAGATGGTCCAGGTCAAGCATACACTAACGATGTGAAGCAGTAGGATGCTCTCGAAAAAGGTCCAAGAGCAGTCCTCTCACGACCCATCGCGTGTATGCCCCTCGTTAGACAACAAGGTGGACCAAAGCACCTGTAGGATAAAAACAAGTACATCAATATCATCTATTTACACACTTCCCAGGGATTCCCAAGGCTCATGATCCCTATTTTAAATCAATTTTCTATACCCCTCCATTCCCATTCTGTTCATGTGCCCATCTAAGTATTAGAGGTACAAAAAGTAATTAGGAAGGCAAACGGAATTTTAGCTCTAATTACAAGAGGGAATGAGGTTAAAAAGTAGGGAAGTCTGGATTGAGCTGTACAAGATGTTGTTGAAAGCACACTTAATGTTCTGTTTACAGTTTGGCTAACCTTATTTAAGGAGGAAAATACTTGTGTTGGAGGCAGTTCAAAATTCATCAGGTTGATCCTGGTGAAGGCATTGTTTTATCAGGAAAGGTTGAGTGAATTGGACTTATGGGAAGTTCTTAATTAAATATTTAAGATTCTGAGGGAACTTGACAGGGTAAACATTGAGTTATCCCTCATGAGGAAACCTAGAATTCGGGGTAATAGTTTCAGAATAAGATAGAGTCAAGAGTATGGAGAATAGACAAAAACATGGAGCTGAGATGAATCAACCATTATCTAACTAAGCAGGCTTGAGGGCCATATGGCCTACTGCTGTTCCTATTTCTTATGTCTCTTTTACTACTTTCACCTTTTTAAAAGGTGACAGACAGAACTTACCTCTGCCTTGGTTGAAAAGCAAGACAATCCAGCCATTTTTCATTAATTACAATAATAGAGTTGCCTGTGATACATGGAGTATAAGAAATAATTCACTTGGCTCATTTTTAGGCAATTTTCTCCTCATTCCTCAAGTTGGAATTTTCAACATGGCATCCTTCTCAAATTCCGACCCTTCTTCCGAAACTGCAACCTGAAGCACTTCCTGATGCGAAAAGAAAAACTGCAAATAATGAACAGATTAGGCTCTTTTGTGAAAGGTTGAGGGGATAAATCACGTTGCTCAATTATGGAAAGTTTCTTAAAATAAGCTACTATGTTTCTATGATGAATAGGGTTTCATAACTTATTTTCTTCATTCCAGGATTGACATAAAATGAGTCAGTTATCTTTGAATAAATTCTTCAGAGCTGTTTTGCAATATTGCTGTAAGGTTCCTTTCTACTCAGAGGTACATCTGTTCCCCAATGATACAGCACCATCTGTATAATATTCAAATCTGTTAGGGTGACAATGTTGACAATGATTTTTTAGAATTATACTGTTTGTAAGATTAAAACATTTATGGAAAATATGCTGTCAGTTTCTTTAATTTTACTCTTCTTCTTTGTCGTTTATTAGGCACAAATAATGAAGGTAGCCTGAGTCTGTCTAACAGAGAAGAGAACTGTGGAATAGGCAGCATATCAGAGACGCAGGATAGAAATGCTAATAATCCTTTGACCAGCTTGTCTCCTGTGGTAACTGCAGCTCCAGCAGTGGAGAATGGGAATCAACTTTTGAATGGTAATTTGTATTTCACTTATCAGTGAGATTTTACAGCTGTGCATGCAGTGAATATTTGGAAATGAAAACGTTGTCCAGAAAAAAAAACATATTCTGCCTCTCCTCGAGATCCGATGATCTCCACAAGTACTAGAGGGCCTGCAAGCAGCAATACACATGTCATTTAAAAGTACACTTGAGTGAGAATTCACGACTCTCTTGATTTCCTGGATGTTTGGAATGGGAAGTAGTAGAACAGTCAGTATTGTGCTGTAAGACTCTCTGGCACGTGCTATTTGTGTATTTATGATCAGGAAACCTGATTTTTTTTTCAAAGTTTGCAAAGTTTTAAAAATGAAAAACTGAAATCTATTGTGTTTCCTTTGTTTCGGTTTTTAAAATACCTTAATTAAGGGTATAACAGAAACTCTTTTTACAGTATTCACTTTAAGCGAAGGACATGGGTTTTATCTACTTTGTTGGCATCTACTATTCATTTGAAACTTCCCATCAAAGATGTTGGATGCTGCACTGGATTTGATACTTGAGTTGGCCTATAATTATTTTGCTTTCAACAGATATGAGTGATGTACAAAATGAGCATGATAGTAAGGGTGCTTAAAATTTTTATGGGGGAAGTATGCCATCTGCTTACAAGCTCATTCCAGTTCCATGTAAAAATGACCTGAAAAAATGTACTAATGAGATTTTGTACTCTTATATCTCACCTTTAAAACGAGACAAAGGTAAAGTAAAACATGTGGGCTTAGAATTTACTCGATGAGATACTAATGTACAATGGCATTTGTCTCAGATCCCTCACTCCGTGGAGTAAATTTTCAGGAATTACGATTGAATTCCCAGCATGGAGTCTCACTTGACAGAAACATGGACTGGAGAATCGGAAACTGAGGCCTACACTATGGACTCATGCTGCTTATTTCTTTTCCTGATTTTCTGTGCTCTGATTGAACAAGACTGTGTCAAGACATTTGCTGAGAATTTCATCTTTGATATTAGCAGAGGTATTAAGAGATCTTTCACTCCTCTGCTTAAATCCCAGATAAACAAATTTCAGATGGACTTGTTGAATAATATTATGCGAATATCCCATGCTGTTATTTCTTTTCTTTTTGATATAACATCATACTGAGGACAATCGTAGTTTCCCAATTATGTCTACGCAGCCAAAATGAAGTGGAATCCAAATAAAACTAAATAGTAAAATGGAATGATAGTGATTTTGAGGAATATGCTGAGACCATTCCAAGGTGAGGTGTTTCTCATTGGAGGTCCAACATGCTGGAGTATCCCCAGCATTCTGCACATACTGGCACCTATGTTGAACACCCATATAATAGATACAAGATGGATGTAAAAATAACCATTTTAAGTTCATCTGCATATGAACCACTGGACCACTGATAAATTTATTGGGCCACTTGAAATATTAAGGTGAGCTATGGTCCCCTTTCGAGCTGGACTCTGAAATTTCCTCAGTCATTTCTTGTACTCCAGAAACTCCGAATAATATTTCTAAGCCTAAACATCCTAAGAAATGTCTTTAAAAAGATCACTGAATGTTGCTCAACAAAGGCCCCAAAAACTTTGTGCAATTTAATGCTTCTGGGTTGCACATTACAACTGCTTATTTCTGTGAATCAGCCCTTTACCCCTCCTGTTCACCTTCATCCACATACATTATCATGCATCTCAGAGTCAGCAAAAATGTGAGGCGAACATTTGGTATCTGCAGTTCACCTCAATTACGTACATGGGCCCTGAAGATGAATTGAGGATAGCTATTGATCCTCTCTGTTCTGGCTTGCCATTGATGCAGACCTTTGCAATCTAAAGTACTAATGGTTTCAGGCCTTGCCAATTGTTCAATGCTGCCTTGCTATCGATGAAATGTTGAACTGGATGACTACAAGAAGCATTATAATTCTCCTCTTTCCTTCTAAGCTCCTGAATCAGGAACAATGTTGGAATCTGAGTTGAATTATTTCATGGAGAGATCAGGAGATGAGAAAAGCAAAAGCAACAAAATGGAATTTTTCACTATTTAATGTCCTTTTCTGCTCTGAGCTTCACAAAGATAGATTTCACTCTTCATATTGGCTTTTACTGTATAGATATTTGAGATCTGAACTCACATTGTAGAAATATGGTACTTATAGTAAATACTGAAATGCGTCAATTCTCTGACTGGTAATTGAAAAGATGAATAAGCAAAACTGGTCATTGTTGATGTCCTTAAATATCTGATCATACGGAACAACAGAAAGGAGGAAACTACACCCAAAAATTATCTAATTCTTTTTCCCTTCCTATCCTCAAACCTTCCAGTGCAAAAAATACATGATTAAAATATGTGTACTTTACAAATGTTTAAATATATTTATGTTGTGTCATAAATTTTGTTTACAATCTAATTGTGTTTGATGGTAACATGTTTTGGGGCACACTTGCCTCTTTTGCTTGTTGTTTTGGTGCTTTTTCATTTCAGATTGGATCTATCTTTCATGAAGACTGCATTTCATTCGGGTGATGTGATTTTTGCAGTCAAATAAACTGATTTTGAGTCCTTGCTTATTTTAGTAACACATTGCTTTTGTAATTTCCAGTGTAATATTATTGATCAAATTCTGGTCTAAAATTTCTATCAGTGTCTTATCTCTGATGAATTGCATTTTCAATAAAAAGAATATATTTCAGTGTATGTTTCTTTTCAGTTCAGATAAATTAAATGGATAGATATTTCAGTTCCTGGATTGTAGAAGATGCTTTTTGTCATGGCTCTACTTCCCCTGAGTTTCAATACTATTACAATTCATTTATTACATTGTGCAGGTGTAATTTTTAAGATACAGAACAGTGAAGAAAGTTTGATTGTCATAGGTTTGGATGACTCAGAAGCCTTTCAAAATAAAGGAATGCGAATTCTGGGATTCCTGACCCCATTCCTGGGCTGTCTATCTGATGTTCAGGATTGTCTTTAAGGGTGTGAACTGTCAAGATCCCAGATCTGACATTCCTGATCTGGCCATCACCATTGCAAAGATCAGAGTATCCTAGTGCTCATTGGACCAAGTTCTTCAAGAGTCATAGCTCACAGCCTCTCAGAGGAGCCGTGATACCTAGTCTGTATGAGGAATCCCTTTAAGAAATAAAATCAAAAGGTCATCCTCATCCCTAGGCCTTCCCAACCACATCAACTCCCATGGGCCCCTCATTTTATATGCTTGGCTCAGAGGTCATGCAATCATTAGCGTATTAAAGCAACTGCTCCCTAGAGAAAACATTGTCTGATCAGGCTCTCTCTACAATGTTTGCTTAGACAAGTTGTGGTTTCAAGGATTTGTGGTTTTTGCTGTTGATACTTACATTAGCTTGTGGTGATAATTGACATTTATAACAGCTTGTGGCAAAGTTTTTTTCAATATATTAGGAAATTATGAAAGAACTACTTTTTTTTTACACACTTCACTAAACACTTTGAAGTTCATTGTTTGTAGGTAGTGCATAGTGAGCCAGTGGCTTGATATAGGAGATTTGAAGGGCCATAGATGGGTGGAAGGATAGAGCTTCTCATAGTGGATAGATAGATGAGTAGAGCTTGGCATTCAGGGCATGGGGTGGTATGGACATGTCATGAGATGGGCATTTTAAACAGCCCTTAGGCTGCCTCTGAATTTATTCCTGGGCCAGATGGCCCAACTCAAGCCTGCACCCACCTAGCATGAAGATCCTGCTTTTGGGACATTTTACCCCAGCAGACAAGCTGAGGTCAGAATCTTTCCAACTCCCACTATCCAATTTGAGAATGAAAATTGAGGGCATACTGTTCACTCATTTATAGATGCATGGTAACTTAGAGGTTTTGAATGAATAAGCATCAAGTGTGGTAGATATCACCTCCAGGACTCTAGTTCAAATGTAACCCAAACTGTGATAATGAAAGACAGTTGGAGCAGTGGCATAGCTAGGAGGAACGACCGCATCCAGGGCTCGTTTTTCAGAAGTGGTACCTTTTATATTCACTGACTCCAGCCCACACACAACCTCCTGAATGACAGCCCGATAAACCAATCTGGGGCACGATTCTTCACTCACTAACTGACAAGTTTACAGAGAGGCTGGAACCTGTATTGGGGATGTGCATAACCTCGGAACTGAATGGCAGAAACATTCCTGTAAAGTGCAGGGAGCTGAGCGGATAAACACGTCATTTGTTAATTACACTGTATCCTTTAATTCTGCACGAAGTTGAGCCAGAAGTCATGAAATTGAAATGTCACATTCCTCTGTTGAAATTAACTATCTCACAGCACTCCTGAGATTATAGTGTCAGAGAGAAATATTCATTGTCTTTCCTACTGTCTGCAAATGTCCAGCAAGAAGATTTGGAATGCCTTTCGAACTTCGTGCATGGAATTCATTAATTACAGTCTACCTGCGATTATTGATTTTTTTTAAAAAAATGTATATTTTGTGGTTATATATTGTGCTTTATTGGGAAGACCGACTCCCAATCCCCTGACTGACAGCTTGATAAGTCAATCCAGAGCATGGCTTTTTACTTACTAACTCCCACCTACACCCAATCCCCTGACTGACAGCTTGATGAACCAATTCTAGAATGAGATGTCACCCCATCCCCAACATCCTGCTCCACCAATTTGGTACACCAATCCACTACATGATCTCACTTAGAACATAGAACATAGAACATTACAGCACAGAACAGGCCCTTCGGCCTTCGATGTTGCGCTGACCAATATAAAAAGCAATGCCCCTCCAAACTAAACCATTCCCTTCTCTTCCATATACTTATCAACTAACCTCTTAAACGCCACCAAACTTGGCGCATCTACAACTGCTGCAGGCAGGGCATTCCACTCCCGAACCACCCTTTGGGTAAAGAACCTGCCTCTGATATCCGTCCTATAACTATCACCCCTTAATTTAAAGCTGTGTCCCCTCGTGCTAGCTTTTTCCATCCTAGGAAAAAGGCTATCACTGTCCACCCTATCTAAACCTCTAATCATCTTATATGTTTCGATCAGGTCCCCTCTTAGCCTCCTCCTTTCTAACGAAAACAACCTCAAATCCCTCAGCCTCTCCTCATAAGACCTGCCCTCCATACCAGGCAACATCCTGGTAAACCTCCTCTGTACCCTCTCCAATGCCTCCACATCTTTCTTATAATGTGGGGACCAGAACTGCACACAATACTCCAAGTGCGGCCGCACTAGAGTTTTGTACAGTAGTAATATTTATCCCACAACTACCAAGATGACTCAGTCATTTTGCTTCTTGCTATATTACAACAGGGTCTACACTTTTTTACAGTGGTTTTAGGATAGGCCATCCATTGCAAGCAGGATCTCAAAAAATTCCTCCCAAAATCTCTGTACTGTTATAACACTGACTAGAACTGGGATAAAAAGCATTGGTTTGTTGGAGATGTGAAATGCTGAGTAAAGTTACTTTACTCATACTGCCTATCTGTTGATATCCACTACTCCATTACCAGGAAAAAGACCGTTAGCTCGACATATTGAATATCTTTTTTGTTCTATATTTGTAAAAAATATTCTAATCACTACACTGTTTGATAGATTATAATTTATTTTTAATTTGAATGATTTGTTAAATGAATGACTTAAGAATTTTATACAACTGTATCATTGCATTTGTCACTCTAACTGAACTATGTAATTTCAAGCCATTGTGTAAGAGTCCATTGTAGAGCTTTTCCTCATGTCAGTAGGTTTTGGGTTAATGATCCACATTAACAATTTCTATGTTTCTAAAGGATCAAGAGATATGGGGGAATGGGGGAACAGGATATTGAATTTGATGATCAGCCATGATCAAAACAAACGGCAGAACAGGCTTGAAGTGCCAAAAGGCCTAATCCTGCTTCTAATTCCTATGTTTCTATGATCTAATCCACATCTAGACTGCCACTTCAGTGCAGTGTTGCTATCTCAGAATTATTGGTCTATAGTGTCTGCTTTATGGAGGGTTGTCCTGCAGGTGCTACTCCAGAAGATGCACTAGATGACCTCTTTGAATCCCCTACAAAAGGACTACACAGGAATTGCCAAGTTTAAATTCCAGATGGGCAATTGCGATTTACTGGGAAACATTTGATAGCCTGATTTAAAATGGAGACTTCGGATGTTTATGATTGTTTAGCAGAATAATCACCCTGGAAAAGTAAAAAGAATTAAGACCTCTTTTAACTACTCCTGGGTCAATATAGTACTGACAGCTCCCCAAAAACAAAATGAAACCCCTTCTATGGAACCCCTTCCATTATGGAATATCTTCCTCCCCAATCCAGGCAACAAGCCTCATGGAACACACACCAAACACCCACCCAAAAATCAATTCCCCTTCACGCAGCAAACCCCTCACCCCCTCCACAGAACACCATCCCCACATTCCTCATACTGCTACCAATAGCCAGGGGAATTTGTCAGTATGAACCCCACCCCCCACCAACCCCCCTCCCACCCCACCCCCCACACCTCTGGAAGATATGTTCGTCTGTGCATCTACAGCAGGTTCTGCTCTCCAGATACACAGTGGAGGAGCTGTCGTGATTCATACTGACATGCCTTAATATTTGGAAGAGATTATCTATCAGGCATACATGATAATTGTACTTAAATGGCATTGGCAGTGGGATGGGACAATCGGGACAGCAGAGCCCAACAACATGATCTATTTTGTGACTTCCATGGGATTTCCCGCTCCTGCTGATCTCACCTTCAAAAGCAGGAGCAGAAATTCCCCCCACCTCATGTCTTCTTATATTTGGGGATTGCAAACCCCCTCAATTTTATATTGTTGTAAGTTTTAAAATTGTACTTCTGATTCCAAGCCCAAATCATTTATGCAAGCAATGAACAAAAGTGATTTTATCATGAATTCTGGAAAACCATCTTCTACCTCTAATTAACTACTTTAAACCTGTTTCATTGACAGCTTACAATCCAATCAGCTATTTCTACCCTGAAGCCAAATATTCTGAATTCACTCATGAGTCTGTTATGCAGTAATTTACAATGCCTTTTGAAAATCCAGTTTTATTACCCATAACTACTCTTTATGTTACCTCTTCAAAGAATTCAATAAAATTCATCAAGCATGACTTTCCTTTCAGAAATCCGTGCTGACTATTGTTTAATACGTTTTCAATTTTGAGATGTTCTTGATGCTCCAGTCCAACCAAGCTCTCTCAGTTTGGAATGCACCAATCTGCAACAAATTTGATTTGATGTTGTCCACTTTTAATTGACAAATACCCATAGTCTGAAAATAACAAAATCCAAATTCAGTAAAACTATTTGTAACCCCATGACTTGCCTGGACTTGCAACATCTTACTTACTGTCCTGTCTGGAGACAATACACACCTCTTTAATCTATGCTTAATGCTATCGCCACTCACATTGTTTGCTCCTTTAAGACTTGATTAGCTGTAAAAACTCGCAATCTACTCAGTATTCTGTAAACTGAGTGTGTGTTTTTACATCACTTGTTTGTGATCAGAACACTCCACTCACCCTACGAAGGGTCAGAGGCCTGAAAGCTAGTGGCTTTTGCTACAAATAAACCTGTTGGACTTTATCCTGGTATTGTGAGACTTCTTACTGTGTTTACTGCAGTCCAACACTGGCATCTCCACGTCATATTTTACAACAGGCAGAAGGCAAAATTCTCCATTCTGGAGACAAAATATAGTGGCAGGGAAGTCTTTGAAATTCCCTCTGGGCAGTGAGGTAGATTTTCACTCCCAATTTCCAGCTCATTAATTTTGCATTAAAAAGGAGCTTGTTAAATCTCGTGATAGGGTGGCAGTAATTTGGCTAATCCATAGTTTCCTCAAGGGGTTGAAGGCCAGTTATGGGCTAAACATCCGTGTTACCATAGTGAACAAATACAACACATCATGGGTCAGCAACACTTCCAGACTGTCCAGGAAATGCAGGAGATTATCTTCCTGATTGATGGAAGCAGGAGGTTCCCCTGCCTGACCATGTCAGCCTGGGAGGAGGGCACTAAGGAAGTCAATGTCCGTGGCTAGCAGAAAGAGGCCACTCTGCAATGCAGGCAACAAATGAAAGACCTGTTGTGCTCTGCCAGTATCTGAAACTTCTACTTATTCCAAATTCACACTGTCAAAAGACCATTAGGCATTCTCAAGATTAGGGTCCAAAATGATTTCACACACTACCAATAATGTCACTGAGCCAATAATGAATGGGGACAGGCTAATGTCCTGGGTCATGGGTTCAAATCGCACCACAGCAGTTGGTGGAATTCGAATTGCATGCACGTGGGCAGCAAAGGCAGTGTCCCCAAAGCCTGGGTGGGTGTAGCAGGCACTTTGAGGGGCGGGGGGGCAGGGAGGGGGGGGGGGGGGTGCGGTGAGGGGCGGAGGGGGGAGTGGGTGGGGCTGAGGGGGCGGGTGTGCGGGGCGGGGAGGTGCGGGGCGGGGGGTGGGTGCGGGATGGGGGGGGTGTGCGGGGCCCGGGGGTGTGTGGGGCAGGTGGGTTTGCGGGGGGGGGGGGGGGGGGGGGTTGCTGACATCCAGCCTTTTGTGTTAGATACACATCATCATATTTGTGGCACATAATGGAGCAATGGAATGAGAGCAGGGGTCAGTAAGAGGGGGCAAGAAACTTCAATTTAATACATTACAGCAGTGTTCACAAACTAACATAAGTGCTCACTATGTACAAATGGCTAACAAAACCCATGCCCGCACTGTGCAAATATAACTACTTTATTTTCTTTGCTGTTATGTTTTGGTATTTCCTCAGCATCCATAGCTGAGATGGAGGTGGCCTACTGTCTGCCACGTTCTGTTGTCCAAGATGACCTTGGCAAGTGTCATTGGAGACCTTCAGGTAGTTCAAGTGTGGTGGTGCCATCCATCTCAGTGTGCAGGATTGGAAGAAGAGAGTCAGATGGTCTGGACACACACCCAGGGTCTACTGGATGGAAGGTCCCGGGTTATGCATGTGCTTCCCCTTCTCCCTATGGGTGTTCAACGGTCCCTGAGTTTCTTAGTGGGATGGAGAGACAGCTGGATTGAGAAGCTCTGCTGTCTTCTTAGCATATCATTAATGTAGTCAGCTTTGGCATCATCCAGCCTCACTTGCACTTGCCTCTTCACTAATTGGACCTCTCGGTGGTCAGAATCACAACTGGTCTCCACCAGCAGAGACCAGATGTGATAGCCTCGCAGGGGCGAACATAGGCCATTGAAACTCCCAGGTGATCGGACGGAGCTTGCCTGGGCAATGCCAACCTGACATTGCCCACTAGGGGCACCATGCACTGCCCATCAGACACTTCAGTGTCCACTGGACACCATAATGTACCATGGCAGTCCCAAGGGCACTGAGTGGGGTAGAGTCAGAGTAGGGAGTGGAGGCAAGGAGAGAGCTCTGCAATGGGAGGGTAGGGAGTCTATGGGGGGAAAGAAGCTCTGCAGAGTGGGAGGCAAGGTGGGGAGTTGGAGGAGCTTTCCGGGAATGATCTGCAGTTAGGGTTCATTGGCTGAGGAGGTATGCAAGCAGGAGTGATTGGTAGTGTGGGGGTGTCAAAGATTGGCAAATGGGGGAAGCATGTAAGGTGGACCACGGAAAGGATCATGATGGGGGACTCATTGGGACGGTTCTAATGCCTTGATGCCACCTATTTGTGTTGCCATGGCGATTGAGGGACACTGCTGCTAATGATGTTGGGGAGTGGGGCAATGTCCTGCAGGGGGCAGTGGAGAGTGGGGGGTTGGGTACAGGAAGTCTCCCAATTCATAGGATGACATTTTCAAATTTATCCAAAAAGTCGGTCTGAAACTCTCCCATTCTTTTACACATTCACTAAGCACTTCACTAAGGTTGTGTCCTTTGACCCAGAAATGTTTTTTTAAGCTCAAAGGTGAATTTCTTCGTAACAATTTGCTTTCAGTTGCTCTAAATACACCAAGTTGTCAAAGAAATTTTATCTTAACCTGCATTGTTAAGCAAAACACAATTAATGGTAGAATCAGAAATTAATTCAGGCAATGCTGAAAACACAGCAGACAAATTAGCATCTGAAAGAGCAAAGTGGCAAACTACTAGGGAACTCAACTCAAATAAAACATTAACATTTCCATATCATTCCCTCAGAGGCAGATATATTTTGCATTATCTGCTTTCATTTCATAATACTGTATTGTGCATGGTGATCATTCTCTCAAAGTGCAGTGTTTTATACCATGTGAACAATTCAATCTATCGCATACCTAATGTATCTAACATAATTGAGAATGATGTGTTCTTTTCATGCTCTTATCCTGCATTATCAACAATTCATCTCTTGCTACTGTGGGATACAGTTAAGGACATGGATGGAATTGATAATTTTCTAAGAACAAAGAACAACACAGCATGGGAAACAGGCCTTTCGGCCTACAAGCCCGCGTCGTCATTTTAACAGCATGAGTTCCCACTTCCACCATGACTCTTGTCTATGTTTATGGAAATCCACATTGGAAACCAGATTGGAGAGACAATTTAGGGACAATTTGTTTCACCAATCAGCCTAAGAGCACATCTTTGGGGTGTAGGAGGAAACCAGAGCACCCGGAGAAAACCCACGTAAGCATGGGGAGAGTGCGCAAACTCCTACAGATACCGGCCTCAATCCATGTATCTGCACAGGAAACAGTGATAGTCATTGAGATGTCGTGTTGTCCATCAACTGGTTCAGTTTAAGCGTGCACTAACAACGTGAAACAATAGGCTACTCTCCAAAAATCCAACAGCAGCCCTCGCACGACCCATCGTATGCCCCTTGTTGGACAACAAGGTGGACTGAAGCACCTGTGGGATAAAAGAGAAAAATTTCAATAACATGCACATGTTATGCAATTCCCAGGAATTTCCCAAGGCTCTTGATCCCTATTTAAAACAGTCTTCTATATTTTTCCATCTCTATTCCGCTCATGTGCCTATCTAAGTATTCCTTAAATAACTCCAGCGTGCCTGCCTCCACCACTTTACTTGCCATGTGGTTCCATACCTCCACAACCTTCTGTGTGAAAAAACTCCTTCTAGCATCCAAATTATACCTTGCCCCTGTCACCCTAAGCCTGTGGCCCCTTGTAATAAATGACTTCAACCTAGGAAAAAGCATAGCACTGTCTACTCTAGCTATACACTTCATAATCAGTACAGGTGGAGAATGTGATAAAGAAAGCGTATGGTATGTTAGCCTTCATAGGAAGGGGTATAAAATACAAGAGTAGGAGTCTGATGTTGCAAGTGTATAGAACATTGGTTCGGCCTCACTTGGAGTACTGCGTCCAGTTCTGGTCACCGTACTATCGGAAGGATGTGGAGGCCTTGGAGAGAGTGCAGAGGAGATTTACCAGGATGCTGCCTGGTATGGAAGGGCTGTCTTACGAAGAAAGATTGAACACGCTGAGGTTGTTTTCCCTTGAAAGATGTCGGCTGAGAGGGGATCTATTAGAGGTATATAAGATTATAAGGGGTATAGATAGAGTAAATGGTGGTAAGCTTTTTCCACCATTAGAAATGGATAGAACGAGGGGTCATGGCCTTAGGGTGAGGGGGGCTATGTATAAGACGAATATTAGAGGGCAGTTTTTCACACAAAGGGTAGTGGGGGTGTGGAATGCACTACCGAGTAAGGTGGTGGGAGCAGGCACGCTAGGGTTGTTTAAGGGTCTCTTGGACAGCCACATGAGCGGTCTGCAGATAGAGGGATATAGCAGGACTGTCTAAATATCTTATTTGTTTCCACAGGCAATTCGGTCCACCTTGTTGACCAACAAGGTGCATGCATTCGGCAGGTCGTGCGAGGGCTGCTCTTGGATGTTGCTTCAGGAGTGGCCTAGTGCTTCAAGTCGTTAGTGTATGCTTAAACTGGACCATCTGATGGGCAACATGACAGCTCAGAGACTATCGCTGTTGCTGTGCAGACACATAATTTGAGCCTGTGTCTGCGGGAGTTTGCGTGTTCTCCCCGTGGTTGCGTGGGTTTTCTCCAGGTGCTCCGGTTTCCTCCCACATCCCAAAAATGTGCTCTTAGGCTGATTGGGTAACAAATTGTTCCTATATTGGTCCCTATATGAGAATCTTACACAATAGGCATAGCCTAAAGTCATGGATATGTCATTAAGACGTTAGGACGGCTGCGCGGGCTCGTTGGGCCGAAGGGCCTGTTTCCCGTGCTGTGTTGCTCTTTGTTCTTTGTTCTTTGTATAAACTTGTACACCTCGATTAGACCTCCTTTCAGTCTCTGTCTTTCTAAATAAAACAGCCCCAATTTGCCTAACATTTCCTTGTAATCCAGACCTTCCATACCAGGCAGCATCCTGCTAAACCTCTTCTGCACTCTCTCCAGGTCTCCACATCCTTCTGGTAGTAAGGCAACCAGAACTGGACGCAGTATTCCAAATGGCTTCTAACCCATGGTGTACTAAAAAAGTTAATTTGCTGGTTAAAAGGAAAAAGGGGGCTTATGTCAGGATGAGGCTTGAAGGCTCAGTTAGTGCAATGGATAGCTATAGATTAGCCAGGAGGGAGCTAAAGAGTGAGTTGAGGAGAGCTAAAAGGGGACACGAGAAGACTTTGGCTGATATGATCAAGGAGAATCCTAAAGCTTTCTTTAGATATGTTAAGAATAGAGGATTGGTTAGGGCAAGATTAGGGCCAGTCATAGACAGCAGTGGGAAGTTGTGCGTGGAGCCTGAAGAGATTGGAGAGGCACTGAACAAATATTTCTCTTCGGTATTCACGCAGGAAGATGTAAATGTAGTTGTGGAGAACACTGGTATACAGGGTTGCAAACTGGAAAGTATTGAAGTAGATAAGGAGGATGTGCTAGATATTCTTGAGGGTTTGAAGTTAGATAAGTCCCCTGGGCCGGACGGGATTTACCCTAGGATTCTCTGGGAGGCAAGAGAGGAGATTGCAGAGCCTCTGGCTCTGATCTTCAGATCGTCGTTGGTTACGGGTATGGTTCCGGAGGACTGGAGGATAGCGAATGTGGTCCCATTGTTCAAGAAGGGGAAGAGAGACCTTCCAGGGAATTATAGGCCAGTGAGTCTTACTTCTGTTGTGGGCAAAGTATTGGAGAGAATTATTAGGGATAGGATTTATAGTTATTTAGAGAGAAATGAATTGATTGGGGATAGTCAGCATGGTTTTGTGAAGGGTAGGTCGTGCCTTACTAACCTTATTGAGTTTTTTGAAAAAGTGACCAAAGAGGTGGATGGGGGTAAGGCAGTTGATGTGGTATATATGGACTTTAGTAAGGCGTTCGATAAGGTGGCCCATGGAAGGCTTCTGCAGAAAATGCAGATGTATGGGATAGAGGGTGATTTAGCTAATTGGATTAGGAATTGACTAGCAGATAGAAGACAGAGGGTGGTGGTTGATGGGAGATATTCATCGTGGAGTTCGGTTACAAGTGGTGTACCTCAGGGGTCTGTTTTGGGGCCCCTGCTGTTTGTAATTTTTATAAATGATCTGGATGAGGGTATTGAAGGATGGATTAGTAAATTTGCGGATGACACCAAAGTCGGAGGAGTGGTAGATAGTGAAGAGGGGTGTTATAGTTTGCAGAGAGACTTGGACAAGTTGCAGAGCTGGGCCGAGAGGTGGCAAATGGAGTTTAATGTGGAAAAGTGTGAGGTAATTCACTTTGGCAGGAATAACAAATGTGTAGAGTATAGGGCTAATGGTAGGACTCTTAATAGTGTTGATGAACAGAGGGATCTTGGTGTATATGTGCATAGATCCCTGAAAGTTGGCAATCAAGTCGATAAGGTTGTTAAGAAGGCATATGGAGTCTTAGCTTTTATTGGTAGGGGAATTGAATTTTGGAGCCGCAACGTCATGTTGCAACTGTACAAAACTCTAGTGCGGCCGCACTTGGAGTATTGTGTGCAGTTCTGGTCCCCACATTATAAGAAAGATGTGGAGGCATTGGAGAGGGTACAGAGGAGGTTTACCAGGATGTTGCCTGGTATGGAGGGCAGATCTTATGAGGAGAGGCTGAGGGATTTGAGGTTGTTTTCGTTAGAAAGAAGGCGGCTAAGAGGAGACCTTATTGAAACATATAAGATGATTAGAGGTTTAGATAGGGTGGACAGTGATAGCCTTTTTCCTAGGATGGAGAAAGCTAGCACGAGGGGACATAGCTTTAAATTAAGGGGTGGTAGTTATAGGACGGATGTCAGAGGTAGGTTCTTTACCCAGATGGTGGTAAGGGTATGGAATGCTCTGGCGGCGTCACTTGTAGATGCACCAAGTTTGGTGGCGTTTAAGAGGTTAGTAGATAAGTTTATGGACGAAAAGGGAATGGTTTAGGTTAGAGGGTCATTGCTTTTTCCTAATTGGTCTGCGCAACATCGACGGCCGAAGGGCCTGTTCTGCGCTGTAATGTTCTATGTTCTATGTTTTAACATTCTATAAAACTGTAACATTAAAGGCCAGCTCTTGTACTCTATACCCCTTCCTATAAAGGCTAGCATACCATAAGCTTTCTTCACAACTTCTCCACCTGTACTGCCACCTTCAAAGATCTGTGCACTTGCACCCCAAGGTCCCTCTGCATTTCTATACTCTTAATAGGTCTGCCCTTTATCATATAACTCCCCCCTACAATACGTCTCTCAAAATATATCATCTCGCATTTATCAGGATTAAATTCCTTCTGCCATTGTCTGCCCAATCTACCAGCCTATCTATGTCCTGCTGTATTGCCTGACAATGCTCGTCACTGTCTGCAAGTCCAGCCATATTCGTGTCATCTACAAACTTGCTTACTTCCTCTTCCAAGTAATTTATGTACATTACAAATAGAAGAGGTCCCAGTACCGAGCCATGCGGCACACCACTAGTGACCGACCTCCAGCTAGAAAAAGGTCCTTCCGCTATTACTCTTTGTCTTCTATTAGCAAGCCAGTTACTTTTCCATCTAGATACCAGTCCTTATATTCCATTAGCCTTAATCTTTTTAACTAACCTCCCATGAGGAACTTCGTCAAACGCCTTACTGAAATTCATGTAGACAACATCAATGGCTCATTCTTCGTTGACTGTTTTTGTCACCTCCTCAAAAAATCTACCAGATTCGTAAGGCACGACTTCCCCTTAACAAAGCCATGCTGCGTATCCCTAATCAGATTGCAATGTTCTAAGTGCATATACACTTGGAGTACTGTGCGCAGTTCTGGTCGCCTCACTATAGGAAGGTCGTGGAAGTTATTGAAAGGGTGCAGAGGAGATTTACAAGGATGTTGCCTGGATTGGGAGGAATGCCTTATGAAGACAGGTTGAGGGAGCTGGGACTGTTCTCCCTGGAGAGACGAAGGTTGAGAGGCGACCTGATAGAGGTTTACAAGATGTTGAGAGGAATAGATAGGGTGGACTCTCAGAGACTATTTCCCAGGGCTGAAATGGTCGCGACGAGAGGGCACAGATTCAAGGTGCAGGGAAGCAAGTACAGAGGGGATGCTAGGGGAAAGTTTTTCACTCAGAGGGTGGTGAGTGAATGGAATCGGCTGCCGTCGGTGGTGGTCGAGGCGAACTCGCTGGGGTCTTTTGAAAGACTTCTGGATGAGTATATGGGATCCAATGGGATTGGGGGTTATAGATAGGTCTATGGCTGGGTAGGTTTCGAAATGTTCGGCACAACTTGTGGGCCGAAGGGCCTGTTTGTGCTGTAGTGATCTATGTTCTATGTTCTATGTATACATCCTTTCTCTAAGAATCCCTTCCAACAGCTTCCCTACCACTAACGTCAAACTCACCAGCCTATAATTACCTACTACCCTTTTTAAACAATGGTACCATGTTTGCAATCCTCCAATCCTCTGGTTCTCTGGGACCTCATCTGTGTCCAAAGGAGAGACAAAGATTTGTGTCAGAGGCCCAGCAATTTCATCTCTTGCCTCCCTAAGCAACCTAGGATAAATGCCATCAGGCTCCGGAGATTTATCAGTTCTACTGATAATCGAGTCATTACTCCAAAACCCTCCATTTTTTTGATGATATCTGACTTCCTTTACCCCAGTAATTGTGTCTTCAAACATTGAGGCCCCATGATCTTGATTTCCCGCCCCACACTGCTCCAGCTCTCTATCTCCCTCCTTTAAGATTCTTTTTTAAAACCAACTCCTTTGATTAAGCCTTTGATCATTGGTCCTAATTGTAATCTGTTTTGCTCCATAGCAAAGATTTGTGAGATTGCATCTCTGAAGAAAAAGCTTAAGAGATTTTTTTCCTGCCTGAAAGAAGCTCTATAAATGCAAGGTATTATACTGAATATTGTAACCAACTCCAAAGGATGATCCATCTGTTACTAAACTACTATCATACAAAATAGAGAGTAGATGCAAATCCTGCTGTACATGCAGCACACCTCCAGGCATCGGAGCTATTGGAGCCCCTGAGTGATTCAGGGGATGGCCGAGGTAGTGCCCTTAGGGCAGTGCAAGCCTGACATTGCTGGGTATGAGGTTACAGATTGTGGTTGAGTACAGATTGCTGTTGTTGATAGCCCTCAGCACCTCATGGATACCCAGTCTTAAGTTGCTAGATCTGTTCTAAATCTATCTTATTTGGCATGGTGGTGATGCCACATTCTCTATGTGAAGATGAGACTTTGTCTCCACAAGGACTATGTGGTGACGATTCCTAAAGATCATCAAGGACTATCAAGGACTATCAAGGACAAATATATCAGTGGCAGGCAGTTTGGTGAAGGTGAGGTCAAGTATATTTTTCTCCCTTGTTGGTTTCCTCACCACCTGTCGCAATTCCAGTCTATCAGCCATGTCCTTTAGGACCTCACCCACACGGCCTGCAGTAATACTACCAAGCTAGTCTTTGTGATGGTCATTGAAGTCCCCCATATAGAGTATATTCTGTGTCCTTGCCTCCCTCAAGTGGTGTTCAACATGGAGTACTACTAAACTGTCAGCTGAAGGGGATGGTAATCAGCAAGAAGTTTCCTTGTCCATATTTGACCTGGTGCTATGAGAATTCATGGGATCCAGTGTTGATGTTGAGAACTCTCAGAGCAATTCCCTCCTGACTTTATATGACTGTGCTGGACCTTTCTTTTGGTGAGACAGGATATATCCAGGGATGGTAATGATAGTGTCTGGGATCTTGTAATCATTTAAGAGGTGTTAATGCCTTCTGTGACTGCACACAATCATTTTGCGAAGAAATGCATCAACCATATTTAAATTTGTAAGGCAGAGCTCCAACCAATGGAGACAGTGAGTGTGATTCTCCAGCCTGCTGCGCTGTGTTAGCAGTGCAACGGGTCAGGAGACATCAGTGGAGGCCGCTTCGCAGGCTTCCTGCTGGGCGCCACAACCTCCACACATATTCCGGGGCAAAGACTTCTAGTGCCAGAAATTGGCCAAAGCTGATTTCAATATTTAAATTAGAATTTCTATATTATCAGTGGACCCAGGGCTGAAGACTCCATCAGAGAAGATTTCACTAACATCTCCTCCCGCCACATTTTTTGCCATAAGGATTAAAACAGTTTTAGAACTTCAGGGACATTTTGTTATTAACAAGGGCAGAAATATTGTTTATCAGGCTGAACACTTCCCTCTTTGAATATCTTCTACATTTCAAATAAAATGTAACTGGAATAGACTCTAGTCCCTATTTCATTAACTTCATATAGAGCAAGCAAATTGCAGTGAATCTCCAGAGGTTCATTTCACTGAAAGTAAAGGAGCAAACAAATAGCTAAATGCAAAACACCATCCTGGCTAATGGTTCGTTTGCCTCATTCTCTGAGGAACAGTTGGAAGACAAAATGTAATGAGGTTAATCCCCTATTGAAAATATATTAATCATTTATTGTCTGTAGAGAACCCAAATTCCAGCACATTAAAGTTTATTTATTAGTTACAAATAAGGCTTACATTAACACTGCAATGAAGTTATTGTGAAATTTCCCTAGTCACCATACTCTGGCACCTCTTCGAGTCAATGCACCTAACTAGCACATCTTTCAGACTGTGGGAGGAAACTGGAGTACATGGAAGAAATCCACACAGACGCAGGGAAAATGGGCAAATCCACACAGACAGTGACCCAAGCCAGGAATCAAACCTAAGTCCCTGGAGCTGTGGGGCAGCAGTGCTAACCATTATGCCACCCACTATTATGATCATTAAATAAGCTTTACCTGTCGTGCTGAGTATTTTTTTAAAGAAAATGGATGGTAAAGAGTAAAACAGATGTATTTAATTCTAGAGAGCAAACAGAATAATTGTATCATTATGGAAACTGCAACAGGCTGACAACAATTGCTCACGAATAAGAGAAGAGCATAATTCTTGCTGTGGGTGCAAACAGAGCTTTAAATGTACCTTGCAGCTTATTGTTGAATATGTCTAGCCTAAAGTAAAACTCTGTCTAAATCAGCCCAAAGAAGTGGGGTTAGGTGGATTGGCCAGGCTAAATTGTCCCTTGTTCAGGGGGACTAGCTAGGGGAAATGCATGGGGTTGTGGGGATGGGGCCTGGGTGGGATTGTGGTCAGTGTGGACCCAATAAGCCAAATGGCCTCCTTCTGCACCATAAAATCTATGATTCTATGAAATGAATTGAAATTACAATAATTTTGATTGTGAAATAGTAAAAAAAAGACATTCAATAAAAGGTATCTGGAATTAAGAGTCTACTGATATCATGAAATCATTATTGATTATCAGAAAAAAATCATCTGGTTCAATAATGTCCTTTAGGGGAGGAAATCTGCCAAGCTTACTTACATGTGGTCTGGCCAGAGCCACAGAAATGTGGTTGACTCTCAATTGCCCTCTGAAATAGCCTAGTAAGCTACTTAGTTGTATTAATCATTACAAAGAAAAGGATAGACCAGCTGGCATCGACCTCAGCAATGGAAAAGACCCCCAAGTTCCTTCTTACTAACATTGGGGGCCAGTGCGAAAATTGGGAGAGCTGTTTCAGACTAGTCAACAATAACCTAACAAAGTCATTTTCATGGATTACAGATAACACACCAGACACCATCAATACCATCTCTGAAAATGATGTGGTGCCAATCAAGTGGACTGCTTTGCCCTGGATGGTGTCAAGATTCTTAACTGTTGTTAGAGTTGCACCCATCCAGTCAAGTGGAGAGTATTCTATCACACTCCTGACTTGTGCCTTGTAGATGGTGGATCAGCTATGGGGAGTAAGGAGGTGAGTTACTCGCCGCAGTATTCCTAGCCCCTGGCCTGCTCTTGTAGCCATTGCATTTATGTGATGAATCCAATTGAGTTTCAGTTCACTGGTAATCCCAAGATTGTTGACAGTGGGGATTCAGTGATGGTAACACCATTGAATGGCGAGGGATGGTGATTAAAGTCTCTTTTATTGGTGATAGTCATTAAGTAGCACTTGTGTGGCACGAATGTTACTTACCACTTGTCAGCCCAAGCCTGGATATTGTCCAGACCTTATCGCATTTGGACATAGGCTGCTTCACTATCTGAGGAGTCGTGAACAGTGCAGTCATTGGCAAACATCCCCACTTTTGATCTTATGATGAGGGAAGATCATTGATGAAACAGTTGAAAATGTTGGCCCTAGGACACGACTCTGAAGGATTCCTGCAGAGATGTCCTGGAGCTGAGGTGACTGACCCTTCACAACCATAATCATCTTCCTATGTACCAGGTATAACTCCAACCAGCAGAGAGTTTGCCCCCTGACACCCATTGATTCCAATTTGGCTAAGGTTCCTTGATGCCACACTCGGTTAAATGTGGCCTTGATGTTAAGGGCTGTCACTCTCACCTCACCTCTGGAATTCAGCTTTTTCATCCATATTTGAAACAAGGCTGTAATGAGGTTAGAATCTGAGTGATTCTGGCAAAACCCAAACTGGGCAAGTTATTGCTGAGGAGGTGCTGCTTGATAGCACTGTTGATGGCCCCTTCCATCAATTTACTGATGATTGAGAGTTAATTGGCCAGTCTAGATTTGTCCGGCTGTTTGTGTACAGGACATACTGAGCAATTTTCCACATTGTCGGGTAGATGCCAGTATTGTAACTGTATTGGGAGAGCTTGGCTAGGGGAGCAGCAAGTCCTGGAGCACAAATATTCAGTATTGTTGTCGGAATGTTATCAGGGCCCATTGCCTTTGCAGCGTCCAGTGCCTCAAACCATTTACAAAGAACAAAGAACAAAACAGCACGGGAAACAGGCCATTTGGCCCAACAAGCCCACGCCGCCACCCTGATGTTCCCACCTCTGCCTGTGATCCCAGTCTATGTTTATAGAACTATGGATTAAAAAACAAATTTGAGACAATTTAGGGAGAATTTGTTTTGCCAATTAGCCTAAGAGCACATCTTTGGGATGTGGGAGGAAACTGGAGCACCCAGAGAAAACCCACGCAAACACGGGGAGAATGTGCAAACTCCCACAGACACAGGCCCAAATCCATGTATCTTCACAGCAGCGATAGTCACTGAGCTGTCGTATTGCCCATCAAATGGTCCGGGTCAAGCGTACACTAACAACGTGAAGCACTAGGATACTCTTGAAAAAAAAATCCAAGAGCAGCCCTCTCACGACCCATTGCGTGTATGCCCCTCGTTAGACAACAAGGTGGACCAAAGCACCTGTAGGATAAAAACAAGCACATCAATATCATCATCTATTTACACACTTCCCAGGGACTCCCAAGGCTCATGATCCTATTTTAAATCAGTTTTCTATACCCCTCCATTCCCATTCTGTTCATGTGCCCATTTAAGTATTTCTTAAATAACTCCAGAGTACCTGCCTCCACCACTTTACTTGGCAGTGCATTCCATACCCCCACCACCCTTGTATGAAAAAACTCCCTCTAGCATCCAAATTATACCTTACCCCCGTCATCCTAAACCCGTGACCCCTCGTGCTATTCGACTCCATCCGAGGAAAAAGCTTAACCCTGTTTACTCTATCTATACCCTTCATAATCTTGTACACCTCTATTAGATCTCCTCTAAGTCTACGTCTTTCTAAGGAAAACAGTCCTTAGAACATTTAGAACATAGAACATAGAACACTACAGCACAAACAGGCCCTTCGGTCCACAAGTTGTGCCGATCATATCTTGATATCACATGGAGTGAATCAAACTGGCTGGAGTCTGACATCTGAGATAGTGGGGGCCACTGGAGGAAGCCGAGATGAATCATCCACTCGGCACTTCTGGCTGAAGATTGCTGCAAATATTTCAGCCTTATCTTTTGCACTGATGTGCTGGGCTCCCTCATCCCTGGGAATGGGGACATTTGTGGAGCCTCCTCCTCAAAGTGAGTTGTTTAATTGTCTATCACCATTTGTGACTGGGTATGGCAGGATGCAGAGATTAGATCCAATCCTTTGGTTGTAGGATTGCTTAACCCTGGCTAAAACTTGCTGTTTATGCCATTTGATATGCAATTAGTCCTGTTTGGTAGTTTCAACAGGTTGATACCTTATTTTTTATTGCTGCCCCCCCTAGCCTGGTGCTGCTCTTGACATGCTCCCCTGCGGTCTCCATTGAACCAGGGTTGATGGCAGTGGTTGAGTGGGGATATGTCGGACCATGGTTCGGGAGTGGAATGCCCTGCCTGCAGCAGTTGTAGATGCGCCAAGTTTGGTGGCGTTTAAGAGGTTAGTTGATAAGTATATGGAAGAGAAGGGAATGGTTTAGTTTGGAGGGGCATTGCTTTTTATATTGGTCGGCGCAACATCGAAGGCCGAAGGGCCTGTTCTGTGCTGTAATGTTCTATGTTCTATGTTCTATGAGGTTGCAGATTGTGCTGGAGTACAGTTCTGCTGTTGTTGATGGCCCACAGCGTCTCACGGCTACCCAGTCTTGAGATGCTAAATCTGTTTGAAGTCTATTGCATTTAGCATGGTGATAGTACTACACAACACAGTGGAGGTTATTCTCAATGTGAAGGCTGGATTTCGTCTCCCCAAAGATTGTGCAGTGGTCACTCTTACCAATGCCATCGTGGATAGATGCATCTGCAGCCCGCAGATTTGTAAGGATTACGCAAGTATGTTTTTACTTCTTGCTGGTTCCTTCATCACCTACTGCAGACTCAGTCAAGCAGTTATATCCTTTAGGATCCAACCAGCTCAATAAGTAGTGTTGCTGTCGAGCCATTCTTGGTGATGGACATTAAAATCCCCCACCCAAAGTTCATTTTGCGCTCTTGCCAATTTCAGTGCTCCCTCCAAGTGTTGTTCAACATGAAAGAGTACTGATTCAGCAGCTAAAGAACAGCAGTGTGAGGTAACCAGGAAGAGGTTTCCTTCTCCATGTTTCACCTGAAGCCATGAGATTTCATGGGCTCTGGAGTCGATGTTATGACTCACAGGGCAACTGCCTCCTGACTATCTACCACCACCACTTCTGCTTGGTCTGTACTGTCGATGATAATAGGGCAAAGGGCGTAGGACAAAGACCGTGATAAAAATAAGATACATGGTTTTGTACAAGTCCAGAATCAAAAGCTCAACAGTATATTCCTTCAGAGGTTAGCTGCTGAATTGTACATGCAATTCATCTTTCCAAAATCAAAGGCTTTCACGTTGAGAGAAGACATGTCAAGGTGAATTAGTCTTGAAAATACGAAGATTTCAATGTTCTAGCAATTCATGGTGTTGATGAGAACCAGGCAATTTACTTGGACAGAAGTCTTTCTGCTGTTCCCTGTCAGGTGGTAAAATGGTAGACTGCCTAAATTCAGTTCTACACAACACTATTACAGCTTCTAGCAGCCTAGGGGATATCACATGATATACCTCTCAATTCTTTTCCTGGATCCTGGAAAAATGATGTATTTTCCAGCTTAGGAGTCTTGAGGTGTTGAATAGAGGAGACAGGGTCACTTTTATCCTTTGCAAACATTTTGGCTGAGATTCTCCCCAAAAAAAATTCAAAGTCATAAATTTGCATGAAAATGGGAGTAACTCCCATTGTTTTTTTTTAGCGGGATTTTCAGAATTAATCCCCCACACTCTGAACACTGAAGAGTACCTAATGGGATTCTCTCTGAAAATCAGAGAGCAGGACCTATTCCCACTGGAGAGGCCGACAACATCATGCTGAGCTGGCCAATGCACATGCACCAATGTATCAGCGCCAAGACTGGCACATGTGCAGTGGCCCCCACTTTGCTGGTTTACCGATCGCTGGCCTGTCTCACTACTCCACATTACTGCCCCTTTGATCGCTGCTCTCCAGGCCTCCTCAGGCAGGTCCCAATGTGTCCCTCTCCTATCAGACTGATCTTCTTGATCGTGGTCCAACTCCCCCAGCATTCCTGACCGCCCCCTTCCCCACCTGCACCCCCATCCTCCCCACCCTCCCCCTTCTCCCTCTCCCCCCATCCCCTCCTGATCTGGATGGCCAGCCTGATTGCTATCTATCCTTCCTCTGCCTGATGGGTGGTGCCAAGGTGCCTCTTGGGTATTACCATTTTGCCCCTTGAGCATTGCCAGGGGACCAGACTGGCACTGCCAAAGTTGTAATGCCCAAGGGGCACCCCACTTACCCACAATCTCCTGGGGGGACTTTAATGGCCTCCCTTCACTCCAATGGGGTCAGACCCCTGTTTCCCATTAGTGGGGAGCAGGGGGAGCACGAGTAAATTCCATTGGAAGGATCTAGTCCTGGCGGGGGAGGAGATATTTGCCACACCAAATCACCTTGAGTTGTCACTAAAAGATAAATGTCTGGGGTGTTTCTCTCATCCTGTTGCGCTAATTGTTTAGCCAGTAGAATCCCATGGCTGGCAATTTGCAGGTTTTGTGCATATATTTCCACCCCAATAGCGTCTCCCAGCACCGGATTTCTGGTACCATCTCCTCTGCGCTGGAAATCAAACCAGAGACAGGGTAAGTATTTTAATTCAATTTTAATATAATGTTCAAGTCTCTGGGCCCACTAGCCTCTCCACTGTCAGAAGGATTTCTCTCCAGCAGGGTTTACAGTATTTTCCCACTTTCAGTTGAGTGAAGGGGGAGCAATTGGGGCCCCCTAGAGAGTTAGGCATCTGGGAGGGAGACTCTGGGCATTGGCACTTTGCCCCTTGGGCAATTTAAAAGAGCTCAGGTTGGCACTGCCAGAGTGCCAATGCCCAAGGTACAATAGGTAGGAGTGGGGGGTGGGGTCCTGCTGCCCATTCTGAAGTCAGGATTGATGGGGGAAAGAGGGATACCATCTGGGTAGGTGGGTGGTCAGCCTGCTACGGGGGTTGGCACTGCAGGGGGAGGGGGAGAAATCGGTGGAGAGGTTGGAAATCGCAGTGGGCTGGGAGGAGGGAGAGTTGGGGCTGGGCTCGGGAATGGTTAGGGGGCCAACAATCAGAAGGCATCAGTGCATGATCACTGCGCATGCGCCAATCTTGACAATGATTGATCAGCATATGTGCAGTAGCCTGTTCAGCACAGTACTTTCAGTCTCTCCATCAGTATTATGTCCCACTCCCTAGTTTCTAATGATATTCACGCTGGTGGCCTCAGCGGTGCACAGAGTGTGGGAGATTCTTCTCTGAACTCCAATGGAAAAAAAATAGCATGAATTATTCCAGTTTTCACGTAAATTCACCACTTGGATTTTTTTGGGAGAATTCCGGCTGTCATCTTTTTCCAGGTGGTTAAGTTTAAAAACATCAAAAATGCAATAAATCAATTGTGTCAGATGATAAAAACATAATTGTATTCAGATATTAGAACATGTCATTACAAATGCAGGTGCATATCTGCGGGTGTATTTTTATTGGTATAAACAACATTGAACAGCAGACACCTTTGACCATTTCTCTATGAAACAGGACCACATTAATATACATGTGTGGATCTGTATACATTATTTAGATTGTTTGAACATAAGTAGTCCTTTGTTGGGTTTAATATGCTGAAGATGATCTGAAGCAAAAATGATAATTAGAACTCATGGACAAATGAAGTGTGATTCATTATCCTGAACAACCTACACCAATGAATTTTCTGATAAGGTATCACAACAAGAAATGATTAACAACTACTATTTGAAGTTAATTGATCTGAAGAACATGCTTTCCCTGTTAATTATAGCTACTATTATGGTGAAACATTGTGAAATTAAGTATGTGGATTTACCTTACAAGAGTATCCTCTAGAATCATAAATCTTCCCTGCAGGGTTTTGTAAGCTACAACAAATGCATTTCTACATGATTTATAGTTTAGTCTATATAATTGCATCATTCTTTGCTTTCTTTACTGAGTTCTGTCAGTTCTCCAGAAGGAAGCACGCTGGAGACTATTTCATTTGAAGGACTATCACGAGCAGTTCTGGACTCTGGATCATAGGGTGCAATCATAACAAATAAAGAAAAAAAGTTGCAATATATGGACTGCCGCAATATTCCTGCATAATGAAACCAACAGTGGAGTGACTGAAGTGGAAGTGAATGTAGGGATAAATGTAGATTAAAACAAATGTTCCTGGAGTTAGAAAATGTCCCTAGAGCTAATTAAAACATGAACATACATGAATAATTGACTTAACTCTGCTAAAAACTAACAATTACAAACTTATGATCACCATTAAAATGATACGAAATGAGGATAAAGTGTTAACCAGGTATTAGAGTTTCTATATATAAAAGAAAATAATGGAGCGATGTAAAGTATATACCATGTATGGTGAAAAGTGATATTAGGACTTAAGGCAAAGATGAAAACAATTCTACAAATAATAAAAAGGAACACAGTGTGGGCTTTTATTACCATACTATAATTAAACAGGGTTTTAGAGTGTGTAAAATTGCTCAGGCGTGAAGGGAGAAATGATGCTTACTGTTGAATGCAAAGGAATGCTGAAGATAACTGCACAAAAAAACAGATTCTGAAAACTTGTGGACCTTAAAGAATTAAAGGAAAACAGAGAGAAAACATCAAAAGCTCTGAACATGATTCTTTAGTTCTTCTAAAGGACATAAATTATGCAATATCACAGAAACCACTTCTCAGCGTTTGGCTAAAATGAAGTATTTGATCAAGCCCAAGATTTGGTGCAATGCCCCTTTTTGTCAACTTAGATTTTGTTTGTCTCCCTTGAAAGGATCATGAATTGGATTCAATTTGAATTTGGTTTTTGGAGCAAACAAGGAGATGGACTCTGTCTTGCCCAATCTACTCTGTGCATTGGCTTTGTAACTTTAAGAATGGAATGAAAGTTAAAATAAAAAAAAACATGGAAGAGTAGCAGTAACACTTCCCTTGAGTAAATGGAAAGAAGTATAAATTGAATAACTGAAGTTCAGCTAGGTTAATGACAGTTCGATAAATGCTTAGATTCCACAATTCAAAATCATTAGAGGAATGAAACAGTGGCATAATAGTATTGTTACTGAATTATTAATCCAAAGGCTAGGAATCCTGGTTCAAATCCTGCCATGGCAGAATATGAAAATTGAATTCAATAAAAATCAGGAATTAAAATTCTAATGATCATAAAACAATTATTGATTGTTATAAAAACCCAACTGGTTCATGATATCCATTAGGGAAGGAAATCGCCAACCTTACCTAGTCTGGCTCACATAGACTCCACACTCACAACGTGATTGGCTCTGAAGTGGCCTAGCAAGCCACCCAGTTATATCTAACCAAAATGAAGTCTACAAGGATGGGACATTACATGTGCAGTAGGCAATGGGGAATACAATGTGGATACAATGTATCTAGATTTCCATGAAAGCATTTGACAAGGTGCTGCACCAAAGACTGCTGCATAAGATAAAGGTGCAAGATGTTGCAGGTAATATATTAGCACGGATAGAGGATTGGTTAACTAACACAAAGCAAGAGTGGGGATAAATGAGTATTTTTTCTAATTGGTGATTAGTGTCTAATCGGGTCAGTGACAGGACTACAATTGTTTATGATTTACATAGATGATTTAGAGTTGGGAACCAAGTGTAGTGTATCAAAATTCACAGATGACACTTAAAACGAGTGGCAGAGCAAAGTGTGCAGAGAACGCTGAAAGTCTGCAAAGGGGATATAGGTAGTCTCAGTGAGTGGGTACGGTCTGGCAGATGGAACACAACATTGGTAAATATGACATCATCCATTTTTGTAGGAATAACAACAAAATGAACTATTATTTCAATGGTAAAAAATTGCAGCATGCTACTATACAGAGGGACCTGGGTGTCCTTGTGCAAGATTCTCAAGGAGTTGGCTTTCAGGTGCAGCAGGAATTAAGAAGGCAAATGGAATTTCATCCTTCATTGCTAGAGGAATAGAGTTTAAAAACATCAAGGTTATGTTGCAAATGTATAAGGTGCTGGTGAGACTATACTTGGAGTAATGAGTAGTTTTAGTTTCCTTGCTTTAAAAAGGATATACTGGCACTGAAGGGGGTGCAGAGGAGATTCACTAGGTTGATCCCAGAGTTGAGAGGGTTGGCTTATAAGGAGAGACGGAATAGAGTGTGGAACTACATTCATTGGAATTCAGAAGAATGCAGGGAGATCTTATAGAAACATATAAGATTATGAAGGGAACAGATAAGATAGAAGCAGGGAAGTTGTTTCCATTAGAACATAGAACATAGAACATAGAACAATACAGCACAGAACAGGCCCTTCGGCCTTCGATGTTGTGCCGACCAAAAATAAAAAGCAATGCCCCTCCAAACTAAACCATTCCCTTCTCTTCCATATACTTATCAATTAACCTCTTAAACGCCACCAAACTTGGCACATCTACAACAGCTGCAGGCAGGGCATTCCACTCCCTAATACTCTTTGAGTAAAGAACCTACCTCTGATATCCGTCCTATAACTCATACCCCTTAATTTAAAGCTGTGTCCCCTCGTGCTAGCTTTCTCCCTCCTAGGAAAAAGGCTATCACTGTCCACCCTATCTAAACCTCTAATCATCTTATATGCTTCAATAAGATCCCTCTTAGCCGCCTCCTTTCTAACGAAAACAACCTCAAATCCTTCAACCTCTCTTCATAGGACCTGCCCTCCATACCAGGCAACATCCTGGTAAACCTCTCTGTACCCTCTCCAATGCCTCCACATCTTTCTTATAATGTGGGGACCAGAACTGCACACAATACTCCAAGTGCGGCCGCACTAGAGTTTTGTACAGATGCAACATGATGCTGCGGCTCCTAAATTCAATCCCCCTACCAATAAAAGATAAGACTCCATATGCCTTCTTAACAACTTTATCCACTTGACTGCCTACTTTCAGGGATCTATTGACACATACACCAAGATCCTTCTGTTCCTCAACACTATTAAGAGCCTACCATTAGCCCTATACTCTACACATTTATTGTTCCTGCCAAAGTGCATTACCTCACACTTTTACACATTAAACTCCATTTGCCACCTCTCGGCCCAGCTCTGCAACTTGTCCAAGTCACTCTGTAAACTAAAACACCCCTCTTCACTATCTACCACTCCACCAACTTTAGTATCATCTGCAAATTTACTGATCCATCCCTCAATACCCTCATCCAGATCATTTATAAAAATCACAAACAGCAGGGGCCCCAAAACAGACCCCTGAGGCACACCACTCGTCACCGAACTCCACGATGAATATCTCCCATCAACCACCACCCTCTGTCTTCTATCTGCCAGCCAATTTCTAATCCAATTAGCTAAATCACCCTCTATTCCCCACATCTGCATTTTCTGTAGAAGTCTTCCATGGGCCCCCTTATCAAAAGCCTTACTAAAGTCCATATATACTACATCACCCGCCTTACCCCCATCCACCTCTCTGGTCACTTTCTCAAAAAACTCAATGAGGTTAGTAAGGCATGACCTACCCTTCACGAAACCATGCTGAATATCCCCAATCAATTCATTTCTCTCTAAATAACTATAAATCCTATCCCTAATAATTCTCTCCAATACCTTGCCCACCACAGAAGTAAGACTCAATGGCCTATAATTCCCAGGAAGGTCTCTCTTCCCCTTCTTAAACAATGGGACCACATTCGCTATCCTCAAGTCCTCCGGAACCACACCCGTAACCAACGAGGACCTGAAGATCAGAGCCAGAGGCTCTGCAATCTCCTCTCTTGCCTCCCAGAGAATCCTAGGGTAAATCCCGTCCGGCCCAGGGGACTTATCCAACTTCAAACCCTCGAGAAATTCTAACACATCCTCCCTATCTACTACAATACTCCCCAATTTGCAACCCTGTACCTCAGTGCTCTCCACAGCTACATTTCCAGCACTCTGCGTGAATACCGAAGAGACATATTTATTCAGTGCCTCACCAATCTCTTCAGGCTCCACGCACAACTTCCCACTGCTGTCTATGACTGGCCCTAATCTTGCCCTAACCAATCTTCTATTCTTAACATATCGAAAGAAAGCTTTAGGATTCTCCTTAATCCTATCAGCCAACATCTTCTATTAGTGGGTGAAACTAGAACTACGCGGCATGGCCTCAAAATAGGGGGGAACAGATTTAGGACTGAGTTAAGAAGGGACATCTTCACAAAAAGGGTTGTGAATCTGTGGAATTCCCTGCCCTGTGAAGCATTGACTCTACCTCATTGAATGCTTTTAAGGCAAGGATAGATAAATTTTTGAGCAGTAAAGGAATTAAGGGTAATGCTGAGCAGGTGGGTAAGCGGAGCTGAGTCCACAGAAAGACCAGCCATGATCTTATTGAATAGCGGAGCAGACTTGAGGGGCCAGATGGCTTACTTCTGCTCCTAGATCTTATGTTCTTACATCAATGGGTCAAGAGCTTTAGGTTTTTAGGTGTCCAGATCACCAACAACCTGTCCTGGTTCCCCCATGTCGACACAATAATTAAGAAAGTCCACCAAAGCCTCTACTTTCTCAGAAGACTGTGGAAATTTGGCATGTCAGCTACAACTTGCATCAACGTTTACAGAAGTACCATAGAAAACATTCTTTCTGATTATATCACAGTTTGGTATGGCTCTTGCTCTGCCAAAGACAGCAAGAAACTGTCAAAGGTTGTTAATGTAGCCCAGTCCATTATGCAAACCAGCTTCTCCCATTGACTCTGGCTTCCCACTGCCTCAGCAAAGCAGCCAGCATAATTAAGGACACCACATACCTGCACATTCTCTCTTCCACCTTCTTCCATCAAGGAAAGGATAGAAGTCTGAGGTCACATACCAACCGACTTAAAAACAGCTTCTTCCCTGCTGCGGTCAGAATTTTAAATGGACTTATCTTGCATTTCTCTTCAACCTAGCTTTGACTATAACACCACATTCTGCACTTTCTCATTTCCTTCTCTATGTATGGTATGTTTTATACAGCGTGCAAACTATATACTGATGCATGTGACAATAATAAATCAAATTAAACAGCACAAATGTCATCACAGGACATGATTCAGCCATCACCACCTTAATGAGAACTATTTAGCAAACACTGGGATGTGCATCTGATTGGAGGTCTTGTGCTTTGGCAAATCCAATGAAGACAGGCATCTCACTGTAATGAATAATTACAGCTAACCCTCCAAGGCTACAATACATGCCTAACACCATGTTGTTTTGTGGGGAGTAGAGATCACTAACACATTTTGAAATCTCTTGCAATAAATAGTTTGAAACATTCCCCCAAATGTAAATGATGAAATGTACAAATAATTACATTCTATTAAAACCTATTGACGGGAGCCAAAATTCAGCCTGACACTTGATCTGAGTGGTTTGGTGCTTGACCCTATTTAAATGATTGCATTAATTTTGAGCACTACATCTCAGGAGAATATACTGACCTTAGCAGGGTTGCAGGATAAAATGATACCAAGACTAAAAAAGTTAAACTGAGAACAGGTTACATTAACTTATGCTCTCCGTAGTTTAGAAATTTGAAGCCTTATCTAGAATTATGTGGAATATACTGTACAGGAGCAGGCCACTTGTGGACGGCAGGGTGGCACATTGGTGAACATTGGTGCCTCACAGTGCTGCGGACCTGGGTTCGATTCCTGGCGTGGGTCAGTGGCTATGTGGAGTTGTATATTCTCCTCGTGTCTATGTGAGTTTTCTCCAGGTGCTTCAGTTTCCTTCCACAGTCCAAAAATGTGCAAGTTAAGTTGATTGGCCATGTTGAATTGTCACTTAGTGTCAGGGGACAAGCAGAGTAAATATGTGAGGTCATGGGGATGGGGATGGGGCTGGGAAGGATTGTTGTCAGTGCAAATTTGATGGGCTGAATGGCCTTCTTTTGCATTGTAGGGATTCTATGATTTAGCCCAACTAGCCCTGAAATTACACAAGGGTCAGCTGACTATCGAGTCTCAGCTACACATCACATGCATATGAGGCTTACAAAGGAAAGTGAGCACTGAGTAGAAGCATGGCTCATCCTCACAATAAGAGGGCACAATAAATAATATACACAATACTATCAAATGATTAAACCATGAGCAGAAAATATATTTACAAAGATGCATGAACTATACAGTGATTTAACGCCTGTGAAATTATGCAAAATTTCTTAACTTTTCTAACCCTATATCTTGGCACATATTCAACACTTGCAGCAATGGAGGCAGCCACTGACTGTCATCTCCTGTTGTCTTTGATGAATTTAGCTGCCCTCTGGAGGCCGAAACTTTGAGTTGGCCTGCTTTGGGGCAGGTGTACCATCCTTGGCCCGTCTAGCTGGTGGTGATAAGGTCAGAGGGGATTGGATAAGACTGGACATTCTCTGAATCAGATCAGTAGATATTCCTAGGATCTGTAAATGCTAATTTTCCCTCTCGATGAGTGACTGAAATCACCTGCTGAGGAGATGGGTCTCTTGTAGTGAGGTTGGAATACCCCATCTCTTCTTTCATAGAAACTGAATGATACCACCAATGCCTAACCTAATGAAGGCCAACTCTGACAAAATCTGCAGGACTAAGATCTTACATGTGGCCACTCTTCCCATGGAGACCTCAAAGTGATTGCATGTTGGAGACATGACGTGAGCTTAAAGGTGCTCAGATTTCTCCATCATTGGTTCTAGTCTGGTAACCATCTGTCGCAACTCTACCTGATTTTTCACCACCCTTTACTGTAACTCCTGCATGTCAGACAAAGCCACTTCCAAAGGCACATTATCTGACTCAGACTCAGTGAGTGCCTGATCACCAGCAATCCTCAGACTGCCACTGACCAGCACTGTCACTGCGACTGACCAGTGTAGAAATATAAATGATTTGTTCCTCAGGAAATGAGCTCACATTACATTTAAATAAAATTGGATATAAAATGGACTGCTGACTTGTTATTTTGCACAATTGCATTATCTATCCCAAAATGCACTATTTCACTACTAATTTAAAATGTCCATCCTTGATCTGGTTAAACTTTGGGTTTCACCAATGAATTCATTGTTTCAATTGTGTTTCTACCTCTTCCTCAGTAGTCAGCAAATCTAGATGAGTTTTGTCCTGCGCTTACAATTTTTGGACGTCATTAAGGTTATAGAGAGCCATACAGGTTTACAGAATGGAAACAGGCCCTTCAGCCCAACTTGTCCATGCCACCCTTTCTTTTTTAATACCCTAAGCTATCTCAGTTGCCCACATTTGGACCCTATCCCTCTATAACCAAGTAACTATCTAAATACTTATTAAAAGACAAAATTCTACCCGCCTCTACTACTGTCTCTGGCAACTGGTTTCAAACACTCATCACCCTCTCTGTGAAAAAATTGCCCCTCTGGACACTTCTGCATCTCTTCCTTCTCACTTTAAACTTATGCTTCTAGTTTTAGACTCCGCTTTGGGAAAAGATATTGATTATCTATCTTGTCTATGTCCTATTATTTTATAGACCTCTACAGGATCACTCCTCAGCCTCCTATGCACCAGAGAAAAAAGTTCCAGACTATCCAGCCTCTCCTTAGAGGGGGTTTTTTCACACAGAGGGTGGTGGGGATATGGAATAAGCTGCTAAAGTAAAGTGGTGGGGGCAGGCACTCTGGAGTTATTTAAGAAATACTTAGATGGGCACATGAACAGAATGGGAATGGAGGGTATAGAAAACTGACTTAAAATAGGGATCATGAGCCTTGGGAGTCCCTGGGAAGTGTGTAAATAGATGATGATATTGATGTACTTGTTTTTACCCTACAGGTGCTTTGGTCCACCTTGTTGTCTAACAAGGGGCATACACGCGATGGGTCGTGAGAGGGCTGCTCTTGGTTTTTTTTCGAGAGTATCCTAGTGCATCGTTAGTGTACACTTGACCTGTACCATTTGATGGGCAACACGACAGCTCAGTGACTATCGCTGTGCTGTGCAGATACATGGATTTGGGCCTGTGACTGTGGGAGTTAGCACATTCTCCCTGTGCTTGCGTGGGTTTTCTCCGGGTGCTCCGGTTTCCTCCCACACCCCAAAGATGTGCTCTTAGGCTAATTGGCAAAACAAATTCTCCCTAAATTGTCTCAAACTTGGTTTTTAATCCATAGATCTATAAACATAGACAGGGATCGCGGGTAGAGGTGGGAACATCGGGGTGGCGGCGCGGGCTCGTTGGGCCGCCTGTTTCCCGTGCTGTTCTGTTCTTTGTTCCTTATGACTCAATCTATCAAGTCCACGTAGCACCCTAGTAAATCTTTTCTGCACTCTTTCTAGTTTAATAATATCCTTTTTATAATAGGGTGACCAGAATTGCACACAGTATTCCAAGTGCGGCCTTACCAATGTCTTATACAACTTCAACAAGACATCCCAATTCCTGTATTCAATATTCTGACTGATGAAATCAAGCATGCCGAATGCATTCTTTGCCATTCTGTCCACCTGTGGCTCCACTTTCAAGGAGCAATAAGCATCTACCCCTAGATATCTTTGTTCTGTAATTTTCTCCAGTGGCCTACTATTAGCTGAGTAAGTCTGCCCTGGTCCAATCTACCAAAATACATCACCTCACCTTTGTCTAAATTTGACTCCATCTGCCATTTGTCAGCTTACTGGCCAAATTGATCAAGATCCTGTTGCAATCGGAGACAATTTCCTTCACTATCCATTATGCCACCAATCTTAGTATCATCTTCAAGCTTACTAATCATGCCTCCTATATTCTCATCCAAATCATTAATATAAATTACAAATAATACTGGACCCAGCACTATTCCCAGAGGCACATGCTGGTCACAGCCCCACAGTTTGAAAAACAAATCTCTACAATCACCCTCTGTTTTCTGTTAAGAAGTTTACGACAACGGATGAGTGAACATCACTCGACAATCAGCAGGCAAGACTGTTCTCTTCTTGTTGGGGAACTCTTCAGCGATCACAGGCATTCGGCCTCTGGTCTCCAGGTAAGCGTTCTTGAAGGTGACCTTCATGACACATGACAACGCAGCGTCACTGAGCAGAGACTGATAGCCAAGTTCTGCACACATGAAGACGGCCTCAACTGGGGATCTTGGGTTCATGTCACACTATCTGTAATCCTCACAACTTGCCTGGGCTCGCAAAATCTCACTAACTGTCCTGGCTGTACACATCTCTTTAATCTGTGCTAAACCCTCTTTCCACTCACGTTGTCTGTACCTTTAAGACTTGATTACCTGTAAAGACTTGCATTCTAACCAGCTTTTTGCAAACTTGAGTTTGTGTCTTTATATGCCCTGTTTGCGAACAGAACTCCCACTCACCTGATGAAGGGGTAGTTCTCCAAAAGCTAGTGACTTGTGCAACCAAATAAACCTGTTGGATTTTAACCTGGTGTTGTGAGACTTCTTATTCTATCAAGAAGCCAATTTTGTCTCTATTTAGATACCTCACCCTGGATCCTGTGAGATTTAACCTTATGTAACAACCTACCATGGGCTACCTTGTCAAAGGCCTTGCTAAAGTCCATGTAGACAACATCAACTGCATTGCCCTCATCTATTCTTGGTTACCCATTCAAAAAACTCAATCAAATTTGTGAGGCATGATTAGGGACATGTTAACTGTCCCTAATCAGTCCTTGCACCTCCAAATGCCTGTAGATCCTCTCTCTTAAAATATGTTCCAACAATTTACCCACCAGAGATTGAGGCTCACTGGTCTGTAGTTCCCAGGCTTTTCTCTGCAGTCATTTTTAAACAAAGGCAAAATGTTTGCCCACTCTCCAATCTTCAGGCACCTCCCCCATGACTATCGATGATTCAAATATCTCGGCTAAGGAACCAGCAATTTCCTCCCTAGCCTCTTACAGTGTGCTGGGATACATTTCATCAGATCCTGGAGATTTATTTACCTTGATGCACTTTAAGACTTCAAGCACCTCCTTCTCTGTAATATGTACACTCCTCAAGACATCACTACTTATTTCCCCAAGTTCCCTAACTTCCATGCTCTTCTCAACAATAAATATGATGCAAAATATTCATTTAGGATCTAACCCAACTCTTGTGGATCAGCACACAATAGATGACTTTATTGATTCTTAAGAGGCCATGTTAACATATTTTATAATGAGAGCAAAACTCAGTTAAACAGTTGATTGAAGTTCAATACTGCTTTGTCCTATTTTTAGTCTTTTCTTTGTCAATTCCACAACCAAAGGAACTATGGCCTTTGCACCCTTATCTGCAACAATAAATTTCTGCAGACAGTTCGTTATCCTTTTTTAATAGCTCATTCATACATCTCTGCTACAATTTAAGACACTGATGAATATGAATCTATCCCTGCCTTAAATTTGTCTTGTCAGTTGCAGTGCTGGCTTATACACAAAAAAGGATTTGCTATAAAAATAACACGAGACTGATTCATTAGAGCTTATAACAGTATCATTTAGCTGCAAATAGCATACTTATTTACGCTGCAATCAGTTAATATATACATCACCAGCCACCACCCCATTGCGCTAGTCTATCCAGAAGTGTGCTGAGAGTGGAGTAGAATTAAAATTTGGATGTCTGTGAAGCCATTAATCATAGATGACTGCTGTGTATCTCTTGTAACAAACCAGGGAGTGTAACCCAGCTGAATGAAAATTGAGTATTAAACTGATGAATGTGATACCTTTCCCAAATAAAGGACTCATTAAATCAATGTGTTTTAATCTGTGCTGTTTTCAAACAAGGGATAGATCAAATTCAATTTTAACTGAAGCAGGACAAATATTTTCTTTAAGTTGAAAATAACTACAGGTATGATAACTCCCAAAACTGATAATGCAATTTGTACAGAATTTCCCCCATTTAAGCATTCAAACACAATTCACTTGCTATTGCTTATATACTAGGGGCCGAATGGATTTTTTCTGTACTACAAACTTCTGTATTTCCCTTCATTAATAAAAGGAAAAGTGAATATACGCAAAAGACTTGGCTTGAAATGCTGACTTGAAATGGATACTGTGCTTCTTAACAGCACAAGCAACAGCACTTCAAAAATAATGGTGTTAACTGTAAAGCATTTTGGAAAGTAGTGAAAGGCATTTCATAAATCTATTCATTTCAAGTACAGTAAGCTTTTCAGACGTTGTTTTTAAAACTACTTTCTTATCAACTCCCTTGTATTCCATCCCAGCCCTTTTGACTATTTTCATGGACACCAGGGCATTCATTAGCTATTCTTAATATACAAGAATTGACTAGGAACACTGGCAGGCAACTGAACTATAGGAAGCATCCCAGTTAAACCTGATCCTGGCCTGTGTCATCTATACTTTCTACACTGGATATCTGCTTGGAGTGGGATTTTGGGCCATTTGGGCCATTTCCATCTTCTTCTACTTACAAACATAATTGTCACCTTACTTTAAGACTTGATTACCTATAAAGAGTCGCATTCCAACCATTATCTTGTAAAACGGGTTTGTGTTTACATATGCTCTCTTTGTGAACACAGCTCTTCACTCACCTGATAAAGGAGACTGAAACTCTGAAAACTGGTGCTGCCAAATGAATATGTGGACTTTAACCTGGTTTGTGAGACTTCTTACTGTGCTTACCCCAGACCAACGTCGGCATCCCTGTATCACCTTACTGTAACCTATGCTTAATACTAAAGAAGCTAGAATTGGTTTCATAAAAGAAGTAACCCTCAAAGAACTGAAAACAATTAACCAGCTATTAAGAACAATGCAGATGCCTAGGACTAATTGTTTAGACCCCTATAGGGCCAGGATTGGAAGCAGGCAGGAGCTAAAGATAGGCCCATTGGCTAATACGCCAGTTTCCTGACTCCTTCCTGCCAGGGCTAATTTTATGGAGGCAAGGTGGGAGGCTGGGATGGCAGAGATATTCACCTGCACAGAACAGATAGGCAACACAGTTCATTTTGAGCCTATCATGACCAATTAAAAGAGGTTGAATGGAATTTTTCTGTAAGTCTCCAGTTCCACAGAGGCCAGTTTATTATCTAAAAGCTGCCTCCCAGTGCCACAGTGGGATGGATTGCAGGGTGGCAGCATCAAGCCAGTCTAGAGGGATCTCTGCTTGCCTGGGTGCTGCAGCAACTACAGATGGCCTGGTAGAGGAGTTAACTCCACCCCCTCCACACAAACACTGGTGGCTTGGTTGAAAAAAAATATTTTACATTTAAACTTTTAAACAGTCAGAGAGAAGGTGCTTCCATATTTCCATTCTGAAATAATCTCTCCCTTAATTACCACTCGTGTGCACCCCTGCTTTGAGAGGCTGCTGGCTGCCGACCCTCTGACATCAATTAATTTCCCTGGGGAAAATCACAAAGAGATGCTTCATATGCAGGCCTGCATTTTATTATGCCACTGGGATCAGAGCCAATGGCAGGAAATGGGGAGTCTTGGCTGCAAAATGCAATTGGGAATGTGTACCAGAAATGGGGTGAGAGCAATGGATTACCCACTACAATGTGGAATCGATTAAGATAGTTAATTCAAACTTAATGATTCTTCTGGAATTTTAGAACTGCACAAGAAAACCAAGAGGCATCAAAGCCCCTTCCTGGTTATGGAACACTCCAAGAGAGGAGAGGTCACCTTTTGTAAAAAAGACTCTCTAGAGAGCCAATGCTTAAAGGAAAAGGGAATGAGGAAACTTTTGGATGGGAGGCAAAGAGGAATGAGGGATATGGAAAGGAGGCCCAGGACATACCTGCTTCCTGTGACCTTGATACCCTTTCGCCGTTATTACAAGCAAGTGCAGAGCTGCTGTTGTTTCCTTCGTCTTTCACTCCATTGCACAATTCCCACATTCATCCTGCAAACTGTACAAGCTGAGGAACTGATCAGATGTGGCTTTGTCCATGATGAAGAGCACAGTGAGGGTGCTGAGATCCAGATGTGCAGGAAGATTGGGAAGGATGACCAATAGCAGTGAGTGAAGCAATGGGAATCACAGTGGATCAATGTATAAGTCCATTGACCTTGGGTAGGAATTTCTGGTCTTGGGGCGAGTGCAGCTGGAAAATCCCACTGTAATATACAACATCATAAATAAGAGTTTGTGTTGATAAAATCGAAACATCTACAAAGATACTCTTCTCCATTTGTTTTTTAGTGTTCTGATGAGGTGCCCCTTTGTGCTTGCAGCTAGAAGGAGTGGCTGTTCATCTTGATGCCCCATGGCCTGAGATGACCTTGATCAGTCCTCAGACTGTCTGGAGTCTTTTCAATCTGAGTATGCTGAGGGGCTTCTGCACTGATACAGGAACCTTGTCTGTCATTGCAACCACTTGAATAACTACTGTTGCTGGCAGAGGAGCTGATGAACTGCTGATCAAAGCAGGACCACTCTGGGAGAAGCCCATCAATGTGGATAGTGGGCAATCCTCCTCTTTTGAAAAATACACTTAAATGATTTAAAAGGTCTGCAAAAGCAGCAAATGTTATGTGAGAAAAATATTTTCACACAGCAAGTGGTTTGGGTCTGGAATACACTGCCTGGAAGTGTGGTGGAAATGGTTTTAATCAAGGTAATTAAGATGATTATTTTGAACAGAAAAAATGTGCAGGGGTACAGGAAAAGGGCACAAGAATGGCATGAAACTATATTGTTCATTTGAAGAGGGAATGCAGTCATGATAGACTTAATAACTTCCTTCTATACCATTCTGTAATTGTGATTCTTCCTTCTGCCATGGTCATAGCAGGCTCCCATTCAGCTCCTTCAGGGTTTTCTACAAAGCAAGACAACAAGAAGGGATTTCCTCCTAGTAGTTCTGGCAATCTCTGTAAAAGAAGACAGCAGTGAATACCGTTCCCCTGAAAGAGGGCTTCAAAGTAGAAGGTAGGAGAGAGGGAGCTTCAACATGAGAGATAAAAGAGAGGGAACTTCAATGTGGGAGGATCTTCTGTCTAATTTGTTTGTAACTTTTGCATTAAAAAAATTCAGCAGTCAAGCCACAATTTTGGGGGGAATTCTTTTGTAAGACTGTTTACTTTTGCACACATGAAAACACAGAGGGCTTCTGCAGTTGCCTGAAATACTGGGATGCTCATCTCCAGGCATGTAAACTGCCCCTCTCTTATGGACGTAACTTGAGCACAGCAGGAAAGTTTCAATTGATCTCCTTTAATTGGACTTAATTAAGACCTTAACAAGCCTTATTGGCTACCTGCTGCATGTAGGCAGTTAGCACTGTCACTTCTGCAAAAATGTCATAGAAGCAGGAATAAGACTCTTTGACTACATTGAGACTCTTCCATTTTAGGAATAACCTAAAATTAGAATAGGATAACGGAATTGTTACTATATAGTTATGATGGCGGCGTGGGCTCGTTGGGCCGAAGGGCCGGTTTCCCGTGCTGTGTTGCTCTAATCTAATCTCTAAAAAAAAAAGCAGGGGAACCAGCACACTCGGCAGTGCGGCTCAGCTTCAACTTCTCTGAGTTCTGATAAATCCACTCCTAGAAGTTATAAATACAGAATAGGCACTAATAAATCTAATATCAATCAGATAACTATGAATATAATATGATTTAGATAACTTCCATAATTGTGCCAGGGCAACGCCAAGGGGATGGGCCTGAGGGCATACAGGACTGGTGTGGGGAGACAGCAGGCCATCTCCGAGTGCACAGGGAGATTGAGGCACCTGCGCAATGACACCCCTGGAGCTCAGCAGCCAGCTTTCCCAGCAAGCTCAAGCTCCACACATCCCCCTGCTGGCAAGAGTTCCCCTCCTGGCACTTTGTTTGCATTAAGTGTCATAAAATGGCACTCATCTAAAAAACTGATCTGAAAATCTTCCGTTTACTCCGTAGTTTAACGCATTTTTTTGTTAAATCATGCCCTTTTTGTTTCCTTCCTTGAGAGTTAATTTGATAAAGTTAAATTACAATACGACTAATGAATTATACACGTACCTATATTATCAATGAGTTCCTATTTTCAATGTTTAGAGCAGTGCTGCAATACTGTGGATAAACACCCTAATTCCTAGAGTTAAACAGAGTCCCCCAAAGGATTATTACCAAAAGCTTTTTATTCATCGATAATATATAAATGAAAATGCTGGAACTATCAAGTGGATCAGGCTATATTTCTTGTTTCAGTTCAATCTGTGATGATAGAAATGTCCAATCTATTCAGTCTTGTTTGAACTACTGATCTGACTGTATCCTGAGATTCACAGTATGCAGTTACACACTGTTGATCTTTTTTGAAGCAGCAGGAGACTCACTTGCTCAAAGTTGTTCCGTTTTTATCCCTTGTCTGATCTGGGGCTTTACAAAAAGTAAGCCCTTTTGCTATCAAGAATTATAAGCTTCAACAATGCTTCGATAATAGTGCTGTTCCAGATCTTTCTTCCTCTTCACAACCCATTCCTTCTTCAATCTTAGGTCTTTGTGTATTTTCACTATCCCCCCTGGTCTTCCCCATTTTGAGCCTAAATAATCTGTGCTTTCATATCCACACTGGGCACTTCTTCCATCACCTTCAATTCTGTGCCCAGGAGGATGGAAGACTCTTTGTTCCATTAGTAAAGTTCTCATTCTACCTGCACCCCTCTTTCTTGCCTCTGACCCTCTCTGAGCAACTGGATTGTCATGGAATTACAGAAACTCTGTGGAGCTGAAAAAATGGTAGCTGGGATCCAGTTCCAGGATTCCAGATCCTGATCCCAGAACCCTCCTGTGGCCCAGCTCCCACCTGGCTCTTAAGCAGGAGATTGAGGCAGGAAGTCAGGACAATTGAAAAGGGAAGAGGTGAGAGAGACTCAGGGAGGGAGTGATGTGATAAAGGTGGAAGGCAGTGATGAGAAGAAGGTTGGGAAGGGAAGTGGCGAGTGAGAGGGTTAGGAATGGAAGTGGTGAGTTGGAAAGTCAGGAAGGGAAGTGGAGCGGTCAGGGTGCAGGCAGGGAAGCAGAGGGATGGGAAGAGTCAGGAGTCACATGGCAAATGCTAGAATCAGAAAGGGACGTGGGAGGCCAGGAGGATTGGGAGAATAAAATACTGAGTTGGAGGATCAGGGAGGGAAGTGGAGAGTGGGAGGGTCAGGGAGGGAAGCAGTGAATTGGAGGGTGAGGGAGGAAGCAAAGAGCAGGAGGATCACTGTCCTGGTTGAATAACAGTGTATGGAAGCTGTGTGATAAGGATGTGTAGTTTGCAGCAGTGCTAAGTATGTAGGATGGATAACTCATGATTGATATAGATTGGATGAGTGATGGAATTGTAGTGAATAGGCATGTTTTAAAGACTGTGATTTGAGATGGAGAATTTTAAGATCAATTCACCTACCTATTTACTTTAGTAAGGCGTTCGATAAGGTGGCCCATGGAAGGCTTCTGTAGAAAATGCAGATGTATGGGATTGAGGGTGATTTAACTAATTGGATTAGGAATTGGCTAGCAGATAGAAGACAGAGGGTGGTGGTTGATGGGAGATATTCATCGTGGAGTTCGGTTACAAGTGGTGTACCTCAGAGGTCTGTTTTGGGGCCTCTGCTGTTTGTAATTTTTATAAAGATCTGGATGAGGGTATTCAAGGATGGATTAGTAAATTTGCGGATGACACCAAAGTCGGTGGAGTGGTAGATAGTGAAGAGGGGTGTTATAGTTTGCAGAGAGACTTGGACAAGTTGCAGAGCTGGGGCGAGAGGTGGCAAATGGAGTTTAATGTGGAAAAGTGTGAGGTAATGCACTTTGGCAGGAATAATAAATGTGTAGAGTATAGGGCTAATGGTAGGATTCTTAATAGTGTTGATGAACAGAGGGATCTCGGTGTATATGTGCATAGATCCCTGAAAGTAGGCAGTCAAGTCGATAAGGTTGTAAGAAGGCATATGGAGTCTTAGCTTTTATTGGTAGGGGGATTGAATTTCGGAGCCGCAACGTCATGTTGCAACTGTACAAAACTCTAGTGCGGCCGCACTTGGAGTATTGTGTGCAGTCTGGTCCCCGCATTATAAGAAAGATGTGGAGGCATTGGAGAGGGTACAGAGGAGGTTTACCAGGATGTTGCCTGGTATGGAGGGCAGGTCTATGAAGAGAGGTTGAAGGATTTGAGGTTGTTTTCGTTAGAAAGGAGGCGGCTAAGAGGGGATCTTATTGAAGCATATAAGATGATTAGAGATTTAGATAGGGTGGACAGTGATAGCCTTTTTCCTAGGATGGAGAAAGATAGCACGAGGGGACACAGCTTTAAATTAAGGAGTGATAGTTATAGGACGGATGTCAGAGGTAGGTTCTTTACCCAGAGGGTGGTAAGGGTATGGAATGCCTTGCCTGCGTCAGTTGTAGATGCGCCAAGTTTGGTGGCGTTTAAGAGGTTAGTAGATAGGTTTATGGATGAAAAGGGAATGGTTTAGGTTAGAGGGTCACTGCTTGTTCCTAATTGGTCGGCGCAACATCGAAGGCCAAAGGGCCTGTTCTGCGCTGTAATGTTCTATGTTCTATGTACCTTGACCACTCATAAGGTCATTGAACTTCATACAACATTGCATTCAGATCCTCGGGGCTTAAGTCATGGCATTGACTTTTATAGCTGTCTACATTCGCTATTTTTTGAACTTCTATTTGGCCTCTTGCAGAAACAAGAAATACTATTCACCATATCCCCTACCAAACCCTAACTGAAAAGCCTAAACGCCATCATCTCCCATATTCTTCCACTCTTCACTCTGTCTCAGATCCAAATCTTGCCATCACCTGTTGCAGCCAGCATGCAGCTTCCCTTTAAGAGGTGTAGGCTAGCTTTAAGCAGTATAAACTCACTTTATGTGATGCTAATAAATTATTATTTTCAGCCTCCCACTGATGTGTAGAGTGAATGCACAGCGTGATTAGCATTGGGTGCAGCAATCATTCAAAATGAACAGGCAGCACAAAGCTGCCTTTATTACATTGAATAAGAGAAGATTAGTCATATATCACAATCCTCTCACCCATTTTTAAGACGATCCAGTTGAACCCTCCAGAGTATTATTTGACTGGTTTCATTGCTGCTTATAACATCAAATACTGTTTATCACCGAGTAGTGATAAGTCAATACTATAGTTAATGAAATGACAAATAACCAACAGTGTTAACATATGTTTTATTAAACATCTCAAGAGTTTAATATATAAAAATGAAGCAGGAGGCACAATACAGATCAGGTTTTTCTACATTACGACATTGGTGACATTTTAAAAATATTTAATTTGCTGTACTTCATTCTGAATGTTGGAGCTCATCAAAAATGCTTTATAATAACCAGCTTTCTTTTTTTCCATACAGAGGAAGAAAAATTATCATTTGTTTTCTGGTTAACAATATGAGGTGGAGAAGCCGGCATTTAACTGGAATGGGCACAATAAGAAGTCTCACAACAGTCTAACAGGTTTGTTTGGAATCATGAGTTTTCGGAGCATGGCTCCTTCATCAGGTGAATCAGGTATAAATATAGGGGGTGATATTCAGCCCATGTTTGCCGTCAGAGAGAATGGCAACAATGAATGAAAATGCAAAGAGAATCAGGAAATGCGATTCTCTCCAGAGAGATCATATTCTGTGATTTTTCCTGCCCCTCGTGGCATTGTGGGGTTCATGCCCACAAAGTGAAAACCTCATTTAAATGTATTTGAATAAATTTTAATTTATCAGCTCTCCCCCACCATAATATTCCCCTCTCCGTCTATTCAAACTTCACTGATGTGACATCATGTAGGCAAGGTTAACAGAAAGTTCACCCAAACCTGCTGAAGGATTTCCCCTGGGAGGCACTAAGATGAGTACAGCACCTCAGGAGAGGGATAATGGCGGCTCTCTCTACTGTTTTATGAGGAACCCTGGGGAAAAAAAAAATCAAGACTGGGTCTCACAACATCATGCTGGTAATGTGAACATTGACTGAGACTTCACTGCCAGTAACTTAGTATTGCTAAAGATCTGGTGACCGCTTTTAAATGCTGTAACAATACAAAAAAAGTATACAAAATACAAGTGGGGTCTTCCAAGCACAGGTCCCAGGAACTGCTAGGGAGCAGGTTCAGGAGGCAGTGCCCCTTGAGTGATGGACTCACCCGAGCTCCTCTGCCAGTTTGGTTTACCAGGTGCACTCTTGGGAAACCAACTGTAATTCATGTAGGCCTGCACTCATGGTGTATGAATGAATAATTGGGGGAGGGGTGGGGGGGGGTTAGTGGAGATTTGCCGGAACCATTCGTCGCAGTTGCAAATCCTGTTATGGCTGCTATCTCTTACAAGTGGGCCATAATGGGATTCACATTGAAATCAGTCATGATAACCACACTCTGAACTCAGAAGGGAGTATAGCTCCCACATGGTGAGGGACACGACTGGATAATGCCCTCTTGCACCTTGGCATTGCTGTGGTGGGGCCAAAGACCAGGGGCAAGGCCTCAAAGGGACTTTACTGAGGATTTTTCATTATGTAGGAAGGGGTATGACTGAATTTCTGGGAACAGGAGAGGGAAAGGGAAGCCTTCTGGCTCAGCAGTCTTATAATTTCATTTCAATTTATTCTAATGTGTTCTCTGACACTGATTGTTGAGAACATTGTTACTAGGAGTGGGAATATTCACAACAGGACTTGCCGACTATGTATAAAGTGATTTGGCCTCGCTCCTAATTTTCACGCCCAATGTGAATGGGAGGACAAAATCTATTTTTCAAATACCCACAAATACAAGAATGGATTAGTTCAAATCTCTGTATCCTGATAGTTAAAAAGGTGACTCACTCTGGTACCCAGGAACAAGGGCAGAAGAGAGGTACAACAAGGGCAGTGTTTGGGAGAACCATGGGGCTGCTAAAGATGATGTTCAAGATGCCTGGACCAATAAGCTCCCAAGCTTATTGTTCCTTGGGAGCGGCTGGTGTGAGGAGAGCTGTGAGTAAATTTCTGTGTTTTTTTTTTCCAAAATCGTGACTGGTTTTTTTTAATTCTTAAAAGCGGAAACAGGAAGTAGTCACAGGGAGGCCTGTGCAGGAGTTTTTTTTTTCCACTATAAAAGTTACTTACCTCGGAGAATCGGCCTTATTGTTCCTTGGGAGCGGCTGGTGTGAGGAGAGCTGGTGAATAAATTTCTGTGTAATTTTTCCAAAATCATGTCTGTTTTTTTTAACTCTTAAAAGCAGAAACAGGAAGTAGTCACAGGGAGGCCTGTGCAGGAGTTTTTTTTCACCTGGACCTCCATAAATTGGGAAGGTGAAGAATCCCGATACCCTACACGTGTAGAGTATCCCAGCCCTCCCCCTTCCTCTAACCTAATAAAAAAAGGAGACTAGGAGTGTGAGTAAGTTTAAGTTTATATTTGTTTCTGTGTAAAGGAAGTAATAGGGATGGCAGTGCAGGCAGTGCGATGTACCTCCTGTGGGATGTTTGAGGTGAGGGACACTGGTAGTGTCCCAGTTGATTACACCTGCCAGAGGTGCATCCAGTTCCACCTCCTTGAGGACCGTGTTAGGGACCTGGAGCTGGAACTGGAGGAATTAAAAATTATTAGGGAAGCAGAGATGGCTGTTGATAAAAGCTACAGGGAGATAGTTACTCCTAAATGTGATACATGGGTGACTGTTAGAAGTGGTAAGAAGCTGTCAGTGCAGAGTTCCCCTGAGGCTGTTCCTCTACGCAATAAGTACTCTGCTTTGGATGCTGTTGGGGATGTAGAAACAACCGGGGTAAGCCATGGAGTACAGGTCTCGGGAGTTGAGCCTGTCCTTGATGCTCAGGTGGGAAGGGGGAAGAAAAGATCTGGATTAGTGATTGGGGACTCCCTAGTTAAGGGGATAGATAGGAGGGTCTGTGGGAAGGAGCGGGATTCGCGGTTGGTATGTTGCCTCCCGGGCGCTGGGGTCAGTGATATCTCTGACCGAGTGTTCGGGATCCTTAAGGGAGAGGGGAACCAGCCCCAAGTTGTGGTGCATGTAGGTACCCATGATGTAGGTAGGAAAAGGGATGGGGATATAAAGCAGGAATTCAGAGAGTTAGGGTGGAAACTTAGGGCTAAAACTAACAAGAGTGGTTATCTCTGGTTTGTTACCTGTGCCGCGGGATAGCATAGAAAAGAATAGGGAGAGGGAACATTTGAACTCGTGGCTAAAGGGATGGTGCAGGAGGGAAGGGTTCAGGTATTTGGACAATTGGGGTTCATTCTGGGGAAGGTGGGACCTCTACAAGAGGGATGGTCTGCACCTGAACCGGAGAGGTACCAATATCTTGGGGGGTAAATTTGCCAGTGCTATTCGGGGGGGTTTAAACTGATTCAGAGGGGGGATGGGAACCTGAATTGTTGTGCCAGTATACAGGAGGATGTGAATAGGGAGGTCACGGATAAGGTTTCTAGGTCGCAGCAGTATAGTGGCAAACGGGATGGTGGTTTGGAGAGTGTATACTTTAATGCGAGGAGCATATGCAATAAGGTGGATGAACTTGCAGCCTGGATTGGTGCTTGGGACTTCGATGTTGTGGCCATTTCAGAGACGTGGATAGAGCAGGGGCAGGAATGGTTGTTGCAGGTTCCGGGTTCAGATGTTTCAGTCAGAGCAGAGGTGGTGGTAGAAGAGGGGGAGGAGTGGCATTGTTAGTTAAGGACAGCATTACTGTGGCAGAAAAGACGTTTGATGTGGACTTGTCTGCTGAGGTAGTGTGGGCTGAGATTAGAAACAAGAAAGGAGAGGTCACACTGTTGGGAGTTTTTTATGGGCCTCCAAAAAGTTCCAGAGAAGTAGAGGAAGGGATTGCAAAGTTGATCCTGGATAGGTGTGAAAGTAACAGGGTAGTTGTAATGGGGGACTTTAACTTTTCTAATATCGATTGGAAAAGCTATAGTTCAAGTACGTTAGAGGGGTCGGTTTTTGTTCAATGTGTGCAGGAAGGTTTCATGACTCAGTATGTAGATAGGCCAACAAGAGGCGAGGCTATATTCGATTTGGTACTGGGTAATAAACCAGACCAGGTGTTAGGGGGGGGGGATGGGAACCTGAATTGTTGTGCCAGTATACAGGAGGATGTGAATAGGGAGGTCATGGATAAGGTTTCTAGTTTGCAGCAGTATAGTGGCAAACGGGAGGGTGGTTTGAAGTGTGTATACTTTAATGCGAGGAGCATACGCAATAAGGTGGATGAACTTGCAGCCTGGATTGGTGCTTGGGACTTCGATGTTGTGGCCATTTCAGAGATGTGGATAGAGCAGGGGCAGGACTGGTTGTTGCAGGTTCCGGGGTTCAGATGTTTCAGTCAGAGCAGAGGTGGTGGTAGAAGAGGGGGAGGAGTGGCATTGTTAGTTAAGGACAGCATTACGGTGGCAGAAAAGACATTTGATGTGGACTTGTCTGCTGAGGTAGTGTGGGCTGAGATTAGAAACAAGAAAACTCACACTGTTGGGAGTTTTTTATAGGCCTCCAAAAAGTTCCAGAGAAGTAGAGGAAGGGATTGCAAGGTTGATCCTGGATAGGTGTGAAAGTAACAGGGTAGTTGTAATGGGGGACTTTAACTTTTCTAATATCAATTGGAAAAGCTATAGTTCAAGTACGTTAGAGGGGTCAGTTTTTGTTTAATGTGTGCAGGAAGGTTTCATGACTCAGTATGTAGATAGGCCAACAAGAGGTGAGGCTATATTGGATTTGGTATTGGGTAATGAACCAGACCAGGTGTTAGACTTGGAGGTTGGTGATAGTGACCACAATTCGGTTACGTTTACCTTAGTGATGGAAAGGGATGGGCACGTACCGAATAACAGTAGTTATAGCTGGGGGAAAGGTAATTATGAGGCTATTAGGAGAGATTTAGAATGCATAGGGTGGAGCAGGAAATTGCAAGGGCTGGGGACATCTGAAATGTGGAGCATATTTAAGGAACAACTTCTGCATGTCCTTAATGAATATGTACCTGCCAGGCAGGGAGGAAGTGGTCGAGTGAGGGAACCATGGTGTGCTAGGGAAGTTGTATCTCTGGTGAAGAGGAAGAAGGAGGCTTATATAATGATGAGACGTGAAGGCTCAGTTAGGGCAATAGAGAGCTATAAATCAGCCAGGGAGGAGCTAAAGAGGGAGTTGAGAAGAGCTAGAAGAGGACACGAAAAGACTTTGGCGGATAGGATTAAGGAGAATCCTAAAGCTTTTTACAGGTATATAAATAATAAAAGATTGGTTAGGGCAAGATTAGGGCCAGTCAGAGATAGCAGTGGGAAGTTGTGCATGGAGCCTGAGGAGATAGGAGAGACACTGAATGAGTATTTTTCGTCATTATTCACGCAGGAGAAAGACAATGTTGTCGGGGAGAATACTGCGATACTAGGTTGTAGACTGGGCAGGATTGAGGTTCATAAGGAGGAGGTGTTAGCGAATCTTGAGGGTATGAAAATTGATAAGTCCCTTGGGCCAGATGGGATTTACTCTAGGATTCTCTGGGAGGCTAGAGAGGAGATTGCAGAGCCTTTGGCTTTGATCTTCATGTCGTCGTTAGCTACAGGTA